>CM021104.1:52158180-52671497 GCA_007115665.2 Sequoiadendron giganteum
GATCCTAATGTCAAGACCACCACACGTTGATGCACAGTTTGGGGAATGGGAGGACTAGGAGAAACAACAAGGGGTTGCGCATGCACGAGGCATTGGGGATCAACCCTTGCCCCTAACCTATTTTGTGGCATGCCGACACCAACACCCTGAAATGATTTAAAATCAAAATAATTGGGCTTTTTTCGCATAACAAACTCTACATATAATTTCCTCAAAAAATACAAATGGGATCCCCAATTAGCGCAGGGTGGATTTCTTCAAAAACCATAGTACCATCGAATCAGAATCAATCATCCCAATAGCATCCACAATGTTTTGCATCGTAGATGAAAAAGTCTCACGTGTGGAGGAATCAATGTTTGATTTTGAATGGATGCAACTTGATCATTTATGCATTCTAGAAAGCGAGCCTCATCAGATGCAATGGGTGCTAGAGGTGGGATATTAGGTTGAGGGGGTGGAGGGGGAGGTGGAGGTGTTGGATTGAGGATATCATCGATGTTAAATTGATCCATGATATCAGATATAAGTGCACTTGCATTAAATTATACAAAATTAACATACAAACTTACAAAATTACAAGTACATATACATTGATTGAACTTGAGCATGTGCATACAAAATTCAAAATTTAACATGTACATACATTTAAAATAAAAATACGATGCATAATTTTCATGCATACATCAAACTTACAAAATTACAAGTACATATACATTGATTTAACTTGAGCATGTGCATAGAAAATTCAAAATTTAACATGTAAATACATTTAAAATAAAAAATACGATGCATAATTTGCATGCACACATCATTCAACTAAACTATGTACATACATACAAATTTCAAAGTTTAAGATATAGAACTATGCAATTTTAATACATGTACATACTAAAAAAATAACTTGAAACATTCACAAAAAGCTTGAATTTTATGTCTAACACATATATATTACATTTTTCCAATAGGAGAAATCATGATATAGTAGATAGTCATAAAATATATACTATTATAAATTCATCATTATAAGTTCATAAATTCCACCAAATTCATAAATTCATGTCACTAAAAATATCCATCCAGAACCAAAATCATAAATTCGCATCACTAAAAATATCAATCGAACCAAAATAATAAATTCATTGGCCAAAATATCCATCGAACCAAATTCATAAATTCATAACTATAAGATCATTGTCTTAATTTAGAAACTGTTGTGGCTCTCAATTGCATCTCTTCATTTCTTTGTGTTTTCCTTTTCAGAATAGGAAGTTCTCCTCTCCTCTAGCCATTGTCGATGCTCATCTAAGATCCCATCCATAGCCCTAACAACATCAACAACAGTTCCTAGATGCAAACATCCTCATAGGTGGTGCGATACATTCTTCATTTTGAATAATTTTGATTTGATCTTGGATGGTTCTAACATTGGCATTGATTCGTGCTTGCAAGCGAGCACCATCAATTTTAGGTGGTGGAGGTTGGGGGTTATGAGGTGGAGTGGGTGGATGTGGAGGTGAAGGTGGTGGAGATGGATGGCATGGAGGTGGATTATGAATATTATTGAATCGATCCATGTGATCTCTAAGATATAAGTGAACCTGCATTAGATTTGTAATTTCAAAATGTAAGATACATGTTTAGGAAATACCCTTAAACCATTCAATGTAAATGGCCTAATTGAATACAAATGATAAAATGTGTAAGACTCATTTATGTCTAAGGCATGTTACTTGAATGAAAAAACAATTAACTAAATTAATATAGAACAATTTATGAATTCTTTAGGGTTTACAGTTTAGAGTTTAGGATTTAGGTTTTAGGGTAATAGGATGGATTAAGGGGATCTATGTAGTAAGGTCCTAGTAAAAAATGACATGGCTTAAGTGAATAAAATTTGGTGAAGATTACCAAGGCAACCAAATTTCATTAAGGTCCTAGGCAACTTCACCAAATTTTATTCACTTGAGCCATGTCATTTTGTCCTAGGACCTTACTAGAGATAGATCCCCTTAAGCCATCCTACCACCTTAAACCATAAATCGATCAACCTAGATCATGAAATCTCATTCATATTATAATCTTGCATGATCTTATATTATTGTTAAATTTGGTTTCCTTGGGAAACTTCACCAAATTTTCAGAACTTATTTGATCCCCCTTAAGAAACGTCATATTAGGACCCCTTAAGACATTAGTTTATGGTTTAGGGTGATAGGATGGCTTAAGGGGATCTATGTCTAGTGATGTCCTAGGAAAAAAATGGCATGGATCAAGTGAATAATTTTTTTATGAAGTTGCCCAAGGCAACCAAATTTCATTAAGGGCCTAGGAAAAAATGATGGCTTTAGGGTTTAGGGTTTAGAGTTTAGAGCTTAGGGTTTATGGTAATAGGACGACTTAAGGGGATTTGTGTAGTAAGGTCCTAAGACAAAAGGACATGGCTTAAGGGAATGAAATTTGGTGGAGTTTCCTAAGGAAAACAAATTTCATTATAAGGTCCTAGGATAAAATGAACGCTTTAGTGTTTAGGGTTTAGATTTTAGAGTTTAGGGTTTAGGGTTTAGGGAACTTAGGGTGAAGTTTGGATCTGGTCCTTGGAATAATGAACTTTCAAGTTAGTGAACAACATTTTCTTGTGGCACAATTTATTGAGATAGCTCTTGTTTCAACTGACCAACCTAGATCATGAAATATCATTCATATTATAATCTTGCACGATCTTATTAAATTGTTAAATTTGGTTGCCTTGGGCAACTTCACCAAAAATTTCAAAACTTATTTGATCCCCTTAAGAAATGTCATATTAGGATCCCTTAAGACATCGGTTTATGGTTTAGGGTGATAGGATGAATTAAGGAGATCTATGTCTACTAAGCTCCTAGGTCAAAATGCCATGGCTTAAGTGAATAAAATTTGGTGAAGTTGCCCAAGGCAACCAAATTTCATTAAGGGCCTAGTAAAAAATGATGGCTTTAGGGTTTAGGGTTTAGAGTTTAGAGTTTAGAGTTTATGGTAATAGGACGACTTAAGGGAATCTATGTAGTAAGGTCCTAGGACAAAAGGACATGGCTTAAGGGAATGAAATTTGGTGGAGTTGCCTAAGGCAACCAAATTTCATTTTAAGGTCCTAGGATAAAATGAATGCTTTAGTGTTTAGGGTTTAGGGAGCTTAAGTTGAAGTTTGGACCTAGCCCTTGGAATAATGGACTTGCAAGTTAGTGAACAAAATTTTCTTGTGGAACAATTGATTGAGATAAATCTTGTTTTGACTGACCAACCTAGATCATGAAATCTCATTCGTATTATAATCTTGAATGTAATCTTATTAAATTGTTAAATTTGGTTGCCTTGGGAAACTTCACCAAATTTTCAAAACTTATTTGATCCCCTTAAGAAATGTCATATTAGGAACCCTTAAGACATCGGTTTACGGTTTAGGGTGAGAGGATGAATTAAGGAGATCTATGTCTACTGAGCTCCTAGGACAAAATGACATGGCTTAAGTGAATAAAATTTGGTGAGGTTACCCAAGGCAACCAATTTCATTAAGGGCCTAGGAAAAAATGATGGCTTTAGGGTTTAGAGTTTAGAGTTTAGGGTAATAGGATGGCTTTTAAGGGGATCTATGTAGTAAGATCCTAGGACAAAATGACATGGCTTAAGGGAATAAAATTTGGTGGAGTTTCCTAAGGCAACCAAATTTCATTTTAAGGTCCTAGGATAAAATGAATGCTTTAGGGTTTAGGGTTTAGAGTTTAGAGTTCAGGGTTTACGGAACTTAGGGTGAAGTTTGGGTGGCCCTTCGAATAATGGACTTGCAAGTTAGTGAACAACATTTTCTTGTGGAATAGTTGATTGAGATATCTCTTGTTTTGATTGACCAACCTAGATCATGAAATCTCATTCATATTATAATCTTGCATGTAATCTTATTAAATTGTTAAATTTGGTTGCCTTCAGCAACTTCACCAAATTTTCAAAACTTATTTAATCCCCTTAAGAAATTTCATATTACTTGACCCCTTAAGACATCGGTTTACAGTTTAGGGTAATAGACTGACTAGTTTATGAATATTTTTGATTTTATGAATAGATTGACTATTTCTATAATAGAAACACATAATTATGTATTATTAAGATTGAGTTTGATGTATATTTTAACTTGATATTTTATTAATTTTGAATATAAGATTATTTTATTTAACATTTTCTCATTAATATTTCCCACTTAAATGAATTGTATAATATAAAATGTATAATAAAATTAGTTTTAATGTTGAATTATCTTATTTTATTTTCGATTGTTTGGAATTGAAAAAACCGAGAAAAGAAAAATATTTAGATTCTTTTAGTGTCTAGGTGACTAGTTCAAATTGAGATTTTAGACTAGAAACTAGAAGCCTAATTAACAATTAATTGACTAGAATGAGAGTTAAGATTGTCAAAAGACAAGAGACAACACATGCAAACAAGAAATGGAAACAAGGCATGACTAAGATAGATCAAAACATAAAATAGAAATGAATGCAAATATTATCTAATTAAGTGACAATTGAAAATGGATTGTACACTTGGATTTACGAATTTGCTAACTAAATTTGCAAACAAACATTGATAATTTATGAATTGTAACTATTCTTTAACATATTGTTTTCTAATCTAATTATAATTTAACATTGAAAGTAAATTTTAACAAATTGTAAATTCTCCGTACAATGCAAATAAAATTTAAAACATTTAAGCAATGTAAATATATTTTTTCCATTATTAAATATTCTTCAGCTCGATATCAGGGTTTTCAAATGCAAAATGATTTCTTTGATTTTAATTTAGGGTTTTAGCAAAAAAAATTGTTTGAATTCAATATAGGGTTTCAATCTAAACAATTAGGGTTTTAATGCAATTTTTTTGTTTCATTTGAAACTAGGGTTTTCAAATCTATATTTTTTTGTTTGATTTGAACTTAGGGTTTCAAAAAAAATTAAGATTAAATTCAAATGCAATTTTTTTATTTCATTTCAATTTAGGGTTTTGTCAATGCAATTTTTTTGTTTCCAAGTTCAATTAGGGTTTTCAACAACAAATATTTTTGGTTTGATTCAACAATTTAGGTTTCAAATGCAATTTTTTTTGTTTCCAAGTTCAATTTAGGTTGATTTTTTGCTTTCTATTCAATTTTTCAAGGGTACATTGCATTTTTTTCATCTAATTCTATAAATACTCATTTCTACTTTACAAAGAAATAAAATGCAAAAAACCCGGTAAATAAATTGAATTAAAATACACTAACACACATTATTGTATTAAAATTTTAAAAAAACAAAAAAAAAAAAAAAATTGAGATGGTGGTGTACCTAGAGTTCGCTCAACTATCGTTGTCCACCAGACGAATTCGGGATCCTGTGCTGCAAAATGAAATGAGTTTTGTTTTTTTTTAATAAATACCATCTCAAAACGAGATCCCGATTATTAAAAAATGGGATCGCGCTTTTTACAAATCAGGATCTTGTTTCGCGTCCTTCGGTTCGAGACCCTATTACAAACGGGATCCCGATTTTAAAAAAACGGGATCCCATTTTTGTAATGCCGATTTCTTATTTTTGGCTAAGGAAAAAACTTCCACGCTTCGTGGACTCAACTTCTTGCACTTACCCATAAATTATATACTAGTTATCCCTTTTGTATGTGCATTATTTTTCCTTATTTTCCTACTTTGTTTCCTTTTACCTTGTTGCCAATTTTGTTGTGTGTGTGTTTCCTTTTCCTCCTTTTTTTTTGATTTTGTGTCCCCAATGGATAAATCACTAGTTTTGTTGGAGATTCTAGGTCCCTTCATTGTCTTGTTTATTCCTTGTCCCCAATGAGAGCCAACAATTACCCATCTTTTTCCCTTAGTCTCCTAATTATTTTGGTTACCACAATGTCTTGTGAAAACTAGTTAGTTGGAAGTTTTAATGGAAAAGAAGTCCTAAAAATGAAAAAAAAATCTAAATATTTTCCCTTCTTAGTATTTTTGATTTTTTTTAAAAAATTTCACAATTTTTTGTAGTTTACGAATTGTACAAAACGGTAGTTTCTTTTCATAAAAATGTTACAAGTTCATGAAATTTACAACATTGAAACAAGTTCCTTTTGTCACAAATTTTGTGAGTTAACATAACTTTTATTTTTTTAATAGAACATCTTTCCTTTGTTGTCACAAAGTTATTTAGTTCATGAAATTTGTGAAACGTCAATAAGTTTTATTTGTAAGTTTTGAAGTTATTTGTTTCAATTAGTTCATGAGTTTGTGAACTTCCCAAAAGACCAGCAAATTTAGACGAGATATTATAATAGATTTAAATTTTTCAAATTTTATGTTGTCACAAAGTTTACAAATTCATGAACCTTGTGAAAATATGACAAAGTTTTAGAGTTTTCAAAAGGTGTAACAAGTTAGAATTTTTTCAAAACATGCTAGTTTGAAGCATAAATTAAGGGTTTGCAAGTTTATTTGTCACTATCTCATATTCCAGCTATCAAGAGATGTTGTTGTGACTATGACTACCATTCTTCATTGCATTTTCCACCATTATTTTAGTTCAATGCTAAGACTTGTAAGCTTATTATTTTCTTCACTTTCAATAGTGTTTGAAGTATTGAATTATAAATTTCTGGAGCTGCTTTTATGAATTCCTGTGCGATTTTTGAAATTCCCCATTGTTCCACCCACCTCTTAATGAACCTCTATTACTAACAATATTATCTACACTTAAACAACATTTTCCTCTATTTTGTGTATCAATATTTTCTTGTAACTATAGCTCACCATCTTTGATTAATTTTCAAACCTCTCAAAATGAAATACAAGTACTAGGGGTATGACATTCCTCGATAATTCAAAATTCACTAGCTAAAGTAGGAGGTAGATAGCTTGGGCATGTTGATATCAAATACTTATAGGATAAAATGTAGAAAACCCTTAGGAATTAATGTTTGAAGCAATTTTTACAAGTGGGTTAGCTCATACTAGTGGATTTACAACTATAGTCTAATGTGTAGATTTGGTGTTGGCATGTGTTAAACATTATAAATCACACTTAGAAAGTTAGGCCTATTGATGATAGAGTAGTGGCTAGGTTAGACAATTAGAATATTAATCTTGTTCTCGTATTTCCTCCAAGGGACCAATTTACTAAAGTGAGTGTTTGAAGAGGGATCCACTACTTCTAAGATAAGAAAGACACTTGTTTGAACAAAATTGCTAAAAAATGGTTAAAAGTAACCAAAAAGGGAAAGTAACAGATTCCTTAAGTTTTTCCTAGGGATCATTTTGTGGATGGAATCTTTAATATAATCACTCTGTTGAATAAGGTTGTAGAGAGAAAAGATACTAGTGAGTTTGAGTATTAGATGTGTCAATTCATCCTTACAATTAGATATCAATCACAATAGATTGACTCAAACACATAATACATAATCATTTGTATGACCAATTGGCTAATTTTTAGAAAAATCAGTATTTCTACATGTCTTATTTTTTAATGTTATTTCAAGCATGAAGGTATGGCTTGGTCTATAGACTCAAGGGGTACATGATTAAAACTATACAAAGATATGATTGTTATCGACAACTTGAGACATTGACCATAAAGACTTTAGAAGAGTCAGTGATGCTTTCAACACATGTTGACTATGAGGGATTTGGAAGGAGACATAAGAATTAGGGTCTCACCCAAAGCATCATAATTGATCACCAAATATGGCAACCTCTACATTCAGTATCCTATTTTTTTATATTAAGAATAGGTTGGTTTGAAGGCTCTCCCTACAAATTTACTAAGTATGTAAGTGATTACCTTGATCATGACTGAAGTATGTAAGCAAATGGAAAGAATAACTAAGAGGTGTAAAGATAGAAACAAGGAATATTATCCCTTCTATGTAACTCTATGTAACTCTATGTTACTATAATCTTATTTTGATACATAAAATATGGAAAGGTTGGTGAAAAAAAAAATTATGCAACCAAAAATACTTTTGATAGAAAAATCTTTGTTAGAGATAACTTATATCTTCCATATAATCATGTTCCCATGTATAATATTTTTGGGATGACTGTGTTGATGAATTTGAAATCAAAAGAAGAGACTAAATGAGGATGACCATGGAGTAGGTCAAAAACTATGATATCCAATGAAATATAGAAGGTATAGAAGATGATGGTTGTAATTTGGTGGAACTTGTTTTCATTTCTACCATTCAAATTTAAACTCTTCTACTGATCAAATAGGCATAAAAGAAAGTTGTAAAAACTAGAGAAAAAATATAATATCTATTCATGAGGATAAAGAGATGGATTTAGTTCAAATATTTTGAAAATTCTTCCACTAGAACTCCTTCTAAGGATAATGCAATAAGGAAATAAAAGAAAGATGCTTCTTCATTGGTGGACAACCATAATGGTTTCATACTTCACAATATCCAAGTCTATCGTGAGTGGGAGTGATGGTGATGAATTAATTTTTAGGGATCATGTAAAGTAGAAATCCGAAAGACAAGGAAGAAGTTGGAGGTAAAGATGGACCCTCAAAAATACAAAGGTAGGTCTTGAACTCTTGTTAAACAATAATCATAGTTGATCCATATTCCTTCTTCTTCACCTTATTCTCCTCCACAACATTCCTCCCCATCTCATTCATCTATGCCTCTTAAAGCTATTCATCCATCTCCACCACCAATTACTACCAACAATGATTAGGTTCCAAGGACTACTCTTCCCATTTGACACTCAAAACTCAAATTTGTCTAATTTCCTTCTCCTTGGCTTAAGAAAACTATGGAAGAGAAGAGAAAATGAACTCAAGTGGTTGACCTAAGTTTTTTTGTGGTAGCTAAGTTGTTAAAGGCTACTCCTTAACCAAGGAAGGTTTACACAACTTCCAAGTTGATGGTTGACTCATCAGAAAATTATTTTGTGGAAGTTACTAAGCCTATAGTAGATAAAAATGAAGGAAATGTTAGAAAGCCAAATTTTAACATCATTAGGATGAATTTGGGTCCGTCCACACATGAAGGTGATATCCACAATGCTTACGCAAGACTAGCCAAATTGATTGAGAGGCCAAAGAAAAAAAAATACATAAGAAAATAAAATTAGAGGAGCAGATGAAGGCCTTGACTTCTTATGTCAAATCCATCATTGATACCTCAAATCAACCGTTGGACACTTTTCCTTCAACTTCATAGTTCATCCAATGCATGTCTAGATGGAACAAGCTATAGAATCATTGAAAATATTTTTAAATATCGTACTTATGGGAGGGAAATAAAAGCTTGGGTAGAAAAAAGCTATCCTTAATGAAGTTATATGTATTAAGGAGGCTACCTAGCTTTATGAGTAGGTGCATAAGAAGAAAGAAATTGATGCTAAGGCTCAAGGAAAAAAGAAGATAAGATTAGAGAAGTGTAGGAAGTGATATAAACATTCTAATTGCAAAGCAGGTATTCAACAAACTTGATGAGAATGATTTTACTGTTTGGTTTAAAAGTTTTAAATGTAAATTGATATCGTCTTTAGCTAAATTAAAAAAAATGCCTATAATAAAAAATAAAGTAAATTTAAAACCTATTACTAACCGTAGATTTTGTTTCCCCTGTTAATTAGTTTGGTCAAGAGATTAAATCACAGGTTGGCCTTGAAAAATTCACACATTGATGTTGAACAATTCACGTAACAATCTCATGATGCCTGCTATTCAACAACCAAATAAACTCAACTCAGAACAACAAATCAGAGTTTTATGATGGAGTTGATAGTAAATGAATCTTTCAACACATGTACTGATATTTTGTCAGAGACAAGGCAAGGAAAGGTAGCAGCCATTGATGGGAAAGTTGGACACAGGTTTGACATGAAGCCCCATTATTACAACACTCAAGACTACTGCAGTTTGTGACGTGAAGGAATAGACAAATAAAATGTCTAACTCAAGACATATTCAAATAATAGACAATGACAATGGAGGAAGTTATAATCCAATAAAAATCTACCACACTTTCCATGAATATTGTCAGCAAATGTATGAATCAAGAAATATAACATCAGTTCAAATAACAACAGATTATAATTAGCTAATCCAAATCTGTATTTGAAATGACCGTGCCTACAAAAATGAATCTGTACCACATTCATTGTTCTGGAAAATTCATCGTCAGCAATTTATTGAAGGAAAATTCACCGTCAGCAATTCGCCGTCAGCAATTCACTGTCATGGAAAATTCATCATCGGAAAATTCACTGCCACTATCGGTGAATTGCTGGCGGTGAATTTTACTTGGCGGTGAATTTTCCGTCCATGGCCGTGAATTGCTGGCTGTGAATTTTCCTTGGATAAATTGCTGGCAATGAATTTGTGGGATGCCCACATTCACATGTACAAACAAAATTGAATAATAGATTTTGATGTTAGTAGAGGCTGAATCCACAAAATAAATATATTGAACAAAAGGGGTGTTTATATTAGACTCAACAAAATGTTTCAATGAAAATTAGAACAAAATAATAAATCATTAAAAGTAAAATTTAACACATTTTATTCTAATCTATGCAAATCTGAATAGAAATACTAAATGTCTCTCTATTATTTTGTTGTAATTGATAGAGATAAAAAATCAATATATAACTTTATGGTAATTAAAATATCCAAAAATTTGGATATGTCATTGAATTATCTAAGATAAATATATGAAGGTGAAATATGTAGATGTGGTGAAATGTGATGCAAGATTGCTCTTAGATTTTGGGATGCTCTTGCATTAGAAATCCACAATTAAATAGTTTACAACCTCTTTAAATTCTTGACTGTTTCTTTATTATGATTAGCGAAATGCGATTAGTTTTGAAATAAATTATTTTGTGTCTCAAAAAGAAAAGAAAAAGAAAAAGGTGGCATACACTATTGCGTGACATCCACACAACTAAAATAAATTATCTCATCCCAAGCAATAAAATCCTTATCTAGTGGGTGGATGACAATAACAAGGGTGCACAATCTAATGGATGAAGTACTATACAAGTCCTCAAGATGACCAACTACAAGATCTTGCTAAAAGGAAGGGAGGTTGAGTCAAAGAGAGATGGATATATTTCATTAAAACCACTTAGAGAAAATCATATCTATTTTAAATAATTTGAACTTATGGCTCACAAATTGTAAAATAAAGTTTGCTCCAAATAAACTAGACTAGCCTATATATATTTTTTATTCAAGGGGTAAACACTTTTGAACTGGAGCTATGAACCGGAATACAACCACTCAACAATACCACCCCAACGGGGTTTGAACCTTGATGGCAAGAACAACAATGCCACCTTTAAACCATCACACCATGCCAATATCGATCGCCTATATGGATATTCACATATTTTTGATCCATTCCCCACAACTTGACTAGGGTAGTAATCCTAAATATTAAATAATTTCGATTAAAAGTATGGATATTTAAATGATTTGGGTTTATTCTTCACCAATTGGTCATATTGTTTTCAAATTGAACTACTTGTAGATGTATTATTACTCTTGTATTTTAAATAAGCCAGTCCAAGATTACTACTAGAAAATTTCAAATAAATTGGACCAAGATTAGGTATATTTAAAATAGTTTAGAATTATTTCTCACTAGTTGGACTAATTTCTCATAAATAGTAAGTACATAGAAAATAAATTTTCTATAGATAGTAAGTTACTATTTTCAAGTGATACCAAAAAATATACACGTCTTTATGAATTATTCAGAATTACAAATTAAAAAATTAAATGCGGATAATGGATTATAGATAATTTTTTATAATTTGATCATGATTTCTATTAGGCAATGAAAACTATACAATTTAAAAAGGGTATTATTACCATTGACATCATGTTGTAATTTTTTAAATAATACACATACCCAAAGAAAAATAATTGAAAGAATATAATGGAATCAACTTATATTGTTTTTCTATTTTTTTATGTATATTTAATTTGACATTTAGCTCAAAAAATCTATTACAATCCGTTCAAGAATCATATTAATACTAATATTTATCCCTTTCATGATTTATTGGGCGTTTAAGAATATATTAAATTATTTGTATGAATGTAAGGAAAACTTGTTTCATCTAGATTTTTCTTCCATTTCTTATCCAAAAATTGAATAAATTTATGCTTCTCTAACATCCCTTCTACTTCAATGAATTTGGACACAATGCAATTTAAACTCTGTCTATTGTAACTCTCTATTTAGTGCTCTAAACTTAATCACTCACTTTTCTTACTATGTATAATTTATAAGCTACAACAAGGTCAGTTAGAGAGATAACAATCATATTTCCTTTCTACATGTCTTGATGTTGATTATATAATCTTTTGGTCTTATGCTTCTTGAATATGCATAATTATTTGTTGTCTATCTTGAATAGTTAAATGAAGGTCTTTATGCAAAGGTCTCTCTTGGTAATTTTATGGAAAAAATTCACCATTATAACTAACTTGGGATGAGAGCATTTCATTAATCATTATGTTATGAGTTTTTTTATTTTTTGAACCATTTTCACTTATTATTTTTTTTCTCACCATATTTATTAAACATTTTTATAAATTTGATTAAATAATCGTAAATATCCTTTTGAATACTCTTTCTAATTCTTTATTTTTACTTCTAGTATTTAAATCATCTCTATTTTTCCAATCTTTGAAAAATACATATTGAAGATTACTTTATAAATATTGTGTTATCCATTTTCTTTTGTTACCCACAATCTAATTGCATGTGACCAATTTTATCTTTCAAAGAGTTTTTTCACCTAATAATTCTATTTACTTTCTCTATGCATAAGAAAACAATGGAGGAAGACTCTCCCTTGAATACAAACACCAAGAATAAACACATGCAAGCAACATGAAAGTTGATGCAAGTACATAAAACTCACAGACATGCACATGCAAATCATGAAACCTTTATATTACTTTCATAAATAAATTACAACATGCAATCAAGTGCATTACAATGATCTAGTCACAAGACCATGATTACAAAAAATGGAAAAAACCTATAGAAAATAAGACATGCAAGTCCATGAATGGAAACAATGGCCACTAAAGCCTAAATATCTGCTTTGCATTGAAAAAGTAAGAAATTCAGCTATCTTCCCTTCTACTTTTTCTCTCCTCCCCTTCTCCAAAATACAAGTGCTCAATATATAGGATCTTACAATGCATTAATTAGAAATTTCTAAAATTGAATGCCAAAGGCTAAAGATAAAACATGGACAGTGCCAAAACCACTACACATGCATAATGCCAAGTTTCCAATTGTCTATGCATGTAATACTACAACCACCAATTATCACTAAACCTAAAAATATAAAAGATGTACCTACCAAATTATAACTACACCTCCAAATCTCACATTCCATGTACAACTCCACATGCAATAGCAAATTTCCACTTTCAACTCTTTCTTGAGTTATCTCACAAATGATAAATGGTTTTGAGGTGATTTATTCACCACTACTTCACTTCACTATTTTGGAGCTCTATGTAATATTTTAGGTCCATATGTGCACAAATGTTAACTTACTAAAAATAGTAACCCTACCAAATTTATCCCTTATTGGAAAAAGAAAACATTATTTTTGGGTGATGCAAGATTGCTCTTACACCCTGGATGGTTCTGCATCAAACACCCAAGGTAATTTGAGAAGCAATCCTATTACATATTAGGAGTTAGAGGGAAACCAAGATAGTTAACCTAAGCCTCAGATAACCATGATGAATCTTCAACATTCCTTCCTCTCCATTTCACTAGGTACTCTTCATATTGCCTATTTCTTATGCTTCTACCCACATGACTATAAAAAATTTCTTCCATCTCTTCCTTTTTTGAAGTAGGTGTTGGAATATTCCACTATGATTCTATTAATTCTTCTTCAATTCCTCCTTTATGATACTTTGTCAAATCTGAAATGTTAAACATAGGTGAAATACGAATTTCATTAGGCAACTCTACCACATAAGCATTTCTTGAATCATGTTTCTTCAAGCTTTTACATGGTCCAAACTTTTTTATCTTCAACTTATTGTATGTGCCAACTGGAAATCTATCTTTTCTCAAGTGAATCATGAATTTACCTTCGATATGAAATTCCTTATATCTCCTCTAATGATTTTCCTTATCCTTGTACTGAATATTCATCTTATTAATATGCTTTCTCACCTCTTCATGCAAATTATTCAGGTGCTCAACAAAGTCTTCAACTTCAACACTTTTCTTTTCTCCCTTGTCCATCTTCCTTAACTTTGAAGCATTCCTTGGACTACTCCCATATATAATATAGAATGATGATTTACCACTACTCCTATTGACATAATTTTTGTAAGAAAATTTTGCTTGTGGTAAAATCAAATCCCATTCCTTGGGTTTATCTCCTACTAAGCACCGCAGCAAGTTACCCAAACTCCTATTCATCACTTATGTGTCCATCAGTCTATGGATGGTGTGTAGAACTGAACTTCAAATGTATCTTCAACTTCTTCCATAATGTCCTCTAGAAATAACCAACAAAGTTGGTATCTCGATCTAAAACTATGCTCTTAGGTAGGCCATGCCATCTAAACACTTCTATAAAAAATACTTTTACAACATGAACAAAATCTTTAGTCTTAGAAAATCTATCTACCACCAAAAATATTGAATCATGTCCTCTCCATGTCCTTGATAAACTAAGAATAAAATCCATGCTAATGCCCTCCCATGGCCTCTCTGATATAGGTAATGGATGATATAGCCTAGTATCCTAACTTGCTCCTTTTTCCACTTGACATACTTTTGCAACTCTACACAATTTTTTTCAAATCTTGGTGCAACTATGACCAATAATAATTCTAATTTACAAGAGAAATGGTCTTATCTTGACCAAAGTGTCTTGCCAATCCTCCACTATGCTTCTCCTTAATTAAGTTCTCTCTCATAGAACTCCTTGGAATGCATAATTGACTTCCTCTTAACAACATACCATCTTGGATTATGAAATCCAACCATCTTGTTCTATCCAAAGTAATTGGTTTCATGCAAGCTATCTAGGCCTCTACAAAATCAATATCCTCAGGATACAAGCTCTTGATTTCATCGAACCCAACAACTTCAATCCACATTGTTAATAAATTATGTCTCTGACTTAAGGTATCTCCTACTCTATTAGATCTTCCATTCCTATGATTCAAAATAAATGTATAAATTTGCAAAAATTCAACCCATTTCAGATGTCTTTGATTCAAATTTCCTTGACTATTCAAACACTGTAAAGCTTGATGATCAGTAAATAAGAAAACTCTTTTGAAAAAATATACAATCTCCATTTATTTAATGCCTGAACTATAGCATACAAATTCTGATCATAAAAATAATACTTATTCTTTGCATCATTCAAATTTTCACTAAAATAAGAAATGGATTTACCTTAAATTGACTCAAAACAACTCCAATGGCATTGCCACTAGCATCACAATCTACTTTAAACACCTTGCTAAAATATGGAAATGCCAAAATAGATTGCTCTATAACTTTCCTCTTTAACATGTCAAAACTCCACCGCCCTTATAGTCCAATCAACCTCTTTTCTATCCCCTCTCATTGTTTCAGTTAGTGGTGCACAAATACCACTAAAATATATGATAAAATTTCTATAAAAACTTGCTAAACCATGAAAAGATCCCACCTCTATAGAACTCCTTGGTGTAGGCCATTCAATGATAGCTCTCACCTTCTCTGGGTACAACCTAAGACCATCTACCAAGACAAAAAATCCCGGGTATACCAAATCTCTCTTCACAAAGCTACAATTCTTCAAATTAATCAATGAATTTTATTCTCTTAACTTCTCAAAAAAAATTCTAATATGCATCAAATATTCTTCCAGTGTCTTGCTGAAAATCAAAATATCATCCAAGTAAACAATAAAAAAATTACCCAAAAACTCTTTTAATACCTCGTTCATGAGCCACATGAATGTGCTTGATGTATTGGTTAGCCTAAAAGGCATGACTAACCACTCGTACAAGCCCTCCTTGGTTTTGAAGGTTGTCTTCCATTCATGTCCTCTAATCTAGATCTGTTGATATCTACTCTTCAAACCTATCTTCGTGAAGTACTCAACTCCACTCAAACAATCCATAATGTCATCCATCGTCGGCAAGGTAAATCTATACTTGATAGTAATCTTGTTGATAGCTCAAGAATTTGTACACATCCTCCATTCTCCATCCTTTTTTGGTGCCAATATTGTAGGTACTGCACATGGACTCAAACTCTCTCAAATTAATCCCTTCCACAACAACTCTTGCACTTGTCTATTCAAATCTTCATTCTCTACTAGAGTCATTTGATGGGCTTCCCTATTTAGAAAATTGGCTCTGAGAATCAGGTCTATCAACTCTAGGAATCAAAGCATAACATATATATTCATGCTTTATACCTTCTAAAAAATTTATTCCATCAACTAAAAAAATTATGGCATTACTACATACCCTTTCCTCCACCTCTTTCAGGGGCTTCAACTTATGGAAAACTCCATCCTTTTTCAAGGAATAGGTGTTGGCATGTCCATCATTTACTGCTCATCGATCAAACTGCCATGGTCTCCCTAACTACATATGAACAAAATCCATAGGCCTAATATCACAAAGTACCTCATCATGATAATTTCCAATCTTGAACTTTACCAGAAATTGTTCATTGACCAAAGCTTTATGGTCCTTCTACAACCAAGCAATCTGGTATGGATTTAGATGCCTTCTTCTCTCCAATTGCAACTTACTAACTATTTCTTCTAAAACACGGCTATCAGTACTGCCTCCATCAATAATCACATTGAAAACTTTACCTTCACACTTACATATTATGCAAAACATATTCTTCCTTTGAGCTAGTTCTTTCTCCTCGTTTAACAAGGCTCTTCTAGTAACAAGAACCTCTCCTCTTTCTACATCTTCAAAATGAAAATACTTAGCATATTTTGTTAGATGTGTAATCATGCATTAACCTTAGGTATTATATTTGTCCTCCCTTGATGTTGAAGACAATCAAATGTTCTATGCCCTTCTTCTATACACTATAAATAGGCTCTATGGAAGCCTCCTCTTCCCGTTCCTCATCAAGATCTTTCTCTTCCTCTTTTTCAACATTATTCTAGCCATGAGGGTGATAAGAATTATATCCTCTTTGGTTTTGATTGGGACCATCTTCTCCATTCTTGTTTTTATCTTCATTTATTCCTTCATAGGATCTTCTGCTATTCCTTCCACCATAACCTCTTTCTCTATGTTGGTTTTTAAATCTTCTATTTATCTTATCTTCTACCTCTAGGAAAAATTGATAAGCATCTTCTATTGTGGTCATTCTAACCAAATTCAACTCTTCTTGAATACTTGGTTTCAACCCATTTATGTATGGGTAACTTTCTCCTTGTTAGCCTCACAATGGCATGTTTTGATCAAGACTCGATAGAATTCTTCTATATACTCCTTGACATATTTTCCCGCTTTTTTCAACCCTTCCATCTTCTTCAAAAAATCTAAATCATAGTCCATAGGAATGAATTTTCTTTTCAAATTTTCCACCATCTGGTCTCATCTTGTTATTTTCTCTTTTCCTCTTCTATTTCTTTCCAACTTAGCTTCTTTCCACCATATACTAGCATGACCTTTGAGTTTCATTTTTGTGATCTTGACCCTCTCAAGATCTTCTACTTCTTCATATTTTAAATATTCTTCCATGTCATTGATCCAGTCGATTAATTCTTGTAAATTCATATTTCAAAAAATATAGACACATCGATCTTTGGCCTCTTTCTAATCTTGGAAATGGCCCTAAAAATTATATCTTCTTCAAGATATCTTCCCGCTATTTATTCTTCTTTGAACTATTCTCCTTCAGATTCATCCTCACTTCATCTCTTCCTCTAACATCAACTCCTTGACCCAGATCCTCTTGCAATGCTCGAACTTGTCTCTCAAGGGATCTAAAACACTCTTCTATCACAACAACATTTCTCCCATCATGGTTTCTTCATGGAGGCATTTTTCCTCTTTTCGCACAAACCCAAAACCAAAAGTCCTAGTACAAATTACCTCACATTCAGTAATATATTTGCACACTCAGGAACTTCTACTCTGATACCACTTGATGGACAAAGACTCTCTCTCAAACACAAACACAAAGAATCAACACATGCAAGCACATGCAAGCACATGTAAATCATGAAACCTTTCTATTATTTTCATAAAATCAATTACAACATGCAATCAAGTGCATTACAATGATCTAGTCACAAGACCACAATTACAAAAAATGGACTAAAAATACCTATAGAAAATCAGACATGCAATTTTGTGAATGGTAACGCTAGCCATTGAAACCTCAATCTCCGCTTTGTACTGAAAAAGTAGGAAATTTGACTATATTCCCTTCTACTTTTTCTCTCCCCCTCTTCTCCAAAATACAACTGCTCAATATATAGGAGCTTATAATGAAAAAAATAGAAATTTCTAAAATTGAATGCCGAAGGTTGAAGATGCAACATGAAAAGAGTCAAAACCACTACACGTGCATAATGACAAGTTTCCAATTGTCTAGACATGTAATATTACAACTGCCAATTGTCACTAAACCTGCACGTGCAAATGCACCTTCCAAATTATAATTACACCTCCAAACCTCACATTCCATGCAAACTCAACATTAAATAGAAATTGCCTTCATGCACAACTCCACATATAATAGCAACTTTCCATTTTCAACTCTTTCTTGAGTTATCTCACAAAATGACAAATGGTTTTGAAGTGATGTCTTCACCATTGCTTCACTTCACCATTTTGGATCTCTATGTAAACTTCCAGGTCCATAAGTGTACAAATGCTAACTTACTAAAAATAGTAACCTTGCCAAATTTAGCCCTTATTTAAAAAAAGTTTTTTTTTTGGGTGATGCAAGATTTCTCTTACACCCTAGATGATCCTGCATCAAAAAATATCATCGTATATTTAAATTCATTATTTATCTTTTACTCTAGTTGATAATTATTTGCAAATGACTTGAAATCTATCTATTCTTTAACAATATATGGAGGGAAATTTCTAGTGGTCTCACATATTCTATATGTGTCCATCATCTATATCATATTTCATATATCATTCTTATTAATAAATTTTAATAATTTGACAAAAACACTATCAATGTCATCAAGTGTGCGATCAACTATATGGAAACTAGCCTCTACATCTAGGAAAAATCCTTTATAGATAACAAGAGAAAAATTTTAATACATACATATAAGAAAATATATTGAAAATGAAAATACTATTATTATGATGGATATTTGAAATTATCTATCCAATGATGCCTTAAAAGAGTCATAAATGGATAATAATATAGAGAAATAAAATAAATATATTTTTATCGGAGCAAGACAAAAGTGAATGGATACCCATTTTTATTATGTCCATTTTAGTTTCCAAGTTGAAGGTAAAGACCTTGAGGTAATTTTTTAAATTTAACATTTTCCTAATCTTCTTTATTACATTTTTTTTATTCAAGGCAATGATTGTTATAGGAAGTGCATTATACATTATATATTTTAAACATCTATATTTGCATATCAATGCACCATACTTGTCAAGATATGTACATTCTAGGTTCCTTAAACACTTATTCAACAAGGTAATAGTAATATTCTAGCCTGTAAAGCCATATGAGAGAAAAAAGGATCATATGAGTCCCTTGTCCATTTGTAATAACTCCTACCATTTATAACTATACATCAAGGAGGGCTAATTTTTTATTAAAACAAGAAAACATTACAAAGCAAGGGAATTAAATAGCTCTATCAATTTCCACCAAGTGATCCAACTATTGAGATAAATCTGGGGCTAGTTGACCCCAATCCACCAAATCCAAAGATTCATGAATATGATCAGAAGCCCATTTAGCCAAACAATCGACAACACCATTCCATTCTCTAGGAATATGAGTGAAAGTAATATACTCCAGAGAAGCATAGAGAGTGAGAATTTGTTCAACAATCAAAGCCAACTGCCAACTCACATCATCTAAATGCCACTTATTCAATAAGTTCACCACAACCTAAGAGTCAGACTCACATATGATCCTTCACCATCCCAATTGACTGCCCCGCTCCACAACCAATAAAATTGCTTGAGCCTCCATTAAATTATTAGTATGAAGACCCTTATAAACAGAGAAGATAAACTAAACATCTCCAGAGATATCTCGACCAACACCCCCAATGCCAACATGACCCGGATTTCCATGAGAAGAGTCATCCGACTTGATTTTTAGGAGTCCTTGAGGAGGAGGGGACCATCTTCCCTCTCTATTCACCTTCGGGGTAGGATGTCTACATCTGTTGCGCATGAGTTGTCGTTGCAGAGGAGGAAGATGAAGACAATTACAACAACCAACATCATGAGGGTCCATCGACACAGTCATATCACACTTATCTGCAATAATTTCCCCCAAAGAATGCAAAATTTTCCACCACAGGTGAGGGGCCATCAACAACGCATCTTGAAAAATCCGCCTATTCCTCTCCAACCATAGGTTCTAGATAATAAAGGATGGGCCAAGAGCCCAAGAAGCCTGAAGAAAGGAGGTAGAAACAGGGACCCTGCCCCACCATTCCACAAACTCCGCCAATGAGGAAACATGCCAACAAGTCATATTCCACACCCTCCACCAAAAATGCCAAATCTCCCTAGCATAGGAACATTGGAAGAAAATATGGGAGACACTCTCTTCACATCCACGACACAGAACACACATAGAAGGGCCTTGGAAACCATGTTTACATAAATTATCCCAAGTAAGACACCGATTTTGAGCCACTAACCACATGAAGAAATTGCACTTGGGCCATGACAACTTGTGCAAAACTTTCTTCCACCAAGGGACCTCAATGTCCTCAAACAACTACCTACCCAACTGCTTATAATCAACAAACATAGAGTACTTTCTAGACAAATCTGAGCCATCCCAAGCCAAGACATCAAGACCCCTAAAATAATTACAAGCACAGGAAGCCAAAAGCTAGGAAAGCTCATGCCTATCCCCCTCAAACCCTCAAGGTGGCCACTTAGAGGGATGCTTCCAATGAAAACTTACAGCCGATCCACAATGTTGCACCACCTTATAATGCTCCACGGTATCCCATCCAACCATAATAAAAACATCACAAAGGGCCTAGAGGTGAGGAAAAGAAGAGAGAATAGGAGGGTGACCATCCCAAGAATCCGACCAAAAAAGAGCCTGTGGCACTGAATGATAAATCCAAAAAACCACACACTTAATCAATTGCGTCCCCACTTTCAAAGTATGTGAAATCATAGAACCACTCCCTTCCAGTGGATAGCAAGGAACCTCAAAAGAAGCAACACCCCAAAGATATTTTTGATTGAGAATAAGAGCCCATAACTAGTACTGATTGGTACACCATTGCTAGTAAAGCTTGGTAGATGAACTTTCCCGTTCAAAATAGCAAAGCGTAAACCAAGACCACCCTCTTGCTTTGGTCTACACACAGATTCCCACTTAACAAGGTTCCACTTTGAAGACAACAAATTACCACTCCAAATAAATTGACATGAGAGAGCATCAAATTTTTTTAAGGAAATACGTTGGAGTCGCTTGAAGAAAGAACCTGTAGATGAGAAGGGCCTGGATAACAAAATTGAGAAGAGTCACTCTAGCAGCTATAGACAACCACCGATGAGTCCAATGAGTAACCTTATGCCTTAGATTATCAAGAAACAACTACTAGGGGGACTTGGGATGATGACCAACAACAAGATGAATACCCAAATAGACAAAGGGAAGAGACCCAATTTGAAATCACAAAATAGCTAAAATTCGCCACTAGATAGCCTGAGGAGTATTAAAGAAGAATATAGAAGACTTCTGCTCATTGAATTTTTGGCCTAAAGCCGCAAGGTAGACATCCAAAGCTTGCCTAAATGATTCAGCCTCCCGAATAAGAGCCAAACCCATAAGAGATGTGTCATCCACAAATTGGAGATGAGAAAGCATTAGTAAGCCCATCCCCCACTACCACCCAGGAATCAAGCTTTGTAAAACCTAAGAATTAAGAAGCCAACCCAACCCCTTCACCATTATAATAAACAAATAAGGATAGAGAGGATCTCCCTGATGAAGGCCCCTAGTAGACCCAAAAATATTTGAAGGTTCACCATTCACAATAATCGAAAAAGAGGAAGAAGTCACACAACTCAAAATCCAGCTCACCCAATCAGAGGAAAAACCAAAGGCCAACATAATCTTTTGAAGAAAACTCCATTTAACTCTGTCATAAGCTTTGGCCATATCCAACTTGATAAACATAGACCTATCCTGAGAGGTTTCCATGGAATGAATGAATTTAGATGCAACCACCACCCCATCCAGAATTTGAGGACCCGCCACAAAGTTGCCTTGCTCCTCTGAAATGATCACAGGAAAACAAGATTTAAGCCTCTCAACAATCAATTTCATAATAATCTTGTACACCACATTACAGAGTGCAATAGGTCTAAAGAGATCAAGCCTATCAACTCCTTCCTTCTTAGGAATGAGAACCAAAAAAGTAGCATTCAGGGCATGAAGCATCTGCTTGCTATGAAGAGACTCTCGAACCACCTCCAACCAATCCAGCTTCACAATATCCGAAGACTCCTAGAAAAATTCTACTAGGTAACCATCAGGTTCAAGAGCTTTCCCCTTATTCATCCCAAACACAACCTCATCCACTTCCCACAAAGTAACCAGGTGAATAAGAGAAGCGTTCAACTCATTAGAGATCAAAGAAGGAAAGCAATCAAGGACCAAATTCTCATCAGCCTTTGCAGGAAGTGAATCCTCAGTGAATAGATTAGAGTAGAATTAATGAGCCTCTCTAGACAAATCCTATTGCGAAGAGATCGAAATACCCTCAGAATTAACAAGAGAAGAAATAAAACACTTATTCCAATGAGCTTGCAACAAATGATGGAAAAACACAATATTCCTTTCCTCTTGAAGCCAATCTATCCTATCCTTTTGTTACCAAAAAATCTCCTCACGAAGCTCCCACTCCTCCACCAATTTCAGAGTTTGGGCCTCAGCATTCCCAAGAGCCTCTAAGAAACCCAAATCCCAAATCTGGCGAGTAATAACAGCAAGGCGAGCCTACGCTTCTCTTTTCCTGGACCAAAAATTACCAAAACTTGACCTATTCCATCACTTAAGATGATACTTGACATATTGCAGCTTCTTAACCAGAGAATACATAGTTGTACCATACACAGGGGCTCCATCCCGTCACCATTGAGCAGCAAGATCACCCAGCCACATAAGCTAAAATTTGAAAGGTGGATTCTTTGGATTTGGAAAAGTTGAAGCAAAAAACTTAATTGGCCAATGATCAGAGCCACACTGGTCAAGAATCTCAGAGAAAATGACCAAGCTACCTCTAACCCAAGAACTTGAGACAAGGAATCGATCTAGCCACTCAGAAATCGCTTCAGGCCCACTCTGTCTATTATTCCAAGTGAATACTCCATTAGAGGGTTTAACATCAACCAAAGCAAGAGAGTTCACATTAGTCTAAAATAGATCTGAAGTAGGACCAAGCCTAGGCAGCCCTCCCATTTTCTCCTCCAAGCTCAACACAATTGAAATCACCAACTAAGATCCAAGGTATAAAAGGTGCACAAGACCTAACATACCTGATATGAGCCCAAAGATGGATTTTACCACGAATGTCAATCTTAGCATAAACATTACTAACCAAAATATTCTCACCAGATTCCAAAACTGAAGCCACCATAGAAATAGCAGTCTGTCTTGAAATCCACCCATGAGGAACAACCTTACGAGGATCCCAGAAAAGAGCTAGACCTCCAAAGGTTCCCCTAGAACTAATACACTGAAACTAGCCAGAAAACCAAATACGAGGAGTATGTTGAAGCATGAGGTCCACCTGAAGCTTAGTCTCTTGAACATAAAATATATTTGGAGAATGAACTACAATCAAATTCCGAATAGCCTTTTGACAGGGGTGCTATTCAACCCCCTTGCATTCCATGAAATAATAACAATGAGGAAGGTTGAGAGAAGTGGGCCTTAAGGGTCTTAATAGAACCAGATTCCACCAACAAATTCTTAGTAGATTTAAGTTTGTCCACATCCTTCTTACGACCAAATTTAGAAAAAAATTCAAAATGCCCCTTCTTGAGAGGGCATTGTAGCACCCCTAAAGTAGGATACAATCCCCGAACTTTACCTAAAGAGAACACCACCTTAGCTAAATCCAATAAAACAATATCATCTTGCACATCTTCAGAGGCCCCAGGAGGCTCAGAAATCCCCTGCTCCAAAGCTAGAGAGTTTTTTGAACAATTGCCTACTCCAACCCTGTATCCATCCCAACATCGATACTATTGGCCCCATAAGAAATCTCAACAAGAATCCCTTCCTCCAAAGCCTGATTATCCAGGACCTCAAAATGATTGAAACCATGATCACTTTGTCTATCCTTATAGGTATGCTTCTGACCCCTCCCTTTAGCTCTCTGCTTAATCGGAACAAAACCATCCTTATCAGGCCCACCCTCAGCCATAGGCACCTTGCCTTTATCCCCCTTCTCCACCAAAGGCCCAAAAGAAGGAGAATAAGAAACCCCTACCGCTTTGGGTGCCCGAAAACATTGGCGCTGAAGGTGTCCATACTCGTGAAAAAAGTGACAACAAAAAGGAAGGGACTCATAATCTAATGGTTGAATCCATAAGGCAGAGCCAATACAAATTTCCAAAGAATCCAACAAAGGGTTATTTAAATCAATTTCAACTCAAATGTGAGCATAAGAGAATACCTTTTTATCCAAAGTATTCTGAGCAATGGCAGCTAGCTTCCCCAACAAAGTAGAAATCTGGTGCAAAATATCCTCCCTCCAAAACTCCAATGATAACCATGGTAGATGGACCCAAACAAGAACCTGTGTAGGCAGATCCTCTGCTGCATTAAAACCTCCATGTCATGGCTTAATGAATAAGCCAACATGATTGTAAAAATATGACCCTCCCTCAAAAACCTGATTATGATCCGAGATGCAAGAAAAATCAACCATGAAATAGCCATTCACAACCACCAAAAGATTGAAATCACCTTCAACCTGCCAAGTCTGACGGATCGAGGAATCTAAATCTAAGAGAGGGAGATGAATACCCAAGAACTTACAAATCAGAACATTTTGTCTCCAATACGATATGTTCTCCTGGACCGATTCGGGAGAAATAACCTGAACTGGGCGATCTTGACTTTGTGGCAAGCAACCGTTCACTTTCTTGAGCTTAGAGCTCTCACCCATAAAAGACGAATCCGTCTTTTGTGCATGCATGGCTGCCAAAAAATCCTAAGATGGCTTTGGCCCAACAATCACTAGGATTTTGGAAACCTCCACCTTATCCCCACACCGAACCCCAACACCTAGCCCTCACTATTCCACCCCCTCCAAACCCCTATCGCTTCCACCACCCACTTCCCCTCATCGTACTACCACCTACCAACCACACCCTTCGCCCACCCAAACCCACACACAATAGGGAAAAATAAGAAGCTTTGGCCTATTACAGGTTGCGGGCACCCAAAAGCAATCAGCGCAAGAACATACAGGTGTGCATTCAACAGACTCTAAGCCAAAAACGCGAGCACCCACCATTTATAACTATAATCTTATTCAATCCCACCTTAATTTTTCGGGGAATGTCTTCTACTATTCCACCTTGTCATGAATAAAACAAATATTATTTTAGATAATTATATAATAATATTTTATATGTATAGTACAATTGTCTCACTAAAATGATATGTTCTATATGCACCATAATTTTTGTTCTATTCTCTCCTCTTGTTGTTTGGATAATATTCTTGATATTTTTTTAGTTATGATATTGGCACTTGCCTTACACCTCACAAAGTAAATTGACTTAGATATGATAGAAATCCTAATGATATTTATCCATACTTTATTGAATTTTGGTTGGGATATAATTTGCATAATTTTTATCTGCTAAATTTTGTATTTATCTACCTTCTTATGAATTCTTGGGTGAATGTTGCAATTAGTGTTGATAGATTCCCTCACATACCATGTATATTAACTCGGCGTGTGTTTAATGGAGACATATATGAAAAAAAGTAATCAACTTGTACAAGATATTTTTTATTAATATTATTTTTTATGTTAAATTTTTTTAGATACATGCTTGACACATTATTCTTCTATGTTTTTTTAATTTTATAAAATATAATTTTTTTTAATTTTATATTGATATACATGACCATATATAGATATATTTTCCTTCATACTCTATGTAGGCAAACTTTAAAATTATTTTATTAGACCATTTTGGGGGGCATTCAATATAAGTTGTCACATTTTCTTTTTGTCTAAATCTACTATTTTTTTGCTTGATACAATTAGTGCATCATATTCCATGCCTGAATGTAGATATTTCTTTTACAAAACTTTTCATATATCTAATACACATCACTATAAAGTTTTTAAAGTTTAGATGGCATGACTAACTTATTTTTAAGTGATCACTTCTAACTTGGGTATTGGCACCCTCAAAAAATATTCTTTTGGATGTTTATTATCAATAAATGTTAGGTCTAGAATTTTCTCTTTTCATATGTTGTCAATTTCTTTCTCTTCAAAGAAAATTAAATATTGTAAGGTAATTGTTTTTCCTTTTAGGTCAACTAACTATTCTAATGGAAACAATATCATGATACTTGTATAATTTATTTTTGATGCAGGAGCATTCGCGTCCACAGGTGATCATGCATCATCCAAAAATATTTTCTATTTAATTTTCATTTTGGTGTGTTTTTTTGTTTGCTTTGGTGTTTTGAGGCATCCCTCTACAAAATGAACTTATAAATTTGGTCAAAATTGTAAGATTCTAGTATTCACCAAATTGTCGTTTTAGGACTCCATATGCCAGTTTTACGGAAACAATTAATTTTCAAAAATATTAATAGCTGGGAAAAATTACTTCTAGGAAATGATTTGTGATAGTATTTCACCTAATGTGCAAAATGAATCATGTTCAATTTCATCACCATTTGAGAAAATTTAAATTCTCTATTGAGGTTGATAGTTTCTAGGAAATTTAATTTCTCAAGTTTTATGAAGTTTGGAGAAAAATGGCTTGGTGGAGACCTTGGAGATGTTATTCTAGGAATCTTAGCAAGTTTTTGTGCAAAAATAAGTTTTTGGGCAAGAGTTACGCAAAAAGGCAATTTTTTGGCATCTTAGCACACAAAGTCAAAATCGCATATTTGGAATTTTATCCAAACAACATGTGCAGCCTCACAAGGTAATGTTTGGTGGATTTTGTTCATCTCATATTCATCTTGAAAAAAAAATTGAAAGATCAAAATGGATAGAAACAAATGATTTTCTATCTTACCGTGATTCCACCACTCGGGAAAGGTCAAAATGTGTATTTCTTTGCCAATAATTTTCTTCAGCAACATAAACCAATTAATCAACTCAATGTAAGTCTTTGAGACCTTTCATTCAACTTGGTTAAACAGTAAAATAATATGGGTGAAAATTAAAAGAAGTATTTTATGAAAATTTCAAATTTTCATGGTTCAAAATTTGCCTGAAATAGCAAAAACGCCCCTTTGAATAAATGAGTGCCTTTAATGAGGGTATTGACAGTATTTGGACGAGTTTCTGAAGTTTAAATGTATCATTTAAGATTTAATAAACATAGTATATGTAGAGCTATTCTTGGGGAGAGTTGGGAGCCCATTCCGGGGCAATAATTGATGATTTTCAATGCATTTTTGGGGGTTTTTAGGAAAAACGTGGGAAGAAGTTTCAGAGGAATGGAAAGGAGAAAGATACCTTTGTAGAGGTATTCCTTGGAGGTTTTTGTTGCAGGTTGGAGCAGCAATAAAATATTGAAATAATGTTGGGTTGATGACAAGTTGGAAAACTTCTTGAACAAAAGTTGTGAGGGAATGGCTGTGAGAGCCAAGTTTTGTAAATATGATTTTGCTGATTATTTTCTTGTATAAAATTGTAATTGTTTCACATGATCGAATATAGTTTCAGATTTGAATGTTAAATCTATTATTTATTTAATCTCCATTGTATAATTTTTTGGTTGGGTGTGATTTTTTTTTTGCATCAGTGGTATCAAAGCGAGAGTTCTTGAGTGTGCAAGCAAAAGTGTCGATTAGAGGTAGTTTGCACCAAGACTTGAGGGTTGAGTAGTGAGGAGGAAGTCCCTGTGTGTAAATAGATCACTGGATGTAAAGTAATTTACACCAAGACTTGTGGACAAACAGATCGCCGAACGGTGAGGCAGTTTGTACCTTGAGATAGTGGATTTGAAAGTGGAAGTAGAATCGTCCATTTGAGACAACTTCACTCTAATTAATTTATACATTAAGTGCAGAAGAAGAAAAGAAAATATGAAAGGTTGCAATAGAAGCTGAAGTGATGGACTTTGAAGGTCCTATATTTGATGAAGAACTAGGTGAATAGGAAGAAGATTTCCTATTAAAAAAGGAGATGAAAAAGATAGACATTTTATTTCAAGGAAAAATGATAGATGAACAAGAAGATGCAATAGTGTGTGAAGATGAGATCCTCATGCAAGAGGATGAAAAAGGAAAGACAATGATTGTAACAGTTAGTCTTGTTGAAGACATAAAATAAAAAAGCAAAAGAGGAGTTGGAGTGATTTAAAATGAAGAAAACATGAGCAATGAAGAAGATGCAGCTATGGAGATTGAAATGACAGCGATAGATCTTGAGGATGTTGTAGTAGGTAAAGAGGATAAAGATGATTTGTTGTTGCAGATTTTGTTAGTAGAAAAAGAGTGGTTTGATAAGCTTGTTGATGGAGGAAAAAATATGAATGTTGCAACGAATGACAAAGAAGATGATGTTGGAATAATGAAGAAGGATGAGGTAAATTTTGATTTTGAATATGATAATTATTATTTACCTTCTATAGAAGAGATTTTAGTTGTAGAGGATGAAGTTGTAGATTGGTATGCAGATGTTGCATGTGTTTGTATAGAGGTTGTAGAGGATGGTGCAGGTGAAACTTGGTGGAGGTGGTCAGTTTGTGGTGGGCTGGATCCCATGAAGGAGAGGAGAGGAAAGATAATTTGGCTAAGGAGGATGGCACATGGTGGATACAAGTCCACGAAAGGAGAGAATAATGGAATGCAGATTTGTTGAAGGAGAGTAAAGCTTGTTCTAGCAAGATGCTTGAAAAAGAGGAAAAAGAAGAACTTGTTGTGCACATATTTTAGTGATGGAGTTTGCTATAAATTTCTTTCAATTTAAAAGGATGGTCCTACCATTCAAATTCGCATTTGTGAGTGTATGCTCACAAACTTCTTACCCGACATGTCTGATGCAGGAGCATCCGGGTCCACAGGCGATCCTGCATCGCCCAAAAATCTTTTCCATTTAATTTTCATTTTGTGTGTGTTTTTGTTCGCTTTGGTTTTTTTCGGCATCCCTCTGCAATAGAACTTATAAATTTGGTCAAAATTGCAAGATTCCAGTTTTCGCCAAATTGTCGTTTTAAGGCTCCATAGGGCAGTTTTATAGAAATAATTAATTTTCAAAAAAATTAATAGCTGAGAAAAATTACTTCTAGGAAATGATTTGTGATATTATTTCACCTAATTTGCAAAAATAATCATGTTCAAATTCATCATCATTTGAGAGAATTTAAAATTATCTGATTAAGGCTGGCAGTTTCTAGGAAATTTAATTTCTCAAGTTTTATGAAGTTTGGAGCAAAATGGCTTGGTGGAGACCTTGGAGATTTTATTCTAGGCATCTTGGAAATTTTTCGTGCAAAATAAGATTTTGGGTAAGAGTTATGAAAAAAGGCAATTTTTTGGCATCTTAGCACATAGAGTCAAAGTCGCATATTTGGAATTTTTTTCCAAACAATATATGCAGCCTCACAAGGTAATGTTTGGTGGATTTTTTTTATCTCAAATTCATCTTGAAAAGAAAATTGAAAGATCAAAATGGGCAGAAACAAATAATTTTCTATCTTACCACGATTCCACCACTCGAGAAGGGTCAAAATGTGTATTTCTTTGCCAATAATTTTCTTCAATAGCATAAATCAATTAATCAACTTGTAGACATGGAAAATGTACAAATTCATTTTGGCACACCTGATCCCGATTTACTAACAACATTTCCTCCTAGATCACGTTCTCAGCATTCTATCCCTTAACTTGATAAATCATTATTTATTAAATTAAGTCTTCTCTTTTCAATGATTAAATTAATCAATTTAATTTAATCAACCTTGCATTGCTGTTTAATTAAATAAATCTTTTTATTTGATTAAATTCTCTAAAGTCCTCTTATTAAATTAAATGAATTAAACCTTATTTGAATTAATCTAACACCTTCCTCCTTTATTAAATAAATCAAATCATTTATTTAATGAATCATTTCCTCTCAATTTCTGACTTAAATCAATTCATAAATTTGAGCTTAAATTGTCACATCTCTTAATTCCTTATTAAATTAATCAAAACATTGATTAAGTTAATCCTTCTCACTAAAATCTTCTAGAGAATGCAACTTGCACAATAAATCAAATACTTTGATTTATTAATTCTTCTATTTTCCCTCACAAAGCATCAAAAAGGGAATATTCCTCTTTTGAATTCAAAAAGTCCAAGTGGACTTGGTCCTTCCAACAAGGCATTAAAATCCTCTTACATGTCCTTGACCTTGAGCCAAGTGACAATAACTCCATTCCTTTTCCCTCTTCAACATGTCATTTTTCAAGTTTGAAATGCCACCTAATTGCATTTATTGGCACATTGGCCAAAACTTGCACATTCCTCATCCAATCACATGTGGACAAGTGGCACAAAGCCATTTGATGATCTTTGATCCCACATTGCTCAAACTCACTCTTCTTCCAATCTTTGGAATCTATAAATTGGAGACTCTTCTCCTCAATCTTCATCCAGAATTCATATGCAAAGTTACTCTCTTCAAGTGAGAACTGATTTTGCACCATTGCACTCAATCATCTACCATTTTTCACAATTTAGTAACAAGGTTATGCTCAAATATCTTTGGAGATTTGACCATTTCTTCATCAATCCACATTGCAATCATAGGAATTGGGAAAGGGCCAATTGCAACATATCATTGGCACCAATTCCCCCATAGGATCATAATGCTATTTGCTTAATTAGGATTTTAATGTTGTAATTTCATTGTGTTCTTCATTTCCTAAATTAAGTTTTAGATAGATGGATTTTATGGGGAATCCCTCTTTGTTACATGCATATTTGAACTAACACTAACAACATTTGACTTCCTTTTTGCATATGCAGGTTTAGGGGTTCACATTTTGGCGCTAGAAGGAGGGCGTTTGAGTTGAAAAATCAAATCACATTTTTAAATTCCGTGGTTTCTATTTTTTTTGTTGAGACACAGGAAAACTAGCTCGCACGGCGCCATATCGCGCCGCCCTCCGTTTCGTGGCAAAATACCCTACCGCCATATCGCGCCGCCCTCCGTTTCAGTCTCGCGGCTCCCTATTGACCCGTGGTTGCATGTCCAAACTAGGCCACAAAAATTCCCGCTTGTCTGTTTTTAAATTTTTTAACTTCGCCGCACAGGTCCTAACTTCGCCGCCTTCACCACCGCGGCTTTATTTTGAACTGCGTTTCTTTCAAACTCCACCGCGCCACTGTTCCCGCCTATAAATTTCAAATTTCCAAAGTAAACCGCTTCTAAACTACACCGTGGACCTCTATCTCGCCGCTTTTGTGCCCTCTGTCTGTGCAGAGCCCTTCCCAAAGTCACCTGCGCGGCTCTGTATAGTGCCGCCTATCTTCCAAACTCCGCCGCTTCTCCAAACTTCGCCGCCTTTCCAAACTACGCCGCGGGAAGATAGTAAAATTTAAATTAACATATGCTTTTTAAGTTGAGGATTTTTTAACCTTTCAATTTAATTTCCTATCTTTATAGCTCTTTGTTTTATTGTCATTTTGCAGGTTGGAGCAAAGGAAGGAGTCATTATGACATCATGTTTACAAAACCAAAGTGTTTCTAAACACTAAAAAGTGTTCTTTAACACTTCTTGAGAAATTTTTTTAAGTCTTTGGCCTTAGGAAAACTAACTTTACTTTGGGTTGTAAAAAATGTTTAAATTTTCATATTCATTTTGTGCAAAGTGTTTCTAAACACTCAAGTGTTCTTCAACTCTTCTTGAAAATTTGTTAAAATCTTTGACCTTAGGCTACTAATTTTTCATTGGGATCTAAAAAGAACAAACAAACTTTGTTTGTTAAAGTTGCCAAGGGGCTAAAAAGAATTTTAGACACTTACTAGTTTTCAATTTGGATTTAAAATTGGACAAGGCAAACTTCACATTTCATTTTGGTGCTTCTAAAATGAACTCATCATTGCTTTGAAGGATAAAATTGAACATGTGTCTTTTATGTTTTGCAAACTTTTAAAAAAATTAACATCACTAAAATATGTATGCGCTTCTCTCGCACTTTATAGCGATCTTGAAAATCAAAAGTATTTTAGTGATATTAACTTGTCAAAAAAATTGCCTCCACACTTCAATTTGGGCACTTAAAATTGAACAAAGCATGCGAGTGTGAGCACGATATATTGCGGAGGTTCTCCCCTTTGTTTTTCAACAAGGGTTGTGTGAACGACGGGATATGTTAGCTCGCTTTTGTTAACTTAGAGGGTCTGCCTTGTGGGAAAAAGTAATCACCCAAGGGAACGACCCAACTGGGAACACGCTAAAGCCAAGCAACTTCCAACCGGTATATAAGTGTGGATATTGGAACAAAGGCCAATATCACGAGGATTATTCCGACGAGATGGACAGCAATGGACTCTCGCCGATGTTGGATAATCCCCCACGAACGGAATGCCCGAATTAGAACCCCTTGTTTAGAAAAAGGCCAAAACCTTGTCTATCTTGTTGGTGCAAAAGGTCATGTCCTTTGAAGCCACCCCACGTAACATGCGGTCTTGTTGTGGAAATGGAAAGTATGCCATGGGAGATTCATGGGTACTAATGCTTGGCTGACCCGAATAAGTGAGTGTCGTGGAGGGGAGCCAGTGTGGTCAAGCATTTAGCCATTCGCACAAGATATGCGTAGCTGGATTTATCCAAGTGGGAACCCAACAAGGTATTGTCTCATCAACCTAGGAGTGTAAAAGTGCTTGGAAAAACACATTGCTTGATCTTGAAAACATTTGAAAAATGAACATACACAAAAACCTTGAAATTTCAAACACCTTGTGGGAAACAAATACCTATTGATGAACTTGCCCACTCTTGCTTTCCCTAGGAATCACATTCCTAGAGGTTTCTAAGTGTACAAGTTCTACCATCATTTGTTTCCAATAAGGATAAACATAAGGGAAACTTTTGCCCTATTTTCCTCGATTTCCACACAAAGGACCTTGTGGGATGAGAAAGAGAATGGGACACTAGACATATAGTTTGAAAACCTAAGCAAGCAAGTGTCTTGGATTAAAAAGAACCTCATTTAATCAAGATAAAGAGACAAATTGAATTTCACATGTGTTGTTTCCAATGATTTCCCGCAAGATTAAAATCCCAAAGCCAAAGTTCAAGAAAGTGAGTCTAAAAATCCGTGAGCAATGCCTTGAGATGCTCCTTGAAGTAAGGGAGAGACTTGTATACAATTTCTACAAAAAGGCCTCAAGGAACAATCCTGCATTGTATGCATTTTATTGTCAACAAAATCCTGAACTTTTTCAAAGGTTTGCATTTCTCCCATAGGAAGTCTAGTGTGTTCTTCAATACCGAGGTTTTGTAGAAAGAGTCGCATCTAGGTTAAGGTTCAAGATCAAAGTTGTCATTTCCATTCATTCCTCCATCAAATCAAGTCTCATTTCATCATCAAACCTTTTGAGAACTCTAGAATCAATCATCACACTAAACTTAGAGGGCTAAATCAACATCATCATACCTTGGCTTAACACACTTAGCCAACTTAGTCTCAAACCATTGAACAAATTTTCTTTGAGATAACACAACTTCTTAAAGTCTATTAGTTCTCCAAAACATTGGCATAACACACTTTGTCAATTCATCCACTTTGTGCAAGTTCCCTTAGGATAACACAACTTCCTAGGGAAAACAACTTCACAACAATCTTGTTTGATTTAACACATCTAGTCAAATTATCACAATCAAATCAAATCAAAAGCCCTTTCAAAGTTTAGCACATACATTCAAAAAGTTTTCCAAAGGTTTCATTCACTCCTCCCATCCATTTCAACCCATCACCATTATCACCATCTTTGATCTTTTAGCTTCCCTAGTTCTTCTCTTTTGGACCTAAAGGATTAGGATCGAATAAATCCCTATTTTTTATGGTCCAAACAAGATCTCAACACAAGAAGGACATGGAGAATATCAAAGAAATATCAGCTTCTATGGACATGAGTCATCTAAATACCGAAGTGAACCTAGTAGGATCAAGTAATCCCCCAAGCAACTCTCCCTTATCATCACAAAATCCTCAAGAGGAGAGTCATCAAGAGGACGACACGAATGAAGACATGGGGATGACACCAAATGAAATCATGGAAATGGTTCAAAATCCAGAGAACCACAAAGTTGTTAGTGTTATGTTCAAATATCTAAATACGATAGCAAGAGGAGGGGTCATGCCCCCTCCCGACCTTAACATAAGCACTAGTACAGATACTTCCCCATTGTCAAACATCAATCAAGAAGTTCCTTGCACCACGTCAATCATCACACCAACCGCCCCGAATGTGAATAAGGGGAGTGCCATGTTCCAAGAATTGCAAAAACATCACCTTGTGGCTAATAAAGAAGCAATCATCACCCCCTCACCAGCTACATTTATTCTGGAAAACCCATCTCACCCATACATCCCACTCACATTTCATAACCCTGTTGGTTCATCCTCATTTCATGCCACACCAGCCTATCAATTGAACATACCAACTACCCCACCGCATGAGGAAGTTGGCTTGCTTGGAATGACGGAAGCTATCAATCCTTTCTCTTTCCAAATAGGTGCATCATCCCTTCCCCCACTTCCGTTCGCATCTGCATCACCTCTTGGAATAGGTCTTCCACCTTTGCCCACCAAAAATTTTGTTAATCCAAGCAATCCGACCACCACTTTGAACCTGCTTCTTTTTCCCACATCCTCACAACAAATTGCAACTATTCCCGTCACCATGGTTAATGCACCTATTGGTCCTCAAGTCTGCCAAAGCATGCCTCCTCAGGGACCAATCATCTCAAACACCCCTCCAACAACCCAAATCACGATCACCACCACAATCCCTCCACCCGCCATGACAGTTGGCATGATTCTTGTTCCACCACCAATCCCACCGAAAGCCAACACAACAAATTCATTCACCACTCTAATCCAAACCTTCCAAAAGGCAAACCAACAAAGGGTACTCCAGCAAAAGTAGCAAGCCCAAGTGCAAGCCCAAGCCCAAGCGCAAGCTCAAGCCCTAGCCCAAGCTCAAGCCCAAGCTCAAGCTCAAGCCCAACAACAGGCACAAGCTCAATACCAAGCGCAATTGCAAGCGATCCATCTACAAGCCTACCAACAAGCCCTGCAAGACTTTCAGGCACAACATCAAGCTAAACAACAAGCTTTATTGGCACAACAGCAACTCGACCAACAACAAGCATTGTTGGTGCAACAACAGCTAGACCAAAAAAAAGCGTTACTAGCTCAACAGCAACTTGACCAACATCAGGCTTCATGGGAACAATAGTAGATGGACCAACAACAAGTGCTATTGGAACAGCAACAGCAAGATCAACAACAAGCGTTGTTGGCACAAATGCAGGCTTACCAACAAGCCTTAAACGCATAGCCAAGCTTGCAACAAATGCCCACTAGTACTCCTCCCACCACACGTACCCCCCAAATGCCTTGTAACTCATTCATCCCACCCCCCGATCCAAGCAAGGATATCGTAAAACAAATCAAACTACTCTCGTAGCAGGTGTTGGAATTGCAAGCAGGAAAAACCACAAGGACACCAGGCAACTTGTGCCCTTATCTGTTCGATAGAAGTCTCACCATGGTACCGTTTCCAAAGGGATTCGAGATCCCCAAATTTGATAAATACAATGGAACGAGCAACCCTGAAAACCACGTCAGGGAATTTTAGGTGCACTGCATGGAAGTCGCATATGATGACACGTATCTAATGCGGCTCTTCCCCTGAAGCCTGACTGGTCCAGCTATGGAATGGTTTTCTCGCCTACCCACAGGCATTAAAACATTCGAGGAAATTGTGGAGGCTTTCCTTAAGAATTATGCTTTCAATATGGGTGCAGATGTTAGTTTGGAAGAATTATCTGCACTCAAACAAAGAAAAGGAGAGTTATTTGCATCCTTCTTGCAAAGATGGCAATCCAAGGCCAATCAGAGCAAGTGGACCATGCCAGAGAAACAACAAGTTTGCACCATCATAGCCAACCTAGATGAAAACTTGGCGTTATAGCTAAAAATGCAGTGCATCACATCTTACAATCAACTAATTTCAAAGGTGCTCAACATTGAAAGAGCCCTTACTGCGTGAGGAGGTGCACCAACATTCACTCCACCACAGGATAACCGCCCGTCTAACAACTACAATGACAAACCTCGAACCTAGTCGAGGAACAAAAATATCACGAACAACGGCGTGGTCGACGGTAAGGTAGTCATCAGTGCTCCTAAGCAAAATACCCAAAACCATCATCAACCGCAAAATCATAATCACAATAATGTGCAGACTAATGAGGTAGTGGCACAAACACCTTCCACCAGTCAAGTCAACAATGTGGGTAATCAAGGAGGACCACCTCCCTGCAACAAGTTTCCCCCCAAGAGGAAGTTCATAGCCCTTGGCGAATCGATTGAGTCTGTCATGAAGAAATTGGTCAAAGAGAACTTAATCAAGATCTCTAACTCCGAACAATACACAGAGCCCATGACCAAACCGCTGTGGTACAACAAGAATCTCCTGTGTGACTTTCACAAATTCAAAGGACACACCACCGCCAACTGTATGAGACTCAAAAATATCATCCAAGACCTCATCGAGGATAAGGTCATCAACATTGAGCAGCCGGCCGGAAACCAAGACCTGAAAATCTACACGAATCCGATGCCAAATCATAACCAAGGAAACAATCAGGGGAATAACCAAGGGAATAATAAGGGTAAACAAAAGTATGCTAGTGCTAATCTAGTATACGAGGAGATAGTCGGATGTGTCGATGAGCTGGTCACCGTCATAAATATCAAGGGGGCCAACAATGACTGTGGAGTCACCACACGAGGCGAAAAAGTTACCATTGTCGGGGCACCTGCTAAGACCCCCATTACCAACACAAAGGTCATCCCCTATGATTACAATGTAATTGACCAACTGAAAAGAACACCCGCACAAATATCCATCATGGAATTACTAAATATCTCCGCCGCCCATAGACAGATCCTGGATGAAGCACTAGTTGCGTCTACCGTTGCCACCACCCTTGACACAGAGCAATTTCAGGCTATGGTACGTAACATCGTTTCCCCGAATCTCATCACATTTTCAGACCAAGATTTCCTCCCACAACCATCTCATAACCGCACACTCCACCTCCAAGTCCTAATCCATAAAAAGAAAGTCAAAGGAGTCCTGGTAGATGGTGGTGCAGGTCTTAATATTCGTTCTTTGAAACTTATAAAGAAATTGGGATTTGCTGAGGATTCCATCAATAAGAACAAAAGTATCACCATAAGAGCATATGATGACCAGGAAAGAGTGTCTTAGGGCACTATCAAGATCCCCATCCAAGTGGGGCCAGCAACCATGGAAACAACTTGTCAATTTCTTGACCTTGATTTGCCATACAACATCCTCCTGGGATGCCCATGGATACACAGAATGAAGGCAATGGCCTCAACCTATCATCAGTGCATTAAGTTCGCATATCAAAACAAGGAGGTTACCATATATGGGGATCCTGAACCTTTCGCCTATTGCAAAAACTTGGAAGCCAAGTTTTACAAGATCCCTCAAGTACCTAAAAATGATGAAGGACCATCCACTTCACACATAGACCTAGCTAATCTCGCCTCCACTTCTGCTACAGAGACACCCGCCATTCCTGACATATCCGAGATCAAGAACATGATACAGGACAATGGATGCGGTGATTATAGAATGAAGAGAAATTCTTTTGTTGTAGGAGAGTTACCACAATCTCCTAGGTCACATGGGCAACCACAATTGATTCAAACGCCTGTTCGCACTAGAACAGAACCCGCTGGATTCCACAGTTGGGGGGATCTCAGTCGGGAAAATGTGGATGAGGACATCATAAACACTCTGTACCAAGATGAAAGACCCACTCCCAGCCTATCCATGGAGGAAACAAACAGAGGGTTACAAATGATGTTCGGCATGGGCTATAACAGGAATGAAAGCCTAGGAAGGAACAGTGATGGATGGTTGGAGCCATCATTGTAGAAAGAAGAATGTGGAAACTTGGCCTCGGCTGTACCCCTCCGAGTATAACCATGCATGGCAGAAGTGTTCCTAATAGGGCAGTCAGGTCCTCTCCTCGAGTCTCGGCAACTAACCTTAGATTACCCATGTCCACAGGCCTACCTCTCGATAACTTCACATTTGACATAACTAAGGTTTGTAGTAGCAGTGATGATGATGACACCATAGGTAGCTTACCTAGGCTCTTTGAAGATTCCACCCTACTGATGATTAGTGCCTAGCCCGCTGAGCCAATCCAACGAACCCACCAAATTCACTTAGTGTACCCCCAACTCATCGATCACGACCAACGGGGACCACCAATTCTAGACTCGTTCGAAAATGATGAGGCTCTCTCAGAATTCATGGGACTAAGGCATACTATTCCATGTGGAGATCACAAGGCAAGATTTGATATCACTCTAGACACACAAGCATACTATGGGGAGACGATTGAGTCCTTCAGTCACAAAAGGAAAAGATCGAGAATAAGCTCGGAGTTATTGAGTGAAAACCACACTGTGGCACTCTCTAACCATAAAACAGTAAAAATAAAGGAAGCATCCGATGGTGAAAACCTCCTCGAGGCGCTAGAGGATGAAGGATTCAATCTCCCCCCTACTGCTCTACACCAGGAGAAGTCAGCAGTATTGGCAGAATAGTGCAACCCGGTCAACTTAGGAACAAAATCAGAACCACAAATTACCTTCTATGCAGAATCCCTCCTAGCAGAAGAACAGGAACTATTGGCAGCATTCCTAAAAGAGAGGAAGGTAAATTTTGCGTGGACCTATGTAGACATGCTAGGCTTGGACCCTGAAGTGGTAGTACATCATTTGGCCATTTACCCTGGAGCAAAACCAGTCAGACAAAAGCTAAGGAAGATGCACCCACAAATAGCCTTGCTTGTAAAGATTGAGCTACAGAAACTTCTGGTTGTTGGCTTCATATGCCCAATCGACTATCCAGAATGGGTATCAAATCTTGTACCAGTCTCAAAACCAAAAGGGGGCATCCGCATCTACACTGATTTCAGAGACCTAAACAAAGTATGTCTCAAGGATGACTTTCCACTACCCAACATTGACATGATAGTGGATATGACGGCCGGACATGAGATGCTCTCCCTAATGGATGGCTTCTCGGGGTACAATCAGATAAAAATAGCAAAAGAATACCAACACAAGACAACATTCACATGTCCTTGGGGCACCTACTATTGGAACGTAATGTCATTTGGGTTGAAAAATGCAGGAGCTACATACCAAAGAGCCATGACATTAATCTTCTACAACATGATCCATAAAACAGTTGAAGATTATGTAGACGACATACTGGCTAAATCAAAGAAGAGACAAGACCATATAGCAACTCTAAGTGTTATCTTTGACAATCTCGAACAATATAAGGTTAGACTCAACCTGAAGAAGTGTGTCTTTGGGGTACAATCAGGAAAGCTACTAGGATACATAGTTTCAATGAGAGGAATAGAGGTGCAAAGGTAAAAGCAATCCTTGAAATGGAAGCACCAAGAATGTTAAAACAACTAAGAGGATTGCAAGGAAGACTCCAGTCCATCTGGAGATTCATAGCACAACTGGCAGATAAATAGATTGCCTATTCACACCTACTTCACAAGGGAGTAGCTTTCAGATGGGATGACAAATGCAAGCAATCATTTAGAAAAATAAAAGAATGTCTACTTACACCACCCGTGTTGATGCCACCAATTGTGGGGAAATCATTAATCCTATATATCTCTGCAACAACAGCTACCCTGGGGGCCCTTTTAGCCCAACATGATGAAAAGGGAACCGAGCGGGCTATCTACTACATCAGCAGAACAATGGTGGGACATGAGCTCAATTACACGTCAATAGAAAAATTTTGCCTAGCACTAGTATTTGCAGCTCAGAAATTCAGACACTACATGCTAGCGCACCAAATCAAGTTGATTGCCAAAATAGACCCCCGAAAGTACCTATTGTCAAAAGCAGTGCTTACAGGTAGAATGGCCAAGTGGGTAATGATATTATCTGAACATGATATCAAGTATGTAGAATGAAAAGCCATAAAAGGACAAGTCATTGCGGATCAGCTGGTAGAAGCTCCCCTCTACACAGATAACCCACTCATATCAGAATTCCCAGATGAGTCCCTTTTTAACCTTGGTGCAGCGGACCATTGGAAGTTATACTTTGATGGCTCTCACACACAACATGGGTCAGGAGCTGGTGTGTTTTTCATCACGCCGCAAGGAGACTGCATACCTAGATCATACAAGCTGGCATTCCCTTATACTAACAATATAGCAGAATATGAGGTTTTGACCATAGGTCTCAAGATTGCAGCACAATGGTGAATCATGGCATTAAAAGTCTATGGGGACTCACAACTTATCATCAACCAAGTCAACAGTGAATACCAAACCAAGGATGATAAGCTCGCACCATACAAGAAGGCGGTAGAAAGCCTCAAGGAATCATTCATTGATATTACCTTTGAGCATATACCAAGGACAAACAATAGAGCCGTCGATGCAATGGAAACAATTGGATCCTTACTAGACATCCCTCGCAACGTCTCAAAACATGAATTCCTCATAGAGCAGCTTCTCATACCCACATTCAAGGTACCAGAGTCAAAATACACATGTGAACTTGTTGGTCCCGGTGATCTTTGGTATCATGATATATACACCTACCTAAAGTTAGGAATCCTCCCCATTGACATCACTCTGAACCTAAAATGCTCTTTCATCAAAAAGACTTCATGATTTGTCATCCTAGGAGAAACCCTCTTCCATAGGAGTACCGATGGAACCTTGCTACGTTGTTTAAAACCCAAGGAAGCCTTGACTACTCTAACTAAGGTACACAATGGCACATGCAGGTCACACTCAAGTGGTATGACTTTGGCTAAAAATTTGTTGAGAATAGGGTACTACTGGCCGATGATGGAAAAAGAGGCACACAACTTTGTCAGAAAATGCCTACAATGTCAACAACATGGAGATCTTATTCATGCACCAACTCAAGAACTGCATCTCATTGTTACACCTTGGCCCTTTTCACAATGGGGGCTCGATCTCATTGGTAAAATATCGCCCACCTCATCCAATGGCCATAAGTTCATCATCACCGCCACCGAATATTTCACAAAGTGGGTCGAAGCAATTCCCATGACCTACATCACGGGAAAAAAAATATCCAAGTTCATCCTGAATTACCTCATTTTCCAATACAGTGTTCCCCAATCCATTATCTCTGATAATGGGACGCCCTTCAAAAATTAGGATTTTCGTAATTTGTGTGAAAAATTCAAAATCCAGCACCGTTTTTACACTCCATACTATCCACAAGGTAATGGCCAAGCAGAAGCTACAAATAAAACCATTTTGAAAATCCTCAAGAAAACAGTCAATGACTCTAGTCGTGACTGGCATCTACAGCTAAATCCCACCTTATGGGCCTACCACACCAGCATCCACACACCAATAGGTGCCACCCCATTCTTTCTGGTCTACGAATCAGAAGCCATCCTCCCTATTGAGATCGAGCTCCTGTCACTGAGGATGTCACTACAAAACCTCATCATAGATGAGGAATACAGGGTCACAAGACTCAATGAGCTAGAATTACTAGATGAGAGGCGCATGGATTCCCTTAATCATCTGCAAGTGTACCAGAATCACCTAAAAAGGAGCTACAACAAGAAGATCAGACAACGTACTTTCCAAGTTGGTGATCTCATGCTGAAAGAAAACCAAAAGAACGTGCCAAATCCGGATACAAAGGGAAAGTTTGAGCCCAACTGGTTGGGACCTTTTTTCATCACTGCAAGTTACAAATCGGGGGCATATCAGTTATCGACACCAGAAGGTGAGCCCCTGCAAGAGCCCATGAATAGCTCGCACTTCAAAAAGTTTTATGCCTAAATCTTGCAAGGTATAGAACCAGAAAATACAAAAAACAATCAGAAAAAGTCCTGAAAAAATGGTTACCTCGATGAAAACCTGGCAAATAGGCGTCTTGGTGGCAACAAAAAAATCAAAAAATACAAAAATCCAAAAAAAATAAAAAATCAGAAAAAGGATTGAAAAATAGTAAAAAAAAAAAAAGAAAAAATTCGTCCTCTAGTGAAAACCACTTTGGTGGCGCTTTGGGCAAGTACCTTGGTGAAAAACTGGCAAACAAACACCAAGTGTAAATAAAGCACCTTCCCCATCTATCAGGATCTACATGACTCTTTCCATCACTCATTCATCCACTCATCCGCTCACATCCATACCATAGCCTGCGTTGGTATCTGCACCATATACCACCATTGGAACTACTTGGCATTCCTAAGGTCAGTCTATCTTGCCTTTATCGAAGTAGTTTGTTGCACCACACTGGGGGCATGTTCTCGCAACATCAAATCGGATTCATGTATATTCTCGTGATCTTTTTCAAATCTCATCAAAAATCCCAAAACATGTCAAAATATAAAAAAAATCACCAAAATTTTCATCATTTAGTCTTGTTAGTCTTTCACCTTGTCGAACTACGTCGTCTCTAAGCTTGAACGTAGGAAAGGTTGATCTTTGATCATCCCTCGAGACAGTTAGAGTCAGTCCTTAGGCATCTGTCACATTAACAATCCATTTGCCCATCAAGTATGCATCTTAAGTCAGTCTTTTAAACAATAAAAGGGGGCAATCCGTTTGCCCACCCATCCTTTCATTAAGTTAGTCCACCACCAGTTGAACTACGTGGTCTCTGCGTGTATAACGTAGGCAAGGATAATCTATGAATCAGCTCCTGAGACCCCTAGGATAGGTCTTTAAGTTAGTCTGTTTGTCTTAAAATCTTGAAAATACCAAAAACAGCCTCAAAATATTTGAAAATCCAAAATGGTGCATCCATTTCATCTCACCCGTGACTGTCATCACTCATAATAAAATCAATCATCACCTTCACCCTTTGGTGAGTTAGTCAAAAGCAAGTATAGCAGGTTCCAAAGTGAGCACCTAATCGTCAGAGTCTTGAAAGTCTAAGTCAGTAAGCAAGCAAGTTGGTCACCTCGGAGTATCAATAGCTTATCACCCAATTAGTCCCATCAAACCCTGATCACTACATGTCCTAGGATGAAGCTTTCCTGCGATGGACATAAGTATTAGGTAACCCTCATAGTAGTTAGTCTTGGCTAGCGGTATGAAGAACATTAGCCTGTTTGTTTACTCTTTTTGGTCTTTATTGACTTATCTTAGTTTGTGCTCATTCCAAGGACCTCTCGATGATGCCTAAACAAAACAGGTTTAGAGAGAAAGGAATGGGGCAATGATCATTATCTTTTTTATCTTCTATGCTTGTGGGATATGCTTGTAAAATAACTTAGCTATGCATGTTTTGTTCAATTTGTAGGGAGGATATTTTAAGTATCTTGTTGACCACATAGGAAAGCTTGCTTTTCTGTGTTTTGGTCCGAGATGTTTATAATGTTTGAACTACATCCTGAATAAAGTATGTATGATAAGTGTGAACAAGAATACTCCTATCCAATTTTCAAGTCAAAGTCCATCACACTAGGCACCACGCCATCCTGGTTCTTAATACCTCGATGCATCGTACCTAAGTGTGTTATCAAACATAACGCAATTGACCCTTTGAAAATCCTAATTCCTATGTGCAATGTCAAAACACCATTATCATCCTCACTAACTTATTAATTCTACATTTCTTCTACCTTCTTTCCACACTAACATGGTATTATAACAGTAATCAAAACATCGCTCATGCATACATCCTACATCCACCAGATAGTTAACATCAGAAAACATTGCATCATACCAATATCTTAAGTTATGAAGGATAAATTTGTTATTCTAAGCATCTTAAGACATTATATATTATCAAATGCAACCATCACTATTACCATTTGCATCCATTACCATCATTAATACGCATTACATCATTTAAAGCATGGAAAATACAAAAAGAAATGCATTCATTACATACACTACAAGAACATCTCATAAACATCACATATTTGCATTCACATATTTGCATGAACATCATAAAAAAGGGAAAATCATCTCATATATATGATCAAAAATCACTGTTATAATACAGAATCGAATCAGGTATCCATAATACAATAGGGCCAAATACTGCAACCCTCATGTCAAACAAAAAATGAATGATGAATCAAAGTGTAGGTGATCAGAAGGCGGGTGGCCCCTACTGGCTACTACCCTCCCCATCCTGCCTCTCACCATGTGCCTCTGCAGGTCACCTCCTAGTCTGCTGAGAGTAGTCTCACACTCTGCAGTCTGGTGGCACTACCTGCTGGTAGTGGTGCCAATAGTACTCAGCCTCTCTGATGGCATCCCTATAATCTCAGATATCGACTGATCGGCCTTGGGATGTGGAAGCAACACTCTCTAGCTGTCTCCGCCGACCTATCTCCTGGTCCCTCTCGGATCGTGCCTGGTCCCTCTCTACTGTCAGTGTGGCAACCTGCTGTCAGGCCTCATCCTGCTCAGCTGTCAAAACCTGTGCCTGCCCCTATAACTGCTTAATCAATATGTCACAAGCATCTGGCTGCCCACCCTGCCCTGTTGGCTGCCCATCCCGTCATGCCGACTGTACTGTTGGCTGCTGTTGTGCTAGCACATCTGGCTCGACTGCCCATCCTATCCTACTGCATGCTACGCAGGATCCCTCAGAGGTGACTGCTGAGGAGGAGGTACACCTCCCTGACCCCTGCCTGCTGACCTACCTCTCGATCTATGACGTGGAAGCACTATCCCCGGAACTGTCAGTCGCACTGGCAGCTTGAACCAAATCCTGAACGCCGGAGTCACCCCTGCATCTGCTGGCCCCTGATCGTATGCCCAAGGCCAGGCCACCAACTGCTTAAAAGAGGTCACTGCCTCATTTGCCAGAATAGGCTATCCCCAGGCTGTCTCTCTAGCCGAACGAGTAAAAATAGTTGTATATTGGGTGTCAGGCACATCCTGCACCTCCCCAAACTATCTGACCACTCTGTTTGGAAGATATCTCTTTATCAATGTATGCTCTCGACCTTGCATAAGTCTATCCTGACGAGCAAAGAAAAGTTGCTCTGCATCGTCCATCCATGGGCCCATACTCATATACATCCTCCAGATAAATACTGTCATCTCATCAAAAACCTGACGCTAGTGAGCTATGTCATAAGTACCCATGTGACTAAAACGAATCGTCGCCTCACCATACCGCCACACTAAAGGGTCATCAATGTCTAAAGCAACTGGTATCACAAACGGATGAAGCACTAGAATCCGCTCAAATACCCAAACATGAAGAAGAGTCAATTCGGCCCCCAGAGCCCGACCCTCCAAGTAGGCAAACTCATGTAAATCCCTATATAAGGAAGCCAACAACACTGGTCCCCAAGCATAGTGCACTTGACGAGCGCACATCTATTGCCATGCTATCCCCCAACCTAGACTGAAATATCGGCCACGCCGATCAGGAGCTACAAGGCCAGAAATAATGATGGCCACAATCAGGCTGTAAGTAGGGGCTATACCCCGGTACCGCTCCAAATCTATCTGACCGTCGCAGAGCATAAGCTCCTTCACACCCATGACACTAAAGCAGGCATTCCTCCCCTCATCCATATCGTAAATCACCCGCTCTCCATAAATAGGTAATCGCAGGATACGCCAGACATCCTCGAGGGTGACAGTGGCCTCGCAGTGGGAAGATGAAAAGAGGAAGTCTCGCTATGCCACTGCTCAGCCAAAGCGTGCATCATACCCAAGTGTGCCCAAACGGGGGGGGCATAGGCAACGAATCACAGACCTAGCATCCCAAGCTGCTCCTGAATAAATATGTGCATATCGGATAATCACTCAAGAACCGGCCATCGGTGCTCCCTCGAATGAATAACCTTAGGTGTCTCCTACACAAGGAAAGTACCGCGTCAGTTCCCTGAAAAAGTATGGTGTTCGTGTTTCCTTTCGCTTTTGAAACAACAAAAGCGACGCTATTTGCAAAGGCGGGGTAGTTTGGAAGTCTCCAAACTATGCCGCACAACCGAGTTAGATAGCAAATATTTCCAAAGTGCACCGCGTGGCTGAGTTAGATAGCTCTTGACCCGTGTGGCGCTGTTTGACAGGGCGGCTAGCTTTAAAAATTGAAATTTCATAGTTCTTAAACTCCGCCGCGCAATGTTGAATGCACCCGCGGCCCTATATAGGACCACGCGAGCCAGTTTGGAGAGCTCCCACGGTGCAATATTGCACCGCGTCGGCTCGACCGTACCTAAACGCTATTTAAATGCACATAAAGCAAGAAAATAAAAGTGGGATATGGGTACATACCGCGGGTCCTGCAGTGACTGTCGCTGAAATACTCGTACTCGCTCCAACACATGCAGGGGAAGCTCTCGTTGCACCATAGTGTCTAAAACTCAGAGCTCAAATGTCAAAATCTTCAAAGGTAGGAGTGCAAAAGTTTTGAAAATGACCCCTTAGGCTCTATTTAAGCTCAAAAATTAGGGTTCCTTTTGACCTAATTTGACTTTTTGGAGGGGGTTTCTTGCCTTGGTCTCATTTTCGCCTAACCGAAGGTCATTCTTCATCCCTTCTGGCATTTTGGGGCATTTTTGGCTTATCGGGAACCTTCTTATCTTTTTTCGCAAGATCTTCCAAAAATTCAAAATTTTCGTCCAATCTCTCGAGGGGGCAATATCCACCAATATCCTTCCGCTGGGGTAGTAGTGAGGCATAAAAAAAAAAAATCAGGAAATTTCGAACTTTGATCACAACAGTTTATTCTTTAAATCAATGCAACAAGTACATTGCTTCAAAGAGGGGCAAAATGTAGACATGGAAAATATACAAATTCGTTTTGGCACACCTGATCCCGATTTACTAACAACATTTCCTCCTAGATCACGTTCTCAGCATTCTATCCCTTAGCTTGATAAATCATTATTTATTAAATTAAGTCTTCTCTTTTCAATGATTAAATTAATCAATTTAATTTAATCAACCTTGCATTGCTGTTTAATTAAATAAATCTTTTTATTTGATTAAATTCTCTAAAGTCCTCTTATTAAATTAAATGAATTAAACCTTATTTGATTTAATCTAACACCTTCCTCCTTTATTAAATAAATCAAATCATTTATTTAATGAATCATTTCCTCTCAATTTCTGACTTAAATCAATTCATAAATTTGAGCTTAAATTGTCTCATCTCTTAATTCCTTATTAAATTAATCAAAACATTGATTAAGTTAATCCTTCTCACTAAAATCTTCTAGAGAATGCAACTTGCACAATAAATCAAATACTTTGATTTATTAATTCTTCTATTTTCCCTCACAAAGCATCCAAAAGGGAATATTCCTCTTTTGAATTCAAAAATTCCAAGTGGACTTGGTCCTTCCAACAAGGCATTAAAATCCTCTTACATGTCCTTGACCTTGAGCCAAGTGACAATAACTCCATTCCTTTTCCCTCTTCAACATGTCATTTCTCAAGTTTGAAATGCCACCTAATTGCATTTATTGGCACATTGGCTAAAACTTGCACATTCCTCATCCAATCACATGTGGACAAGTGGCACAATTCCATTTGATGATCTTTGATCCCACATTGCTCAAACTCACTCTTCTTCCAATCTTTGGAATCTATAAATTGAAGACTCTTCACCTCAATCTTCATCCAGAATTCATATGCAAAGTTACTCTCTTCAAGTGAGAACTGATTTTGCACCATTGCACTCAATCATCTACCATTTTTTACAATTTAGTAACAAGGTTATGCTCAAATATCTTTGGAGATTTGACCATTTCTTCATCAATCCACATTGCAATCATAGGAATTGGGAAAGGGCCAATTGCAACATATCATTGGCACCAATTCCCCCATAGGATCATAATGCTATTTGCTTAATTAGGATTTTAATGTTGTAATTTCATTGTGTTCTTCATTTCCTAAATTAAGTTTTAGATAGATGGATTTTATGGGGAATCCCTCTTTGTTACATGCATATTTGAACTAACACTAACAACGTTTGACTTCCTTTGTGCATATGCAAGTTTAGGGGTTCACACAACTCAATGTAAGTCTTTGAGACCTTTCATTCAACTTGGTTAAATGGTAAAATAGTATGGGTGAAAAGTAACGGAAGTATTTTATGAAAATTTCAAATTTTAATGGTTCAAAATTTGCCTGAAATAGCAAAAACGCTCTTCTGAATAAAGGAGTGCCTTTAATGAGGGTATTGGTAGTATTTGGAGGAGTTTCTGAAAGTTTAAATGTATCATTTAAGGCTGAATAAACATGGTATATGCAAAACTATTATTGGGGGAGAGTTGGGAGCCCATTTCGAGGCAATAATTGATGATTTTCAATGCATTTTTGTGGGGGTTTTTGAGGAAAAACGTGGGAAGAAGTTTTAGAGGAATGGAAAGGAGAAAGATACCTTTGTAGAGGTATTCCTTGGAAGTTTTTGTTGCAAGTTGGATCAGCAATAGAGGATTGAAATAATGTTGGGTTGATGACAAGTTGGAATACTTTTTGAACATAAGTTGTGAGGGAATGGCTGTGAGAGCCAAGTTTTATAATATGATTTTGATGATTATTTTCTTGCATAAAATTGTAATTGTTTCACATGATTGAATATAGTTTCAGATTTGAATGTTAAATCTCTTATTTACTTAATCTCCATTGTATGAGTTTGTGGCTGGGTGTGAGTTTTTCTTGTTGGAAACATTTATTGTCCCTGAGCCTGTCATTGCTTCACCTACCTATTAGGGGCCATTTTGTCAACTGCATTTTTTTGGGATCTTCATCCCCGCAGCTCCTGACTACTCAAAATTCAATGTAGTAGGAATTTTTGAATTCCCAATTAATGCTCGTAGGTAAATTCGAATTTGAGAGAGAATTTTTGAATGAGACAAATAGAGGGAATGTTTTCCAGTCAGAAGTTAGAAGAATTTGAAGTCAATTTTTGCAACAACAAGTGATTGGCAGAAAGAAGTGAAGTTGCAACAACAACAAAAAACATTTTTTGCAATGAGTTTTTGATAGCTCTAGATTGTTTAGAGTTGTTGCAGAGTGTTTGCAGTGAGTAGCTGATTGCTCTTGATCACTCTGAGTTTGCCAAGAACAACAGATAGTTCCAGTCAAATAAGAATAGAAAGCTCTGAGTAGCTCCTGATTGTTTATGATCTGGTTGAGCAGTTGATCGCTCCCAGAAAGTTGTAATAGGTAGTCTTTTAGTTTGATTTGAAGTTGTATGCTTTATGTATTGTCATTTCCAATTAGTTAATAGAAGAGGAAAATATTGAATGCCTAGTTTTGTATGTCTCCATTTGAGTTTTAGTTTGTTATTTTGCATTTTAGAGATTTAAGTATTTCCAGTTTGGCTGGAAATCAGAGCAACAGCTCTATGTTTTGTTTTGCATTTAAAATCTCTACATGGTATCAAAGCCATAGGCCCCATTTCCTTATGAGTTAGGGCGGTTATTTTGTTTGGGTATTTAAGTTTTTTTTCTGTAGGAGACATGGCTGGAGATGAAGCAAAGAGTTGGCAGCAACCACTATCCTTTAATGGACAAAACTATGATGTTTGGGCCAATATGATGAAGTCCATTATGGTTGCAAATTATTTGTGGGATTTTCTGATAAATGGGTTTGTAGATGTCACTGACGCAACTACATTTGTAGCTCTCACAAAAAACCAGAAGACCCAAATGAAGGATTAGAGAAAGAAAGATGCTAAGGCATTGAGTTTGATTGAAGCAGCCTTGACAATGGCCATCTTTCCCAGAATAGAAGCAACTGAGTATGCAAAGGAAGCTTGGGAAATCCTCCAAATTGGATATAAAGAGACTGAAAAGGTTAGATCCGTGAAGCTCTAGATTCTTCAAAGAGAGTTCGAGATTATAGAAATGAAAGTAAGTGAAACCATCTTAGAGTTTCACACAAGGTTCTCAGGATTTTTAAATTAGCTGAGAACGAATGGAAAAATGATGGACTAGTAGAAGATTGTTGAAAAAATCTTCAAGTGTCTACCCATGAGGTATGATGCACTCGTCATTGCTATTGAAGAGGCAAAGGACCTCTCTACTTTTACGATGGATGAGTTGATGGTTTTTCTTCAAACCCATGAGCAACGCCTAAAAATTTCTTCTATTTATTCCCAAGAGAAAGTTTTTAAAACTCAATCAAATGCAAGAGGTAGGGGGAGAGGTAGAAATGGCTCCCGAAGAGGTATAAGAAGATCCAAACAAGGAAATGTTGGAAGAGAAAGCTTGGGATGAGAAAGCAACCAAGAAGGAGCGAGCAACTCTCAAAACAACTCCCAAAGATGCATGAAGAACAACAATTCGAGTGTGAGAAGTGACAAGAGCAACGTTGAGTGCTACTATTGTCACAAGTTTGGGCATTATGCTAGTGAGTGCTGGAAAAAGCACGGTAATCAACAAAAAAAAAATGCTAATGTAGCTAATTCAAATGTGGTTGAAGACAATCAGTCCACAACCTTCATCATGTGCAACATTGGTGAAGAAGGCAGCCCCGAAGTCTGGTATTTGGACAACGGTTGTAGCAACCACATGAGTGGTAGTGAAAGTTTATTTTCTTTCATTGATAAAAATGTTAAGTCTGAAATAAGAATGGGGAACAATGGAATAGTTCCAGTTAAAGGCAAAGGATCTATCACGATCTGCACCAAACAAGGTGAGAAGAAGGAGGTTCAAAATATGTTCTTTGCACCAGGGTTAAAGCATAACCACATGAGTGTTGGATAGCTGATCCAAAATGGATACAAAGTGTTGATGGAGAAGGAGCAATGCATCAATTATGACAAGAATGAGAGGACGAAGGTGTTTGCAGTAGTTGCATTGACAAAGAACCAAATGTTTCCTTTGAGGATTGAAACGTGCTTCTCATCTCAGTTTGTTGCTGCACCTCTCATGGATAGAAAATGTACAGCAGTACAACAAGCAACCCTTAAGAGCACCATTCAAGACCCCTCTGAGCTATGGCATCTCAGGTATGGACACTTAGGCTATGCTGGTTTGAGTCTTTTGTCCAAGAGAAAAATGATTGATGGTTTGCCAAGTTTAGTAGAGCCTAATGTTAGGTCTGAGGCTTGCATTTTGGGCAAGCAAAATAGGCAGCCCTTTCAATCGATCAACTCTACAAGGGCAAGAGTGCCATTGCAATTGGTGCATACAGATTTGGTAGGCCCTGTGCAAATCACATCCATTGGTAATAGAATTTTTTGTATGACCTTTATTGATGATTTCAGCCATAGGACATGGGTCTATTTTTTTCAGCATAAGTCTGATGTATTTCATAAGTTTTAATTTTTTAAGGCCCGAGCTGAAAAAGAGAGTGGACACTTCATTAAGGTCCTAAGGTCAAATCGTGGAGGATAGTATACCTCCAATCAATTTGTGAATTTTTGCAGGAAAAATGGCATCAAGAAGGAGCTTACAGCTAGTTATACTCCGCAACAAAATGGAGTGGCTGAAAGGAAGAATAGGACCATCGTGGAGATGGCAAGGAGCATGATGAAAGCAAAGGGACTCCTGACTGAATATTGGGGAGAGGTTGTAGCAACAACTATTTATTTGATTAATAGAAGTCCAACAAAGGTGATCTATGACAAGGTACCACAAGAGGCATGGACAAAATGTAGATGGATAGTTGAGCACTTAAGAGTGTTCGGATATGTGGCTTATGCACACATGCCTAAAGAAAAAAGGCAAAAATTGGATAAGGGTGAGAAGTGCATCTTCACGAGTTATTATTCAGAATCAAAAGCCTACAAGTTGTATAAACCAGTCAGTAAGAAAAAATGTTATCAACAAAGATGTGGAGTTTCTAGAAAATCAGTCATGGGATGGAACGACTGCTCTCGATCGCTCCAAATCACTCCCAATCGTTCCTGATGTTGAAGAAAAGGAGCAAGAAGTACATAATGATGTTTTAGTGGAGCCAATAGTAGCTCCTAATAATTTTGGATGAGCTCTCGATCGCGCCTGATCACTCCTGATCAGAATAGACAGAAAGGAAAGCAACCACAGCCATCTAAGGAATAGATCATAGAGAGGTCCCGATAGCTCCCGATCACTCCCGATCGCTCTAAAACTAGTCTGTTCAGCAAAATAGTAGCAGTAGTGATAGTTTAGACCCCACTCTCACCTCCCTAATGCCAAAGGAGACCAAGAGTCTGAGGGAGATCTACTAAGTGAAAGGTATGATGAAGAATTTGATGAGAACATGAATTTTGCATTATTGTCTCATAGTGATCTAATTTATTTTGAAGAATTTGTGAAAGAGGATAAATGGTGTGAGGCCATTGATGAGGAGATAGATGCAACAGAGAGGAACAACACATGCGAGTTAACTGATTTGCCTCCAAACAAGCAAGTTATTGGGGTGAAATGGGTCTACAAGACCAAGTGCAATGTCAAAGGAAGGATAGAGAGGCACAAGGCACGTTTGGTGGTCAAGGGGTACAAACAATAGTTTAGGAGAGATTATGTGGGCAGTCATAGCAATTGTAGCCCAACACAAATGGAAGGTGTTTCAAATGGACGTGAAGTACGTCTTCCTTAATGGAGTATTGAAAGAGGGAGTTTATGTGGAGCAACCATTTGGATATGAAGTTCAAGGTGAAGAACACAAGGTTTATAAATTGAAGAAGGCTCTTTATGTGCTGAAGCAAGCTCCCCGAGCATGGTACAAAAATATTGACTCATACTTGATGAGCAATGGCTTTAGCAAAAGCAATGGTGAGCCCACTCTTTACATCAAAGAAACAAATGGTAATATTTTAATTGTTGTCTTGTATGTTGATGATTTAGTTTTTACTGGGGATGATGATTTCTTCATTGTTGATTTTAAAGAGGTCATGAAAAAGAGAGTTTGAAATGACAAATTTAGGTCTCTTGAGTTATTTTCTAGGCATAGTAGTAAAACAAATGTATGATGGTATATTTATCTCTCAATAAAAATATGCAAATGAGATCTTGAAGAGATTTAGAATGCTTGAAAGCAAGCCTGCCCCAACACCAACAACATTAGGTTTAAAGTTGAGCAAGGAAGATTGCAGCAACAATGTGGATCCGATCATGTATAAAATTTTGGTTGGAAGTTTGATGTATTTGACAATAACTAGGCCAGATATAATGCATGGAGTGAGTCTGATTTATAGATTCATGGAGACTCCAAGAGACACCCATTGGCAAGCGGGTAAAATAATCCTGAGGTATGTGAAAGGTACAAAAGGATATGGTGTGATGTACACAACAATAAAAGAGTATGGGCTAGTTGGATACACTGAGAGTGATTAAGCAAGAAGTTTGGATGATAGGAAGAGCACTTCGGGCTATGTGTTTCATTTGGGTTCGAGTGCTATCTCATGGGTTTCTAGGAAGAAACTTGTAGTTTCTCTATCAATAGCTGAAGCTGAGTATATAGCAGCAAATCCAGCAGCATGTCAGGCTATTTGGCTGAGAAGAATCTTGGCTAATTTGAGAGAAGTACAAGAGGATGGAACAATGATCTTTTGTGACAATGCTTCATCGATAGCCGTGATGAAAAATCTTGTGTTTCATGGAAGAAGCAAGCACAATTAAATTAGGTATCATTTCATTCATGAATTGTCTAAAAATGGTGAAATTAAAATAAAATTTTACAGGTCTAAGCAACAATTAGCAGACATATTCACCAAACATTTGAGCAAGGATAGTTTTGAGTGCCTGAGAAGTAGATTGGGCGTAGTTGATTTGGATCAAGATTCATCATGTTTTGTTGGCTCAAGACAGAGGGGGAGTGTTGGAAACATTTATTGTCCCTGAGCCTATCGTTGCTTCACCTACCTATCAGGAGCCATTTTGTCAACTGGAGTTTTTTGAATTGAATGTAGTAGGAATTTTTTAATTCCTAATTAATGCTGGTAGGTAGATTCAAATTTGAGAGGGATTTTTTTAATGAGACAAAGAGGGAATGTTTTCCCAGTCAGAAGTTAGAAGAAGTTGAATTCAATTTTTGCAACAACAAGTGATTGGTAGAAAGAAGTGAAATTGCAGCAGCAACAAAAAACATTTTGTGCAAGGAGTTTCTAATAGCTCTGGATTGCTCAAAGTTGTTGCAGAGTGTTTGCAGTGAGCAGCTAATTGCTCCTGATCGCTCTAATTTTTCCAGGAACATCAGATAGTTCTATTTGAATAGAAATAGAGAGCTCTGAGTAGCTCCTGATTGTTTATGATCTGGTTGAGCAACTGATCGCTCCCAGAAAGTTGTAATAGGTAATCTTTTAGTTTGATTTGAAGTTTTATTATTTATGTATTGTCATTTCCAGTCAGTTAATAGAAGAGGAAAATATTGCATGCCCAATTTTGTATTTCTCCATTTGAGTTTTAGTTTGTTATTCCACATTTTAGAGATTTGGGTATTTCCAGTTTGATTGGAAATCAGAGCAGCAACTCTGTGTTTTGTTTTGTATTTAAAATCTCTACATTTCTTTGCATCAATTTTCCACACTCCAAACATTATTTATGCACATTCTTAGTAAAAAATATCAATTCATTATCACTTATTGGTTTGGGAATGCTAATAAATATATCCCCTGGATGTGTACATTATATACTTCCTATAAAAAGTATGTCATTTCTTTGTGAGATTATATATTAATGTTGGACCTAAAATTTCCTTACCAAAAAATCCTCATATATTTCAAAAAATAATTATGTTATCTTCAATTTAGTCTATACCACATTTAGGTCAAGGATGTTCTTACTAGAACTACTTAGTAGTCATCAATGAGTTTTCACAACTTGGTATTTACTTATCTATTAAAAACTCTTCTAGTAAATGAATTAGTATTCACATAAACATACCATAACATTTGATGAGGGGTCACTATGTTAGTGTAATTAATTAATTATTACACTAGGATAAGTTAACTTAGGTCTTAATTTATCATATTAGTCTTAGGTTTCATTTAATCATTTAATAAAGTTGTTGAGATAGGATTCCCTTCTAGAAGATGAGTTGTCTTTTCTAGAACTTATCTCCATCTTGTTATCATTCCCTAGGTAGTTGGTTAGGATTTCTTGTTGTCACAGGAAGTGTGATTTGAACACTTGGCAACATCCTTTGCATTATAGGTTTAGCACTTGCCTATATAATCGGGTATATGTACTCTTTGTAAAATATCTGATAGATCATAATAGAATCTCTATTTTGAATGCCATTATCATACTTTCTTTGTGGTTGAATATTTCTTCCTGGAAAAGGTCCTCCATTGACGATTGTATTGCAGATTCATCAAGGACACCTATGCATCCATCATTCCAACATGGTATCAGAGCTATTCCAGTGAAGGTTCATCCCCGGATCAAGAAAGTTTGGCTAGTGAGATTCTTTGTAGGCTTAAGGGTTTTCTTTGTAGGCTAGTTGGTTCCACCCAGGGACCAAGCTGATTTCTAGAGCAAATTGAGTCAGATCTAAGCTTTCCATTGTCTTCAGAAGGCCTTGAAACCCTAGGATTGCTTGCCCATTTGTCCAAATTGGGCATGTTTCATCTGGGAGCCATTTGAGGTATTTAGGGTTTTTTGCAGAAATAAAATTTCCCCTTTCAGTCCTGCATCATGGCAAATAAATTTTAAGTCATTGGGCAATTTTTATTTTCAAAAACAAACAAATTTTTCTATAGTTTTTGCAAAAATTTCATCTGCGAGCAACCTGGTATTTTAATTGACAGTCAGCATAAGGGTTTAATTTTTAAATCCCCAGACTATATTAAAATCTATCGGCATTCCTTTTTTTTGAATTATAAATTTAGCATTATTCAAAAAAATATATATTTGGGGGGTCGTTTGTTTTAAAATTCTATAGATTTGCCTTGGTCGGCTGCATTCATTTCTTGTAGGGGGGTGAAGTACAGGGTTGTCCACTTGGCGGGCCCCGTCGTCACATCGTCGTCAACCGTTTTGCCGATCGCGCCGTCACCATCACATCGCCACCGACCACTTCGACGACCGTTCATCCAATCGTAGCCGACCATCCTTCTGTCGTCGGTGTCTAACTGGCCCCACCCCCGGTCATCCACAACATTGAGGGCTCTACCTTCTCCGCGATGCCTCCCTCCTACCTAGTCATGTCGACCACTCCGTCACCTCAGTGCCACTCTAACGCTACCCGATCTAACGATTCTTTATTTTTTGCAAGACTTACAGCCTACGGTCCTATCAACGACCAAGGGCTCAATTTTTTCGGGCCCCTAGTGCTTATTTTTTGCACCCACTTAGTCTGAGCAGGTTTATTTCAACAGTGATCTTCCAAAGGCCATATGTTCCGCATACGGTATCAAAAATTTGCAAACGATATACCGTTGGAAAGGTCTCGACGTCTAATTTTCAGTGGTCCACTCAGTTTTTTGAGATTCTACTTCTATCAAACATATCATCCAGTTGAAGTGAAAACCCCAATTTTGGGTTTTAGAGGTGATACTTTTTCAGTTTGTTGAAATTCTACCATCAGCAGCGTATTACTGTGTTTTTCCAGCATTTCAACACTACCATCAGATTTTTTGCATTCTTTTTTAGAGATATTTTGTCTTGTACTCTTTTTCTCTCTAATGGCTGAATCAGGTTTTGAGCTTCTGACTCCCCACAACTACCACACATGGAAAATTGGTATGCAGCGTCTCCTCTGGTCTAAAGGCCTCTAGTCTACATTGGATGTGAATCAACCTAATCTGACTAGGGAATATGAGAATTTTTAACATCGAATCAAGTGTGAGGAGGCTATTGGACTGATTGCTCTTCATATCTCCAATTCATTTTTTCCACATCGAGGAGTGTGATACTCCTAAGGCAGTTTGGGATAAACTCAAGACATTGTTTGGTTCAATAAGTGTTATTCGGGCACTTCAATTAGAGTTAGAGATTGCTTCACTCTCAGTTGATTATTTTCCCTCTATTGATGGTTACTTGGTGAAATTAAAGTCTTTGAGGACCCAGCTTGCAGGGTGTGGTAAGGAAAAAAATGACAAAGAATGCATCTTCATGATCTTGTCCAAATTACAAGGTTATTTTTCCTACTTTGCTACTTCCTTTTATTCTACAATGGATGGACTTGGCGATAATTTTTTAATGCCTTCATTTGAGACATTGTATGAGCGGTTGACTAGGGAACAATCTAAACTCAACCAAGTTGATTCATATTCCAAGTCTCATACTCTCATTGCAGCACCATCCAACAGGAAAGGCAAGAGTAAGGGAAAATCCAAGACAAGATATTTTGAATCATCACAACACAAGGCAGACAGGCCTCAGAAGGAGAAGCCCAAATGAATCTTTTGTAATAAGCCTGGACATCATGAGGAGACTTGTTTTAGGAAGGAGATTCATGAACTAAGAGAGCTTCTCAAGGATCATAACATCACTCTTCTTCTTACGTCCTCTCATTTGACTCTTCTTCACATGAAGGGTCATCTTCAGGTATTGCCGCAATTGTCATAGCTGAGAATCTCAGCAAGGGGCATGCTTTGATCACTACTCTAGTTAATAGACAAGAAGGTTGGTTCATCAACTCAGGAGCTTCAAGGAACATCACCCATTCCACGAATCACATTCTTTGGGAGACTATGCGTCCTCCAACATTTGAAAGAATGTTCACTGCCAATGCAGGCATGGTTCATGTTCCTGCAATTTGTGATGTTACTTTGGATGGGAGGCCTCTTTCTAATGTTGTTTTTATTCCACAAATGGCCCATAATCTACTTTCCATTTACTAGCTTGCTCAAGAGGGTCTTAAGATTGAGTTCACATCTGATCTCGCTATCATCAAGGATCAATCTGATACTCTCATTGCCTATGCTGAGGTTGATCATCACTCTCGAGTGTATAAGTTCACCAAGTTTTGGGATCGGACTCCATGTTTTTTGGCTTCTCCAGATTCTAGGGTAGGAATCAGTTCTCCTCCCCCTCGCCAGGGTTGTGGTGGTTGGATTGATTTGGCTCTTCTTCCGGCATCATCTTCTTCCTCCTCTCCATTGAGATTTGTTTCAGCAGAGCAGGACTCATCCATCTCTTCTGACTTGTGGCCTCCAGATGGGTTCACAATAGGTCTTGGTGACTTGGCTTCTCATTTCTCCACAGGTTTTGAAGACATCCTTGAGGGGACAACTCTCCTTTATGGGGAGGATATCTTGTCTCCTAATTTTTTTGTATTAATGTGATGATTTTTGTCCTTGGGGGGGATAATGTTGAGTCCTCCAATCATCACCTTTCTGCTTCTTCTCTCCTTTTTTGGAGAGGGGTTTTCTTCCCACTGGGTTTTCCCCTTTTCTTCGTTTGTGGGATATAGTTGCATTATCATCTTTTGTACATGGGTACCTAAAATGGCCATCATCCGAGACCCATCATCATCATGCATTATCATTACATTTTTCATTTCCTCCCTAAGTTGCACTTATGGGGGGGTGTTAGTGTAATTAATTAATTATTACACTAGCATAAGTTAACTTAGGTCTTAATTTATCATATTAGTCCTAGGTTGCATTTAATCATTTAATAAAGTTGTTGAGATAAGATTCCCTTCTAAAAGATGAGTTATCTTTTCTAGAACTTTTCTCCATCTTGTTATCATTCCCTAGGTAGTTGGTTAGGGTTTCTTGTTGTCACGTGAAGTGTGATTTGAACACTTGGCAACATCCTTTGTATTCTAGGTTTAGCACTTGCCTATATAATCAAGCATATGTAATCTTTGTAAAATATCTTATAGATCATAATAGAATCTCTATTTTGAATGCCATTATCATACTTTCTTTGTGGTTGAATATTTCTTCTTGGCAAAGGTCCTCCATTGAAGATTGTATTGCAACTTCATCAAGGACACCTGTGCATCCATCATTCCAACACACTACACCCACACATAACACAACAATATATATCAAAACAAAAAATGTAGGAAGGAACACAACCCACTTTCAATTTCTTCCAAAAAATAAAATTACAAATTCATAAATTATAATGCTATAGCCACATGGGATAGATTCACTACAAGTAAAATCAAATCACTAAGAAAACTCTATAGTTTAGAGCCACAATCTACACTAATTGAGCCACCTCCTATAACCTCCATTCAAATAACTACCTTAACCTTCCTTAGAATGTTTTGGAAAGTGTAACTCCCCATTTTGTTTTATGCCAAAATTCCAATCATTCAATTTCCTGCCCAAGAAGATATTTTATTGAAACTCACTTTTGGTGGAACAACTTCTTGGAGCCATAAATTTTTGACTTGGGTATCCTATTTTGTATTATAATATATCATTGGAAAAATTTCAAAGAGATCTACAATGCCAAAATATTTGTAGATTATTTCACCTATTTTTTGAGCTTTTTTTAAGGATTCTAAGGGTTTAAAATTTGAGTTTGAAGTTGTATTGGAGAAATTCCATGATATGAAAACTTTAATATCTCCCAAACGGTATAATATATTGATATGGTTCTTCTACCATTAGATATATTTTTCAATTCCACTCCTTGGGGTAAATTTTTAGGTCCACACATGCCTATTTAAGCTAACTTACCAAAAATATTAATTGTTTTTTTACCTTTCCAAGATTTTGCTGTCTTACACCCCTTAAGTGTCATCATGGGACTCAAAAGCACAAAATAAAATAAGGATTTTTTTTTTTGGTGATACAAGATTGCCCCTACACCATTGGATGTTCTTGCATCAAAAATCCAAGGTAATTTGAGAAGTGACCTTGTCACTTCTCTGGTGTTGGAGGAAAACCAAGTCAATCAACCTTTTCCTTAGACAACCATGATGAATATTCAATAGACTTTCCTTTCCATTTAACAAAATATTCTTAATACTGCTTGTTTCTTGTACTTTTGGCCACATGACTATTTGATATTTCTTCTATCTCTTATTTGAAGTAGGTACCAAAATATTCCACTTCTCTTTTATTGGTCCATCCTCCATATCTCCTTCATGATACTTGTTATCACTAAAGTGTGCACCCTTATTGAGTTGATATAATCACTCAATCGCATCATGAAACATGGGATGATCTCTCTGAGTGTGGGCCCAAATGGTGGAGATCAACCTCCAGAGAGGGTTGATTCCCTTTGAAACTTCACTTAATTAACCTATCCTACTATTGCATACTGAGAAAGGGGTGAAAAGGATACATAAAATGAATCCTAATACTAATAAGGTGATGCACCAAAATGATTTCAAATCCTATACTATTGTTTGGAAACACAAAATGATCAACAATTTAAACCCATCAAATAGATAACTTAGTATTTGTATGTCTTTATAAAAGTGTTCTCTAACAAGGTTTAGTGTGTCAAAGATAGCATTTATAAGTAGTTATGAGTGCTATCACAACTTAAACTCTATTCTTGACTAGTCAACACAGGTTATGATGTGCAAAAATGTATACTTTTTGCATAAAGTCAAAGAAAATATGACAAAAATCAAGGGGATAAGATATCACCACAAGATTGCATCAACTATCTTGAGAAATTTGCACAATAAACAATAATGATAAGGTAAAATAGCTTATCTTTATTGATAAAAAAGTGTTACATACTATTGTACATGATTGAAAATGGAGTTACAAAACTACTCCAAATTGAAAGATCTTTGAAAATAAGTTACAATACATTGCTAAGAGAGAAAGAAAACACTAAAAATACAAGTGTTCACATAAGCTTCCTGGGTCAAACCTTCTTGGGAATCCAAAATTTCCATCCCTACTTTCTAGCCCCTAAAATGCTCCAAAAAGGTGTTTGAATGAAGAAAAATTCATCCTTTGACCTTATCCATCAACCAAATCCCTTAAACAACTCTTAAATTCCCTCAAAAGGTTCAAACTAAGTCAAATAACCACCCTATATTTTCTCCATCTGTTGCACAACTCATCAAACTACCCCTACATGTACTCCAACTGATCATAAATGCAGGGAAATAAGTTATGACTACTCATTTAATTTCCTAACTGTTGGAGACTTCTTCAAACTTGCTAAGAGGACAATTGTATGAGATATTTAAGAGCTGAAGAATGACACATGTTTTATGTCCTAAAATTTATTTATGTTGATCTATGTCACTACTTAAATTCTTCATGCTCTTTAGACTTCATTTCTTGCTCAAACTCTAGTTCGAAAGGATTCATGCACAACCCCTTTGTTCATGCATGTTCAAACTTTGTTTAGACTCCACTTTCTGCACATACTTATAGAGAGTTTTCATGCACTATTAAGATACTTTGTCCTCTTGATCTCATGCAAAAAATAAAATTTGGATCTTGATAGAACAACTAATATAGTCACCTATAACTAGAAATTTCCTCAATCTCATAAAGACAAACATATATTTTATTGTCACTTTAGTGGCTCACACTATCATAGACTGTCTTATTTGAAAGATTGTCACTTGCTCATTTTATTATTATCACTTCACAAAAGTGATTGTCTCTTTTTGTTATATTTCCCACTTATAATTTCACCATAGTCTACCTTATTTCCTTCTAAAATTTCCAAACTATCCACTGAAAATATGGCATTGCTTTCATCTTATTCTTTTACCAACTTCACAACTGCCTTAATTATAGGCTGACTTTTGATGCCTCCATTTAGATGATCCTTAGACCATGAGTTATATCTTGAAATTTTTGATCTTGGTCTTTCATGACATGATTCTAACATCTCTACCCTTGTTAATATGAATGTCATATCATAATTCCTCTTATTGTTGCCCACTATCACTAGGCTACCATGAATGATAACTATCACAGTGTCTTGTAAAGCGCACCATTACAATGTCTTCTTTGTCCTCTCTTTACTATCATCCTTGCAAATTTTAGTGTCACGCAACCAAAATTGAGACCATATAATTCTCACGTGTCTTCCTCTTGTCTATTGTCTTCTTCATGTTTGAAAATCTATCATTAATTGACATATTTCAAATACCCAAAACAAATGCATCACTAGTACCAACACCACTATTGGAAATTGACTTTTGTAGTGCTTCTGAGTTCATATTAATCATTGAGACTACTGTATAAATATGAGAAACAACTCTTTTTCTTGTGGTTTTTCCTATCTACATGGAGGAACTTGAAAATGACTGAAATCACATGTTCCCCACTCAAAAAGAAAGAAAATAGAATAAAATTCTAAATTTTGAAGTGCCTCAATAAAACTCAAGCTTGATCTCATGTATGGGATAATTTTTTATATCCATTCATTTGGCATAGTTTTTATACTGAAAGACTCTTCAAATATATAATAATAAGCACTTCTCACATTTCTTGATATCAAATATTTTTCAAGAGTATGTACAACCTTTCCCTCATTATTATAATTTTTTTTAGGGTTGACAGATTTGAAAAGATTAGTAACTCTTTTTTGAATGGAAGAGACCAAAACTATAATATATAACTCTCTTTCAATAACCAGTTTCTTAGTATCCTAAATTATCCATTTTTGGGGGATAGTTCCATCAAAGGAAGACTTTTCCACAAGAATAGTTTGTGTAAAAGAAATGTTTCTTTTTTGCTTCAGGTGGACAGACAACAAGTGTTATAGGAAAGAATTCAAGAGCAACAAAGGTACTTGGTGCAAATATTATCAAATATTTAAGCAATTATGTTTAAAAAATGTATTGTGTGCTTTCATGGGGATGATCCTCAGAATCTGGGAGAATGACATCTGGGCACAATCTTCTTAACCAATGAACAACTATATCCCTCATCATTTTTATCATGATTTCTACTTCCATGCAAATGTAAAAATAATAACCTTTGTGTGTATCTTCTATTGTCTATGTTGAGGTCAAGTTATTTTCTTGGCATTTTTGACAGCTTGCTTCAAATTATCTTGAAGACTTCACATAAGAATCTACACCTACAATATCGAGCAATATTTCATCATAGTCATTCATGTTCTCTTCTACTCTTCATCAGGCAAGCTCTTAGGGCTTGTCATCCTTGAGATTTTACTTTCAATTTTGTCCTACTTTTTACCAATTGATTGCCCAACACTATCATGCATGGATTGTCATCACCTTTGGATTGTTAACCTATCTTCAACTTTTAAACTATTCACTTTTACTCCCCTTTACAGATATGTAATATGTGCTCTTATCACTAGATGTCCAAAATTTGAAACTCAAAGGAAAGGTTTTTCCATGCAAATTGTTACTCATATTTACATTTTCAACCTTTTGAACATCTAAAGGAGCATTTATTTCTTGTTGAAGGATTTTGACTAGTGTTTTCCTCACTTTTTCTTTTGTTACATGATTGGAAAACACTTCTTCACCAAAAGCACACACTCATTTTTGAAATTCCCCTTCTTGTTGTTGCCCACTATCACTGGGCTACCATGAATGTTAATTGTTATAGTGTCTTGTAAAGCTTACCATTACAATGTCTTCTTTGTCATCTCTTTACTATCATCCTTATAGATTTTAGTGTCATGCAACCAAAATTAAGACCATATAATTATCACATGTCTACCTCTTGTCCATTGTCTTCTTCATGCTTGAAAATCCATTATCAACTGACATATTTAGAACACCCAAAATAAATGCATCTCTAGTACCAACACCACTATTGAAAACTGACATTTTTAGTGCTTCTAATTTCATATTAATCATTGAGACTACCATATAAATATGAGAAAAACCTCTTTTGCCTATATTTGTTTCTATCTACATGTGGAGGGCCTCGATAATGTCTGAAATCACATGTTCCCCACTCAAAAAGAAAGAAAATGGCATAAAATTCTAAATTTTAGAGTGCCTCAATAAAAATCAATCTCGGTCTCATGTATGGGCTATTTTTTGATAGTCATTCATCTAGAATAGTTTTTGCACTGAAAGAATTCAAATATATAATAATAAGCACTTCTCACATTTCTTGATATTAAAACTTTGTCAAGAGTGCGTACAATCTTTCCCTCATTATTATGAAATTTTTTAGGGTTGACAAATTTGGAAAGACTAACAATGTTGTTTTAATGGAAGAGACCAAAACTACAATAGACAACTCTCTTTCAATAATTAGTTTCTTAGTATCCCCATTCTTATCCATTTTTTCTAGGACATGCCATTAAAGGAAGACTTTTCCACAACCATAGTTTCTATAAAATAAATATTTCATTTTTGCTTTAGGTGGACAAAAAAAAGGTGTAAGAGGAAAGAAAACAATAGAAAAAAAGGTATTTCATGTAGCTATTATCAAATACTGAAGCAATTATGTTTTAAAAATGTATTGTATGCTTTCATGGGGATGATCCTCAAAATCTAGGAAAATGACATCTGGGCACAATCTTCTTAACCAATGAACAACTATATCCCTCATCATTGTTATCATGATGTTTGATTCCACACAAATGCAAAAATAATAACTTTTTGAATATCTTATACTACCTAAGTTGTTGAGGTCAGGTTATCTTCTTGGAATTTATGATGGCTTGCTCGAATTCCTCTTGAAGGCTTCACATAATAATCTGCACCTGTAATATCAAGAAATATTTCACCATAATAATTCATGTCCTCTTCTACTCTTCATAAGGCGAGCCCTTAGGGATTTTCATCCTTGATATTTTTCTTTCAACTTTGTCCTACTTTTTACCAATTGACTTCCCAACACTACCATGCATGGACTGTCCTCACCTTTGGATTGTTAACCTATATTCAAATTTTAAACTATGCACTATTACTCCAATTTATAGCTATGCAATTATTATCACTTAGGATTGTACCATAGCTAAGTATGACACTTAGTCATCCCATGAAACATGGAAATGACCTCAAGGTGTGGGACCTTATGCAATGAGGTCAAATATCTAGAACAGGATGGTTCCCTTGATGGATCACCTAAAACAACTAAAAATCTTAAGGAAAAGGGAAGAATGATGTTTGAAATGAAAACCCTAAAACTAAAGAGGTGATACACTAGAAATGTAGGTTTACTTGTTGCCCCAACTCATAATCAACAACAATAAGAGACCTTTTGTTCTCACAACCTTAACTCACACATGCAATACATAAGTATTTTATATGGAGATTTGGATTCAAAGCTTTCTTGAAGCAAAAACCAAGGTTTCTCACAACTACAACCCATTGAAACTTCTCAACACAACATATAACCTGCATTAACATGAAATTTTTTCTATAATGCTTGCATCAATGAGACATAAAATAAGATTGAAAGCATGAAACCATAATTAAACATTAGATCACACAATGCAAAGAGAGACAAAATTGTTGAAGGAATATTGCAATCTCTATTAGTCTGAAAGGAGCTTGTTTCTATAATGATTCTCTTAAAAAAGAGTTACAAGATAACTTTTTTTCTAGGCCAAAAGAAGCAAGAACTCCCTTAAAAAATATACAAGTGTTGCCTATATTCTTCAGGCATAACTCAAAAAAAATGCCCAAGAAGATATCTAACCCACTCAACACCCAAACCCTAGCAATGAATGCTTGTCATTCTTGTGTGTGAAAGGATGGTGGGGTACCATGAAAATTGTGATCTAAGTATGGATCCATTATAAAGGACAATATATTCATAATAAATGAGCATGGACACCCATGAGATCTTTTGCAGAAGTTGAGATGTGCAATAAATGATGTCCTTGAGCCTTAAAAGTCAAATGAATAGGTGAGGAAGTTTCTCAGGTATTAATGTTGTCAACCCCAAAAAACATGCCAAATCCACTGAAAATCGGGTGTCGGGGTTGGAGATACCTCGTACCGCTTGTTGAAGAAGCGAAGGAAGATGACCGAAGTAGTGAACCACAAAAATAGGAACCCGTCAAAGGTCGGCCTTTGGGCCTACCTCATACCCTATGATTCATTGGCATAAAACTATGGACGGCAGATTAGTATGGGCCGAATATACTTGATCCATGAGGATACGAAGTGTAATGAAGCCACTAAACATCAATCCCAATAGAGATCATTCAAATAAACACTAAACTAGGAATCCATTGAAAACTTAACATGTTAAGATATGAAATCTTCAAAACACCTATTCTAATCCATTAAAACTTATCCTATTAGGGGAGTGGTGTCAGGTTGATGTGGAATGATGACCCTTTCCCAATCTCGTGGATAAATGAGCTTGTTCTGATCGATTTTATTGAACAAAATCAATGAAATTGTCGATAGATGTGTGATGAAACATTATTCAAATAATAAACTAACATGATGTAAGTTATTTTAACATGATATATGCTAGGATGATTGATATGGATGTATGCAAAGCTAATCTAAATGGAGCTTAAGCTAAAAATATTGAAACCCTAATTACCAAATAAGCTAAATGGATGCATTTATGTTACCATGGAAGCCATTAATGGAAGCTAAGCTAATGATGCAAGTAAAATTAAGCTAAAATGATGTAATATGTGAATGCAAATGCAAGTGATTTTACCAGCATAAGTTTGATGTTAAAAGATGGATCCATTTATCTCCAAATAGTGAATTATCTATAGGAGAGCAAATGAAAAATGAAAGGTTGAGATTGAAAAAGCTAATCAATGGTCAAAAACGAAGGAAGATGGAGGCATGGATCATGGATTCCCATCAAGGGTTGAAAATGAAATGTGATATTTAATCAAGGGCTCACATTTATCCAAACAAACACACTTTCAAGACTTGCACAAAAAATCTTGTAAGTTAACTTTCACATGAAGTCTTGTAAGTTTGTTTCAAAAAGGAATATTCCTTTCATGGGCGAGGAAATAGATATTTAGCAAATTACTACAATTTTTTTTAATGTGCAACAAGGGAAGAAATATTCCATGGTAATATTCCCTTTTTGAGGTGTAACTAAGGGAAAATATTAAGTTAGCATTGTAAATCATAAACAATTAAAACCCTAGCTAAACAATGAATTCAAAATGTATAAAAACCAAGAACAATCTCACCAAGCCGTCATGCTCTCCATGAATCACCTTCATTGCACATTCTCCATTTTCTGAAAGTAGATGTTTTCCCTCATGTTGTGATGAGAAATTACTGACCTATGACAAGCCCTAAGAAAATATTGAAGGATTCTATAATTGCTGCAAAAGTATTAAACAAAATGCAAGTAAGCCTAAAGTCTGAAGCACAAAATAGCCAAGCATGAAGTGACAAAATAAGGTGGAAACTTCCTTTTTATAGAAAAGTCAATTTTAGATGAATGACCAAGATTGAAAGTTGAGAGATGCCCTAAGATCAAAGGTTTAAATTAAATGTGACAACCATCACTTAGGGTTAGGGAAATATTAGGGAAAATTTTGAAATGAAGGGCTAAGATTTGATTTTAAAAAAATCAAATCAATGGACAAGAATACATGTGACAAGGAGATAAGGTGCACAGAAAAAGAGGTGAGTGGGGAATAAAAATAGAAATTTAAAGTTATTTAATTCAAGAGGTGAGTTGACCTTTTAAATTAAAAATTAATTTAATTCAAAAGTGGTGGGGCCATGTGATAGTAAATAATAATTTTAAATTATTTACTTTGTGGGAAATTAGAAATAAATGATTGTATTTAAAATTAAGAAGAGACAAGGTGGATAATAATTAAATAAATTGTAGGAATTTATTTAATTATAAGAAAACTTTAGAAATTAATGACGTATTTTAAATAAATAAATAAAGTTTACTTATTTAAATAATCAGGAGGAAATAATGGACAAGCAGTAATTAAATAAATTTAGGAATTTATTTAATTATAGAGAGACATAGGAAATTAGCGACGTATATGAATTAAATAAATATAATTTATTTATTTAAATAGTCAAGAAGAATAAAAGACATGAATTAATTAAATAATTTAAAATAATTTAATTAATAGTTGAACTTGGACCATAGGACATAATTAAGAATTTTAATTATGTTAAGAAGAAATAAGGGAAAATAAAGTTTGGAGGTCTAGGTCAGTTTTATGTGTCTACATTTTTCCCCTCTTTGTCATAATGCATTTTATTGCATTGTGACAATGAAAATTCAATTCAGAATATGCCCCAATGAAGGTACGGAGTGTCTATGCCCCCTCGGAAAAATTTGCAAATTTTCGCCTGGTCTCAAAAAAAATTGAAAAGTGTCTTGATAAGTTAATTTGATGACCAAAAAAACAATGGCGCAATCAATTTTGAATTTCGATGAGGTTAAGGCAATCGAAAGGTCGGTCAAACATGGTCAACTGAGCCTCCAATAATAACCCTTCAGCAAAACCCTAATTTTCACCCTATAAATAGGTTGGATTTGGGGAAAAAGCTAATTCATTTTCACTTTTGATATTTAGAGATTCAAAGCTCAGAGCCAGAGGACCTTGCACAAAGATGGTGATTCTAGAGGAAAATCATCGCAGTTACTGAGTACACACCTACCGACGGCCAGAGGGTGTGGACCCACTAGTATGTACCCTATACCCGCTTTGTTATTTTCTTGTTTTACGTGCTTTTTAGGGCGTTAAAGCTAAGATAGAAGATGTGTTGTGATGCATCTATGTTCATGTAAGCCATAAATTCTATTGCATTACACACATTTGATGTGTTGCGACACAAGTGCAAAGATTAGACTAGGGTTAGGGTTGAAACACCGCAAGTGTGAACTCCTCTGACGCAAACACCAAAGTGTGCCACAAGTGTCAAATAGTGTGACGCAATCACCATATTGCAACACATACGTGGGATGGTGCAACACAAGTGCCTTAAAGTGGTGCAACCATGGGGGAAATCGACACAAGAGTTATACAATGACGCATGTGCAAAACCAAATGATACAACTAATGAGGCACGATGCAAGTGCGGTGCAAAGCGACGTAATTGATGTAGTGCAACGCAAATGAGAACCAGAATGACACAATTGACTTTAGCTAGAGTTAACTTAGTTTAGGCTCAATTTCTTGTGCACTTTTGATTAGAGAGGTGATAAGGAAGATTTTTAATGATGTGCTAACATCTATTTTGTGTATGCAGAGACAATTACCACCTATTTATATGCGAGAATTTTGGCCAGTGACCTATGTGTTTATGGATCAGTTGTGAGATGGTGAGAAAAGATAATTGATGTGGTTGGGACTATTCCATTTGACTTATATGCCCATTGTCTAGGAAAATAGGGGCTTACTGACAACACTTGCAGAGAGGTGGCATTATGAGACCTGCTCCTTTCACTTGCCAATAGGAGAGGCCACTGCTATGCTAGAGGATGTATATAGGATCCTACGGATCCCCATAAGAGGAGAGAGGGTAGTGTATGACCCACGACAGGGGTTACAAGCCATTACTGAGTACTATGATCATGAGGACGATGCTCAGCTAGGGATCCATGGTTATGAGATTAGCTGGGAGTTTATGGCTCAGCACTATAGTAGATTTGATGCCATTTTGTGTACTTTGATTATCGGGGTGCTTATTCCAAATCAACATGGTCATGGGTTCCCCATTGGATGGGGGGATGTTCTCATCAGGATGAGGCAAGACAAGATAGTATTTGCTTGGGGTTCATGCCTACTAGGCATGTTATATGACCAATTACATGATGTTGCCTATAGGGAGGTGAGCAGTATTAGTTGCGGCACTACTCTTTTGATGATCTGGGCATGGGAGCGCATTCTCATATTTCAGCCACCAATGTAGAGGCAAGTAGCCGATGGTATGCCTATGTTTACATATATGTTGGCTTAATTACACAGACAGGTGTCAGAGATACAAGGTACTGGCGGCATGTGATTGATACTTTAGCAATATTTTTGTGGAGGTCATACAGGGACTGTGGGTAGTGGCCAGGAGAGGAGGACCATCTACCATTTTGTAGATAGTTTAGGTATTTGATTGGCTGGATAGTTCAATCACAACTTATCATTGAGATGTACCTGCCTCAATGGGTATTATGGTAGTTTGGTGAGCAACAGGGTGTCCCAATAGGCACCGTAGAGTATGGCAGGTCCTCATGGGAGAGATTGTGGGGACCACCCATATTAGTTCCATTAGCAAAGCAGCATATTGATGGACTAGTTGCACAGTAGTGGGCATGGAGCAGGGGTCCAGTAGATGCTGAGACTACCACAAATTATGATGTGTGGTGGAAAAATCATAAGCCACTTCCTTTGACAAACCCAGATCAGCCAACACCGATTGATCAACGGGCAATAGTATCATGGGTGCATCGAGCAGGGCGAGGTGGCAAGGATGGAGGTAGGGATAGAGGCATGGGTAGAGGGAGGGATGGAGGCAGGGGATATGGAGATGGTGATGATGGAGGAGACAAAGGGGGAGGAGGGAGAGGTCAGATATAGGGAAGGATGGTGTGGCAACGAGTAGGGTGAGCACCATTGTCACCCATTTGTGATGAGGGAGAAGAAGATGAGAGGGGGGAGGGCCACCAAGAGGAGGTCAGGGCAGAGATAGAGCAACCAAAGGAACCTTGTCAGGAGGTAGAGCATCAGGAGATGGAGATAGAGGTGGAGGTGATGAGGGAGGAGGAGGTGGATTTGAAGGTTGTTAGAGAGGAGGATGTGGGGGGAGAGGAGGATGTTGACATCAGTGGAGAGGATGAGTTTGATGATGTTGAGAGGTAGATGAGAGAGAATATGGTGGAGGGAGAGGAGGTTCTAGTTGGGCGACCGTCGTTGCCTGGGGATTCCACAGTCGATCAACGATTTTCGGACATGCAGAGTAGGTTGGATGAGGCCCTCGCTCACATCAAGACTCTAGAGGGTCAGTTGGAGGTGACTAGAGTAGAGAGGGATTAGTCAATAGTCAGATAGTATGAAGCACAAAGTTGGTGCTTCAAGTTTGCACAACTATGTTTTGAGCCAGTGGGGGATGTAGCTAGAGAGCTTGCAAGGGTGAGTGCCAGCCAAGCATGTTATAAGATGTTATACAAGAGAGAAATACCAAAAAAGTAGAGAGATCCTAGCCTCTCACGGTCTAGCGGCAGGACAAGAAGTGGCAGTAGTAGGAGCCACAACAGTGCATCCACATCATCTGAGCAGTCGTCAGGCCACAAATCCCATCATAGTCACAGGAATTCCTCTAGTCATAGGTTTAGTCATAGTTATGGATAATCATCATCAGGGCACAGGTCTACTCATAGCCAGCCACCTGTCACCATTCTCGGGTCTTCACAGAGTCAGCCAACAGCATCAGTTACCTCGTTCCTCACCTCAAGGGGATGAGGAGAGTACAATCTAGGGCATATCATTTTATGTTTTTTATTCATGTTTGAGACACATTTATATATTCATTGTCGAGCCTACGAGATCTATTTTTTGGATTCTTCGAGACTCTATCCTATGACATAATTTTTTGAGAGATATATAGATATATATATATGATGCATTTTTGGCACATATTCTATCATATGTGTTATTTTATGATGCATTAAGATTTTATTATGTTTATGTGATGCGATGTATGGGATGATTCCTATGATGATACATTTTATGTTGTGTGATGTATGCACTAATGATAGTTATTTATGATGAGATTCCATGATGATACTACTTTATGTATGATGGATGTTTATGTGATGATGATGATTATGTTTATTATATGCATAATGGTTTTTATCATTAATGGATGCCATGCTTATTATTATGAATGCATTGATGTATGGTTATGGATTATGTACCATATGATGTTTGATTTTATGATATGAAATCTTTATGCATTAATGATATGGATGATGTATGAAAAATGTCTAATGCGCTTATACGCTATGTTGATGCCAATGTGAGAATGCCAATGTGATAATGGATTGATGTAAATGCAAATGTGAAAATGGATTTATGTAAATGAAAATGGATAATGGATGTATGTAAATGCAAATGGATGTATGTTAATGCAAATGTGATAATAGATTTATGTAAATGAAAATGGATAATGGATTTATGCAAATGCAAATGGATGTATGTTAATGCAAATGTGATAATGAATTTATGTAAATGAAAATGTGATAATGGATGTTCTATATATGAGCGTGTATGCCATAATGTTTTTTTATGTCACAAGATATCATCAGGAGACAAAAGGATATGGAGATGGATGTTAGTGTGGAGAAATAATCCTTCAATATATTTCCAAAATAGGCCTTTCTCTAGTCATCATTGAGCGTTAAAATGACACAAATGGAAAACCAAAACCATGGTATGAGATAGACCAAGGTGTGCAAGGTCATCCACTTGTAAGATAGGCAATCACAAACAAGGATGATCATGACTCATGTATGAGGAATTCAGTTGCCCCAGTCTTTTTGTCACAACCAACCACAAACAAGAAATACAAGCCATGCAACATCGTTTCTCCTCTAAATCCTATGCATCGACAAGAAAATCACCATGATACTTTGCTACTCTAAATCTTGATGCCAGGACATGCCCGAGGAACTAGTAGCATGATGAAAGATCAAATGAAAAATTCCAATATTAAAGATAGTGTTTTCCAATTGTTTTCCAAGTATGTTAAAATTTCAAGTGTTTTAATATCGAGATGCCAAGTTTGATGATGTATAGGTTTGCATAAGACAGATGTCAGGTGGTGTCAAATTTAGGAAGGACACATCTTGAATGATAGCGATGTCAAGAGGATCCATTCTCAAATGTTAAGAGAATCCCTCAAAATGCTAGATGACAGAGTCGATGCTTCAAAAAGACACATCCTAAAGCATAAACATATGACGGTTTGACTTGTTATGACAGATTTTGACCAAGGTTGACTGAAGAGTTTCCTAATTTAGAATAGTTGTGAAAAGAAGGACAATTGACTTTGATTGATAAGATTGAAAAAAAGACTTTGATTTACTTGAAGATATATGTCATGTATGAGATTGAATGTGTCGAACCCTAAAGAACTGACCTAGTGCGACCTTGGGGGATCATCAATTGATGGCCTTGTCTACATCATGCACTCAGAGACCTCATAGTTCTACACGACCAATGACTTTGTCTTATGGACCAAAGATTGAGTCATGATTTTATTTTGAAAAACCTAAAAGGACCGACCTAATGTATCGGGGGTTCAAAGATGAACCTTGCTTATGTAGCAAATGCGTAGAGACAACATAGTTCGACTATGAAAAAGAGTGACGCAACTTGACACAATAGACTTGACTCTATTTTTGATATTTTTGATGTTATTTGGATGTTTTTGTGTTTTTGACATGTTTTGGGATTTTTTTGGATTTTGATGGATATTTGATTTTTTTTTGTCTTTTTTCAAGACATTTTCCTATTTTTCTGACTTTTTCTGATTTTATGACTTTTTCAGGACTTTTTGTGATTTTCGGGACCATGTACGATATCCATTACAGTCAGGTAATACAAGTATTGCCCCCCAGTTAGGTCTAGAACTAGCCAAGATGGTCAAGACGAAAAAAGGCGACATGTGGGGGCCGATGTCAACCATTTTCAGCCATGGCAAGAAATAGGATTTTATGACGAATGGAGTATCGATCATTTATTATGGACGAAGGTAGATGGAATGATAGTAGATGGAGAAGCAAAGATCAACTACACATGGCGCTTGTTTGCTAGGTTTTCACCAAGGTACTTATCCAAAGCGCCACTGAAGTGGTTTTCACTATTGGACGAATTATTTCTCTTTACTATTTTTGATATTTTATGATTTTTTTGGTGTCACCAAGATGCCTGTTTGCCAGGTTTTCATTAGGGTGACAACTTTTTCTATTTTTCAATTATTTTTTGTATTTTTAAGGTTTTTAGCCAAGCTCTCTGATGCTATGTGTAGAATTTTCGGACATGTAGACTGTTGAGAGGTTCTGTTAATTTTTCTCCATCTGGAGTAGCTAGCCGATAAGTGCCAAAACTGAATGAAGCAATGATGATGTATGAACCTAGCCAATTAGGTTCGAACTTGCTAGGTTTCTCTCGATCATCTTGATTCTTTGGACTTTACATTAAGACCAAGTCACCAATGTAAAACTTTTGAACCATGACCTTTTTGTTGTAGCTTCGACACAAGCGATTCTAATATTCATGTAAATGTATCAAGGCATTTTTTACATTCTTCTAACAATTCTAGTTCGTGCAATCTAGACTGATGATATTCTTCATCATCAATCAATCCCTTTAGAGAGACCCATAAAGAGGGGATTTTGACCTTGATGGGTAGGATGGCTTCGGATCTGAAGACCAAAGTGAATGGGGTGGCATTGGTAGGCATGCAGATACTAGTGCGATAGGCCCATAAGACATGATTCAATTGGAGATGTCAGTCATGACCAACATCATTGATAGTCTTCTTAAGAATTTTGATGATTTTCTTATTGGACGCCTTAGCTTGACCATTACCTTGCGAGTAATAGGGTGTGGAGAAATGGTGTTGAATGTGGAAACATTCACAAAGCTCACAGATGTCTTGATTTTTAAAGGGATGACCATTTTCTATGATGATGGATTGTGGAACACCATACCGACAGATGATGTAGTTAAGGAGGAATTTGGAAATCTGTTTGTCAGTTATATAGGTAAGGGGAATGGCTTCTATCTATTTAGTGAAATATTCAATGGCAGTAATAATTAATTTATGGCCATTGGATGAGGTGGGATAGATTCTACCCATGAGGTCAAGTCCCCATTGTGCAAAGGGCCATGGATAAGTGATCAGTCAAAGCTCTTGTAGGGGTGCATGAATCAGATTATTGTGTACCTGACATTAATGACATGTTCTTACAAACTGAAGGGCGCCCTTTTCCATGGTCGGCCAACAATACCCAAGTCTCATAAATTTCTTAGCTAAGGTTGGGCCACTCAAATGAGATCCACATATACCCTCATGTACCTCACGTAAGGTTTTTTGTGACTCATCAGTTTTGAGACATCAAAGAAGGGTTTTGTCAAAGCTACGTCTATATAAGGTGTCATTGATGACGGTGTAGTAGGAAATTTTTTGAATAAAGGACTTACATTGATTGCTGGAAAGGTTCAGCGAGAAGGTTTGGGAGTGCAGGTAATCATATATGTCTTGATACCAAGGGGAATTGGAACCAACAAGCTCACAAACCATTTTTTATTCTAGAATATCATAAGCAAGAACCAAAACTGTTTCCACTAAGAACTCGAATTGTGACACGTTGTTGGGAATGTCTAAAAGAGATCCAATCATAGTCATTGCATTTGTTGCCTTGTTTTGTGCTATGGGAACTTGCTCAAAAGTGATCATGTGGAAATATGATAGAAATTTATCAACCATGTGTTTATAGGGCATCAAATTTTCATCCTTGGTGTCATAATCATCGTTGACTTGGTTGATAACTAACTGAGAGTCTCCAAAGACTAGGAGTTCTTTGATCTTCCACTTGATGGTCATTCAAAGTCCTATTACCAATGCCTCATATTCAACAATATTTTTAGTGCAGGGGAAGGCAATTCGAAATGAATTCACAATAAAATCTCCTTGTGGTGTGATGAAAAATATGCCTACCCCTGATCCATGAACTGTATGTGACCCATCAAAATAGAGTTTCCATGGCAACCTAGGGCCTACATGGAAGATAGATTCATCTAGGAAGTCATCTACTAAAGGGTTATCACCTTGAATGGGTGCATCAGGGAGTTGATCCATAATAACCTGTCCTTTTATAGCCTTGTATTCCTTGTATTGTATGTCATACTCACTAAGGATCATTACCTACTTGGCTAACCATCATGTCAATGATGCATGATTGAGGAGATACTTCAATGGATTGATCTTTTCTACTAACTGTGTCTTATGATTTAGCATATAATGTCTCAACTTTTGAGCAGCAAAGACTACTACAAGATAGGTACGTTCAATGGAGGTGTAATTCAGTTTGAATATCCCACCAAGGTGTGACTGATGTAGTATATGGCCCTTTCTTTCTCTTCATGGTCATTTTGTGCAAGTAATGCCCCCAACACATAAGTGGTTGCAGAAATATATAGGATCAAAAGTTTTCCATCAATAAGATGCATTAAAATTGGTGGTGTCAAAAGATAGTTCTTAATTTTTTCAAAATTCGTTTGACATTTGTTAGTCCATACAAAGGGGATACCTTTGTGCAACAAATATTGGAGTGGTTGGCATTTGTCGACTACTTGTGTGATAAAGCTCCTAATGAACTAAATTCTTCCTTGTAATGTCCTAAGCTCACTCATTCCCTTTGGAGGAGGCATGTCTAAGATTTATTTGACTTTAGTGGGGTCCACTTCAATGCCTCGACGAGAAACTATGTACCCCAAAAAAAATTCAGAAGTCACATCGAAAACACATTTCTTTAGGTTCAAATGGACCTTGTATTCTTCCAACCTTTTAAATATTTTATCCAACACTTTTAGGTGATCTTGGCATGTCAAGTACTTTGCTAAGAGTTCATCAATGTAATCTTCCATCAAATTATGCATGAGATCACGGAATATTATGGTCATGGCTCGTTGATATGTAGCACCTATGTTTTTTAGGCCAAAAGGCATGACATTCCAACAATACGTACCCAAGGACAAGTGAATGTTGTTTTGTGTTGATCTTTAGGGGCAATGTGAATCTGATTGTATCCCAAGAAACCATCCATGAGGAACAACATCTCATATCCATTTGTGAGATCCACAATGATGTCTATGTTTGGAAGCGGAAAATCATATTTCAAACATGCCTTGTTCAAGTCCTAAAATTCGGTGCATATGCGTATTTGTCCATTTGATTTCATGATAGGCACCAAATTGGAGATCCACTCTGCATAATCTATTGATCTTATGAATCTTGCATCTAGTAACTTCTTGAGTTCAACTTTGACGAGTAGAGTTCAACTTTGACGAGTAAGGCAATCTGCGGATGCATCTTTCGTAGCTTTTGTTTGATAGGTTTAGCTTCTGGGAGCAACGAAAAATGGTGCAGGACTAGTGTTGGATCTAAGCTTGCCATGTCAGAGTAGAACCATGTGAATTTTATCTTTCATTCTAAAAAAAAGTCTCTGAATTCAAAATTTTCCTCTTATGTCAATGACGTTGCAAAGAGAGTCGTCTTAGGATTTCCAAGTGTAGCTACGTTAAATTCTATGGTATACCCAATGAGCATGGCTTATTTTTATTATGTCATGGGAAGAAATTCCAATCATCCATCCTTGGGCACCTCAGAGAGGTTTTCACCCTTGGATACATCCTTTATTTTTACTTTTGTATCGTTAGAAGGTGTATTGCGCTTTTCACCAAAATACATGTCCTTTTTTGTTTTACTTTTACTTTTGTGACTAGAGGATTGAACTGTCTCCCTGAAGTATTCTATGGAATCAAGATCTATAGAAAATCCAGCTTTATGGTCCCCACTCGGTATTCATTCATAGAGTCCCATAAATTCAACAATAGCTTCGTCGTTCCGAAAAAATGTCCATAATAAGCAAGTCCTATTGGTCCCAATCAATGAGTTGCGAGTATATAAGGTAAATTCCATCATTAGTGTTGGTAAAAGATGGGGAGGATGCTGAAATCATGCATATAGAGGCCAAAAGGGTAAAAACGGAAGTGTCATAAAAGTCCCAAGAGGATTTCATCCAGTAGTCATCTTCTTTATTAGACTCGGGAAAATCGGACTCATGATCTAAATAGGGGACAAACTGAGGCACATCAGACTCATGGTCCAAATAGGGGTCTAGCTCAGGCAAATCACATTCATGGAAAACATGTTCAAGAGGTGGTTAAGGTTTGTCTTCATCCTGAGGCTGAAATAATTGTGGCTAGGCTTCTTTTTTCAAAGAGACTTCTCCAAAGGGTTCAACGTTAAAAATTTGATTGAATTTTTCATCAAAAGAAGGTTCACCTAGTTCTCGAAACATTTCTTCAAGCTCATAGTCACTGAAGGATCTTTGAGAACCCCATTCCCACTTGTGTGATTCAGTTTCAGTATGGGATTCATTGTCTGTTTCGACACTTTCAAAATCATTTACGCACTTACCTGAAAGTAAATGGGTACATAGACCGTCAATCTTGATTGGCTCAAACCCTAACCCCAAATTATTTAGTTTTATAGAAGGCATTATGGGTTCTCTTCTTCATTATTATTTATGCCAAGGCCACTAGTTCCATCATAGCCTTTCACCTTCATTATCTCGTAGCATTTTCCATATTGTTTTACTAGTAGTAGAGGTAGATCTTTTGTGTCTTTGTAGATCCAGGTCGAAATGTCTTCAATATCTTCTTCATTCATATCTCCCCATTTGGTGAGAGTCATTGTAGGAGGAACCTTAAATATCAATTTGGGCTCTAGTCTGAAACAAGGCCTACCATAAGATTTTTAGAGACTTGGGTATCAAAGAAATACAATAGGTGGTGTGTAACTTGTATGTGCCACAACCTTTTTCCTAAATCTTGAGGGTTGAGTTGACAGTCAGAGTAGTGGAGGTAGATGGTATCATGGAGGTCGAAGGAGTGGACATGGATGGTTTGGAAAGTGTGGATGGATTGATGTATTTGGATGAGGTGGATGTCGAAGCTTCACGATTTATAGGCACTTTTTATTCAAAAATACCTCTCAAATTGGTATAATATTTGAAAGAATCGGGATCTCCAAGTATAGTAATTTTTGTGCCATCGAATGGAAACTTCAAGCATTGGTGGTAAGTGGATGGTACGGCCTTTAAGGCATGGATCCAAGATTTAACAAGAAAGATGTTGTAAGGTAATTCAAGATCTAGGACCTGACACATGGTATCTACAATTATAGGCCCCACACGGATAGGAAGCATAATAATGCCCTTGGAGGAGCATTCCTCATCATCATATGCCTTTATAACTATGCTCTTGGTAGCATCCACAGATGCATCAAAGAATCCTAGAGCCTTGACCAATTTTAGGGAGCATATATTTAATCCTACTTCGCCATCTACTAAGATTCATCTAACCTTGTTTTTTTGAATGAAGAGCTCAATATGGAGTGCATCATTGTGAGATGGTTTAGGTGAGGAATAGTCTTGATCTGAAAAGGTGGCATGATGAGGAGTAGTCAAGTATCCGACCATGGCTTTGAAGTGGTTGAAATCAATTTCGATGGGTATGGAAGAATCCTTTAAGGTTTTATCAAGTATGGCTTTGTGTGCAAGCGAGATGCATAGCAGCTCTAGTATGGAGATTTGAGCGGGCGTTTTACCCAATTGGTCAATAAGATTGAATTCCCCTTTGGGTTGTGACTGTTTGGTAGAGGGACCAAGTATTGTGATCTTTGGTTGTCTATCAGGAGGACCAGGTATTGTGACCTTACCCCCGACAAGTGTTGAAATTACACTTTGGATCTCTTCTAATGGTAATGGTATTCACATGTTCCTCAACATCTCGGAGGTGATTAATTATGGATCCACTCGAGTAGTCAAAACTAGCATTAGTGTAATTGGCTCGATTGTTAGTTTTTGGACCTGACATAGAGGGGTTACTTGAACCATGACCCTAAAGTGGATTTTTGTGAATGGTGTGGTCTGAGTTTGAAGAAAATTGTAGACTTTCTATTTCAATAGCGCAACTCTCAATAAGGTCCTGTACAAGATTTCTCAATTTCCTACAAGAAGAAGTCTTATGCCCTTTTATACGGTGATAGTCACAAAAGGCATTATCATCCCACCATGATGGTTTGAACTGCCCTGGGTCATATGGTTTAGGATCTTGTAATGTTATCATATTATTTTGGATGAGCTTCTTAAGGACAACTTCAATTGGTTCACCCAAGGGGGTGTATGTGCGTCTTCTGGGAAATTGTCTGGTTTATCATGGTTGCCCTTGGTCTTGATTGTTTTGGATGAAATTTGTTGTAGGCATTGGTGTGGTCAAAGGAGGATTTTGGGGTTGAGGTCCTCTAAGCATAATTGTAGGACTTGTCATGTTTACTGCTTTGGCGTCAACAACACCATCATTGGTGATATTTTTGTTCTTGACTCAATATTTATTTTTATCATTAGGTAGGTTTGGGTTTGTGTTATTTTTGGCATATTTAAGTTCTCCTTTTGCAATAAGAGCTTTTTCAAGTTGAACTCCTTTTTCTACAAGGTCTGTGAAAGTGGTGCAACAATAGACTTGTAAATTGTATCTCAATGGGCCAACAAGGTTTTGAACAAACATGTTCACTTTCTCTTTTTCTAGTATTACAATAGGACAACGACTTGCCAAACCCCGCCATCTTTGGAAAAATGGAATGAATATTTTGCCAGTGTCTTCTTGGGTTGTCTTACATAATGTGGCAATGGTAATGTCGGTGTCGATGTTATAGGCATAGTTTTCTACAAATTTATTAGCAAGCTCAGCCCATTACTTTATCCCTTTGGGAAAGAGAGCGAACCAATCAAACATAGGACTTGCAAGACTTCTAGGAAAGAGTCTCATCAAATAAATATGTTCATATGCAACATCCACACAATTATTCATAAATTCTCTTATGTGCTCAGGGGGATTAGTCTTCCCTTTTTATTTGGAGAATTTTGGTACCACATATCTTGGAGGGAATGGTGGCATGTGCAATCTCATATCGAATGGGTATGGACATAAATCATAAGATGTGTGTGTCTTCTTGTTTGAAAATTGCATGTCCTCCACTTGTTTTTGCAAGGCAGGAAGTTGAGTTGTGAGTGCATCTACTATAGGGTTGTTTGTGGCATCACACATGCTAGTAATTGGTGGCCCATGAGTTCCCACTTGTTGTGATGGTATGTTCAGATTTGAGGTGTATTGGTGTGGAATGTATGATGCATTTTGGGTTGGAATTTGTTGGTATTGGGTGTTCTGAGTGGGAACATGTTGTTGTGTATGGATATGAGATGCATATATGGGAATGTGTGTTCCAACAATGTTAGATTGTATTTCCATTTTTTTTTGCTCTTGAATGTTTTGATGACCAAGTGGAGTCATGTGTTGGGTTACTTGGTTTCCTTGTCCAAATTGGTGAATGTGGCCATGCAAGATGTTTGTGTTTTTCCTTTGGGGAACATTAGTGTTGGTATTGGTTTGTAATGAGGTATGGACATTGGGTTGAGATCCTTGAATGATAACTCGTCTTTTGTTCCTTCTAAAGGGGTTTGATGAGTTTTTTCCCATTAGTTGAGGACCCAAGTAAAAGGTTTGATGATCTCATTCCCATAGTACTAGATGGAGCTCCAAATAAAAGATTTGATGAATTTGTCCCCATTGTATTAGTTGAAGACCCAAATGTAGCCACAATAGTTTATGACAGAGTTGTTGATATTTGTGGGATTGATTGTGATATGGCATGTGCTATGGTTAATGTTCCCACAGTACATGTTGTATTGGTCATATGGGTTGTGTTTTGAGTGGAGGTGCTAATGGAAGTAGCATTAATGGTGTTTGTGGAATTTTGTGTTGTGGCCCCAATGGAAGTATTATTTGTATTATGTTGTGGTGTTGATTGGGGTTGACTAGTTTGTGTAGTATGATCAGGAGAGGTTACCCTTAAGGTATTAATATCAAATCTTTGTGGCAATTTAGTCCCTTGGTGTAGAAGCATAGCTAGATATCGTTATGAATCTTGTAAGAGTAGTTCTTCTACAAAGGAAGCCACTTCAGGGTTTTGAGCAACGACTTCTACATCTTCCATGAACACTTGTTTGTTTTCATCTCTTCATATAAATTGTTCAAAGGGATTGTGTGAGGAAGATGGAATGTTCATGTCACTAAAGGAGTTGATGAAAGATATCCCCATATATGTCTTTAATTTCATATCATTAGGAAAGTTGTAAGAGTTGTTTCCTTGTCAAAAGGAATCCATTTGTCTTCTCTTCCTTTGTAACCTAGTCTCAACTATATATGATTTTCTCAAATGAGAGAGGATGAAAGATAACCAAGTCTATGAGTGGAAATGATATGACACTATGTTTTTTGGATTTTTTAGGTATAAATAGTGAAAGGTTGTCTAAAGGGAATGTCAAATGCAAAGTGACAATGAAGACTAAAATGAATGGTGGAAGACTAAAGCGCTTAAGGCATGCTATGCAAAATGCAAGGTATGGGGAAACTCTAAGTCGTAATCAATTTTGATAGACTTCTTAGGAAAGGTTTACTAACCATTCAAAGTTTGGTCAATGTCTCAATTTTGATTTTCAAGGGACTATTTGTAGGACTAAGTGAAATGAAAAAGTGATAAGGAGAGGTTTCCAAACTAGACTAATGAGCTGGAAATATCTCTCACAAAAGTACAAAAACTAAAGGAGTGGTTTTGGCTTAGTCTAATGACAATCTACTTTTGAAGGAAAAGGTTTAACCAAGTATGGAAAGTTTTCCTATTCTAAAGTCTACAAAATGAGGACCTAAGAGTCTTTCTATGTTGAATATGGTTTAAGATGCAACTAAAGCTAGCAATGGTGAACCTATGGTAAAAGCTAAATGCAAACTAAAAGGTCCAAGGGTGGATGACTTGAGCAAATATTTTTCTAGTTTTTGAACAAAGGCCATCGAAGAAGTATGTATAAAAATAAATTCATAAATTTTGGTTTCAGATTTGGACAAGGATAAGGATTTTCCTAAATGACAGGAAAATGCGTCATTTCAGGTATCAAATGTGTCATAGTGCTCAAATGTGTCATTCAAGATAACAAATGTGTTGCAGAGATAGTGACTACGTTGTTTCATATTGCGGTTGTGGTGCACAAAGGAAAATGTGTTGTTTTAAGTTTCAAATGCATTGTGAAATAGTCAAATTCGATTTAAAATGTCTCAGATGTGTTGCAGTTTTGAACAAAGTCTAGTTGTTTTGTAATTTTGGCATATTTTTGAAATTGTTTCAGTTTGAATATGTTTTTCCAGGTATGTGAAGGATGTTTATTTGTTCATTGTTTTAGGAAAAACTTGGAAAACACATGGTTTTGTCTTTGTTTGAAACAAGCCCAATGAAGACAAGCACAATCCTAGGGTTGGCAAGGACTATATTCACTAGATCCCGTGTGGTTTTTAATCCAGCCACACTTATTCTTAGCGGGTGACTTAGAAGCTTGGCCATAAAGGCTCCCCCTTACATTGAACTCACTTCTCGGTTCAACCAAGCCCCTCATAAATCTCCCATGACAGGCTCTTCACCTCTACTAAGAACTGCGAGAATGTGGGTGCCTTGGCAACAACCGTTGTTGCACTAGTGAATAGATAGGGTTTTTGGAAACTACATAGAAGGTTTTTGGTTTGAGCACCTATTTGAGTGGCCACACATGAGGAAATATTATCTCTGATAAGGAGGAATCCCAACCTGCAGAGGTTATGCTCCACAAGGTTTATGGGGATTCACTTGTTTGTGTGACACATCCACACTCGTAATCCTAAGTTTTCCATTAGGATTCACTTTTGTATACCAATCGGGAGTAGCTCAGCTAAAGAGATTCATTTTTGGTTTGAGTTGCCTTGGGGTGAGTAATTTTTCCCACCAAGGAAGGCCCAATTCCTAGAGTCAATAATAGTTTCTCTTGCACCCAGGATCACACAAGTGCACAAGGGGAGAGGATACCTCTATTATTGAATTGGGGTTACACCACTTGAAAACACTTGTTCATTTTAATGTCCAAATTTAAATATGGGGGTGGTAAAGTAACAACCTCTAAGTTTGTTGCTCAAGATCGTACAAAGCGCAAGAGAATTGCATACACACTTAAGGGGCTATCACTACACCACAAGACACATAAGACACTTGTTCATTTTAAACCCAACTTAGTGTGTGAAAAAAAAATCCATTTTAAGCCAATGTCATGAAAATGCATGTAAATTTTATCCTTGATGAATTTCAATGCAAGATTATGTTCATTTGAAACCCATGTGTGCATGCATGTTCATTTTCAACCAATGAAATGTGAATGCAAGTTGTTTGTGATTGTTTGTTTATTTTTGGGATTGTAAGGGAGTTATAAAATAATCGTCAAACAAATGTTAGAAACTCCTTCCAGCTTTGCCACATGCTACAAACAACAGATTAGTAACCCTAAATCCCTAAGATATTAAATAGAAAAGAGAAATCTAGAATTCTGTCAAAAAATCGAAAGCAAAAATTCACCAGGCAGATGCATCGTTCGGTTTCGCAAATGCATTGCAACAAGGTGATTGCGTCATTTGGGTTATCAGATGCATTACGACAGAGCATATGTGTCATTCACCATGTCGAATCTAGCTCGTAAATGTAGATGCGTCATTCTTGAAAGTGAATGCATCGCGATGCAGCGATTGCGGCTCAAAAATTTTCAATTGTGGCATTTCGTACATGTACCTACAAAAAAAAAAAAAAAAAATTGTACAAAAATCTGCAAGAAAACGAGTTTTAGCGTCGTGTTCACCAATGTAACTAAGGTAAAATAGATCAGGTTAGCATTATAAAACATAAACAATTAAAACCCTAGCTAAACAATGAAGAACAATGGATTCAAAATGCATAAAAACCAAGAACAATCTCACCAAGCCTTCATGCTCTCCATGAATCACCTTCATTGCACCTTCTCCATTTGTTGCAAGTAGATGTTTTCCCTCAGATTTTGATGAGAAAATAGTGACCTATGACAAGCCCTAAGAAAATATTGAAGGATTCTATAATTGTTGCAAATGTATTCAACAAAATGCAAGTAAGCCTAAAGTCTGAAGCACAAAATAGCCAAGCATGAAGTGACAAAATAAGGTAGAAATTGCCTTTTTATAGATAAGTCAATACAAGATGAATGGCCAAGATTGAAAGTTGGGAGATTCCCTAAGATCAAAGGTTGAAATTAAATGTGACAACCATCACTTAGGGTGAGGGCAACATTAGGGTAAATTTTGAAATGAAGAGTTGAGATTTGATTTTAGAAATGGACAAGAATGCATGTGACAAGGAGATAATGTGCACAGAAAAAGAGGTAAGAGGGGAATCAAAATAGAAATTTAAAATTATTTGATTCAATAGGTGAGTCAACCTTTTTAATTAAAAATTAATTTAATTCAAAAGTGGTGGGGCCATGTGACAGTAAATAATAATTTTAAATTATTTACTTGGTGGGAAATTAGAAAGTGGGTAATTTTAAATAAATGATTTTATTTTAAAATTAAGAAGAGACAAGGTGGATAGTAATTAAATAAATTGTAGGAATTTATTTAATTATAAGAAGACTTCAAAAATTAATGATGTATTTAAATAAATAAATAAAGTTTACTTATTTAAATAATCATGAGGAAATAATGGACAAGTAGTAATTAAATAAATTTAGGAATTTATTTAATTATTGAGAGACATAGGAAATTAGCGACGTATATAAATTAACTAAATATAATTTACTTATTTAAATAGTCAAAAGGAATAAAAGACATGCATTAATTAAATAATTAAAAATTACTTAATTAATAGTTGAACTTGGACTATAAGACATAATTAAGTATTTTAATTATGTTAAGAAGAATTAAGGGAAAATAAAGTTTGCAAGCCTAGGTCAATTTTATTTGTCTACTAGAGGATTGTGCAAAGGAGGAATATTCTCTTGCAACTCGGGGAATCAGATTTATTAGTAATTTGATAATTAAATAAAGTTTTAAATATACAAATTAAGGGGAATTAAATGATATTATTAAATAAAGTGATTTAATGAAAAGGGGAAAGTGAAATGATATTTAATTAAATAACTTAGAGTTATTTAATTAAATATGAAGACTTGGGGACTTAAATTAAATAATTAGATTTATTCAATTTAATAAGATGAAATGTTAGCATGAAAGGGGTGAATTAACCTAATTAAATCAATTAGATTAATAGATACAAAATGATATAATTAATTAAATAGCTAGGCTAATTTAATCAATTAAGTGAAAAGAGGATGGGTTTCAAGATGAAATTATGTTAGTATACCTAATTCGAGTGCATGATATCATTCAAGACATTTTTAAGTGTCTACATTTTGCCCCTCTTTGAAGTGAGGTGCCTATTACATGGTTCAAAGATTGACACTCTTCGGATTAAAAACTGTTGCTCAAATTAAAAAATATATTTTTAAATATTTTAGATGCCCCATTGTTGCCCCAACAAAAGGAATAAATTGGTTCCTTGCCCTCTCGACAAATCGGGCAAAAAATTTCAATTTTGGGTTGATTTCTCAACAAAGGTAAAAGTCTGCCTCAGGGGTCTGAAAAGGCTCCGGGATGCAAAAAACATGCTAAAAATCCAAAATAAACATCAATTTTGCTAGACTTGCAAAATTGGTGAAAACCCTAGCTACATTATTAAATTAGGGCAAAAAACCCTAATTTTTAAGCTTAAATAGGTGATGGAGGGGTCACTTTCAATTCATTTGTGCATTCATACCTTAGAGATTCTTGCAAATTGAGCTCTAACCTCCTGAAAAAATGGCACAATGAGTGCTCTCATGACACCTTTTTGACCAGGTTTGAGAGTACCAGCAATGTGCAGATGTAGGACCCCAGGCATGTGACTTGAAACCACTCTCAATTTTTGCTTTTAGGTACATTTAATAAGGCATCAAAGGTAGATTAATAGGTGTGTCATTGTATAGCAATGCTTTTGAAGTGTGAGAAGCATCGTTACTGATATTTTAGTAGTGCACCTAGGTTTTTTTGTTCAATGACGAAATTGATTATAGGGTCGTGGGGGTGATATAGCGACGTAATTGATTATAGGGTTGCACAGGTAATATAGCGATGCATTGGATCTTTTAGTTCAACGACGCTAAAAAGCAGTGGAAAATGCATGTAAAAAATGACGACGCACCATGATTTTTTGTTATAGTGATGCACCCAAATATCGATTCACTATTGAGCGTAGCGACGCATGTCACCAAATTGGCGACACACCCAAGAATCAATGACGCTATTGATGTTTTGGGTGCAAAGTCTTAAATTTTAATAATTTTTTTGACTTTTTTTGGCAAATTGATGATGTTTTTGTGATGCATGGAGGAGGATCCTCCACCATTGATGTCACGAGAGCACCGATCTAACCTTCTAGCCACTACGAGAGATTTTGATAACTTAGAGGTTGAGCGGCTAGAGAGACTGGGATTAGGCTTTATTGCTTTCCTGCTTAAGGTTCAGACTCATCTCACCATGATGATTGTGTTGGTCGAGAGATGGCACAACAAGACCTCATCATTTCACTTGCCCACTAGGGAGGCTATTGTCACATTTGAGGATTTGTGGCACATTTTACGATTGTGATGTCGGGAGAGATGAATGTCTCTCCCTTCTTCACAGGTGGTCAATTGTGTTGATCATCTCATAGATTGATCTAGAATTATATCACAAGCAGGTGGAGACCTTCAGATTATTCATTGTAACATTGATCTTCAGTGTGATTGCCCCAGACCGATGGGGTAGAGGTTTTAGTCCTGGGTGGGGCTTAGCTTGGGAGGGCATGATTCAAAGAGACATCATGTATGCCTAGGGTTTAGTTTTCCTTGCCTCCTTGTACCATGATATGCACGAGGCCATCTACCAAGAGGGCAGGAGCATCGGAGTAGGGGTGGATTTGCTTCACATATGGGCATACGAGCACATTGCAATGTTGAGGCCATTGGTCGCTCTAGCCGATATCCATGAGGATGAGCCCATTGTGTTTCAATATAGGTTGTTCATGGAATTGCAGCCCATGGGCCCCATACGTTTACCATATTGGCTTCGTGTCATTGATGACATGACACTTTTTAGATGGAGGTCGTGGCTACAACATCCACGGTGGTATGATGATCATCAACAATTGGATTTTTCACAACATAATCAGTACATACAAGGTTGAGAGCATATGATAATTGAGCGATACCTCCTAGACCACATTGCTCGATAGTTTGGGGAGGTATAAGATGTACTAGCATAATATTATACTACTATTTTTTCCATATCATAGAGAGAGGCACTGTGGGGATCTGTCATTGATCCTGTTGCGATGATTAATGATTTTAGATAGCTCATCCCATAGTTATGGGAATTTGATCAAGGTATTCCAGATGTAGGCACCACTCCATCCTATGATGCATGGTTTAGGCCACCTACATGCCTGAAAGATCCAGTGGGGGGATACCCTGGAAGTAGAGGCAAAGGTAGAGGTTGGGGCCGAGATGGAGGTAGGATGGTGGAAGAGATGGAGGCAGAGGTCGAGGATAGGATCAAGTGTTAGGTGATGGGCACCAACAACAACTAGAGCAGGGTCATAAGGACCCAGGGCATTAGCAACATGATGGACAAGTTTTGAGGGCACCACCACCACCTCCACCTATACAGCCAGATGCACAAGCTCAAGTATAGATTCAGGCTCTCATTATAGAGAGATATTAGCTACGCCAAAAACTTCAGGACATGAATGCACAATGAGACGAAGAGGTTTAGTTGCGGTAGTAATTGGACATGCAACTAGCCTAGGAGATTAGGTGGAGACAATAGTTAGAGGTAGTCCCTACGGCAACATAGAGCAAGATTGTATTTGCTCAATTATATAGAGGTTGTTACTGAGGCTGCATACTCACTATGATGTTTCATAGGGGATGCAATAACCTAATTCCTCACAAAGGAGCAGAGCACCACCTAGAACTAAGGATCATCCATCAATTAGGGGTGAGACAAGTGGCCACTTGGGCTAGCCTGCTTATGTAGACACTTTTTTTTATTATTTCTCAAGTATTTATATAGATATACATTCATGGGCTCCTTTTTTAAAACCTTGTGGATATTGTATTCTTGATCAATATATAGATACATTGATCCAGATGTTGTGTTATGACAATAACCATTTTTTGATATATATATGAGATGATTCAAATGTGATATGATGTGATGTTAGATCTTTTATTTCATTCTTATGAATGTATGGATGCAAATGATATAATATGATGTGATATGATTATCTATGGATGCAATGGATGTGTTATATTCTTTTTCAATATCTTTTCTATGATATGCTATGGATGGATGATGTGATATGCAGATATTATGCTTATGCAAATGATATGGATGCATTTATTTTTGTATATTTTTCTATGTAGTTTATGAGAGAATGATGTATGTATATGGATATATGGATAATGCATATGCTCATGCTTATGATATGATAATGCAATGATAATGATGATGCAATAGATTACGTTTTTCTTTATTTATGAGATGTTGTGATAATGCAAGATGTATGCATGCTAGTGATTTATGGATGCAAGATGGATGCATTGATGATTTTTTTGTTGACTGTCATGATACTAGGTCAGCACAAAGAGAAGATAGAAGAAATAAGATGAATGAATTAACCATTGATTTTGAGATAGATTCAAAAAAGAGTCCAAAAATTCTATGATCCACGAAGACTTTATTAAAACATGGTGATGAGAGATGCATGATGATGATGATTTTCTCATATCTTGGGATTGGGGTTTTTTTTTCGTTCCTTATTTTTGATATAACACATATACACAATGCATCAAGGTATTGATAACCAGGATGGCATTGTATCTAGTGTAATGGACTTTGAGTTTGTAAACAAATAGGATAGTTCTTGTTCACACCTTGACATACATAAATCTCGTTGGAATGTAAGTTAGAAGCTTAGAGTATCTTGGAACAAAGCATACACAATAGTCAACAATATACTCCAAACAACCTCCCTACACATAACCAAGCAAGTATGCACCAAGATTATTTTACAAGAATACCCACAAGCACAAAAAATGAAAGATAATGATCAATGCCCCATTCTTTTCTCTCTAAATCATTTTGATAGATATCATCGAGAGGTCCTCAGAATGGGTCAATAAGATAAATCATAAGAAAAGATCAAAGACAAAAAATTAGTGTTAACTGTATTTCTTGCTAGTTTAACATAGCTAAGGTGATTTCTGATGTTGATGTCCATCACAGGAAGGACGCATCCTAGGACATGTTGATCAGATGGTTTGATTAGGATGAGGTGTGTGATAAGTCGTTGATACAAACTTCACTGACTAGTTTACCTATGATCTAGAATTTAGATTTTGACACTTAGGTTCTCACTTTATGACTTGTGACACTTGTTTTCTACTTGTTTTTCCAAAGGTTGAAGGTGATGATTGATTTATTATGAGTGAAAGCGAAATGCGATGGATGGTTTTAGGTTTTCAAAATATTTTAATGTTTTTGATATTTTGAAAGTGTTTTGAGGTTGTTTTTGGTCTATTGAAAGTTTAAGTGAATGTTTTTGGTTTTTGATTATTTGAGGTTGTTTGGGATTTTTCCAAGGTTTTCAAATGTATTGGGTTTTATGAGTTTTCAAATTTTTAGGATTTTTGAGAAATTTTATGAATGTTTAGGGGTTTTCTGAGATATTTGAATGTTTAGAGCTTTTCAAGATTTTGCAAATGTTTAGGGATTTTTGAGATTTTATGAATGTTTAGGGGTTTTCCGAATTTTGACCAAGAACCTAACCTAAAATACCTATCCTAGAGGCTTTAGGGGCTGATCAAAGATTAGCCTTGCCTACATTATACACACAAAAGCCTCATAGTTCAACTGACTCAACCCATTTACAATAAGGAATGAACAGTTGATGGAATGTCAGTTTATTATGACAGACTCCTAAAGGATTGACCTAGGGTGTGTCAGGGCACATCAATAATGGCCTTGCCTACATTCAAGCTCAAAGAATCGTAGTTCGACAAGGGTTCCATTGTTTGGATTTTCAATATTTTACCTTTATAGGGATTTTGATGTGTTTTGGATGTTTTTGGATTTTCTGATTTTGTAAGTGTTTTTGGATTTTTGATAAGATTTTATGATTTTTTTGGGGATTTTTTATGATAATTCCAATAACCTTAAGATACACAAGAACCCAATGTGATCCATAACAAATTTCCCCAGTGTGACACAATAGACTACCTCAATATAGGAAGGATAAACTAACCTTAGGAATATTCCAAGTAATACTAAAGGGGATACGATACTTCACAAGATCAAGCTATGATAGGGGCACAGATGAATGATATGATGGATGGGCACGATGTAAAGGATGATAGGATAAAGAGACAAAGATAGATGGAGTTGCTCTATTTATGCAAGGCACATGTTTGCAAGGTCTTCACCAAGGTACTTTCCCAAAGCACCACCGAAGTGGTTTTCACTAGAGGATGGATTTTTTCTTTACTTTTTTCAATCCTTTTTCTTATTCTATTGGATTTTGATCATTTTTTTATTTTTTCAATTTTCAAATTTATACCCTTCAAGCCTGGGCGTAATTTTTTTTTAAGATGCAGACTATTGGTGGATTCCTACAAGGGTTCACCTTCAGGTGTAGATAGTTGATATGCTCTTAATCCATAGCTTTTAGTGAAGACAAAGGGACCCAACCAGTTAGGCTCAAACTTTCCTTTACTATCCTGATATGGAAGATTCTTTTGATTCTGCTTTAGGAAAAGATCCCCTACCTGGAAAGACTAACTATTGATCTTCTTTTTATAGCTTTGTTTTAGTCGATTTTGATATACTTACAAATGATTGAGAGCATCAAGACGATGCTCATCCAAGAATTATATCTCATTCAGTCAGGATACTCTATATTCCTCATCAATGATTAGGTTATGTAGTGACACTTGCAATGATAGAAGTTCAACCTCAATAGGCAAGATGGCTTATGATATGTAGACCAAGGAGAATGGGGTTGCACCCATAGGTGTGTGGATGCTGGTTTGATAGGCCCAGAGGGCAGGATTTAACTATAGATACCAATCACGACCAACATCACTGACCATTTTCTTTAGGATTTTTAGAATGTTCTTTTTTGTAGCCTCAACTTGACCATTGCCCTGGGGGTAATATGAGGTAGATAATCGATGTTGGATGTTGAATCTTTGACATAGGTTTTTCACATCTTGATTTTTGAAGGGTGTTCCCTTGTTTGAGGTAAGGGTTTTTGAAACATTGTAATGACAAATGAGGTAATTCAAGATAAACTTGGAAATTTTCTTCCTCGTTATGTAGGTCATAGGAATGGCTTCGACCCACTTGGTAAAGTACTTAGTAGATGTTATGATAAACTTGTGGCTATTAGATGAGGTTGGAGTGATTTTTCCTATGAGGTCAAGCCCCCACTACGAGAAAGGCCAAGGTGTGACCATTGGTTGTAATTCCTAAGATGCAACATGAATCAAATCTCCATGTTGTTGACATTGGACACACTTTTGCACGTACTGATGAGCTTCTCTTTCCATGGTTGGCCAATAGTATCCAATCCTCAACAATTTCTTAGCTAAATTCATACCAATAGAATGGGAACCACATATGCCCTCGTGTACTTTTGTTAAAGTGATCAAGGCTTCCTATTGCTTAAGACATTGTAGTAATGTCCCTTCGATGCTTTGGTGGTATAAGGCATCACCTAGGATCACGAATCAGGATGCCTTATTTACAAAGGTCTTCTTAAGTTTAGAGGTTATATCATATGGGAGGGTTCCTTTGCTTAGATAGATGAATATGGCATGATACCACGAGGATCCAAGACCAACAATGACACATGCAAATTTAGATTCAGGGATTTCAAAAGTTGTTCTACCAAGAATTCACATTGAAGGATGTGCAACATGTCTAATAATGATCCAATTGTTGCCATAGTGTTTGTTGCTCGGTTGTTCATGTGAGAAATATGCTCAAAATTTATATCAATGAAAATGTCCTTGAGACTCTCTACCATATTCTTATAAGAAGTAAGCTTGGCATCATTAGTTTGATAGTCATCATTGACTTGGTTGATAACTAGCTAGGAGTCTCCATAGACTTTCATCTCTTGTATCTTCCATTGAACTACTATACTTTGACCTATGATTAGGGCTTTGTACTCAGCAATGTTGTTAGTACATGGAAATGATAATTGGTATGAATTTGGGATGCAATCGCCTTAAGGGGTGATTAAAATAATACCTGCCCTTGACCCATTTTGGGTGAATGATCCATCAAGGTACATTTTCCACTGATTGGTTAGATTGACAAGGAATACTGATTCATCAGGGAATTCAGATATCAACGGATTCTCTGTGCATAGATAGGTGCTTCTTCTAGTTGGTCCACGATCACTTGTTCTTTGATTTTCTTGTGCTCCAAATAATCTATGTCAAATTCATTCAATATCATTACCCATTTGGCCATTTGCCCCATGAGAGTTGCTTTGGATAACAGGTATTTCAATGGGTCGATCTTTACAATAATCTTGACTTGATGTGACAACATGTAATGTTTGAACTTTTGTGAAGCAAAAACCACCACTAAGAATGCTTTTTCAATGGATGAATAGTTTATTTAATATCCCACCAAGGTCCTATTGATGTAATAGATAACTCTTTCCTTTCTGTTTTCATCATGTTGTGCTAGAAGAGCACCTAGTGTTGTTGATGTTGTTGAGATATACAGGATCAACGGCTTTTTGGTATTGACAGAATGAGCACTGGAGGTGGTAATAGGTAGTCCTTGATCTTCTATAAAACTTTATCACAATTCTCATCCCACTTGTAATTTATTCCTGTATGGAGAAGATGCGAGAAAATTTAGATTTTGTCTGATAATTATGCTATGAACCTTCTGATGGACTGTCATCTTCCTTGTAACCCTCTCAATTGTTTCAATGTTTGTGGCGGTTCCATGTCTAGGATGGCTTTAAATTTTTTTGGATCAATTTTTATCCCTCTTTGTGAGATGATAAATCCAAGAATCTTCCCTGATGTAACCCCAAAGATGCACTTTTTTGGATTCAACCGTACCCTATACGCTTTGAGTATGTCAAAGATAGGTCCCAAGACTTCTATGTGCTTACTCCTTTTCTTCAATTTTTCCAAAATATCATCCAAATAATCTTCAATTCTTTTGTGGATCATGTCATGAAAGATGAGGGTCATTGCTCTTTGATAGGTTGCTCCTACATTTTTTAGCCAAAATGGCATCATGTTCTAACAATATGTCCCCATGGACAAGTAAATACAGTTTTTTGTTGATCCTCCTTGGTGATCATGATTTGATTGTAGCATAAAAACCCATCCATGAGTGATAGAATTTCATGCCCTATTGTTAATTCCATGATAAGGTTGATGTTAGGAAGAGGAAAATCATCCTTCAAGCATTCCTTGTTTAAGTCTCTAAAATCTATTCATATTTTGATGCCCCTAGTGGGTTTGGAGACTCCAGTACCAGGTTTGAACCGACTCAAGTTAATCTATTGGTTAGACAAATCCAACGTCAAGAAGATTTTGTAACTCAAGTTTCACCAAGAGTGTTATTAGAGGGTGCCTCTTCCTTAATTTCTGCTTCACTGGCTTGGCTTTAGGATAAACTGCTAAGTGATGTACAACCACTTCTGGATTGAGCCAGGCATATATGTGTATCACCATGCAAAGTTAACTCTTCACTCTTTTAGGAACGCTACTAGGATTTTATGTTCTTCATCCAACAAGGAATCAACATAGAAAGTGATCCTGGGCGTTTCTTTTGTGCCCACATTGACTGGAGTGGCTTTTTTTGCTAGAACTGATGACTTCTCTGGATGTATAGCACTAATGGGGAGATTGAATCTCTCATCCTTGGGTGCCTTGGAGAGGTTTTTACCCTTGGATACGTCCTTCCTTTTTACCATTTTAGTATCAAAAAGTGTCACAATGTGGTTTTCACTCAAATATCTGCATGTTAGTTGCATTTCGTCAATTTTGAAATTGAAGGATTCAATCATCTCCCTATAGTGTGTCACTATGTCTAGCTCTATATCAAAACCTACTTTGCAATCTGACCATGGTATATTGTCATAGAGTCCCATGAACTTTGATATCGCTTCATTGTTTTCAAATAAATCTAGAATCAATGGTCCTCATTGGTCCAAGTCAATGAGTTGTGGGTATACTAGGCTTATTTTAGTCAGTTTATTACTTGAGATGAAGGATGTTGTGAATATCATGAGAGGGATTTATTCTGAAATAGGTCAGCAATATCGAGTTGGAAGTCATCTAAGGTAGTATAACAGGATGTCGGTAACCAAGAGGAAGCCTCAACCATTTTAGCAGAAGTACCTTTTCCAAGAAGGGTAACCTTGCTAGTAGTACAACCTAAGCCAAGATTCTTTAGATGTTTCTTAGGAATGATGGGTTCTAACAAATCGTTATCATTTTGACCTAGTTTCTCATTCTTTTTGTAGCCCCATCCCTTCATTAGTTGCAAGCCTTTGTTGTCATCTTCCATGGGAAGGATAGGGATAGGTCGTTCATCTTGATAGACAATTTTAGAGAAATTTTCCTCATTGATATCTTCTTTGTTCAAATCCCCCCACTTAGTGAAAGTGGTAGCTACCATCTTGATAGTTTCGAGCATTTCATTGCTAGATGTAGTTTTCCCATGAGATTTGGGAGAAAGGGGTAGTCCCCCAACACAAAAGTGTCCTTCATTAGCTTATAGTTTCCACAAACATCATCTTGGATTATTGCTTTGATGTCAAGAATGTTCTGCACAATGGGTGTTTTATTTATGAGGTAGATGCAAGGGATGATAGGTCAACAAATGACAAAGATGGTGTAGGCCTTTGATCATGTTTAGGGATCTAGTGTATTTTGTAAAACTTGGCCTCAAGGTTCTTGCAATAATAAAAGGGCTTAGGATCTCTATGGATGGTAACTTCTTTGCCCTCAAAAGGAATCTTTACACATTGATAATAGATTGAGGCTACAACTTTTAGGGCATGGATCCATGGTCAGCCAAGTAGGATGTTGTATGGGAGATCAAGGTATAACACTTGGCATGTAGTCTCTGCAATGATGGGTCCCACTTGGATGGGAAGGGCAATGATGCCTTGTGGTACTCGCTCTTGGTCATCATATGCTTTGATGGTGGTACTCTTTGCTTTCTTAATAGTACCTTTTGAATAGCCTAGGTTCTTGATCAACTGAAGGGTACAAATGTTCAAACCAATGTCTCCATCTACTAAGACTCTTTTTACCTTGTTCTTATGGATAATGACCTCAAGGTGTAAGGCACGATTATGAGATGCCCATGATGCTAGGTCTTGTTCTGAGAAGGTGAGGATATGATAAGTGATATGCCCTACCATAGCTTGAGACTGTTTTGTATCAATATCCTCGAGGACGGATGATGAAGACAAAGAATTCTTTAGGATTTCCCAATGTGTGGGGGATAGCCTCAATAGTTACAAGATAGAAATATATGTGAGGGTCTTCTTAAGTTGATCTAAGAGATTTTACTTGTTGAGATTTGATGTTGGAAAAGTGGGTTGTGCCCTAGATTGAGATGGGACTCCTTGGATAGTGACTTTTCATGTCTTGTGGTGACTCCACACTCCGCACTAGGCACTTTGATGGTGATGACGATAATGACGCTATCAAAAAAAGTGACTACATTGGAATAGGTATGCTGCACGTTTGTGTAATCCTTAGCTTTTTCGATGTTGTTCCCTTTGCTATGATCTTGCGCATAGGGTTCTAGTATATCTTAAGATCCTGGTTACCAATTGGTACTTCCATAGATATGGTTTCACTCTCTATAAGGTCTTGGATAATATTTTTGAGCCTCATGTAGTTTTTCATTTTATGTCCTTTGATTTTGTTAAAGTCACAAAGATCGTTCTTATTGTACCAGGATGGTTTATCCTGTGGTTCTTGGTAGTTTTCAAAGTTGGGAAGCGTTATCAGGTTTGACTCTACCAATTTCTTCATGATGGTGTCGATAGGTTTGCATAATTGTGTGTACTTGCATTTTAGATCATTGTACTTGTTATGGGTTTTTCGTTGTTGTGTGTCAGTGTTGTTGAGCTGATTGTTTTGAGGAGGTGTTGTTTGTTGCACAATTGGTTGAATGTTAGCTATTTGACTATTGTTCAACCTAGGAGCACTTAGGACCACCTTAGCATCTACCATGCCATAATTGGTGACATTCTTGATCTTAGCCTAGACACGAGGCTTGTCGTTCAAACTAGTTGATGGGCGATTGTCTTTGTAAGCTTGAGTATATCCCTGTGAGATTAGAGCTATCTCAATGTTAAGGGATCTAGGGACAAGCTCATCATAAGAGGTAATGCACTACATTTTCAAGTGGAAGGATAGATCTGGATCTAGATTTGCTATGATGATTCCCACTTGTTCATCGGGAAGGGGCCACTTGTTCTTACTAGATCTTTGTCTCCACCATTGCAAGAAATTGGTGAAAGTTTCTCCTTTGTTTTGTCTGAGATTTTATAACTCTTCTAGACTTACGTCCATGTCAAGATTAAAGGAGAAGTGATCTATGAATTTATCGGTGATTTCTTAAAAAAAATTGATACTCAGAGGTAGTTGAGAAAACCAATCCATGGCATGACCTATTAAACTTCGAGGGAAGAGGTGCATTAAATAATAATCATTGTAAGCAACCTCCATACACATGACATTAAACTCTTTGACATGCTCCACAAGACTTCTTCTCCCTTTCTATTTATCAAATTTGGGGATTTCACAGCCGGGAGGGAATGGTATCGTTGCGATGTGATCAAATGGATATGGACATAAGTTCTATGTGTGGGGCATCTTTTTCTTGCCCATTCAAAGATCCTATATTTCTTATGACAATGCCTTTAAGGAAGCCAAGGTAGCGAAACAACTTCCTACACTAATCTTGAGAGGAGAATAATGCAAAAATTTTACAGATCTTTAATAGTTACAAAAAGTTAAATAGAAATAAAGATAAATATCATGCATACCATGACACAATGATTTACGTGGGGAAAACCCTTTCGAGAGAAAAACCCCACACTCCAAAATTCGTTCAATATTTTATTCAATAAACCAAAAAGATTACAATATACTTGCATAGCAAGCTTCTCACAAGAGTATCACCACTCAAAGATCAAGAGACAACACGACTACTATTAGACTCTCAGAATACATCAACGTCTCTCTCTACTATAGTCGTAATACAGTTCCCTCATAGAATAGGGTTACATTCCATGGAAAGACAGGCCAACAAAATATCCACCATTAGATCTTAAACGCTAATAATTAGCAATCTAGATTTATAATGTATCATTTATCTAATGTATGTCGGCCATTTTAGTAGTTTCCTAAAAAAGTTAACAAAAAATTATTTACATGCATCCCATTCACCCCCCCCTTATACCATTGTATACACCTATCGATGTAACTAGGAAATATATATAAATATATATACATCCTATAAACAATAAACCTTATATAATTTCAAGGTTGAGACACAATTTCCCAACAAATCTCCCACTTATCGAACACCTTGCAAGAGCAATGGGAGGGAGTAAACATTGTCTCTTAATTGGTAGGGACCGAAAGGCCCATAATATCTGAACACCATCTAAAATTATTTGTGGTCATAGGCTTAGTTAAAGAATCAACAACATTTATCAAAGTCTCTACCTTAACCAGCTTCACCCTACCATCTTCGACCATTTCTTGAACAAAATGATATTGTACATCAATGTGCTTGGTCCTGGTATGAAATATTGGGTTCTTGGTTGACATATCGCACTCTGATTGTCGCAATAAATTTTCATTGCACCTTGTTTTATTCCAATATTCGAACATAGTATCTTAAGCCAAATGGCTTCTTTACAAGCATGAGTAGCTTCCATATACTCTGCTTCAGTAGTAGACAAAGTAACCACAACCTATTGCTTACTCATCCAGTTGATTGCACACCAAATAAAGTAAACACATAAGCACTGGTGGATCGTCTATTATCAATATCACCTGCCTAGTCTGAATCCAAATAACCATGAATATCAAGGGAAATCTCATCTTCAGTCACATTACTATGATAACATAAGGAATAATTTGAGGTACTGTGCAAATACTTGAAGACCCTTTTAACTACATCCCATTGAACTCTACCAAGATTAGACATATATCTAGAAAGAACTCCCACTACTTGGGCAATGTCTAGTCTAGTACAAACCACAACATACATTAAACTTTTAACTGCACTTTGGTAAGGCACTTTTCTCATGTCTTCCATCTCTAATGGAGATGTTGGACAATCTAAAATAGATAACTTTGTTCCAAGAAAAAGGGGAGGTAGATGGAAAGAGATAAATAGAGATAGTCCAGAGACAATTGGAGAGATACAGAAAGAGGAAGTGATAGGGAGAGGGAGAGGTAAAATAGGGATATAAAGGAGAGATAGAGGGATAAATATAGCTTGGGAAAGATAAAGAGGATGAGAGAGAGAGAGAGAGACAAAGAAAGAAAGAAGGAGATAAATATAAAGGGAGAGATGAAAGGACAGAGGAAGGGGGAGAGGAAGAGATAGAGATAGAAAGAGGGAGACATTGAAAGAGGGGGAGATGGAGAGAGAAATATAAATATATAAAAAGTGATACATAGAGAGAGGTAGAGAGGGATATATATAAAGAGAGAGTATGAGAGATGGAGGGAGAGATGGAGTAAATAAGATAGAGAGAGAGAGGTAGATAGATATAATGAGATATAAATAGAGTGGAAGAGGGAGAGATGGGAAGATAGAAATAGAGGGGGAAAGAGTGGGAGATAAAGGAGGTGATATAGAAAATTAATAGAGAGATATAGAGAGGGGGAGAGATACGAAGATATATATAAATAAATAAAGAGGGAGAGAGAGGATAGAGAAGTTGAGAGATATCGAAAGAGAGTGATAGGGAGAGAGGGAGAGATATGGATAGAAAGAGGGAGAGATAGTGAAATATATAGTGGGAAAGATAGAGGGGAAATAGAGAAAGAGATGTAAGGAGAGGTAAGGAGATAGAGATAGGAAAAGAGATAGAGAGGAAGATGGACATGGAGATGGACATGGAGATGGACATGGAGAGAGAGAGAGAGATGGGAGGATAGAAAAATAAAGATAGGAAGTTATATAGAGAGGGGTAGAGAGAGGGAGATATAGATAGAGAGAGGTAGGGAGAAGTACATATGAGGAGATATTATAGAGATATATGGGAAGAGAAAGAGAGAGATCTCTTTATATCTTTGTCTCCCTCTCTATCTTTATATTTTTATGATTTCTCAATCTGTCTTTTCCTCGCTCTCCCTTATTTCTCTCTATATTTATCTTCCCTTCTCTCTTCCTCTATTTATCTTTCTCTCATTTCTTCTCTTTGTCTATTTCCCTCTCCCTATCTTTCTCCCCTTACTATTTTTCGCTATTCCTATTTATTTCCATCCTCTCTCCCCGTTTCCCTCTTTATCTCTTGATCTCTCAACCTCTATATATAAATTTGTCTCCTATTTCTCTTTATCTCCCTATCTCTATATCTCTCTTTATGTGACTATATCTATCTATGTCTCTCCTCTTCTCTCTTTTCCTCTCTCTTTCTTTATCTCTCTTCCTCTCTCCATATTTATTCCTTTTTATTTATACCTCTATTTTTGTATCTCTATCTCTCTTTTTATCTCTAGCATCTCTTTGCTCCCTCTCTATTTCTTTATTTCTCTCTTTATTTTCTCCCTCTTTCTATCTATTTCCCTCCTAAGTGTGCAATGGGTACACTCAAGAGGTTTTAAAGGTGAATTATCATATCCTTAACCAAATGGCATGCAACTTTGAGCATAACTCCCTAGGATGTGCTATCCTTGGATTGTTGACATGAAATGACTAATCAAAAGTTACATTCTCTCTCACTCTATAAATTTTAATTTATATTTTTACTTTGAAATTCATTTGATTATATATATTATAACAAAAATCCAAAATAGAATTATTCTATGATAATTAAAGTTTGAATGAGATAAATAATTATAAATTAAATTAATTTTAACATTTTTTAATTCTTATTTATAATTTCATAAAAAAAACAAATAATAAAACTAAATTTCAAACTTAAATCTAAATTTAAAACTAAAATAAAATAAACTAAATGAACATTCAAAATATATCAAAATCTAAATATTAATAAATATAATAATTTTTAAAAATTAGTAACAAATAATAAACCTATAAAGTTAATAAATGATTAAGTAAAAAACTAAAACTATTTTTTGAATTATTAGAATTGAAATATTAATTCAATAAATTGAAATATTAATAAAATATGCACCTAAAAATATAGTTAATATATCACAAACAATATTAATATTAACCAATAAAAAAATATTATTAAATAAATTAAATTTTAAAAAAGTAACAAGTAACATCAAACTTAAAAAGTGAAAATAAAATGAAACCTATTTAAAAGACTAAAAGTCAATTTGTAATTTATTGATTTATTATTAATAATATTATTATTTGAAAAATATCTATTTATTAAAAACTTATTATTATTTTTTTTAAAGTTTAAAAGAAAAAAATAATTTTGATCCCCTTTTTTCTGAATTTAAAGCTAAGACTAAATACATTGTTTTTCTTTAATTATATATTATATTTTTTAATATTTTAGAAAATTTTCTTTTCTACAATTTTCAAAAATAGGTTGTTCATGTAAGAAACAACTTCGATGTAAATATATTTTATTAATATATATAAATGCATATTGAATATGAAACAAAATTTTGTCCATTTTTAACAATACGTTATAAATAAAAAATGAATTTTTGACATTATAATAATCAAATTTTCTAAATTATTTTTATTTTTCAATTTTAAAGATAAAAAATAAATCTATTCTTTATTAAAATATAATTTAAATTTAAATTTTTATATATCTTATTTTTATATTCAGCAAACTTAATTTTGATAAACTTTCTAAAATTCCTAATCTTTAATAATTAGAAATAAAATACTTGAATGATAAAAAAACTTTCTAAATTACGTTTCAAAATACTTAAGGGTATGGTCCCATGGAGGGGGGCTTCCTACAAAAATTAGTGGGTGTTTTTTAGACTTTTTAGGAATATTTTAAGGCTAATGGTCTCATGAATTCAATTTTGCAATTCAGCTTAAAAGTTTGAGCTCCAAAATTTAAGGATCGAACTCCATATTTTTGGTAAAAATTAATAAATAAATAAAAATTTATTTCTAAAATAGGGGCTCCTATTTTTTTGGAAAAGATTCTAATTAATCCAGAGCACAATTTTTTTTCTTTGATCCATGAAAATAGAAGCCCAAGCCTCCCATGGGACCATACAGTTAAATGGTAAAAATACTTTCTAAAATATTTGAATGGTAAAAAAAAAATTCTAAATACGCCTTAAAATACTTGAATGGTAAAAAAACTCTAAAATACTTTAATGATTAAAAAAACTTTCTAAAATAAGCGTTAAAATACTTGAATGGTAAAAAACTTTCTAAAATACGCGTTTCAGCTGAATTTAGGAAGTTGATGTTTCTATCGGTTGATAATCGATGGAGGAAAGTATCTATATATTTTTCATGTCCTGGCAAATAGGGGCGGTAGATTTTATCTTATTTTCTGAGAAAATTGAGATTTGAAGCTGTTCGGAAGGATGTCAAATACTCCATCTCTGGATAATAGTAGGTGGATGAAGAACTGTAGCAAACACTTGTACGAGCTGTGGGAGTGCCAGTCTGAATTTGCAATGTGCAACAAAGAGGATGGGGAATGTGAGTGGGTAAACGTGAAGGAGATGGATGAGTTGAAGAATTAAGTGTGTGAAGATGAAGGATGAGTTGCAGAGGTGGAAGAACAAGTGTGTCAAGATGGAAAAGTGGAAGAAGACATTGATTGAAGGGTGAGCTTCCCAAGACTCGATTGGAATTGGGTAAGCTGATTTAAGAATCAGATAATATTGAGGAGATTGAGGAGAGTTGCAAAAGGTTGAGCCTCCTAAGAGGAAGAAGAGATCACAGTTCAAGAATGAGGAAGAGGAAGAGGAAGAGGACTCTGATTATAGCTCTCCCACAATGAAAAAACAGAAATATGAAAAATTGGGTAAGCTGATTCAAGAGTCAAATAACATTGAAGAGATTCAGAAGAGATTCAGAAGAGTTGCTAAAGGTCAGAATTTCCCTAGAGGAAGAAGAGATCACAGGTCAAGGATGAGGAAGAGGAGGACCCTGATTATAGCTCTCCCACAATGAAAAAGCTATAATCAGGGGCCTCCTCCTCATCCTTGATCCGTGATTTCTTCTTCCTCTTGGGAGGCTCTGACCTTTTGCAACTCCCCTGAATCTCGATGTATAATCAGGGTTGAAGTTTGTAGCCCAAAAATTTATATTGAAAAGAGATTCCCATGCCCTAAAGAAGCCAATCTTTCATTTTTTGCTTTTTCCTCGTGGGAGGGCTATAATCAGGGTCCTCCTCTTCCTATCCTTGACTCGTGATCTCTTCTTCCTCTTGGGAGGCTCTGACCTTTTGCAACTCCCCTGAATCTCAATCTATAATCAGAATCCTCCTGATTATCGATGAAATTTGTAGCCCAAAAATTTATATTAAAAAAATTATAAAAAATGGGAGAAGATCATCGTTGAAGTTTGAAGCCCAAAAATATATATTGTAAACTAGAATGACCACTTTTTCCTTCTAAAGCTTGAAAATGAAGCATGCTATATAATTGATACACTGGGTGAAAGATTGTTTGAAGGTTGAAACCAAGCCTATATTTTGAAGTTTGATAAAAACACAACTGTAAATCAGGTGGGAGAAAAGGAAAAGAGTTTGTGAAGGGCAACAGAGACTGACATAAATAGAGGGATCTTGCAAAGAACCCACACCTATCAACATGTGCAGATTGACTTCCATTTTTTCTTGTTTAGACTAGAGTATAACTCTGGCATAGATGTTTCCATTGGAAGGATCAATTTCCAAAGTTGTTATTCACAAATGATGTATTTTTTTGGGAAGCCCAACAACCACATTACCCTTGTATATTTAGTAGACTGTTTATGCATCATTAGCCTGACACTGCAATTTGATCTCTTTTTTTTTTTTATGTTAAATTGATTGTCTATTTGTGTATAATTCTTGGTGAGAAAGAAATCAAGTTTTAGTTTTCTTCACAATTGATTCTTTTTTGGGAAATTGATTCACATTTTTTTCTGATATATTGCTACAGAATCATAATTTTGATGTTTATTTCTTATATCATTCTAAGGTTTCTGTTAGCATTATGATGAGAATCATAATATTGTTGCACTTTTTTAATTTTTGTCATTTAGGAGAAATGAAGGATCAAATGTTGTTTTTTTCATTTACATGGTATTCTTGCAATTGAATGTTGACATGAAGGGCATATTGAATTAATGTTGAAAACAGCTTTAAAACAAAATCAATGATATTTTAGGAACAATATAATAACTGAGAAAAATGCCCCACTTCTCTCCTATTATAATGGATAAATATTAGTTCATTGCACTCGCTTGTTATCAATTTTCTATACATTTTTTTTCACTCAGCTGAATTCTCATAAATTGAATCTGATTAAATCTGAACATGAACCTCATTAGATCTTAATGATAAAATATTGGAAAACAATAATTTTGATCTCATCATCGAAAATTGTATTGGCATGTTATCAATTTTCTATACAATTTTTTCTCTCAATTGAATTATCAAAACAATGTATGTACATTGAATCTCACTAAATCTAGACATGAAACTAATTAAATCTGAATGCTAAAAACATTGTGAAACAATACTATTGATCTCAATTTTGTAAGTTGTGTCATCTTCAAAAAATGTTATGATTCTTGAGTGTAATCAAACCCATCAATGCAACTACCTTTAAAATACCATGGTCAACTTTTATACAAAATAACTAACATATTAGAACTTCAAATTATGATTTTTACTATGTGAAGGCTTGGCATTCCATAGACAAATTGTTAACAATGAGAAAATAATTAGAGAGACTTTTTATTTGATATATTTAGGTGGCATATTCTAGTCTTAAGGAAAATGCATGACCTAAAGCATTAGTTAAGTGAATTATTTATAGTTGCCACAAAACTCTATTATATATATGTAAATTATGTACTTGTAATAATTTTCCTTTTTTGTTACTATTTTTAATTCAACTAACAATAATGAATAAGAATCCATTTCTCCGAGAACTATATGGACGTTAAATCATTATCCAAATTATGCATACAATGAGTAAGAAGAGAACAAATACAATTCTCATAAATTAATATTGTCTAAAGTTGGGTTTACATGTATATCATTCAATTGCTTGGATTGCTATTCTTGACCTTAAGAGTGAAACACACCCAACCATGTGGATAACTACCCCATCCACCCCAACCAAGTGGACTTTGCAAGTTATCCCGAAGTAACAGTGTCAAGGATAGAGGCATGAGTCAGGGAGTAGAATTGAGGTTTACAAGGATGTGATTGGGAAGAGGACTTCAATGCACTATACTATCAATCAAAGAGATTGAATTAATAATCAAACCAAAAATATCCTACCTTAGAAAAACACCATGTAGGAAACACACAAATTCTCATAAAACTCAAATGTCAATATTGAACTCCTAAGATAGGTAGATCTTAGCATCCATCATTTGTACTCTACATGCTCTATGGCTTGCATTCCATTGGCTATAACTCTACATGCTCTATGGCTTGCATTCCATTGGCTATAACCATCCATTCTTCTAGTATAACATAAGCACCCATTGCCTGTTGGTGGAAACTATTCATGCCTCTAGAGTAGCAAGAACATCAATCGCCTACATGCCACTAGCTCTATAGCCTACATGCCACTTGCATAAACCTATCTAACCCTATAAAATCATATAGCTCATAGCATCTATCACTTGCATGCTACTAGTGAAAGCCAACTAACCCTATGAAACCAAGTAGCTCATGGAATTTACCACCAACATGTTACTGCTGAAATATGGCTAACCCTATGATATGACTGTCTACTTCTTTTGATAAAGCAAAATCCCTAACTCCTGTGATGCTGGAGGAAATGATAAGCTTATCTATAAGAAATTCATAGGTTTTACAATTTTGTTAATCACCTCAGAATGAGTGGTACTTTAGTTGCCAATAGATTATCCCCACGAAGACCCCATTGTTAAAAACCTTGTCATAAACTACTAGAACAATTATAACTAATCTACCAATGAATAACCATTTGGCATTAATTTGCATGTCTATGAATGTAGTGATCCAATAGACTTCACGTCATTAATTTATAGGTAAATCACATTGCAACTAGGATAGAGTTTTGTCTTTAATTTATTCAATTTGAAGTGGTGATATTTTTTGATTCATTGTCGTGTATCAGACTTCTTCTGAAATTTGGATACTGGTCAAGGAACCGTATTACAGCCACTTTGTATTATAGGCGGAGATTTATGTTTTCAGTTTGTTCCTTTCACTATTAATGCGTTTGTGGGGAGTCATGTAAACAGTTTAACATATAATCGGAAGAAATTTTGCTATTAAACTGTAATTCATCTATTTATTTCAAATTTTCTGATTGATCCGTCTTATTTTGCCATGTTTTTCTATTAGAAATTTTGTTCGGACCAATAAACAACCCACGGAGTAAAAAATTTCATATGTTTCTAATATTTTTAAGTGGTTATCGCGTCTTTACAATGAAGGTTTACGTGCCTTGCTTCTGGTATCACATTGCGCATGGTTGCTAGGTTTGCGCCTGGTTTGCTAGGGTTTGAACAAATGTCTTTATTATTCTGTAGTTTTTTGTTTTTTCTGATTGGCTACTGCATTTTTGTGAATTTTTTATTTTTTTATTAAAATTTGGTTAAATAATCGTGCAGCCAATGGACGATGAGGGGAGAAATTATTTCACCCATTGCCTAAAGTTTTTTCCTCCCGAATTTTCTGAAAAATGTCCGCCATTGAACAGAGGTGGGGGAGCAAAAAATTTCCCATGCTTTGCAATATTCGGAATGCTTTGTAATGTTCCGATTTTTTTTAACTGATATGCTAAATTTTTAATTGACTCATTTTTCACCTGGAGTTTTTCGATTTTCCTGTTTAAAAATAGAATGGATTTTTTTTTTCAACCAATAGTGTTTGGAAGATTCTTATGTTGCTTTTAACCTAAAGTTTTATTATTATTTTTTATGACAAACAACTGGCAGATTCATAAACATATATCAATCACTGGTATCCTAATTAATATAAAACTTTCCTGATGTTTGATTTTTGCTGTTTAGGTGCCCTACGAACCACACACAAGGTGGCATTCGTTAAACAGTTTACGTGCCTTGTCTGTGCTTCCATATTTTGCATGGAAGCCTGCAATGCAACACGTTTCATGACTATATAATTTATTTCTACAGTGGAGCGCTGCAGGTAGTTTGGCTGGACGCAATTCTGATTTGTCTATACTATTGCTCACTATTTTGTTTAGATAGACTTCTTTCAAGCATCCGTAGCTTGTTCGAAAGCATTTGTTTTAGGCTTTTAGCCATGGCAGCAAGGTGTTGAACTGTTTGATAAAATGCTTTGGTAGAGATGTATGAAAAATGTGGTAGCATAGAAAAAGCAATGAACTGTTCGAAAGAATTTCTCAAATAAATGTGGTCTCGATGATGGAATGCCATGGCAAGCCATACAGTGCATTTGCACAATTTTCTGTGATACCCAATAATTTCTTTTCCTGAGACTGGCAACTGTAAGTAAAAGTTCACTTGTTTTATTTTATTGCAGTATTGAAGGATTTTCTATAGGAAATGTGTTGTTGAATTCAGGTATCTTGATTAATTGTTTGGTCAGCGTGATCTATTTTAGGTTATTCTCTAAGGACAAAATCTAAATTTCTGTGAATGCGGTTATAGTGTTGATCAGATTGGCAGCTATTTTATTCAACAAAAACTCAAGACTGCAAGCATTGATGAGAAGAACATAGTATTTAAGGAAAAGTTTCGTCTTGCTTTGGTTCTTATGACAAATGTTTTTGGGAATTATGTCTTCCAGAAGGTATGTATGCACTGTGTGTCCCTTAGTCACTTAGAGCAGAAGGTATGTATGCACTGTGTGCCCCTTGGTCACTTCGAGCAGAATTTTGTAATGATAAATTACTATTCACGTTTTCTCTTAAATTGTGAGATAGAATGGATGTGAAACTAATGATGTCTTGTTTCTTATTTTTAGTTCTTTGAGCATGGCACTGCCAAGCAAAGGTGTGATCTGGCAAATATTCTTTCTGGTCATGTTTTAGCACTTTCTCTTCAAATGTATGGCTGTAGAGTCATTCAGAAGGTAACGTCAGGTTGAGCAATGGCTTAGATAACAATTACTAAATTGCTTGCCTCGTCAACATCTATTTTTCCTTATTCAGTTATTGTTGGTATTTCTTTCTCTTAAGTTTCATTGTGTTTCAAGCATTTTAACAATTCGCTGAAGGCTACTGTTTTCGAATGCAACAGCTAGATTCTTTATATATAACTCAAGTGCTAGGCCTTAAATAAAAATTTACTACTTTATTTTTGCATGTGTATTTATGATTTTTTTACTCTAGTGTTTCTCTGGAGTATATAGGCTATATTTTAAACATATATAGAGTCAATATGTCGTGGCAATCGTTGATGTTGAAATAGTAGTGCAGGTTGTTAATGTTGTTGATATAGACCAACAAACAGAGCTTCTCTTGGAATTGGATGGACATGCTATGCAATGTGTGCGAGATCAAAATGGGAACCATGTTATTCAGAAGTGTATCGAATGTATCCCTGAAGATAGAATACAAATTCATTATTTTAGCCCATTTTAATCAAGTAGTGACATTATCAGATTAAAATTTCCTCTATGATGGCTTGGAGTTTCCAATTAGGGCATAATGCTTTGTTCAATATCTTTACCATGGCCAACAATCTCTCTCTACAACTATATTGTGACATTTTAAAGCATATAAAATGTTCAATCCTGCAAGAAGTGCCTTCCATTTTGCTTCGTTATTAGTATTGTGGCCTGGGTGTCAAGTATCTCGTCTTGGTTTTCTGTAAAATCTTAACAGTCTGCAGCCATCGCAGATATTCATCCTTACGCTTGTTCAACATTAAATTATAAAAAGAACTTGCTAGATTGTTGTTTATTCCTCATTCTTTCAAGAACTATCTGAGTGCATTCTGTAAATCTTCACTCATTTCTGTGGAAAGCAATATATCAATGTTAAGAATCTTGAACAATCATTTTTTGTGAACTCTCTACATTTTAAGAGAGTAATGGCATATTCATTTTCTTTAGCTTGGATACGAAAGTTTAAAAGTATAATATAAATATCCAATAGCATCTTCCTAATAGCAATTACCAACCCCTAGCATAGGGCATTGATTGGCCTTTGCTTTGTTGAAAAGTTTTGATCTTGACCTTCAAGGGAATTGTATGAGTGATAATGGAGGTGTTAGATGTCTTAAATATTATTATAACTCCATACCACAACCTTGTGATCTTTCAATGCTTGAATGATACCCATATTTCTTCTTAGTGCATGCTCAACCTCCAAATTCACCTGCTAAATTTGACACTTTCTTCAAATTGCCAATCCGGTCTGTGAGAAACAATCTTTCTAATTGAACCATTTCTTTTGGTATTGTATTCATCTTCAAATTCATGATCCCTTCTTCATCTATTTCTATTGGCAAGTATCTATTTCCAGACATTTGAAAAAGGCATGTAAAGGAGAATAATGAAGAATATGGAAAGCATATAATCTGGTTCATTTGCATTATCTGGTAATGCCATATGGACTCTCCCTGTTTGCTATCTTCTTTTAACCACTATTGCCCACTCTTTTCTTTATGGTATTCCATCCACAACTTCATTATAGATACATATATTGTTTTACTAATATGTTTTCAATCTTTCCCCTATGCAAAACTTTCAAGCTCTGACAAAATCAAGGGATAAGCACTGTGGTTGTTGGAAGAACAATCTATACTCGGGATTGTAAGGAATGAGTAGCTCAATGCAAGGGTATCTCAGCAACAGATTTGAGGTTCACGTTTTCAAATTTTGGTTTCTAACTGGTCCATGTTCATTCAGTAGTGCCTCTGTTAAAACACTCCCCAATATCAACAACCACTTGATGTAACATAAATCCCTCCAAAGGAATGCTGGGATTGACAATGATTTAGATTTGTGTAGGCCTTTCTGACATGCACTATATGTCCTCTTTTGCCAATTGTCACTATTTTCCCTCCAACCAGACCTGCTCAAGGCAGGGACTCCAGCTCACGCAGAGCGCTTGTTTGACCATGCCTTACTCTTTTGTTTTCCATTCTTGAATGAGCTGATTAAATGGATATCACAAAATGATTTTTCCTTTTCTCTGACTGGATTCATTTTCCAAGTTGTGGATTATTCCTTTTTTACCTTCAATCAACACTAGAGGAGAGGCACATGCACTCCTCTTTAGGTTTAAGTTGTTACTTCTGAAAGCAATGGAAAACATGGTTCTAAGGTCGTAAAAGCTCATCTCTGTTAGGTTCTTATGCTGTATTAGGATACTTTATTATGTCATACTAGGAGTGAATATTTTCTTTATCTCGTACCCAAGAATTAGACATTCTTGTTTGACAAGAAAGAACTAACAAGGCATGGTAGGATCCTTTAAAACTATATAAAACATAAGATGTTCACCATAAATGTACTTTAGCTTGAGTGTGGCAATGCTGAGGGGGGATTTTTGGAGCTTGAAATCTGCTAATGAAACGTGGGTACAATCGTAAAATTCATGAGGCCAAAGATAGATAGTTTTCACTAACTAATTCAATTTGATTGCCCTGTTGATGTATGTAGGTGATATAAATTTTGGGAGTTCACTGTAATTTGATCTTAAATTGATTGTCTATTTGTGTATAATTCTTGGTGGGAAAGATATCAAATTTTAGTTTCTTCTCAATTGATTTTTTTTTTTGAGAAATTGTTTTATATTTCTTTCTGATATACTACTACAGAATCATAATTTTGATGTTTGTTTCTTATGTCATTTTAAGGATTCTGATAGCACTATGATGAGAATCATACTATTGCTGCACTTTTCTAATTTCTACCATTTAGGAGAAATGAAGGATCAAATGTTTTATCAAATGTTTTTTTTTTTTTTTTACGTGGTATTCTTGCAGTAGAATGTTGGCATGAAGGGCATATTGAATTAATGTTGAAATCAGCTTTAAAACAAAATTAATGATATAATAAGCGAGAAAAATGCCCCTTTGAACTTCTCTCCTATTATAGATGGATAAATATTAGCTCATTCCACTCAGTTATCAATTTTTTATATATTCTTTTCTCATTCAGTGAATTCTCATTAATTGAATCTGATTAAATTTTAATGTTAAAGATATTGAGAAACAATAATGAGATCTATGTACATTTTTTCTCTCACAATTGAATTGTCAAAACAATCTATATATTGAATCTCATTGAATCTGAACATCAAACTAATTAAATCTAAATACTAAAAATATTGGGAAACAATAGTATTGACCTCATCTTTCAAAATTGTGACAGCTTAAAAAAACTATGATTAAGTTGTAATCGGACCCACCAATACAGCTACCTTTAAACTATCATGGTCAACTATTTTGCAAAGTATCTACATATTAGACCTTAAAATTATGAATTTTATTATGTGAAGGCTTGGTTGTTAAGAATGAAAAAATAAGTAAAAATACTTTTTATTTAATATATTTAGGTGGCAATGTCTTATTCAAAAATCATTTTGGTCTTAAGGAAAATATATGATCAAAGCATTAGTTATGTCAATCATTTATGGTTGTGATGAAACTCTATTATAGATATGTAAACCATGTACTTGTAACAACCGTCTTTTTGTTGCTACTACTTTTTAATACAGATAACAATAATGAATAAGAATCCATTCAACTAGAACCATATGGACATTCATACAATGAGTAAGCAGAGATCAAATACAATGCTCATAAATTGATATTGTCTAAACTGCTGCAAGAGCTTGGGTTTTCATGCATAGAATCCAATTGTTTCAATTCATGTTCTTGACTGTAGGAGTACAACACACCCAACCATGTGGACAAATACCCCATCCACCCCAACTAAGTGGTATTTGCAAGTTATTCCAAAGTAATAGTGTCAAGGACCAAGGCATTAGTGAGGGAGTAGAATTCAGGTTTGCAAGGACGTGACTGGAAGGAGGACTTCAGTGCACTATACTATCAATTAAATAAACTAAATTAATAGTCAAACCAAAAAATCTAGCTCAGAAAAACACCACATAGGAAACACACACAATTCTCCTAATACACAAATGCCAATACTGCACTCCTAAGATAGGTAGATCTTAGCATCCATCACTTACATGCTACAAAATCTATGGTTTGCATTCCATTGGGAGTAAACATCCATTCCTCTAGTGTAGCATGAGCACCCATTACTCGTATGCCACTAGCTCTATGGCCTCCATGCCACTGGTGGAAACTATTCATGCCTCTAGAGTAGCAAGAGCATCCATCGCTTGCATGCCACTAGCTCTATGGCCTACATGTCATTGGCAGAAGCCTATCTAAACTCTATAAAATTATCGCTTCCATGTTACTAGTAAAATCTAGATAATCTTATGAAACCAAGTAGATCCTAGCATCTATCACCAACATTATCGCTTCCATGTTACTAGTAAAATCTAGATAATCTTATGAAACCAAGTAGATCCTAGCATCTATCACCAGCATGCTACTAGTGAAAGTTCGCTAACCCTATGATAGGTCTATATAATTCTTTTGATAAAGTACAGTCCCTAATAGTAAAATCTAGATAACCTTACGAAATCAAGTAGATCCTAGCATCTATCATAAAATCTAGATAACCTTACGAAATCAAGTAGATCCTAGCATCTATCACCAACATGCGACTAGTGAAAGTTCGCTAACCCTATGATACACCTATATAATTCTTTTGATAAAGTAGAGTCCCTGATCACCTCAAAATGAGTGGAACAAGCTACATTTACAGAATAATTATCCTCTACCTATGCCCATGTAGAATCCCTAACTCAACCCTAGTTGTGATGCCGAGAAGTGAACTCCTATATCGATCTCAATTAAGCATTGGACATAGATCTAAAAATATTATTGGAAGAGTTGACACCCTAACTAAATAATCTCATTACAATACATGAAAGTTATTTCATAAATTATTCAATTATCTCATAGATTTGGGGCTCAATTTACCAACACATTGAATCCAAATAAAATGGCATCTATCCAAATACATACATAACCCATGCAAACTCATAAGAAATCAAAATCCATTTACTTCACTCAATAATTATTTGGAAACACCTAATGACGTAAATGGAAAACTCGTCACTCTGCTCTAACACAATCTATTTACAATTCACAATTACAAATAGGCAAAACTCTGCCAAAAACTGCAGCAAACAAACACTCCCTTTATTTAATTCCATAGATTACAGACTTCACAACTTCGTAGACAATTTGCATTTGTCAATTTAGAAAATGAATTGAAACAAAACTTGAACAGCAACACAATTTCAGATGCAACTCAATGATCTTTGATTTCTCAGTCTACTAGAATTAAATGTTTACAATTTGCAAGTAAGCAAAATTTACAAGATTTTATGTTGTTCCAATTAGCAACTCCTTCAGTTCAAATATCCAGTTCTGTATTCTTCTTGTTCATCCTTCAATATTCTTCTTGTTCAGCCTTCAATCCTATTTTCTATTCTCTTCCCTCTTATTTAATTTGATCAGAAGTCTGTATTTAATTCATGCTCCTTCCTTCTTGCTAGCTAACTCCATTCTTCTACCCACGACTCCTTCCCTTCATTCCTACCTGCCATTCATTTCTCCTAACTCTTTACCTCATCTATGCACTATCCCCATTTCTTTTATTCTACTCTCACATGGCTTACCAGATTTGGCAAATTAAATTGTCATTTCTTCATACTACCTTTCTCTTTTATCTGAGAAAGCTTAGGATCCTTCCTTTTCAATCTCTATACCATTTCCTTTTCGTCTTTAACTATGCTGTTCCTCTTTTGCTGCGCACACCCCACCCATCTCTGCCTGCAAACCACCAGCAGCGCACCATTTTTTTTATTTTTTCTTTATGGTTTTTCTTAAGTGACCATTCCTCTTCCTGAGACGTGGCCTTTTTGTCTATTTGGCTGCTCCTTGGTCTTTTTGTTTTCACTCATTGTGGCATGCCTGTTCATTTTTTCAATTGCATTTTGGTGTGCAATAAGCAATAGGTACACTGAAGATATTTTTGAAGGTAAATTAGGGAAAATTTTGGTCTATTTTTTTTTTGTATACATTTGTGCAGTGTACATGAGGTCAATTGGTAGTTCATTTAGAAAATGCTGTTGTTTGTGAAAAAAGGTCTCAAATTTTAATGAAAAAATGACAACTTCAAATTAATTATGCATCCACTTATAAGGATCTACACACAACTAAAACAAAACCTCTAAATCAGGAAGATAATCAAGCTCCATTACCAATAGGCTCATGTTATGCTTCAAATAGGGAGAGAGGGAGAGAGGGGGAGAGGTAGGGATGGAAAGAGGGAGAGATATAGGGGGAAGAGCAAGAGAGAGATAAAGGGGTAAGGAGAAAGATGGAAATGGAAATGGAAATGGAGATGGAGGAGAGGGATATGGAGAGGAGAGGGAGATAAATAGAGAGAGAGAGGATAGAGGGATAGATAGAGATGGAGAGAAAGGGAGAGAGAGAGGGAGAGATAGAAAGACAAAGATATAGGGAGTGATATATAAAAGGTAGAGATGGAAAGATATAGGGGTAGAGAGAAATTGAGAGATAATAAGATAGAGATAGAGGGAGTGATGAAAGAAGAAATATGGAGAGATAGATATAGAGGTAAAGAGATAGATATAGAGAGAGAGGTAGAGATAGAGAGGGAGAAACAAGGAGTGTGTGTATGCATAAGAGAGAGAGAGGGGGGGGAGCAATAGTTATGTATAAATATATAGAGGGAGGGAGAGGAAGGGGGAAAATAGAGATAGGAGAGAGGAGAATTATAAAGATATAGAAAGGAGTGATAGGGAGAGAGGGGGAGATAGAAAGAGGGAGAGATAGGGATAGAAAGGAGAGATGGAGAGATAGATACAACTTGGGAAAGATAGAGGGGGTGAGATATAGAGAGTCAAAGACAAAACAAAGAGATAAATATATAGAGGGAGAGATGGAAGGAGAGACAAAAAGAGAGGGATAAATAGAGACAAAAAGAGGGAGACAATGAAAGAGGGGGAGTTGGAGAGAGAAAGATAAAGATATAGGAAGTGATATATAGAGAGAGGTGTAGAGGGATATAGAGAGAGGAGAGATGGAGGGAGAGATTAAGTGAACAAGTGAGAGCTATAGAGATAATGAGATATAAAGAATGAGGGAGTGGGAGACATGGGAAGGTAGAGATAGAGGGGGGAAGAGTGAGATAAAGGAGGTTATAGATCTATAAGTAATAGAGATAGAGAGGGAGAGAGAGATAGAGGGGGGAGAGAGGCAAATATAGGAAGGGAAAAATAGGGAGTTTGTGTGTGAGAGAGAGAAATATATAGAGATAAATATAGGGAGGGAGAAATAGGGAGTGTGTGAGTGAGTGAGTGAGATGTTGAGATAGAGATAAAGAGGGATATATATAGGGGGAGAGAGAGGGACAGAAATAGAGAGAGGATAGAGGAGAAGTAGAGAGATATAGAAAGGGAGAGTGATAGGGAGAGAGAGGGGGGGCGGGGGAGATAGAGAGAGATATATACATTAGGAAATATATAGGGGAAAGAGAGAGAGAGAGAGAGAGAGAGAGAGATGCAAGGAGAGGTAAGGAGATAGAGATAGAAAGGAATATAGAGATGGATATGGAGATGGATATGAAGAGAGAGGGAGGGATAAATAGAGATATAAAGAGGGGGAGACAAAGAGAGGAAGATCTAGAGATATAAAGAGGGGGAGACAAAGAGAGGAAGATCTATGGAGGGATAGAAAGATATAGGAAGTTATATAGAGAGAGGTAGAGAGAGCGAGATATATATATAGAGAGAGAGAGAGGTACAAATATGGAGATACATATAGAGAGATATAGGAAGAGAAAGAGAGAGATATCTTTCTATCTTTATGTCCCTCTCTATCTCTATGTTTCTTATTATCTCTTGATCTCTCTCTTCCTCTCTACCCTATTTCTATCTATATTTGTCTTCCCTTCTCTCTACCTCTATCTATGCTTCTCTATTTTCCTCTCTTTGTCTCTTTCCCTCTCCCTATCTCTCTCCCTTAATCTCTTTTGCTATCCCTATTTATCTCCCCCTCTCTCCCCATTTCCCTCTTTATCTCTCTACTTATATATATAATATATAGTCTCTCTCTCTCTCTCTCTCTCTCTCTCTCTCTCTCTCTCTATATATATATATATATATATATATAACTCTATCTCCATATATCTATCTCTCTTTTTATCTCTCTATATCTCTTTGTCTCCCTCTCTATCTCTCTATTTCTATTTCTCTCTATCTTTATATCTCTATCTCTATCTCTATCTTTTTTCTCTCTTCTCTTATTTTGTATCTCCCTCTCTCTCTATCCCTCCATTTCTATTTGTGTTTCTCTCTATCTAACTCTCTTTATCTCTCTTGTTGTCTATTTGCATCTCTCCTCCTTTGTCTCATTTTCTCCCCCTCTCTTTCTCTCTTCTTTTCTTTCTATTTTTTCTTTATTTGCCTCTATATCTTATCTTCGTCTCCCTCTCCCTTCTCTCTTTCTCTCTCTATCTATTTTCCTCCTTAAGTGAGCAATGGGTACACTAAAGAGGTTATAAAGGTGAATTATCATATCCTTAATCAAATGACAAGCTACCCTAAGTATAAATCCCTAGGGACATGTTACCGGAGGGTGTGTCACATCAATCGTAGCCGGTCATGTTACAAAGTTTATCAGGTACACTGCAGCTTATATGGGCCATGCTTGCTACCTGATTCTTCTTGTCTAAAAAAAAACTTTAACAAGACAAATAATTATAAATTGAATTAATTATAATATTTTTAATTATTATTTGTAATTTTAATTTTTTATGCGGCAAGGGTGTCTTCGCGACTCAACCTAGCGACCCAGCAACCCATGCCTTGGGTACTTGGGGTGAGCTGAGGCAAGACTAGCCCCTTGTGTGGACACCATAGCCCGCATACAGGCCCACCGGTCAACTACGAGAGCGAGGGGTTGAAATCAAGACCTATGGGGAGCAAACCCACGACCCAAGCCTTATTTATAAAAAGACATAAATAATAAAAAAAAAATTTAAACTTAAATATAAATTAAAAAATAAAATAGAATAAACTAAATGTAAAGCCAAAATATATCAAAATTCAAATATTAATAAACATAATAATTTTTAAAAATTAATAATGAATAAAAAAAATTAAGTTAATAAATGATTAAATTAAAAAAATCCCCAAATTTTTAATTTATTAGAATTGAAATATTAATAAATTATGCATCTAAAAAAGATAATAAATGTATTACAAATAATATTAACATTAATTGAAAATAAACTCAATTAGCAAATTAAAAAGTTGTCATAATATTATCCAATTAACCATAAATATAGTTAAATTGTTAAATAAGTTAAAAATTTTAAAAATGAAAATGATACTTCAAAGAAATATTAAAAATAAAAATAGACCATGTTAAAATTGTTAAAGCTAGAATTTTAACTTTTACATTAAAAATTAAAAGTTTCAAGCAACGCCAAACTTAAAAAGTTAAAAATTAATGAAACCTATTAAAAAGGTAAAAAGTCAATTCATAATTTTTTATTTTTTAAATATTGAAAAAATAATTATAATTATTAAAAACTTATTCTATATATAAAATATTTATTAAAATAAATTTTAATTTTAATTTTAAAAGATTTGAACATATAATTTATTATAGAAAAATAACATTCTTAATGTCGACCGTTGCAGCTTCGCGTCCACTCCTTCTGCGTTGGCTTTGGGCGGGAGTTTGGATTTCAAATCGTCGGTTCCCAATGTGATTGCTAATGAGTCTATGGGGGCAGGGTATCCCCATGTTCCCCCTGACTTGTTGGTGCAGGGACGTGTGGGTTTTGCCAGTCCTTTGGACATGCCTTTGACGCGTGTTGTGCAGGGTGTGGTTGGGGGCCCTCCTCCTATTATTATTGTTGCTTGTCCTCCTCCTATTGATGTTGTTGCTCGTGCTCCGACGTGTTTTGTGTGGGGTGTGGCTGGGGACCCTCCTCTTATTGATTCTCGTAAATCCTTTGTTGTTGTTGCTCATGCCCAGGCCCCAGTTGGGTTCGTCCTTTTCCTTGTGCCCATGACTCCCCTATGGTGATCTATGGGCCTGAGGTTGCTAAGAATGAAGACTTCTACGTGCATCAGGGTGTGGTTTGTAGGTTCAACGTCTTGTGGCTCTCCCTACCTAATCTCCATGAGTGGGTGTCTAGTTTTTGGAAGCCTCTGGTTTCTGGACAGATTGACCTCTATCCCAGTGCTAGAGGTTTTTTCTTTGCTACCTTCTCTACCCTGGTGGATCGTGACAGAGTGTTAGATCGGGGGTGGATGTGGGGTGTTCATTCATTGTTCATCCGATTGTGGTCTCTCTCTTTCAATCCTATTACGGAGCCTCTGAATATCAAACTAGTTTGGGTTCATTTTCCAAATCTTCCTCTCCATTTTTGGGAGGATTCTTGATTTGAAGTCATTGGCAATGCCATTGACAACTTTTTGAAGGTGGACTCTAAGACTCAGGATATTGGCATACTATGGTGGCTCGTATTTTGATCGATTTGGATATCTCCAAACCACTCCATAGTGATGTGGTCTTGATAGTGGCAGACCAACCTTGGAAGCAGATTTTGGACTATGAGGGGCTCCCTTTTCGTTGCAGGCGTTGTTTCTTTGTTGGTCACTTGGCTTCTGGTTGCCCTCTTGCTCGTCATAAGGGTGTTGCTACTTGGTGGAAGGATGCTCTTACGGACCATCTCACTATTGGTTATCCCCCTTTGGATTGTTCCTCTGAGGAGGGAGACCCTTCTGAGTCAACTCGACTGGCTACCCTTGTTGTGGACCCTCTACCCTGTGTTGTTGTCTCTATTCTGTTAGAACCTTTTGCTATTGATGACCTGCTTGAACCTACCCATCCTTCATTGAACGATTTTGCTCGTCCTTTATCTAGTCCGATCTCTGATGCTTCGTTGTCGGTTCCCCTATTGTGTGGTGGCTCCTCTCCCGTGGTGGTTGGTGGACATCCACTCCCCCACCTCTCTTGTTGGTTCCCGACTTCGAGCCTTCCTAGTCTGTTGTGTTGCGGAAGAAGAAAAGAATCCCCAAACCCGTTGCCTCTTCTAGGCCTCGAGTTCATGGAGTAGGTTTTGACCCCCCTATTTCGGGGGTTGTTTAAATTTTTTAGGTTGTTCAACAGCTGCCAGTCGGCTGTTTCTGTTGGTTCTTCTAGTTCAAGTTTTGTTTGAACTATGCTTTCTTTTGGCCCTTTGGGATTTCTGTGTAAAGGGTACAACACCCTGTAAATGTTTCTTATCTTTTCAAAAACATATAATTTATTATTTATATATTATATTTATTATAAGAAATATGAAAATATTTAAAGAAAAAAATACATGCTTATCTTATCTTTCTCTATTTTAAAGTTAAGATTGGATAAGAATCTAGTTGTTTTTCTTTAATTATATATTATATTTTTTTAATATTTTAGAAAATTTGATGGTTGAGATCATTTCAATCGCCTTGCATCCATCTATGTAACTTTCAACCATTGATTTTCAAAAGCAGGTTTTCCACTTCATATAAGGAACGCCTTCGATGTAATAAATATATCTCTTCTCACAATTCCATTGGTTTACTCAAAAAAGAGTTCAAAATATTTCTTACATTCACAATAATATACTCAATAAGTGACGGTTTTATTATCATTAATAATGATACATTAGCTAAAGGTTAGTGCCCTTGTATTTTCTCCTATTTTTTCTTGGAATTCAATCTAATGGATCAATGGTTGCTTGGCATTGACTCATATTGGTTATAAAATCAATGTATATAATTTCTTAGGTATAAAAGTTACTTGATTGAATGTATATTAAAAGAGCATATACATTTTTTTTTGAATGAACCTCTCTTAGTAACTAATGGTGACTAATGTTAAAAATTTGAGCTCCAAGTGGGTGTTCATTCTCCTAGTCTTAGTGAAAATTAGTGGATGAATAGAACCCACAAATAGGTATTCTCCTTCATTATATAAACTATTTTTAATTAAATATTATAAAGTTAAACTAGGTAATAACATTTTTGTTTTTCCCTTATGTACATATTGTGGACCATAGATCTATGGAAATAGATAAGATTTGACATAAATTAGGGAAGTTTTATAATAGAAGCTAGAAAAAGAGACAAAGTTGAATTTGGATGAAAAACCAATGGTGCATCAAGCTATAATTATATAGATTTATGCATATATTTTGAACCAAGTTTAATAATTTTGCTATGGGGAATTTTAATTGGAATAATGATAGACATTTGAAGGGGAATTCAACATTTTGAGGGAAATGGTATCATATAGAGAGGAGCAATTAGGGAATTATCTAGGTTCCACCAAGTTTGTCCTTCTATTGTAAATATGTTTTGGAAAAGGAGGATTAGGAAGAGAACTAATTTTGTGGGTCCAACTATATATTTTATATTTATTTCTACAATGTGTATCTTTTTGTTAAATTTATTTATGAATTGGTTTTAATTTTAAAAAATATTTTAGCTCACATATGTGTTCTTTTATATTTGGGTTTGTGTAATACTTGGAATACTTCTATTATGTTATGTTAGCTTTCATGGTAGAGGTTGTAATGGCCCACCACGTAACCCTAGAGGAAGTTGCAATAATCTACGAAAATACACAATTTTTTTTTTAAGTATAATAATCATGTAAGTTCACTATCTATCGCCAACATCCTCTAAGGCTACAAGACTAAAGTTACATCTAAACCCATAACATAAATCATAAGTGCATCCATAGCATGATTAACTACTTAAGGAAATAAATGTTCATACATTCCAAACATGAAATTACATCATAAAGATAAGATATACATCAAGTTCCAATATAACATTAACTCATCAATAAGATTTACATCACTCATTCCCAAAATGAGGTAGTTCATACAAATGTGTTACATAATAAATAAAACCTACTCGAATACAACTGAGGGGTAATAAAATACAAGAGTCATCTATAACAATTACAAAGCATGAAATAACAAGCTGGAATCCATGAGCTCTCCAACTGGTAATCTCGCCATCACTATCTGGAGATAAAGGAGACCTAACAGTGTAGGGTTCACATTCCTTCCAACCAAGTGGTACCCAAAGGCCCACCCCTCATGCTAGGAGATAGTAACAAGGATACAAGACCAAACCTACTGCCACTAGACACATGTTGACACATACTGACTCAAACATATACAAGTACATGAACCACAGTATTACTTAAGGTTGCATTGCTTCCAAAGTTATATCAAATAAAGTATGTTTAAATAAACATACACATAAACCACGTTGTCATAGATAGAGCATCATCACACAGCTCGACAAGAGTTACCCAATGCGGATATTCCTAGGCCCCAGTCCCCATTTTTGAATATTCTGGTAGCCTCAACCGATCCCCAGCCCACATACTCACTTATGCGGAATCAAATACCTTTTGAAAATACAAGGTAGATAACCTTCACCATTCCAGACCTTCCCACTCTTCCCAAGCCCAAACGAGCACTTGAGTACATGAGTGAGGCTACTTATCTTATTTAGTATGATATACTACCCAATTCCCTACATACTTTAATTATGTTTTCACTTGATTAACTACTTCTGAAGATTACCCAGTCTTACCTCTTTAGGGCTCTGGCCCCTAATGGAAGCCACTCTTCTACTTGACAACTCACATAACAAACCAACCACCAAGGGTACCATAGCGCACACAAAACTAGATAAAATAACCTACTCCAGACATAGGAGGCAACACAAACAAAATCCACTCCAAACAAAGGAGGCAACACATAATAAATCCACTCCGAACAAGGAGGCACACATGACAAATCCACTCCAAATTTGGAGGCACAAATCCTCGTTCGTGGAAACCGGGTAAATCACTAACACGACTCCATGCACTACCCAAGGGAATTAAAATGGGTTGACATAACCATACAACAACCCCCATCATCTAAAGATCCTTCTGGAAGACTTACAAATTATTGACTATCACTTTACCAATTGTTTTCCCCAAAACGTAACTAGAAGAAATACAAAGGGCAATTAAGACAAGAAATAGATCTATCATTTGGATTTCCTAAATCCACTTACATTCAATGAAAAACAATAAAATAAATTGCCCAAATACACTAATAAATAACAACCCTTTTCACAGACAGATGGAAGAAAAATCTAATCCTTTGAACTTCAATTCCTTAATTATTTTTAATAAAATAATAATTACTTCCTTTCACAAAAAATATATCTTTTCAAAACTCATCTAACTGTGCAATATTGCATGCACCCATTAAAACAAATATATATAAATAAATATATTCAAATATATATATAATTTATATATATACATAAACATATATTTATTTATTTAAATTATCACCAAAATTCTTTTCTTTTAAACCAATTAACAAACTGAATATATATATATATATATATATATATATATATATATATATATATATATATATATATATATATTATTTATATATATTAAAATAAAACAATAAACATAATGATAAAATGCTTAAGGCATAGGTGAAAGCCTTTTCACAAAGGTTCGTAAGATTTAAGGGAGGTCGGTTGTGTAACAGTTGAGCCTCCAAACTTTATTGGTTGTAGCCCAAGTCTTGAGGGACAGTTGTGGAGGGTTACCTCCACAACACCACTCCCATGTGGGGCGGCAGTGGAGGTAATCCTCCACACCCTTCCCCACAATACATACAGACTTCCCTAAAAAAAATATATATGAAACTTTTAAATTAACCTTTATTCCTGGCATATAAGAAAATCGCCTTATGACGATAAACACATCAGCTTATTATTTTTTAGCAGGATAAATATATATATATACCACAGAAGTATATATATATGTATGTATAAATATATATATGGGTGATCCCACAAAGTTGGTTTACAATTTATGGGAGATTCTGGTTTTTGCTGAAATCATATATTTTTTAAAAATATTTAAGCCTTAAAAAGTTCCATTTTAAAGATTCCAATTGAAGAGTGTTTGATCAAACCCCCTTGGATAGAACCCCTCTAGTTTTAAACCATACCTACAACGGAGTCTCATATACACCTATCAAAATGTTGATAAAAAATCACTTTTGATTTACCTTTTGAAGGGTCAAATGAATTCATTTAAAATTTATTTCAAATGATCATGGTAGTCCTTAGAATGATCTATCCAACGAATATAATTTTAATATGTTTTGGTTTTATTATATATTTATTTTTTTAGTTTTATTAAACATATGTTTTTCACCAAAAATCAAACTCTATGTTTTGCACATGTGGAAAAATAGTAGATTATCAAAAAACAAGTTAAAAATATGTTAGGGTTGGGTATTGATGTCCTTGATCCATTAAAAAAAAAAAGAATTTTGATACATACAAAAAAAATTATGTTGTATATAGCTCGCCTATGTCTGAATTGTAATTAGTTTGACTTTGAAACTTGATTAAGGAAAAAATATTTAATAAAACACTATGAAACCAAATGAAGTGCTAGATATCGTAGTTACAAATCTAAATTTGAAAAAAAATAAAAATAAAAAATAATCCTTCAGACAAAAAAATTATGTTGTATACGGTGAGCGTCACTTCCTAAAAATGTTGTTTTTTAAAAAAACTAGTTTTCAAAGGAGATAGAAAAAGAAGTGCGATCTAATTCCAAAAAATTTGAAAAAAAAAAAAAATTAGAATCTATAGACAAAATGTCACAAATCACTAGTTTGCATCATCTTCAAATTCCTCACAGTTTAGCCGCTATAGGAGCCCGAAAGTGAAGATTTAGTTTTAAAAAATCAGTTTAGAATCTAGTTTGCCCAAAAATTTTAAACCAGTATTGTGGGATCACCAATATATATATTTACATAAATCTGATTAAGTAGATACTGAAATTGGAAAAATAATTTCCAGAATGAGTTCAATAGGGAAAATTTTACAAACATCATAGAAAACCAAGTTTCATAGAGAAAATTCTACAGATGCATTTTTCAACCAAACACAGAGATTTCATTTTTGCAACTATCTGGAAGACGAATCTTAAAGAAGAACAATGAAATTCATACAATTAATTTCACAAGAAATTTTTCGAGAAAATATCAACCTACAGGAGAATGTTTCCTACAAAAAATAAATTTCTTCTAGATCCCTATGTGTTTCCTTCTAGGTTTCTCTAAATTCACTATAATACCAATTTACCATTTTGCTAAAGTTTTCCATAGAGAATTTTAACCTACAGAGGAAATGATTCTACAGAGAAATTTATTTACGACAATACAATTTTTAATACAAAACTCAAACTTACAAGTTTGCATAGGAAATCTTTTACAGAGAGGATCTAAACTAGAAGCTTTTCAATTTAAAAGTTAACAAAATCTAAAGAATGAACCTGTAGTCCAATGCATGTGAATTTGCAAATCTAAGCGATGCCTCCTCCACAGATCCAAGCAATTTTCCCAGATAGACAATAGGTTCCTTTAGAATAATATAATTTCTCGAACACAACAACAATTTCTGAGAACAACTTTTTCTAAAATTTCAAGAACACAAAATCTCTTTCTACAACAACTCTTCCATTTTTTTTCCAGAACACAAGCCAATCACAAAAAAAAACTCTTTTCAATCTATTTCCCAACAACCAAAAATATCCTTGTGCTTTTGTCGTGAAGAAGCTTCCAACTTCTTCCGTCAAAGCCACAATCTTCTCCCCAAGAATAAATTTCCAACAAACTTATTAATTCTTCTAACACATGTTAAAAATCACAAAATATCTCTAACAACCCATTTTGCATAAAATCCTCTAGAATTTAAAATTAAAATATTTACTATTTCAAATTTAACTTAATTAACTAATGTAATTAATCAATAAACAATATAATCCTAGGATTAAACTATTTATCAATTAAATTAAATTAATTTATTTATTAACTCAAAACTTCTAACATTGAAATAAGATTAATTTAATAATCAACTTTAAATAATTAAATTCCCTTTTTAAACTTTTCAACATAATAATTAAAAGCAATAATAAACAACTTTTAACAAGCAAAATCGACTAGACCAGATGACACCCTGAGACTAGGGTAAAGGCTTGACACAAGTATCCTAGCTACTATCTCACAATCAACTTAACCGTTGGGTGGTGGACACACTCAAACCTGTGAAGCCAGGTGGAGTCGATGTCATGTACCTACAAACCTATAAACAAGGCATAATAGAACATGTATATAAACATCATGATAGAACACACCGTGAAGAGGAAATCGTGGAATCACGGGGCGCTCGCAAGTGAGTGATGCAATTTCGTCCCCTTCACCAATACAGTATCGCCAAACTAAAAATTCTAACATATATATTCTACTCATGTGCATATAACCATGTTATTCCAAATAATCATAATGCTAATCAAAGGCATGTCAAAATGATAACATCAAAGAGAGTAACATCACATCACAACATACAATCCACATTGCTCTATAAATAGCGATCAAATAATAAACAAGTATCATAGAGTATATCAAAGTATAAGTGCAACCAAAAAACAAAGCAAAGCAAGGTAGGACATTGTTTGAAACAAAGAGCAAAGAATAGGGGTATTACAAAGGTGTTGGGTGATGTCTTATATATGAGTGTGAATTTTAAGATTATCTAATCAATCATTTCTCTATAGATTCATAATTCTTCAATAGTAGGAACTTGTTCCTTTTTAATGGATTGAATGAAGTGTGACTGCAAGGGTTCTAAAGAATGAGTAAAGAGAAGGAAACCCATTTTTTTATTGACTTTTATCTCAATGAGTTTAATGATGATATTTAGTTTCGAATGTGATTGAGCTCACTTATTTGTGTAAAGGTAATTTATTAGTGCTTGTGAATAACATGAATAAAAATGGATGGATTCATTCATGAAATTATTGTTATATTTATTTGGGTGTGAGAAAAGTCTATTTAATATGTGTAATAGGTGGTCAAGTTAGATGATTTTTTCATAGATGTAGTTGTATGTGGATTAGTGGTATGGGATGCCAACCTCCTCATACTATTGTCTCTACACAATAACCCTATAGTTTCTAAGTCATGTGAATGTAATATGAAATGATTATTATTGTGTTTTTTCCTTAGTATAATAGAATAAGTTATACTTGGAGCATGTGGCATGAACTAGGAGTATATGTTGGTAGGTAAATTGAAACACCAATTAATACATATCTCATTATAAGGTAGATGCAAAATAACTTGATCCATTTAATGTTTGATTCATGAATCTATGTTGTATGCAAGACTTTAACCAAATAACTCTCTACAAGAAGTATGACTAGATAGTATCCAAACTCAATAAGGTTCTCTCCTATCATTGCACTCTATTTGTTTCAATATCATGGTTGTAGTGAGGTTATGGTTTGATATTGGTAGCCTTGACCTTGATTAAGAATGATATTACCTAACCAATAGTTCAAATTATTCTCTAGGTAGGGTTACTAGATACACATGTACAAGTGACTTATGTTTGGGAATAAAGTATGTATTGGGTAGATATATTGATGTGATTATTTGGTTCACCAATGATTCAAGTATCTATGTATCTACTTATCTCATTTTATGTTTTTAAGTGATGCATTCCATGTATGAAAGGGCCACATCTCTATCATGAATAGAGTGTGAGGAATTTAGTGGCTCTATAGTTGGTGGTAGAACACCTTCATAGTACTCTTTTCCTATAGAATAATAGTGATTTGGATTATTTTTCACTTCAATTTTGATACCTTGTGAATATATTGATTACCAAATGATATGTATTTATATTTTATGAAGAAAGCAAAAACCTTGGATAGTAAACTGTAATAATGATTTGTATCAAAGGCATGTTTGTGATTTTAGATGGAACTTTATTTCTTGTGGAACTTGTCTATAAATGTACAACCTTTGTAATGTATGAATAAGAGAATATTATGATCTTGTTTATGATGTAATCAGCTCAAAATTATGATAAATGAAATGAAAAAAATTATGTGAGTTGTAATTGTAAATATATTTTATTTAATCACGTGTTTAATGTAGTATTTTATTACTTTATTAAAGAAATAATAGCATTTTGATTTGTGTAGTAGTTAATTAGCTAATTAACTAATAAATAGATATATTATTAAAAGGTTAATCTTATTAGCTAAAGTTAATTTTTATTATGTTTATTTTCAATAAACAAATATAAAAAATTAAAGTGTTTTGGGTTTATTTTGATGGAGATAAAATTGAGGGCTCTATGAAAAACCATTTCCAATAGTCTCCAAAACACTCTAAACATCATTTTTTATACAGTCAACTCTAGATGTTGTGATGTGGCTATATAAGTCACTATGGACTAGAACACCCTTCTAGGACTCATAAGGCTAAGTCCTTGAACATAAGGCCTATTTAGTATTTGCACTATATTGTATTGTAGAATTATAGATTTTTATCTCAATAATTAGATGTTGAACCTGTTCATAATATCCTATAATTGCATGAATGCATATACGTAACTATGAATACAAGATTATTTTTAAGGCTTAATTACATACCCAATAACTTTGGAGTTCTTGTATCACCTTTTTTTAATTTTGAATAATCATATACTAACTATGAGATATTATTATATTAAAATTTCATGATTTATAGGGAATTGACACTAATGGGTACTTTAACTTCTTCTAAGTGTATAATATACACATCAATAGCCCCAAATTCTCATCCTAGAGAGGAAATAGGTATTTTTCTATTAGAAATTTGTATATAATGCTCTCTACTTATCATCTAGTTGGGAAAAATCCTACCCAATACCATGTAGTTGTTGTGATGATAATTTTTTTTAGGTTCTCCCAAAAATTATGGAAATAAATAAATATAGGACATTCATTTTCCCTTTCCAATAATTTTTAATTAACTAAACATTAATGTTATAAAAGGGTATTTTCCAATAATTCCATAAATTTAATTCCTCCTAAATTTTAACACTAATTATGGCGTTAGACCATTCTTAAACTAAGAACATCCATAAAAATACATTACATAGTTGCATGATATAAGATGGACCTATGTGGATAAGACGTGATTAGTAACATGCCATTAATAAGATTTTGAAGTGAATTAAATAAATTCCTCTCTAAATAATGATTTTTAAAAACCTCGCCCTATTGTTTCTAGTAACGATGTAAGGTATATACCTTTAACACAAACATAATTTCTTATTCTATGGGTTAATGATATTTCCATTTTTGGTACTTTCAAGTAACTAATTTCATCTAAATACCTATTTACAAACCCTAATAAAACGAGTTTGTTATCTAGGGAAAATGATCTTTAGATATCTTAAAAACTAAATTGACACAAAAATCCACAAGGAAACAATTTTTTTCTTGATCATAACCATTCTAAAATGGTGTAAAATGTATAGACAATATTTATTGAATTAAACAACCTAAATGGATAGAAAATAATTGAATTTATTTATAGATAAAAAATATGTTTGTCATTGATTTTATAGGGCAATATTCAGTCCCAAAAAATTGTGATAGAAAGAAACAAAAATAACATGAAGCCATTCCTTATGCATTAAATTCATCTATTATTGGCATAGATTGCCAAATTTAGTTAAAATCCATCTTTCATAATCTCTCTTTTGACATATAGAATGAAACACATAGCAAGCAGTGCTTCAACAAACTAAAGAAAATCTAGAAGCATGAATAATACATTGGATAATATTATGAATTTATATTATTCTAAAGGTACTCCCATTATTTTCACATCTGATCTTTTATACTATGCAAAATGTTGGTACATCATAATCATATCTTTTGAACAAGATTAGCCACACTTGTGTCCTTTAAATTCAAAATATATTTTTCTTGTCCAACAACTCATCTTTTCACATCCCCAAAAAATCCAATTCATCTCCAAAAATGAAAAAAGGGTCAAGAGATGGTTATAAAAAAAAAGATTAATGAGAAAGGAAAGCATTGAAGCACTCATAAAGGTTTAGAACACACACTTAGATATCTAGGGCACCCAAACAACACTCATCACACATACTCTAGTTCATTATTGGTACAATAGTTTCACCTTAAATATAAAATTATGCATACACATCAAGCTTTTCCATACACCTATTTAACTTACACAAGGATATGATTAAGAAAATTCAAAAAAAAAAAATCCACTCATATTTTTTTCTAAATAATAAATTATATTTATGATATAAACAACATCATGAACACAAAAAATACCAACACATCGATTATATATAAGTGTGATTATATGAATAAGACTAAGACATAACAACATTGCATGTATTAGAATCTCATCTCAACATAATATTTAGCCAATCTCCAACAATGATTAATACCTTTGACACAAACACAATTTCTTATTATATGGGTTATTGATTTTTTTCCATTTTTGATACTTTCAAGTAACTAATTTCATCTAAATATCTATTTACAATCTGACATAAAAAAATTAAAAAAAAAATAGATCTAGAGAAAATAATCTTTGGATATCTTAAAAACTAAATAGACACAAAAATCTACAAGGAAACAATTTATTTCTTGATCATAACCATTCTGAAATGGTGTAAAATGTAAAGACAATATTTATTGAATTAAACAACCTAAATGGATAGAAAAATAATTGAATCTATTTATAGATAAAAAAATATATGTTAGCCATTGATTTTATAGGGTATAATTTAGTTCCAAAAAATTGTGATAGAAAGAAATAAAAATAATGAAGTCATTTCTTATGCATTAAATTCATTTATTATTGACATAGATTGTCAAATCTAGTTAAAATCCATCTTTCATAGTCTCTCTTTTGGCATATAGAATAGAATGAAACATAACAAGTAGTACTTCAACAAACTAAAGAAAATCTAGAAGCATGAATAATAAATTGGATAATATTAGGAATTTATATTATTCTAAAGGTACTCCCATTATTTTCATAACTAATCTTTTATACTATGCAAAATGTCGGTACATCATATTCATATTTTTGAACAAGATTAGCCACACTTGTGTCCTTTAAATTCAAAATATATTTCTCTTGTCCAACCACTTTCTTTTCGCACCCCAAAAAATCCAATTCATCTCCAACAAACAAAAGGGGTCAAGAGGTGGTTATAAAAAAAGGATTAATGAGAAAGGAAAGCATTAAAGCACTCATAGGGATTTAGAACACACACTTACATATTTAGGACACCCAAACAACATCCATCACTCATACACTAGTTCATTATTGGTACAATAGTTTATACCTTAAATATGAAATTATTCATACACATCAAACTTTTCCTACACCTATTTAACTTACACAAAGATGCAATTAAGAAAAATCTTCAAATATTTTTAATCAACTCATATTTTTTCCTAAATAATAAATTACATTTTTTATGATATAAACAACATCACAAACACAAAAGATACCAACACATCGATTATATGTGAGTGTGATTATATGAATAAGAATAAGATGTAACAACATTGCATGTATTAGAATCCCATCTCAACATAATATTTAGTCAATCTCCAACAATAAGGATCTAACCTTGATTATTTTTTAATCCTCTAAATCCATTTCTATTTTAATTTTATTATTATATTGAATTTCAACTCATTTAATTTAAAATCTGACTTAAAAGTTAAAAACATTTTTAAATGGAATCATTTTACACATTACCTTATTTCACACCAATGATGAGAAGAGCATTGATTAAATAAATATTATTCCTAGCCCTCCTTAGAAGAGTTCGAATATTTTGGTCATATCAATTTTGGAACGAGTCAACAAACATTCTTCAAAAAGAAGTTAATTATTAAACACCACAAGATAAGGTACTTAAAAAGAGAATATTATTATAATGTAATGTGTACCACTTTATAAAGGAGTAACATTAACAACTTGTATAAGGAAATTTATTCTTTGAGAATATTTATTAACAATTTTTAGAAATCAATTGTCTTGTTTTTCGGTAGTGTATAATAATAAATAGGTTTTAAATAAATATAGATTTGTATGAGATAAATAAAAAATGAAGATAGAAAATTGTTTAATTTTTTTTATTGGAGTTGTTTACATGGAAGATTTAGTTGTGTATTGTATTTAATTATTAGATTTAGAAATTTGGAATTGTGATTCTAATTGTTAAATGATATAATGTGAATATTGTTTGAGATTTAATTGTATTTATAATTTAGTTTGTGGGTATTTTTGTATTATGTGGTTTTTCTATTTATTAGAATTTGTTTTGATAATGTCATATTCGCTAATTTTTAATGTTAAACAAAGTGTGACGTTAAGGAATGCCTTTGAGAATTTGCTTCGAAGATTGAAGTATGAATTTTTCTTTTCTCTGAATCAAGTTCAATTGTCAACTTCACAAGGTTGAAGACATAAAGTCAATAGATTATGTAAAATATTTAAAATAAAGTATTTATAACACAATGAGCTTGATATGCTACAATTTGCTTTATCTTTTAAGTTCCCTCAATTCATTAATCCTTAGATTTATTTTAAGGGTTGTTTTTAAATGTATAACTTTAAGCGCTTAATGTGAACTTTTATTCATGCAAATTAATGTGTACTGATGACATTTAAACTATTGCAAGGATTGGCTTGAGAAGGCGAGACAACTTGCTTTAATCGAGAGAGTGTAATTGTGGATGTGATTTCATCAAAGGGATATAATCTCACCTAAGATCTAGCCAATGTCTAGGAATATATATCATGGGGTCTAGTTAAGACTAGTAGGAAGTGAGATAGGTTAATAGGAGAATATTTCAAAATTATGTTAATGTGTGTCCAAAAATAGGTCAAATAGATGGCGTAGACAATGCATTTAGAATAATTTGAAAGTGAGTATAAAGCAATAGAATAAAAATTTGGCATATGTAGCTTTCTCCTCTACAACTTATGATATATTTTCTTTAAATATATATTTTTGTCTTATATATAATCTAAACAAAATGAAAAATATTAAACCTATTTACCAATTAAATGGTGACATATATTCTTAATTCTTATTTTTGACAAATTAATTGAAAAAATTTAATTAACATTATTGTATTTATCTAATTAAATATTATGTATTATTCAATTAAAATATTGAATATCTTTTTTTATTTTTTAATCTAAATCAACATGTAGCTTATATTCTAATTTTAGAAAATATTTTGTAATTGGTGGTATAAAATATCGGTGGATGTCTTAGTTTTTTAATGTAGTGATAGTGGCATGGACTCTTAATTTTTATTATAAATGTGAGTGTATTTTCAAATTATTTTTTATGTGTTTAGTTTGAGATATTTAAGTATAAATTTTTTAATTTTAAAATAATAATGATATATATTTTTTCCAAACAAAATATATAATATTTAAAAAAAATAAAAAAATTATAAATCAATAATTATTAATTTGATATAAATTTATTTATATGTGAATTATTATTTTACTTTGATGTTAAATTAATATAGAAGTTAATTTGAATTATACATATAAATTATGTTAGATATCTAAAATTATAATAGAATTAATATTCATGTTTTTAACTTTTCAAAATGTATTCTTTCTCAAAATTGCATTTCCCAAGTAAAAAGGAATATAAATAGTAATTGTTTATTAATTTTATTTTTATATTATAAATTATAAAAATGTTATTTCTTTTCAATTTGAAATTAAAATTATTATTTTTTTGTTTATTTTAGATTTTATTTTATAAAAAATATTTTATCTAATCTATATTTATTTATTTATAGTAAATATGTATCTAGAATTTACATAATTTTAAGTCTCTAACACATACTTAAAATTTAAATGTAATTTAAGTGTTCATATTTTAATTATTATCTTTCATCTTGAATTTTTGAAACTTTTATACAGTCCTAAATCTTAGGATGAATTAAATTTACCAATTTTGAATTTTAAATTTTTATACAATTCCAAACTTTTATAATAAATTAATTTTATTTATTAATTATTATTTATATCAAGTGTTTCAATGATTTTTTAATAGAATTATGTTTAATTGAATATTTTTTATATAAATTAGTTTGTTGTTTTCTTCTTAAAATAATTTAATGATAAAATAGTAAGTCATTTATTTAAGATTTCTCTTAATTTTTATTATAAGAAAAATGAAGAGATTTGTTTTTTATTAATTTTATTCATAATTTCATAAATAAATTTATGTATTTATTTATATTCATAACAAAAAATGAAGAGAATTTTTGTGTCATAATTCATGTATGTAAACTTACATAAATCATTAATACTCCCTACCATAGATCAAAATTTCAAACAATAATTAAATTTTCTTATAGTAAAAAGAACAATTTTAATTAACTCAAATTATTAATTAGTTATACATAAGTTATTATAAATATTCAAGATGTTGATCAAAGTTGAGGGCATTGAAATTCTAAGACATTTTCTTAAGAAACTCAAGATTTTATCTTAAAATGAAAGTTTGGATGATGCTTTGTTAGGATTTGTGTCTTTTCTACTGTCATTGGCTCTCCTTATGTCAAACCATATCATTAGCATAGGAAAACTTTCAAATTTTTGTATTTATTGTAGTTATTTTTAGTTTTTCCTATATATGACCTCAAATGGCTTCAACCCAATAGTTCATGCTAGTAATGATAATTTGACAAATTTGTAAATGGCTCCTCTGAGCAAGTGCCCCTAAAAATCTATTCTAATTTTCTTTCATGAGGTATACATTCCAAAGCCCTAGTAGATATGGTTCTTCCCATCCTAAATTATGATAGTTCTTATAAATAGTTAGATAATTTCACTTTAATATGATTTTTTGTTGGGAGAACTCCCCTTGAAAGTATGCTCTAAGAATGGGTCAATAAATATTGGGTCATGCATGGGGTTTGGCTTAATGTTATCCAGAACCTCACTAAGGGGTTCTTTCTCTTTTCATTTTGATAAGGATATCTATGTTGAGGATATCCTCAAGCATTTCCCCTAATATGTTTGTGTCTATTGGTATTTCAACCCTAGATGTGAGATTTCACTATCTTGAATAAACTTTGTATTGACTTGAGGTTCTAGGTTTACCCCTTCTATGCTATTTTTTTGTGCATACATTGTCACCTCCCTAAGGAAGGTTATTTGTGTTGATCTTGATAAGTTTTACTAGGATCATCCATAAAAATATTTTTTCACTGAGATTGACTTGTCCAAAGACTTAAAAGAGTCGAAGGACATTTGAATCAGTAGTGTTCATCACACACATCATGTGTTTTACCTTAACCTACCCAAAACTTATTTTTGGTGCTATTCAATTGAACATATGGTTAAGGATTACCCCTTAGTAGCCCCTGGGTCAAATCACCTCCTTAATCAGTTAAGGTTTCCTAGTCTAGAAAGGCTCTTTTCTTGAAATCTAAGGAAAAATAAACTATGATTTCTCACCATAAAGGAAAAATATCAAACCTAACAGTTTGTAGGATAAAAAATAATTCACTTCAAATTATTCAACTATCAAAATGTAGCCTGGAACAATTTCACACCTTTTGGAGAAGGAGAAATTGGTTGTGCCACCTCCAAGTGATCCCTTCTCTAGTTCAAGCTTCTCTCAGAGGCCACAACCAACATCAATTTTATCTTCTCAACCAAAAATTCATATACATTCTCCCTCATTTACTAAGAAATTATGATGATCTCACAACCCTCTTGGGTGGTTGAAGCAGGAAAAGTATGTTGCTAAGATGTGGAGGATATTATCTCCCAACATTCAGTTAGGTTCTTTCTCCCCAATTTTTTTGTATAATCACTACTCTAGTTTCCAAGATCAAATAGCGATGATATGCTTCTTGACTCCCACCCATGAATTTATTTTCTTGTAATTTCTAAGGTTTCACTAACCTCTCTAGTAATTATTTCGTATAATATACTCATCAAAAGTAACTAACTCTAGATGTTCTCTATTTAAATTAGAAGTAAAAATTATTGGTTTCATGCATTCAAGTACTTGTTGTATTATTTGGTTAGCCAGTTCTATGTTTTGAAGCCATCGTGATTCTTTTCATGGAGGTTTCATAACCTTTCTCTCTTGTAGGTGTCTTCAACATGTCGACCACAATCTATTATGACCCCGCTAACTATGTGATCTATATTCTCTTAAATATCAGCAATCATTGTTTTGAAATCATAAATGTTTATTCTTCTAATGAAACTATTGAGGGATCTCTTTTGTGGAGATCGATTTATAACTCATTTCTTATCACCACTTAATTTATGTGTAGGAAATTTAATATGGTTGATATGACATATGATAAAGATGAGACCTTACCCTTACATTGGATAATTTCAAAGCAAGAAGTGTGGTATTACGTGTGCAATGAATTAGATTTTTTGATCCCAATATGGGTCACTACCACAATCAACCCCATTGGAATATGTGGAATATCTTTCAAGATGCTCCTAATAGATTCATTAAATTCTTCGATTGTGCAACGATTCCTATTTAGCCCATTTTCTCATTCACTAGTTTCCTCTCACTACTAGTGGAGCTATTGCTATAAAACACTATGTTTGAAAACTTTATCATCTAATTCAAAGTTAAATAGAAAGTGGGCCCTCCTTAGAGTTGTAAAATTTATTTATTTTTTAATACTTCTTTGATAAGTCATCCACCCTTACGAACCCGCATCATGGAAGTGTGGAACCTTGAGGCCTGGCTCACTTATCCAATTAGCTAGATTGTTTTATGGAATAGATCCATTCAACAATACATCCCAATCCCATGCATCTATGTGTGCCAGCTAGAAATATTTTAGAGCCATACATATGAGGAAAAAACCGCATACCTTTGCAGGGCTACTATGGTAGTTGAACTTGATCCCTTCTCTCCTAATTTTGAGGTTAGCTTGGTAGATCTTCAATATTAGAAGTAGATTACCAACCCATTCTTCAAGAGGTTATCAAATCAAATCTAGGTTACACTAGCTTGAAGTGAGAAATAGATCTTCTACATGATTTTTTCAATCTCTCAAAGCTCGCCATAAATCTCATAGAATTAAGAAAATCAAGGATGGATAGACTATCCTTAAATAGATTCAATACATTCTCCAATATTTTTTAAACATTATGAGCAAGTGTTTGCAACCTAGGAAAATTATCTTGAAAGGTACCAGACCCTTTACGAATACCTCTAATTCCCTTGTCAATTTTCCTCCTCATAATAAGCCTTTTGTGATAAATTTCTCCATTGTTGATCTCAAAGAGATCATTCGCACAATAGCCAATGAGAAGAATCCTAATTGTGATGGTTTCCCTCATGATTTTTACAAGTCCCTTTGGGACTATGCTGGTGAGGACTTGCATAAATTTTATCTCAAATATTTCTACTCCAGGTCATTAGGGAAAATTATAAACAAATAAAATATCAAGTTTAAACCTAATTATAGAGATCTAGAGGATATATGCAATTGGAGGAACATCACCTTGCTCAATGTTTCCTATAAAATCATCACCAAATATTTGGCTTTGAAGATACACCATCTCCTTCCACAAATTACGTGACTAGAGAAAACCAGTTTCATTAAATCTAGGTACATACTTGACAATACCATTGTAGTTTGGGATGTTATGAAATAGGCTTGACATTCTCAACAAAAGGTCATATTCCTTAAAAATGGTTTTTCCAAGGCCTATGATCATATTGAATGACCCTTTATTTTGGGAATGCTTCAAGCTCTAGGGTTTGGCTCTCACTTCATTCAATTTTTACCATTCTCTTTGTTGACTCCTTGGCTTGCATCATCATTGATGATAAAAAAATCTAATTAATTTGGGCTTTTCAAGTCTATTCATCATGGTTATCTTTTGGCCCATACTCTTTATGTGCTTGTGACTAAAGGATTTGGTTACCTTCTAGCCCACTCCACGTCTCAAGGGCTTGTCAAAGGTATTTCCTTAACCAACTCCTTAGCTAAACTTTTTAATATCCACTTTATAGATGATTTATTTCTCACTCTACTTGAAGAGGAGAAAAATATTAAATAATCCCTCAAATACATGGATATGTTTTACAAAGCTTCTAGTTCTACCATTCAATGGCATAAGAATTAATGCTATAAATGATATTCCCACACCCTCTTCACTCAATTCCTTTAGGTGGAAATGGATTTGTCACAAATTATTTTTCAAATCCCTAGGCATCCCTTTTTCTTTCTAGGCTTCACAATTTTCCTTATTGCAAGATATTCTCTCCATAATTTGAAAAAATGGCAGATTGGATAAAAATCCCCTTTTTTGACATGAACATTTTAGGTGTGTTCCAATATTCTTGTAACTACCCATGCTTATTATTCCTCATGTTGGACCCCTTATAAGGCCTCATTCATGAATTTGGAAAAGCTTCTTTATTATTTTATTTGGTCTTCCACAAAAAATCACAAGGGTTTTCAATAGGTTGCCTAGGATTTTTTTGTCTATCTTGAGAATCAAAAGGATTGACACTACATAAAATGGATTCTCCATAAAATTAATGGAGAAAAGGTTTGGAAACTTATTTTTCATCATTTTATTTGTGTGCAAGTGTTTTAACCTACTTAAAATGCAAGTGGAAGTCAAATGCAAAGGAAAGAAACACAAAACAAACACTCAAGATCGACCTAGTTGAATCTAAACAAAATGCTAGAAACAAAGAGCAATATTACCTTGTTTAGATTGATAGTTTTGGTTGGCCTTTTGGATGCTTGATTGTATGCTCCTTGCTTGGAAAAATGACACAAATCTTAGTGCAAAATGAAACTAAAGTGCATATGAATGCAATGGTGGATGTGGGTAGTTGAATGGATGTAATATGGAAGCTCTAATGTTGCAACAATGGTGGATGCAAAGTGATGGCTTGAGTACTTGATTTCTTGATTTCTAAGTGTGTGGATTGATTGTGTATTAGCCAAATGAGGAAAATTCCACCATTTTTATGGGAAGTGCCTCTAAACCAATGGAGGGTCAGGATTAATCCATGGTGGCAAAGATCAAGGGTCAGGGTGAGTTGAGAACTCGCAAGCCCTCACATCTTGACATGTGGCAGATGAGATGGAAAAAAGGGGGTGAGGTGGAAGTGACATGGAGGTACTAGGTTGTACCTTGGGAAGGGACAATATCTCCTCATAAAGGAGGTTCTTGTCCACATGTGATTGAGAGGACATGTGAGGAATTAAAAATTCCTCACAAATCCTCATGGGGGCTGGAGAAGGAATTTAAAATTCCTTAAAATGCATTGAAAGAATAAATTTGAATTAAAAATTCACATAGGGAAGGGATTGCCTTCTCCAAAAGGAGAATGCATTTAATAGGTTTGACTAAGGACACATGCCATAAATGGCATGAAGATTAGGTTAGCATAATTAGGTGATTAAGGTTGTGCAAATACAAGATTAGGCAGGCCAATGATATATTAGAGACAAGTGGGAGATTATGGAGGATGTGACATGAGGAGGGAGAAGAAAATGAATTAAAAATTGATTTAATTCATAAAGGCTAAAGTGACTAAACTAAATAAATTGGGGTATTTTTTTAATTTAGAGATGAAAGGGGGTAAGGTATTTAATTTATTTATTAAACACCTTAGGGGACATTAGAATAAGATGAAATATTAATAAAATAATAAATTATTTAATTAATATGAATGAAGGATGCGAGATGGAGGAATGCAAGGGTGAATTTGACCATATGAGAGTGGTCAAATTCAGGTGTCTACATTTTTCCCCTCTTCGAAATATTGTTAGAATAATAGTGTTTCAAAGAAAAATAAAACACAGATGACTCGATAAAAGAAAAGAATAGTAGGTGATGTCCCGGTATCGCGAGAAAATGGACGGGAAGGAAGGATGGAGAAATATAGTAGGGTATGCCCCCTCGAGAGGGTGGATGGGGAAGAAAAAGGGGCCCTGGGTGACTTCTCAATATGAAGAAATGGAGGGCACCATGTGATAGAGCACAAAAAACCATGAAGAATGGCTTTTGAATGGAGGAAAATGGACACACGGGGTGCGAATGGCAGCCCGCGAAAGAAAAGGGGAAAATAAATTAATAAAGGGTAATTAAAGGGTAAAAATTACCCAAAAATTAAAAGGCTAATTAGGGGCAAAAATGAAAATTCTATAAATAGTAAATTTGAAAATTTACTATTCACCTAATTCTCATTTGAACACTTGGCAACTAACTAGACGAAAGAGAGAGAGAGAGTGACGAGGATGGCTGACAGGAGTGATGACAAGGCGATGGGCGATGACAAGTTGATCCACCGAGGCAAGGAGGTGATGTAGTTCTACTATGAGCATGCAGTACCTCGCCAGGTAGGCCTTGGACCCTGACCTTTTTTATTTTGATTTGAATTTGAAGCACATTTTTAATTTTTGGGTCGGGTAGATTAGGGTACGAACACGCCATGGTAGGGTGGATTCGCCCTTCTGACAAGGAAAATTCACCCGTCCAAGGGGATCGGCATAGAAAGGGGCAGACGCATGCAACGCAGGGGCGGGAATGAAAATAGACAAGGGAATGCGAAATCACCAAAACTGGGAAAGGGAAAATACTTCATCGCCCAAAGGAGGAATAGGCGGATGTGATTCCGCCCATCAGGGAAAAGGGAAAATATGAATTCACCACTCGAGGGGAAAAGATGCAAGGGCGAAAGTGAAATCGCCCCTTGGGGAAAAGGGTAAATACAAGTTCGCCTCTAAGGAAAATAAGGGCAAATTCGTACCCAGACAAGAAAGGGGCAAGGATGCTTGACAAACAGGAAAACCCATAAAAAGATGAGAGAGGGGCGAATGCGCTAGCTGGACAGGAAAACGCGTTGGGATGGGAAAGGGGTGAACTCGCCAAACTGAGATAGGTATAAAAAAGGTAAGAAAAAGAAAGGAAATGTTAGGGAACTGACATAATGGTCTGCATGGATGCAGAACTTTGAGACACTGAGGATGAACGAGCGGCACTCAGTGGTGTTGGAGGTGACAGTTATGGCGATGAATGCCCATGATCATGGATCATTATCACATGCGAGATTTCTACATATGTTGGGGTATCCCAACATCAGAGCGCACAAAGGACTACTGACTGCATTGATGGAGTGATGGAGCTCCAAGACCTCGACCTTCCATCTCCCGATAGGGGAGATGACGGTGACTCTAGAGGACATCTGGAGGATTCTACAATTTCCCATCTAAGGGAACTTGATCAATTGGACCATAGTTGAGAAATGGACAGGTTGAGCTGCCCATCCAGAGGAGGGAGTTGGATCTTGACGCTTGTTTGGAGTCGGAGATGTCAACTCTACCATTATACCTTTGTGGCCTGATTAGCAAGATTCTATTGCTAGATAGGAGTGGACGCTTCTACAGCCTCAAGGTGGTTGAGGTGGTGAGACATATTGTGGAGAGGTAGGAGGGAGAGTTCATGTGGGAAGCATGCGTGCTAGCCCAATTGTACTGAGACATGCACGCCATTTTTTATAGATGAGCATTGACCATTACTCATGTGACTCTGCTCTAGGTATGGGCTTCGGAGGATTTTAGCATGGTGAGACCAGACATTTTGATCATCGGGACATGAGATGAGACACTACCAGTAGCATACTGGTGGGGGATGGAGCATGGATGGAGGTTGCACTATCAGGATGTGGGGGATTTGGAGGGATGGCGGCAGAGGTTGGATGGTTTGAGGGAAGAGGACATCACCTGGAGATCGTACATGGCACGGCACTTCTAGGGATGGAGAGATGATGATAAGAGGTGGAGGGGCTACTTTTTCTTAGACTGTTATTTGATTGGCTAAGACCCCTTTATTATCGAGTTGCATAGGCTAGACAGGGTTACCAGGCAGTTCGGGATAGAGCATGGTATTCTTGCGGGGACCTAGAGATTCTGACGGATTAGCCAAGAGCCAATGGTAATATGGGGAGAGCTGATCACAGCAGATTCTGCTCGATAGATGTAGGATGGAGTCTCGATGACACAATACCCATGGAGGGGAGGACCAGTGGATGTAGGTACCATAATATGGTACTTTGCATGGTGGGTGGAGATGAGGCCAAGGTGGATGATGATAGTGCACCCAATTGTGGGGGCTTTGGGATTCGGATCTGATGATGAGAGGGAGCTAGCTAGGCCCCAAAGGAGGAGGAGCAGAGCGGGGAGGTAGAGGAGGGGAGGAGATGGTGATGTTGAGATGTAGAAGGTAGGGGGAGGATCAGGCCATGGATGTGGATTCCCTAGAGGTGCATCCATTGGCGACCGTACCATATGTACCACTGTCGCCAAAGGATCCTGTCATTTTACTGACAAGAGCCCTAGCTAGGTTGGGCATCAGTGAGCATAGATTGAGGGAGTCTGAGGCAGACTGGGATAGACTATAGAGGGAGGTGGATAGACTATAGGGTTTGTAGAGGGATGGAGACAGGGATTACGCAGCTCTGGATGATCAAGTGGGGAGGGATTTGCAGGAGATAGGGGCGGAGAGAGATGATCCGCGAAGACAGGTGGGGGAGCTACATAGAGGATTCGAGGAGATGTAGAGAGAGGGATGAGGCTCGAGATAGAGCGAAGTGTATAGAGTTTACCATGGGTGATGCAAGTGGATTGTTGGAGAGGGTGGAGGAAGAAAAGTCATAGGTGTAGGTGCAGGTACTGCAGGGTGAGCGGGATGGAGGAGCACAGAGGATATTCTAGTTGAAGGGGAAGGCGGAGCAGATACAGATGGTGCAGGAGGCTTGGGAGAGAGAGGTGACATATTAGTGGACTATGGGTCGAATAGAGAGGGACTTGGCTAGGGAATAGGCGGTAGAGGTGGTTAATTCCAAGATAGAGGTAGGCTATTATATGTTTGCTTACCATCAGGGTTTCCCAAATCCGGCATAGAGGGTGTTACCATACATCAGAGAATCCCCATGGATGCCAGCACCTTCACACTCAGGGGTGACACATACACAAGGATACAACAGTTTCCGTGAGACACCCCCCCAAGGTAAAGGTTAAGTACTAGAATCCCCTCAAAGGTTGGATGTCGAGAGTAGTGGGTCAGTGAGGAGAGGGTGATGAGGGATAGGATCTAGATTTTGACAGGTGCAGAATGGATGTGCAGTACACAAAGACAGAGGCTAAAAATTATTTTCACAAGTTCAAAGATTCATTCATTCATTTGTTCTTTATTCATTCAAGAGATGTAGTCTTGGTACTTGATTAGGGCCCTACACTTGTATCTTATTTGATGGGTTTCGATGGACTTTATGATGGACTGGTTATTATATTTTATTATGGACTTGTTATGAACTTGATGGACATGTGATAGACACTATATATTTTTTGATATTTATATGATATGTGATGGACATTGATGACACTATGTAGGTATTATGGGATGACATGAATATTTATTATGCCCATGTGTATGGTTATGATTATGATGTATGCATATTGATGATAATGATTTGTTTATATTTCTATATGGATGATATGGGTTATATTCATTATGTTTAACGCCTTTTGATGCAGGATGTGATGTGAGATTGTTTATGATCTTATGATGTATGTTATGGATGTGATACTAATGTTATGTGATGCAGGTGGCGATGTTATGATAATTTGCAATGTATGTATGTGAGTTATGATATGAAAATAGATTATGCACGGATGATGAATAATGTATGGATGATAATGTGATGATTAATTATGTATGGATGAATGACATGAGAATGCAATGAAATGTAATGGATGAAAATGTATGATGTATGTATATGTGATCATGATATGGATAGATGTAATGAATGTGATATAATGCAATGTATATAATGAAATGAATGAACATGTTTAGAATAATAACTCTAAACAACATAAAATGATAACGCAAATGGTAAGGGATGATATGCAATAAACTTAAGATGCTTAGAATAAAAAATCAATATTAATCTAAAAAACCTAAGATGATAATGATAATGTAATGCAATGGATATAAGATGCTTAAAATAACAAATCTATATTAATCTAAACAACTTAAGATGATAATGAAAATTATAATGATAATGCAATGAAATGGACTTAAGATGCTTAGAATAACAAATCTATATTAATCTAAACAACTTAAGATGATAATGATAATGATAATACAATGAAATGGACTTAAGATGCTTAGAATAACAAATCTATATTAATCTAAACAACTTAAGAAGATAATGAAAATGATAATGATAATGCAACGAAATGAACTTAAGGTTCTTAGAATAACAAATCTATAGTAATCTAAACAACTTAAGAAGATAATGAAAATGATAATGAGAATGCAATGAAATGGACTTAAGATGATTAGAATAAAAAATATATATTAATCTAAACAATTTAAGAAGATAATGATAAGTGTGACAATGTAATGCATAATGAGATGAATGATGATGGGTGTGATAGTGCACCTGTCAAAACCATAGGAATCCTGATAGGAAGAATAGAAGGACATTTGCACAACCAAAATCACCAACCATAGGATGGGGAAAGGAAACGGATGGAGGAAATGCAATGCAATGGGATGATAAATGAAATGCAAACCTAATACCATTTTTCCATATTAGGAGCACTAATTTTTGCTATAGCATGGGACACAATATGCTAGGGTATGAGGAACAAAGGTTGATTAATGTCCAATGTATAAAACAAACACAACAAACAAGGAGGTTATCCCAACACCCCAAAGTCGCAACATCTTTGGTCGGGCCAGGTATCGGGATAACCACAAGCACATAGGATGTCTCAGCATAACACAAGACCCCATAGATATTCATGGGTACAACGTGGGAAAACCAAGAAAATAGGAACAAACAAAAGATCAAGATATGCCCCTATGTCTACTTTTCAAAGCACACCATGATATGATGGATTGTGGCGACCCTGATAGAGTATAATAGGAAGCTCAAATAATAAACAAAATGTCAAAAGCATCAAAAGATCACAATAGAATTAAAATGTCCTTTCATACAGGATCAAAAGGTGAATGGGATTGATGCAGTCTGATTTAGGAAGGATACATCATGTTAAGACTAAAGATGGAGGATATACTAGATGATCAACATGACTAGGGATACTCAAAACTGATTGAATCTCATGATATTGGTGACCTTTATTGTTAGGCCCACTTGAATAGGGACATACTTGACAACATGACATGACACCGAAACACACCCTAAAGACTTAGGGGCTCGGGGGTTGATCAAAGATTAGCCTTGCCTACATGAAAGTGTAGAGCCCTCATAGTTTGATAAAATATCGACAACTAACCATGGATAAAATCAAAAAGAGGACAATAGGGACCTCAATGGATGACAAAGATTGGAGGGACAAATGCCCCGAGGGTTGATCAAATGATTAGCCTTGCCTATGTGAAAGCGTAATGGCGACGTAGTTAAAAAAAATGGACGAAAGATGAGATGAGACCTAATGGTTGTTGGGAAATTTTTGCCTCAACATTTTGGTTTCCCCTTGATGACTTGGCCATTTTCTTCTTTTTTTGGCCTTTACCACCATACCGCAGAGGACTCCTTGGAGGTGGCGCGGTTGCGCGGTGTGTGGCTGAGGCGGACAGGTTCTACGATTACCGCCCTACTACGTGGCTTGTTTTCTAAGTCGCGGTGGGCACGGTAAAACCGTTGTCGGTTTGAGGTGATGGATTTGTTTGGTCTTGGCGGTTACCGCAGGTGGTGGGTTGACTCACCATGGTAGCGCAGTGAGATCGTCTGCAGTCGGTTCTGGCGGTTACCGCCATACCGTGGCCAGCGCTTTGGCTAACCACGGTGGCCACGGTAAGACCGCCAGCGGCTTGGCTGGCGGTTACCACGGCCAGCACTTTGGCTGACCACAGTGGCTGCAATAAGACTGCCAGTGGCCTGGCTGGCAGTTACCGCCATACCACGGCTAGTGTCCTGGCTGACTGCGGTGGTCGCGATAATACCGCTAGCGGTCTGCAAAGGCGTTTATCGCCATACCGCATGGTGGGTCCGACAAGGCTGCAGTAGGAGCTCGAGGCAGAGTTTGACCGAGTTGGACTCGATGTCAGAGCGGTAGGCAAATGGCAGGGCGACACGTGGCAAGTTGGCAGCTTTTGGTTGGCCAAAGGAAATGAAAGGACTGAACTCGGTGTAGTCTTGGGCCAGAGCTAGAGGAAGTTCAGATGGCTTACAGCCATACCACGAGGCAAAACAGTAAGGGCTATGGTAGTGTGGTAAATGGCAGAGTGAGCTCAAGCGAGCTCACCGCTATACCGCGACTAGTTCTTTTGAGCTCAACCGTAGTGCGATAGGAGCTCGAATGAGCTCAGAACTCGGTTGACTGAGTTGGACCGATTTTGACCGACTGTCAGAAGTGGTAGACAAATGGATTGGCAACACGTGGAAATTTCTTTGAGATCCCATTGGCCAAAGTGTTATTTTTCCTGATTACGAATGAGCTGCAGTATTAAAGGTTGGTTGATGGATGCGTTTGGGGCTGGTTTGATGAGTGGGTGGCTCGATGCATCTGCATGTTCGGTGCGCATTATCAAGGAATGGTCATGCTCTGCAAATAGGATAGTTATTATCCTAGATGACCGTTGCTGGCAGGGATGGGCTGAACAGGTTTGTACACATTGTAAGATTATAAATAATCTTGTGTGCAGTTCGAGACAAAAAAGAGAGTAGTATCAGAGAGAGGTTGAGAGTGTTCGAGTTGTTCTACAGTGAACATTTTGACTCTCGGATCTGGTATGATGTGAACCTGTGAGGCCAAGAGGCTGGGTTGGCCATGAGGCTAGCTGTAACAGTCTTGTGAGAGGAGTTGAAGGGAATCTACATAGTATGTCACTTGGGTGACATTGTAACTGTGTGAAGATTCTGGTTTTAGTGTTGCTTGTATCTTTCTCCAGATGAACAAGATGTAATATCCTGAAGAGCATAGCTCTGGTCTTGTATTGTAACCGTTTTAGTTACTAAATAATGCATGTGAGCTGAATGTTTTGGATGTGGGGTTTTTTACTTGAAAAGGTTTTCCCCACGTATATCTATGTGTTCATATTTTGGTCTTTCATGGTTATCTGTTCATGTTGAATCTATTTTTGGTTTGCATCCACTTCTCTCAAAGGATCAATGGGGGATCAAGTGTGTCTATTTCCACTTTATGGCATAGTTGGTTGTGTCTTTGTTGTAATTTTGGATTGAAATCACTAAGGCACTGCTGTTTTAGATGCATATCTTGATGACAGAACTGAATCCGTATCCCCAACAATGGTAACAGACACGATGAAGGATCCTAGATGAGGATGTGAGACAGACGAAATGACACGAATATACAAATGACAAAAAGCTCAGATTCAAGATGAAATCTCAAGATTTAGGATATCTGATTTGAATAATCCAATGCTCAATCAAAATATACCAATTGACCGATGATAGGATGTCAATGGGGGATGGGTTTGATAGGATATAAGGATAGGATATGTAGATAAGATAGATGGAAGCATAAGATAACTAGGCCGCAAGGTAGATAATGATTAAGCCCTCTATGAATGGTGCATGTTACTAGGTTTTTACCAAATTTTCTTATCCAAGGTGCCACCGAGGGTGGTTTTCACCATAGGATGAATTATTTATCTTTACTATTTTTGGATATTTTTTGAATTTTTGGATTTTTCTATATTTTTTACTTTTTTTGGGGATTTTTCTAGGTAGGATAACCCAACTGACTCAGGTATAGAACCTCTTTAGATGAATGATATTGATAGGATCCTCCAAGGGCTCTCCTTCAGGTGTTGCAATCCTATATTCCCCATAACCGTATTTTGCTATGACAACATAGGGACCCAACCAATTTGGTTCAAACTTCCCTTTCTTTTCTTTGTCTTGTTGGGTATGTTGGTTTTCCTTAAGGACCAAATTGCCAATGTTGAACTGACGAGGATGAACCTTCTTGTTGTAGTTCCTCCTAAGATGATGTTGATATGCTTGAAGGTGATTGTATGCCTTGATGCATTTTTCATCCAAGAGTTCAAGCTAACTTAAGCGTGCAACCCAAGCATCTTTGTCACTGATGAGATTCTTGAGAGAGATTCAAAGTGATGGGATCTCAACTTCAATCGACAAGATTGTGTCGGCACCATATACAAGAGAGTATGGGGTGGCACCAATGGGAGTGCATATGATTCCCAAAGGGCAGAATGGAGATGGAGGTACCAATCTCGACCAGTATTATTGACCACCCTCTTGAGCATTTTGATGAGGGTCTTGTTGGTTGCCTTTGTTTGACCATTACCTAATGGGTAATAGGGCATGGACCAAAAATGTTGGATATGATAAGTTTCGCAAAGGTGCTTCATATACTAATTTTTGAAGGGCTTTCCATTGTCAGTGATGATGGTGGAAGGGATTCCATATCTGTAGAGAATATAGAAAAGGAAGAATTTGGATATCTAAATACCTGTGATTTGAGAGAGTAGAATTGCTTCCACCCACTTGGTAAAGTATTCAGTGGCTGTAATAATGAAAGTATGGCCATCAGAGGATGGAGGGTAAATCTTGTCGATCAATTCAAAACCCTATTGAGAAAAAGGCCACAGTGTTATGATAGTGTAGACATCTAAATTTGACCACTTCTACATGGTCAAAATCATCTATTCCATTAACAGTGATTAACTAATTTATTTAATCATTATTTTATTTTCTGCCTAAGGTTCCTAAAGTATCTAATTAAATAAATTAAATACTTTACCTTACCCCCTTGTCTTCTCTTCTCTAAATTAAATAAACATGACAAATTATTTAATTTAGTCATTTAACCCATTTGGATTAAAATCAATTTTTAATTCCTTTTTTCTCTCTCCTTGTCACATTCTCCATAACCCTCTTCTAATCCGGATTAAATTAATTAATCTATGATTAGGATGTGCACCACTTAATCTTGTTTAAGTGTCACATCCTCCATAATCTCCCACTTGCCTCTAACCTCTCATTGATTACCTTAATCTTGTGTTTGTACAACCTTAATCAGAATCATTAGCCACATTTGGCTTACCTTTTCTGGTCAACCTTCCCACTTACCATTTTTAGCCTAGACTCTCTTCCCCATGTGAATTTTTAATTCACATTTATTTTTCCAAGGTTCCTCTCTTCCCCATGTAAATTTTTAATTCACTTTTATCTTTCCAAAGTCTTCCCCATCCCCCATGCAAGATTCTAGAAGCCTTGACTTGTCACTTCACATGTGCCAAGGGCTTCTAGAACCTTGGACTTGTCACATCACCCACATGTGACAAATCTCCAAGTTTTTGGAGACCTCCTTTTATCTAATGAATCCTCCATTAAATGTAAATTTTTAATTTACATTTATTCTTCCCACACATTTCCCCTTTTCCCATGGAGATTTTTGAGGAATTCTAAAATTCCTCAAAAGTCTCTTTCATCCTCATTTAGGGACAAGAAGTTCTTTTTTGAAAAAATCTTCTCATCCCCCAAGGTACCTCAAAGGTACTTGTCCTTCATCCACCACATGTACTTCCCTTCCACCTCTTGTCTTTCTCTTCCACCTCATTTCCACATCACTCCACCCTAAGACATCTCATCTTCCACATGTCAATATGTGAGGGCTTGTGAGTCCTCAACTCACCATAGCCCTTCATCTTGTTCTTTGTTGGATCAATATCAACCATTGAATTCTCTAGAGAATTCAATTTATCCTATAAATACCCCTTCAATTCCCTCATTTAAAGGATCAAGTCTTTTGCAACAAAACTCTTACAAAATTTCCATTCAAGCTCTCATCTACCATAGCATTTAGCATCAACAATTCATCTTGCATCCATTCAAATCCATTGCCATCCAAGGAGCACACAATTCTTGAAGCATCCAAGGGCCAACCAAGGGAGGAGACAGCAACATAAAGGTATAACAGCAATCAATTTGTTCATCTTACTTCTATGTTGTTCATTTTCTTAGGCTAATCTTATTGAGGTGCCCTATTATCTTGCTTCTCTTCACATTGCACTATTAGTTTTTATCTAACATCTCACATTAGGAAGTAGCATTTTATTAGGATCACCTTTCTGGCATGCCCGGTGGGACCCACAAAGGGGTCTCTTTCTTTCACGTTTTCTGTTGTTAGCTTGTTTGCAGATTTAGGTCGTAGAGGGGTGAACTTGCCCTCCCGAACGCCGTAGAAGGGCGACCTTGCCCTTTGTTTCTGACTATTTTCTGCAAAGGGGTGACCTTGCCCTCTATTTCTGACTGTTTTCTGCAGAGGGGCGACCTTGCCCTTTGCTGTTTCCGACTGTTTTCTGTAGAGGGGCGACCTTGCCCTCTGTTTTTGACTATTTTTTGCAGAGGGGCGACCTTGCCCTCTGTTTTTGACTGTTTTCTACAAAGGGGCGACCCTGCCCTTTGCTGTTTCCGACTATTTTCTGCAAAGGGGCGACCTTTCCCTCTATTTTCGATTGTTTTTTGCAGAGGGGCGACCTTGCCCTCTGTTTCCAACTGTTTTCTGCAGAGGGGCAACCTTGCCCTCTGTTTTTGACTGTTTTCTATAGGGGGGCGACCCTGCCCTTTGTTGTTTCCAACTATTTTCTGCAAAGGGGCAACCTTGCCCTCTGTTTCCGACTGTTTTCTGCAAAGGGGCGACCTTGCCCTTTGTTTCTGACTGTTTTCTGCAGAGGGGCGACCCTGCCCTTTGTTGTTTCTGACTGTTTTCTGCAGAGGGGCAACCTTGCCCTCTGTTTCCGATTGTTTTCTCCCTTGCCCTTTGTTTCTAACTGTTTTCTGCAGAGGGGCGAACCTACCCTTTGTTATTTTTGACTATTTTCTGTAAAGGGGCGAACCTGCCCTTTAGGCTATTTTCTAACTATTTTCTGCAGAGGGGCGAATCTGCCCTTAAGGTTGTTTTCTGACTGTTTTCTGCAGAGGGGCGAATCTGCCTTTTAGGCTGTTTTCTGATTGTTTTCTGTAGAGGGGCGAATCTGCCCTTTGACTATTTTCTGCAAAGGGGCGAATCTGCCCTTTAGGCTGTTTTCTGTAGAGGAGTGAATCTGCCCTTAACAGCACATTCGAGAAGGTAAAAAAGGAACATTTTAGCTTCGTTTTTGTCTCTTTCTTTTGTTGTTTTGTGCTCTAACCCGCTAATCCTGTTTGTTGATGAGTGAAGTCAGATTGCTTGCTAGTATCTTGCGTATTTTTGCTGCAAAATCACAAAAAGGGAAAAGATAAACTAACATTTGCTTGCAGGGCCTTCCTTCTATTCTGTTTTTTAAAAATCTTTCTTTACTGCTTTATCTATTTACTTAGTATAAGTAGGGGAAAGTAATATTTGTTGCTTGTTGTGTTTATTTTATTTATTTTACCCTAAGGGGGCATTAGTTTGTTTTTACCTTCCTCCTTTGCACGTTGTGCGAATCTGAAGGAGGTAGTTGGAAACGATTAGTGTCTTCTTCTTAGCGGGACCTTCTTGGAGATTTCATCACCCCAAGGGATGATTCCAACCACACGTACCGACAGAATATATAAAGGGGGGAGAGCCAAAGTTGTACCCCAATCTAGTTGCATTGTAATTAGCGGAACGTCAAAGCTAGGGTGATACCTAGATAGATGTGAAGAGTTGGTCTGAGCCTTTCAGTATCTCACTGGGGCTCCCGACTCACGCTTGTGATGGACTGGTGTTTACAGTTGTGCCTCACGTACCGAGCGTATATCGAGGACTCCCTAGAAACCTTGTTCATCTTAGCGTAAGACCTTTGCCGGCCATACCCGTTAAACACTAATCATAGGATTGTGCTTGTTCAAAGTTTATTTCTGTGAAGAACCAGTAAATTTTGATAAGTCAAACTGTCATTAAACCAAGTTCAAATTTCCACTGCAGAGGGGCGACCTTGCCCTCTGTTTCAACCAATTTTTTTACAGAGGGGCGAATTTGCCCTTTGCTATTTCAACCTTTTTCGTTGCAAAGGGGCGAACTTGCCCCACTGTTTCAACCTTTTTTGCAGAGGGGTGAACTTGCCCCACTGTTTCAGCCTTTTCTGCAGAAGTGCGAATACGCCCCCTGAATAGACAGTTTGATCTGTTTGACCATTTTAAACCTCTATTTGAATCTCCGAAGCCTCAATTTGACCATTTCATCATCCTAAACACTCATTTGACCAATCCAAACCTTTATTTGGCCATTCCAATCCCCCGTTCACCCCTCCCGACCATCTATCTATCCAATCTAAATATCCGATTACCCGTTTCAAGCGGTCGTTTCCCTATTTCGAGCGGTCAACATTTTTTGAAAATCAACATTTCATCAACCGGACTGCATAAGTGCTTCTTAAAACATCATTGGAGTCCATATCTATCATCAAATCATCCATCCCAATCATCTAGACTTCATTTTTGAAATTTTTGATTTTTATGCCGAAACTTCTGGAGGCCATAACTTTTGACTCGGATGTGGGTTTTGGCTGAAATTTTATGGGTGGTTGCATTATGAGCTGGCATGTGGATTCCCAATGGACTATAATGGACTATAAGTCCATTGGATACTACTTCGACACGTTTTCAGAGCCTCAAACTTTCATCTTGACCCTCAAAATCACAAATTAGAATTTATTTTTTCCAATTTTCCAGTTTTTGATGAACTGTTTCGTTAATAACTCTGAATACATGTCTCATATTTCCGATGTTAGTTGGCAATTCATCCTATCTTAGTATTGGGTATTTTTTGGAAAAAATTGGACTCTCAAACGTATGCCTACGAAGTTTCCTAAAATGGCAAAATTTGACAATTTTTAAAAACTGCCAAATTTGGCAAAAATCTGATTGTCAACACCTTACGTCTTCTAGTTAAAACCCATGATCTTGTTTTCAAATCAATCCTATTATATCATATGATCCAATCCCAATCTAAGCCCCAATTCAGTCCTAATCTGAGCGTTAATCCCATCATCCTAATCTGAGCTTTCATCCAATCCTAATCTAAGCTTTCATCCAATCCCAATCTGAGCTTTCATCCAATCCCCATATGAGCTTTCAATTCATCCTAGTTCTCTATCCATAATCTATTCTTTCCTTTTAATCTATATCCATCATGAATCTTTATCCCCCTCTCACACGACCAATAATAGTAGTCAAGGGGAATCCTAACTCCGTTGATGACGATAACGAAAATCTTGTTGATCATGAAGATTGTTATATAGATTCCCTTGATGCTATCATTTCTAGAAAGCTCTCTCCAACCGCCTCCCAAAATCCAACTACTCCTTTGAACTATCCCACCATGCCTTCATCCACATCTAATAATGGTTCTTATGCTACCCTTGACAAGGGATATCCAACATCCTCACCATCGACATATTCATCATGTCCCTCCCTTTCAACCTCTATCCTATCCAACATCCACTTCCTCTTATCTTCATCATCATCAATCCCAATACCTCTACCTTTATCCCACATCCCAATCTTCTCATCCTAATCCAACACCTAAACCTTCCTATCACAATCCCCCATCCCAATATTCCTCCTATCCTAATCCACCATCTCAATCCTCTCATCCTAATCTACCATTTGTATCCTCCTATGCCAACCCACCATACATGTCTTCCTATGTTGGTCCACCACCTCAATCTTCCTATTCTAATCCAACATCCACACCTTCCTATCACAATCCCCCATCCCCATACCCTTACATTAATTTCACATCTCCCCATTCTAATCCTTCATCTACATCTTCCTACTATCACTCCCCATCCCAATCTAATCCAACATCCACATCTTCCTACATCACTCTCCCTTTCACTGCATTATACCTTAATCCTACATCTCCTCCAACCACTCCTAGTACTCCATCTAGTCCCATCCACTCATCTAATCATAATCCTCCATATCTTCTTAGTCCTACATCTAATCTCATCCCTTCATCTAATCATAATCCTCCATATCTTCCTAGTCCTACATCCAATCCCATCCCTTCATCTAATCCTAATCCTCCATCTCCTCCTAGTCCTACATCCATTTCCATCCCTTCATCTAATCCTAATCCTCCATCTCCTCCTAGTCCTACATCCAATCCCCTACCCACATCTAATCCTAATCCTCCATCTCCTCCTAGTCCTACATCCATTCACATCCCTACATCTAACCCTAATCCCACATCTCCTCCTAGTCCTCCATCCATTCCCATCACTCTACCTAATCCTACATCTCTTCCAAATGTCTCCCAATGACTCATGCAAGAAGAGACACCATGCCCTCCCACTCTATCATGTACTGTCACTAGTGATGAGGCCCTCCTCCATCCTATACCTATCCCTCCCATCACCGTTCCTAACACCGTCCAAACAGTTGAGACGGTCAAACCCATCGACTCCATTGAAATCCCATCTTCTACTACTAGAACCACCGAATCCATTGAAGACATTCAATCCCCTCCTCCTAGTCCTAATATTCACAAACTTCAATCCAATTACCTTCATGAATCCTCCATCCTCCTCTCTCCCCCAATTGAGGAGTCCCTCTAACACTCTTTCATCATCATACATCCCACACAAGATGAGTCATGCCAAGCGCTTGATCCAAAGCATACAAGCATATCCCCTCCTCCAAATCAAGATCACTCCATCCCATCTACTCCATCTCAAGAACATAGTCTTCCATTTATTTCATCTCATGATCCATATCCTCAACCAAGTCATGATCCTATCCTCCCATCCCCAGATCACACTATCTCCTCCACTCCATCCCATGATCCCATTTGCCTTCAAGATCCAATCACTCCTTCTCATGAGCCCTTATCGTCCACTACCATACATCTAGATTCCATTGTACTCCCCAATTCCTCTCATGATCCCTTATCACTCATTCCTCCTGATGCGGCTATCCCCTCATCTCCATCGCATGATCCTTCATCGCCAATCCCAACGCCACTTTTGTACCACCTTGGTTTCATTACACATATCTGTGGTGGCCTTCTTACAGAAGCAAAACAAAGTATAGGCACCACCTTTCCTCTTCCACCTACTAATGCACTCGCATCATGCTTCCAAAAGAATAAACATCCTACCATAGATCACATGCTTGAGAACATGAACTATCAAGGAAAAGGTTTAGGCCTTCATGAGCAAGGTATTTTAGAACCCATCCACATCAAAGAACATCCAGGCACACCTGGTCTCGGATATATCTCCCAAAACCCGCACTCTAAAGATGTTGGTACAACCTTCGTACATCCTAAACGATCCTCTTCTAAAGGTGCAAGAGGTACTTCCCATTGTTCTACCAAGACATATGCCACCATCCACCCTCCTCCATCATACTACCTAAAAACAACCATCTATCTTCCTCCCTCATCCTCTCAATCCATTTTGGGTCCTTATATCCCTCCATCCATCATTGCTCATCCTTCATCTACTATGGTTTCTTATATCCCTCCATCAAGCCCCACACATCCTCCATATACACAGTCTATTTTGGGTCCTTATATCCCAAAATCACCCCCTCCATCTTATCCTATTCATCCTTTCATTCATCCACCCCCTCTCCCTCATACACAACATAAACATCCTACCTTCATAACTCCAATCAAGATCAACAAAGGCACATACCTACACATTATCCATCTACACATAATCCCTATCATCCTACCTCCATCACTCCCCATCATCCATCTCCTCGCATCTATCCCCTTGCTACTAAAAGCACTTTGGATGCCAAAACAAAAATGTATAAATCCACATGTCCACATGAATCTAAAGCTCCTCATGTCCCCTTCAAAAGACATGTTAAAGAAAAGAAAAATCAAGTCCAAAATCCAAATCAATCCAAATGGTCACAAAGGCCCACCAAAGAAAAAATAAAAACCATGTGGATCCCAAAGAAAAAAGGTGCCATACCTTCAATTGAAAAGTCCATAACGACATCCAAAGTTGTTATTTCCCCACAAAATCATTCACCTCCTCCATCTCCTAAATCTGTTTTGGGTCCCTACATCCCAAAATTCACTATCCCAATGCCTCCATTATCGTCACACTCTCCATCCATTCATCCACCTATCTTTTCGCATCCACCATCACATGTGCCCATGTTGGTCCTGAACACCTTCCCCCATCACCAATCCACTCCATCATTACATCCATACACTTTCCAACATCCCCTCCACTATCCTCTCTATCTCCCCCATAAAATTCCTTTAATCCATCCTCTTGCATAAACCATCCAATCTAATAAGGTTGTACCAACATCTGAATAGTCACTTCAAACATGGGCTCTTATTACCTCATATGGAACTTGATGTGTGAGTCCTTCATCCCTATCCTTATCAATTGTCCTCTAAAAATCCGCATATCCATCTCCCTATCTTTATCTATCTTCGTCCACATCCTAGTCCAAAAAAAGAGAAAAAATCATCAAAAAAAAAAAAGAGAGAGAAAATCAGCAAAAAAAGAGAAAAAATACGAAAAAAAAGAAGGAGAAAATCATTCATCCAAAGGTGAAAACTTGGCAAACAAGCGCCTTGGCTTAGTACCATGATGAAAACCTGGCAAACAGGCATCATGTGTAAATCCCCCATCTAGTCTCCTTCCACGATTGGGGGCAACATCCACTTATGCATTCCTTTCCTCCATCTCCTACATCCACCTATATTCCACATCTTACCCACCCTCTTTCGCATCCTATCCAACCCTCCATCTTCCTTGTGATCTTGATAAAGATAGGGGAAAACCTATATACATGCGTTGGACATCTCTTGGCATATATTCCCCCTCATCCATACACTATCATATTCCTTCCACCCATCTTGCTATCCCTCTTGCCTCGTCATGCATGACACATATAGAGTGGGGGCATCTCCTTATTTGCAGTTGGGTCCTTGGAGACATTGTTCATCCATTCCGCCAGGTAATCCTCTCCATCCCCCCATCCTCTCATCCACTAGTCCTTTTCCATCTTTTCATCCTTATCTCCTCATCCGTTTATCTACCCAATAATCCATGTCATCTTTCTGAATCCTTATCCTTCTACCCATATATCCTAGCATCTTTCTATCTCCCCATCTTTATCAATCCATCCATTTCCCTTCCATCTCACAATCCCTTGTCATTGGTCTCTAGCTATAGGCTACCCCCATGCAATCCAATGACCTGATATATCACTATCATCATTCCTATCTATTTCTCATCTATCCATCATCTATCCACCTATCCTCGCATCTTCTTATCCATCCATTCATTTTCGTCCATTATCCCTTGTCATTGGTATCTAGCTATAGGCTACCCCCATGAAATCCAATGCCATTCTATCTCACTATCGTCACTCCTATCTCTTTCTCACATCTTTCCAATCTTCATACATCATCTATCCACCTATCCTAACATCTTCTTATCCATCCATCCATTTCCCTCTATTATTCCTTGTCATCGGTATCTAGCTATAGGCTACCCTCATGCAATCCAATGCCATGTTATCTCACTATCATCACTCCTATATATTTCCTACATCTTTCTGATATCTTATCACTCTTCATCATTCATCTATACATCCTCTCATCCTCCCAATTCCTCTTCTAATAATCTAGATCATTGTCCCATCTCTGAGCTTCGCATAACCCACATCCTGCATATCAACCGTCCCATCCGCACGGCCTATCTTGGCTCATCATATCCGCTCCATCATTTTATCCATTTATCTTGGTCATCTCATCATCCCTTATCCATTGTCTGTCGTGGGTCTCTTGTCGAACTACGTTGCCCCTGCGCTTTCACGTAGACAAGGTCGGTCATTTGATCTGCCCCCGAGGCTCTATCTTGTGTCTGTCTTGTCCTCTTCCATCATCTATCTTTGGCCTTGTGTCGAACTACATTTCCCCTGTGCTTTCACGTAGGCAAGGTCCATCATTTGATCTGCCCCCTGGGCATTTGTCCATCTAGTCTTTGTCATCCATCATTGGTCTCCATCATCCTCTTTCCGCTTTTACCATGGTATTTTCCTGAACTACGAGGGCTCTGCACTTTCATGTAGGCAAGGTTGATCTTTGATCAACCCTCGAGCCCCTAGGTCTTTAGGTTCAATCTTGTGTCATGTCATCTTGTTGTATCGTCAAGTATGTCCCTATCCGAGATAGTGCTTATCAAACAACGGTCATCTATATCACAAGATCCAATCGGTTTCTGGTATCCTATGTCATGTCGATCTTTTAATTTACTATCCATCATTGGTCTCAATGGGATGTATCCTTCCTAACAAACCTCATCAACCCCATCCATCATCTTGATCCTATGGCAAAGGACATCTAAAATTGATTATGATCTTTTGATGCTTTTGGCTTTTGTTTATCATTTGAGCTCCCTATCATCACTTTTCATGGTCGCCTTGATCCCTCATATCACGATGTGCTTTGACTAGTCAACATAGGAGCATATCTTGCTCATTTCTTTGTTTTTGTCTTCTTGGTTGTCCCACGTAGTACCCACCAAGATCCCTGAGGTCTTGTGTTACGCTGGGGCATCCTTTTGTGCTTGTGGTTATTCCAATACCTGGCCCGACCTAGGGTGTTGAGATAGCCTTCTTGTTTGTTGTGCTTGTTTTATGCATTAGATACTAATTCGTCTTGGTTTACATACCCTGATGCCCGGTGTCTTATGCTATAGCAAAAATCAGTGCTCTAAGGATGGCGAATTGTATTAGGATTGCATTTCATTTTCCATCCCATCATCTTGCATATCACCCCCATCCTCATCCATTCAAATAATCTAATCACACTCTTGGTTTTAGCCTTGCTACAAGCCTTGATCCAATCATCCTCATCATCATCATCACTATCATCTCTAGGATGTATCCTTCCATATCCTTGTGTTTTTTTGGGATGTATCTTTCCCTCATCAACAACACTCTCATCGGGATGTATCCTTCCCTATCCTTGTGTTGTTCTGGGATGTATCATTCCCTCGTCAACAACACTCATCCTCATCCTCATCATCAGTGGGATGTATCCTTCCCTATCCTTGTGTTGTTTTAGGATGTATCATTCCCTCGTCAACAACACTCATCCTCATCCTCATCAGGATGTATCCTTCCCTATCCTTGTGTTGTTTTGGGATGTATCATGTCCTCATCAACAACACTCCATCAACCATCCGCCCAACCTGGCTTGTACCTGGACTGGGGCAACATCACATTTTTCCTTGCATCCATTTGTGCTCACCTTTATCCCCCATCGCTTATCATCATTTTTTTTTGTTTCATCACTTTACATTGTCATTTTCATATCCCCTCTCATCTCTCATCCTTTCCCCCATCTCTTCCTCCTTCATCACTTGCCTAATTTTGAGCCCTCTTTCCAACCATACCATCCATTTCTTCCTATTGAGAGGTCACCCGGGACCCCTCTCTTTTCCCCCATCGCCCTCTCAAGGGGGCATACCCTTCACATTAATCCATTTTCCCTGCCATAGTCAACCCCTTCCAGGATTGGGGCATCTTCATCCATTTCCCTGCTAATTTGGACATCTCAGGTCCTCTTCCCCACGTCGGGGCATCATCTTCTAGTTACTTCCTCTATAGAGTCATCTGCACTTTATTTTCTTCGAAGCACGATTATTCTAATGGTACTTCGAAGAGGGGCAAAATGTAGACATCTAAATTTGACCACTTCTACATGGTCAAAATCATCTATTATATTCATCTATTCCATTAGCAGTGATTAAATAATTTATTTAGTCATTATTTTATTTTCTGCCTAAGGTTCCTAAAGTATCTAATTAAATAAATTAAATACTTTACCTTACCCCCTTGTCTTCTCTTCTCTAAATTAAATAAACATGACAAATTATTTAATTTAGTCATTTAACCCATTTGGATTAAAATCAATTTTTAATTCCTTTTTTCTCTCTCCTTGTCACATTCTCCATAACCCTCTTCTAATCCGGATTAAATTAATTAATCTGTGATTAGGATGTGCACCACTTAATCTTGTTTAAGTGTCACATCCTCCATAATCTCCCACTTGCCTCTAACCTCTCATTAATTACCTTAATCCTATGTTTGCACAACCTTAATCAGAATCATTAGCCACATTTGGCTTACCTTTTCTGGTCAACCTTCCCACTTACCATTTTTAGCCTAGACTCTCTTCCCCATGTGAATTTTTAATTCACATTTATTTTCCCAAGGTTCCTCTCTTCCCCATGTGAATTTTTAATTCACTTTTATCTTTCCAAGGTCTTCCCCATCCCCCATGCAAGATTCTAGAAGCCTTGACTTGTCACTTCACATGTGCCAAGGGCTTCTAGAACCTTGGACTTGTCACATCTCCCACATGTGACAAATCTCCAGCTTTTTGGAGACCTCCTTTTATCCAATGAATCCTCCATTAAATGTAAATTTTTAATTTACATTTATTCTTCCCACACATTTCCCCTTTTCCCATGGAGATTTTTGAGGAATTCTAAAATTCCTCAAAAGTCTCTTTCATCCTCATTTGGGGACAAGAAGTTCCTTTTTGAGGAAATCTTCTCATCCCCCAAGGTACCTCAAAGGTACTTGTCCTTCATTCACCTCATGTACTTCCCTTCCACCTCTTGTCTTTCTCTTCCACCTCATTTCCACATCACTCCACCCTAAGACATCTCATCTTCTACATGTCAAGATGTGAGGGCTTGTGAGTCCTCAACTCACCATAGCCCTTCATCTTGATCTTTGTTGGATCAATCCCAATCGTTGAATTTTCTAGAGAATTCAATTTAGCCTATAAACACCTCTTCAATTCCCTCATTTAAAGGATCAAGTCTTTTGCAACAAAACTCTTGCAAAATTGCCATTCAAGCTCTCATCTACCATAGCATTTAGCATCACCAATTCATCTTGCATCCATTCAAATCCATTACCATCCAAGGAGCACACAATTCTTGAAGCATCAAAGGGCCAACCAAGGGAGGAGATAGCAACATGAAGGTATAACAGCAATCAATTTGTTCATCTTACTTCTATGTTGTTCATTTTCTTAGGCTAATCTTATTGAGGTGCCCTATTATCTTGCTTCTCTTCACATTGCACTATTAGTTTTTATCTAACATCTCACATTAGGAAGTAGCATTTTATTAGGATCACAGATAGGTTGCAAGTGTTATGCAAGAGCATGGATTAAATATACATTTTGTTGATAGGGAAGACATTTATTCACAAAATCACAAGAGTCATGCTCCATAGTAGGCCAATAATATCCAGCTTTGTGAATCCTTTTTGCTAAGGCCATTCCATTAGAATGGGACCCACAAACACCACTATGCATGTTGTTTAATGTGATATGAGATTCTGATTTGTTGAGAAATCGGAGAGTACCATCATACCCTCGATGATAAAGTGTATCCCCCACAATCATGTATCAGGATGAGCATTGGATAAATGAATTTCGTTAGTTGCGTTAAGGTTTGGTGGTAGGATGTTGTCATGGAGGTAGGTATAAATATCATGGTACTAGGGTGAATCGGGACCTACGATATTACACACCATCTCATTATCAAAGACATTATATGCTGGGATTAGTAGTTGTTCAACAAGGAACTCATAGTTCGTTCAATCTTTGGGCATGTCGATGAGGGAACCAATCGTAGTTGTTGCTTTGTTTTGGACTATGGGAATCTACTCAAATTGGATGTGGGTGAAGTACTTTTTAAAGTCATCCACCATGTGTTTGTATGGCAGCAGCTTATCATCTTTTGTCTAAAACTCGTCATTGACCTATTTGATAATGAGTTGGGAATCGCCAAAGACTCAGAGGCGAGTGATGTTCTATTGGATGGTGACTCTGAGGCGAGTGATTAAAGCTTCATACTCAACAATATTGTTGGTGCATGGAAAGGCTAACCTAAATGACTTTGGTATGTAGTCACCTTGAGGAGTGACGAATAAAACAACTGCACTAGCTCCATTATGTGTATATGACCCATCAAAGCAGAGAGTCCATATATTTGTTTATGTGACTGTAAGGACCATTTCATCAAGAAAATCAGCTACTAATCGATATATGTCAACCAAAGGAGCATCGACCAACTGATTTGCTATTACCTATCCCTTGATTTCTTTTCAGTCCACATACTCTATGTCAAACTCACTCAGTAACATAGCCCACTTGGCCATGCAACCAATCAAAGAAGTTTTGGATAATAGGTACTTAAGTGGGTCAACTTTTGATATGAGCTTGATGGGATGACTAAGCATGTAATGATGAAGCTTTTGTGAACTGAAGACCACTACCAAATAAGATTTTTCCATAGAGGAATAGTTGAGCTCATAACCCACAAGTGTTCGGCTGATGTAATAGATAGCGCGTTCCTTGGAGAACTCATCATGTTGGGCCAGTAATGCCCCCAATGCAATGGATGTAGCTGAGATATATAGCTAAGGTGGTTTACCTAGAATGGGAGGCATTAGAATAGGTGGTTGAGCCAAGTACTCCTTAATCTTTTCAAAGCCTTGCCGACACTCTAAATCCCACTTGAAAGTGATTTCTTTACATAGCAGATGGGTGAATGATTGACACTTGTTAGCAAGCTAGGCTATGAAGCATCTGATAGACTGTAGCTTTCCTTGAAGACTCCTTAATTTCTTTAGATTACATGGTGGGGGAATTTCCATTATTTCTTTGACCTTCGCTAGATCCACTTCTATACCCCTTCTAGAGACTATGAAACCCAATAATTTTCTAGATGTGACCCCAAACACACACTTTTTTGGATTGAGACACAACTTGTAGTGCTCTAACCACTCAAAGATTTTCTTCAAGATCATGGTATGCTCCTCTCTAGTCTTGCACTTTCCCAATAAGTCATTGACATAATCTTCCATGATGATATGGATGAGGTCATGAAAGATAACAGTCACTGCACGTTGATAAGTTGCCCTTGCATTTTTCAGACCAAAGGGCATGACATTATAGTAGAAGGTGACCTAAGGGGTAAAGAAGGTAGTTTAATGTTGATCTTATGGTGCAATTCTAATTTGGTTGTAGTCAAAAAGTCATCCATGAGGGATAGCATCTCATGCCCTACTGTAAGATCTACCAGCTCAATGTTTGGAAGAGGGAAATCATCCTTTGGGAAAGCTTATTGAGATCCCGAAAGTCTATATAGATTTTGATATTTCCATTTGGTTTGGCCACAAGCACTATGTTGGATATCCATTCAAAGTAGTCAATAGGTCTTATGAACCCAACCTCCAACAGTTTCTCCATTTTTTTCTTGACAAGTAAAGGCACTTGGCGATGCATTTTTCTTAGCTTTTGTTTAACAAGTTTAACATCTGGATGAACGTCCAAATGGTGTATAGCTAGTGCGGGATCTAATCCTAGGATGTCAAAGTAGGTCTGGATGCAAATTTAATGATTCCTTATTTTAACAAGCCGACAATGATCAAATACTCTTCCTTTGAAAATGATCTAGCTACATAAGTTATTTTGGGGTCTTTTTTCGTTCCCAAATTAACTTTTTGTGTTTCCTTGATCAAGATAGAAGGCCATTCAGATAAGTGAGCTCCAACAAGGTGAAGATGAACATCCCCATCTTCTAATGTCTCATCAAGGTTTTCACTAGAAGATACACCCTTTATTTTTACTTTTGATGAGTCAGAAAGTGCCTTAGAGAGGTTTTCACCAGGTGACTCTTTTTTATTTTGTCTCCTTCTATTTTTGCAGTTAGGGTGTTCACCTTCCCCCAATCCCATGAGATGTACATAAACGTCCTCTAAAGGATAGATATATGTAGGTGTGCTCCCTCATAGGTCCCAATCAATTAGGTTGGGATGACGAGGGGAAATTTTGATGGTAAAGATAGATGTGGAATCAAATAGGGATGGGAGATCTATGTCATCATATGAGAGTATGATGGTTTCTTATTCAGGTATGTCCTTGAGGAAATCATCATCTATATTGACATTATTTAAGGTACTAGGGGATGATGCAGGACCCTTTTTCTTTTTCACATAGCCTAAGCCCACACGTTTTGGTCGCACAGGTGTCTCAATAGGGTGTAGTCTTCCTTGCTCTTCTACGTCAAGACCTCCCCCTTGATAATTGTATTTTTTTGCCAACTTTGATGCATGGGGATAGACCTCCTAGAAATATTATACAAGGGGGTGATGGCTCTAGTTCTTCTTTCTAGACCCATTGACTGATATCATCCTCCATTTGATCTTGAAGTGTTTTTGGGGATTGGAAGGTAGTTGAACCCGTATTCTTAGAACGAAGCGTTTTAGTCTTTACTTATTCCTTTGGAGTTGACTAATAAGGTTTCCCACAGGTGCGAGGAGATGGTGGCATTTTTTCCACATTAAGAGCAGTACACATTTCATATTCTTTGCAACCTTTATCGATGATATAGAATTTGGTGATGGTGGATTCAGAAGAGGTGGATGGGGTGGATGTTGTGTTAGATGATGGATTTGAGGATGATGCCTGAGGTGCCCCCACTTCAACTCCTGGGAAATATCGGGAGTGATGGAAAGAGGCTTTGAGGGCACGACAATATTCAAAGCGTTGAGGATCAACATGAATGGTTACCTCCATCCCATTATAAGGAAATTTTAGGCACTGATGATAATTGGAGGGAATGGTTTGCATGGCATGAATCCATGGGTGGCCGAGGAGAAGATTATATGGGAGGTCCAGATCAAGGACATGGCACGTGGTGTACTGCACAATGGGGCCAACCTAAATAGGAAGAAAAATAATGCCTTCAGAATCCCTTTCTGCATTATCATAAGCTTTGATGGTGATAGTCTAATTATTCAAGTCAGCTTGGGTATACCGTACTTGTTTTATGAACTTTAACTTATAGAGGTTAAGGGAAAATCCATTATCTACCAGAACCCTTTTTACTTTATGGTGGGCTACAAGGACTTCGATGTGGAGGGGATGGTTATGGTTTGAATCGATTGATGACATATTATTTTGACTGAATTCCAGCTGATATATAGATGACTTATGTCCTACTAAGGCTTGAATTGGGTAGGATCTATATCATTAGGCACATGGGTATCCTGGAGAGCTTTGGTGAGGATTTCTTGATGGATGGGGGAAGACTTAAGCAAGTCCAAAATGGATATCTAAGTAGGATTCTTCCCAAGATGATCAAGAATATTATATTAGTAACTCATAGGAGTCGGTTGGGATGATGTGGAAGGCCGAGGAATGGATATGTGGGTGTGACACATAGTAAGAACACATTGTGGATCTTTTCCTTTAACACATATCATGGACACGTGTGGATCTACCTGACTGATGCACATAGCTATTTTTTCATAGTTATAGGGTACATTCTTATAGCTAATATTGTTGGTGTTGTTAATTTGGTTGTTGTTATTATTAGGCTCGAGATTAGCATTGGAAGTACTAGCACCTTAATTGTGCTTGGGGAAAGTGTTTTAATATATTTGTAGTTGAGCATTGGACGATGTCGCCTGATTTGCATCCACTATTATATCACCTCGATCTATAAGATCTTGGATATACATTTTAATACCTTGACACTTGTTAGTGGAATGACCTTTAATTTTGTGAAAGTCACAATACTCATTTTCCCTATACTAGACGAGCTTTGGTTTTGACTCATCAAAGGGCTTCCTCATAGGATAGACAATCAGATAGCTCGCTTGCAGCAACCTATTGAAAACAACACTTAAGGTTTCTCCCAAAGGGGTGAATTAGCATTTATTATTCCCTTGATTGTTTTGATTAGATTGTTGGGGAGGACTGGATGCACCATGTGGTACGGATATGACATTGGGGTTCGATTTTTTATTAGGGAAATTGTGATCTTTGTGAGGTGTTGTCTATTTGGACGTGTTTCATATTAGTGACACCATCATTGACAACATTTTTGTTTGTATTCCAGTAGTGGGACTTATCTCCAGATGACTTTTCCTTATCTGATTTATAGATCTTGATTTGTCCCTTAGCAATGAGGGCCCTCCCAATGGTAATTCCCTTTTCTATGACCTTTAAAAAGGTGGTAACACAGTGAAGATTAATATTATTCACCACATTAGGATGGGCATTAGCAATGAAGATGGTCACCATGTCCTTCTCACTGAGATGGGATTTTAGCCAACTAGCCAAGGCATGCCACCTTTGTAGGTAGCTTGCAAAGGTTTCTCCCTTAAGTTGTTTTTATTTCAAAATATCTAAGGTATCTATGTCCTCAAATTTAAAGGAGAAGTGTGCAACAAATTTTTTTGACAGATCTGCAAAAGAAGAGATTGACCCCTTTTGAAGACCCATGAACCAGTCTAGAGCTATCCCTGTTAGAATCCTAGGGAATAAACGTAGGAGATAATTGTCATTGTGCAGGACTTCTTGGCAATGTGTGTAAAATTCCTACAGGTGGGTTCTTGGGTCACTCTTTCCTTTGGAGGGATCAAATGGATAGGGACAGATATCGTCAAATTTAAAAGACTTTTTGGATGTCCCTGCTTGCAAGTCCTTTAACATGCCTTTAATCTCCTCCCACTCCTTATTGGCAGGTGTCAATTGAATAGGATTGGTCAAATTGGACTAATTGTAGGGGGGATATTGTTGATAAGATGAGGATGGAGTCAGAATGGTTTGATCGTGTGATGGTGGAGGTGGATATGAAGGAGTTGGTTGATATTGATTAGGATACGTGGATTGGGGATTGGCATAAGATTGTTGATATGATGGTAGGTTTTGATAATACGAAGAGGAGGCACCCTACTGATATGATGGTGGTTGTTGATAGTAATATGGATTGGACTGGTAGTTGTAGGCAGATTGCTATTGATAAGCGTATGGGGTTGTTGCGGGTTGGATTGGTAATTGTAATTTGTTTGTTGTTGGGGAGCATAAGGAGGCTAATGTGGAGTAGATTTCTAGTAATAGGGATGTTGTTGTGATAGTTGGAGATTATTGTGGGATTGTCATTGTTGGGATTGTTGTGTGTAGGATGGTTGTTGTTGACATTGCTATGGATGATAGTAATAGTAATTGGGATTGGGATTATCTGTAGTAGCTTGCGGATGATAGGTTCTTTAAGGATGATATAAATATTGGGTAGCGGAATTACCTTGGATTTGTTGGGAGGATTGTTGGGATTACGTCAGGTTATGTGAATGTTGAGGGGGTTGTTGGTGAGGAGGTTGAGATGGAATTTGAGATTGTTGAGGGATGACCTGTGATTGATGAGGAGGTTGTGAGGGAGTTCCTTGAGGTTTGTGTGGAGATGGTTGTTGATGTTGTTGTGGGATTTGACCTTGTTGGGGATTACCTTGCGGTTGGTGCGAGGGTTGCGATGGATTACACTAAGCTTGATGCAAGGGTGGTTGTTGAGGCTGTGATGGGATAGTAGTGTGAAGCAAACGTTGTGACAAGGTTTGTTGTGGTGGAAGACTACCTTAAGGTGACTATTGGGGTGTAAATGGAGGTGGTGGTAATTTAGATGCGAGTGTAGGACCAAGAGGTGGAGGTGGTGCAGTAAAAGGGTTATAAGCACTGCCCCAAGTATTCCCAAGTAATTGACCTGATTGATTCAATGGAAGAGGTGGTGTGAATGGCAAAGGGATTTAACCTTGCAGAATGTTCATGCGTTGTGGATTGGGAGGACCCTACAGTATACCAAGACCAAGAGGATTGTTAGGATCGGGGCCTTCGGGATTTTTAGGATCAAGCGATGCACCCATAACCAAAATTGGAACCCGAGGGGGTGGTATAGGGGGTGTTACTTGATAAAGAACAGAATTGCCAAATCTAGGCTAATACCAACCATCTTATGGTGGACCTTGGGGGACGTATGAATTTCCTAGATCATTTTGAGAATTTTGAGGATCTTGCGACACAAGGGATGTAGGAGGTGTAATGTTGACATATTTGGATAATTCAAACTCCGACGGTGGCTTGATACCCTTAATGATTAAAGTTACGAGGATCTTTTCCCCATGCTCATATAGAAGATGATTCATCATTTGCAAATTAGTGGGATTACTGTGGTATTCATCCACTATGATCTCAGGTTGGTTAACCATGCTTTTGTCAGGAGGAGATTGAGTGTGGACCGCAGTGTTAGATTCCGATGAGCCACCATTGGTGGGTTGATCTTGAGGAATGTGAGGTTGAGTACCTTGAGGCTATTGTTGCTCCATGATCTTCTTTGCTTGTGATTGGGTGATGACGGGCATGAAAATGCAAAACAGCTAGGTGGCTAGGATGACACTAAGCTCTAGGATGCACTTGGATGCTGTTGTAGATGGTGACTAAAAGGGTTTCTAAAATTATAGATTGATTGATTAGATGATGGATGGGATGATATGGATGATTGATAGGATTGGATTCGATTGGATAGATTGATTGGATTGGGTAATGGATAGGATAGGATAACTAATAGGATTGGATAATTGATTGGATTGGATCGATAGGATTGGATGGTTGATTGAATTGGATGGATAGGATTCTAAACTAAGTGTAGGGGCTTAACTTGATGATAACAAGATGATCATAGCATAGAATCTACCTCATGATGAGAGGATATTGATAAGGCCATGGAGGATTACTAACTTAGGATGGATAACAATCCTAAGTGAGCATGGATGATGATGATTAGGGTTAGTTACCCATCCCAATAGGATAAAAATCCCCTAAAATGAATTTTAAAGGACTCAAATTGAGGAAATAATGATGGAAATTTAATCTAGGGATATCCTAAGATGCACCTATGTGATTGGATTGAGGATTCGATGACTTTTGAAAAATGAAGATGGACTAAAATGATGATTACGGGCAAATGGCTAGTGATAAAAAAAATTGATCATGGGAACGAAGTCAGAAAATGGCAGGCTTTTAGTGGTCCAAAGGATTAACTCTCAAGATTTTTGTATGAGAAGCGCATTCACCTTTGTGTCACACAAGTTCTCCCATCTAGATGACAAGTTCACCTATCTAATGGAGTGCAACATCGCCTCTGTGTAGTGCAATTTTTCTTGTATCTAGGACTTAGGTTCGCTTATATTTGGAGATGAAAAAAAAGAAACAGGCAAACACAGGACACAAAATCGCCTATCTACATATCAGGATCACCTATGTTTATGATAGGATCACCTCTCATGGACACAGGATCGCCTATATCTTCGGAAACCAAAAGGAAATGGGCGGACATAGGACACAAAATCACCTATCTTGAGATGTATGGCCACAAATAGAGACACCTATTATGAGATGGCCTATCTAATGGTCAACAGATTCGCATGTCTTGAACTATATGGATGGGGATGGTATGGATAGACACAGGATCGCCCCTGCGGACAGCAGGATCACCTATTCAGGGAACAGATGGGCAAGGATGACATGGACTCGCCTATGAGGGAAGCAGGATTGCCTATTTTAAGGGAACATGCAGATGTGGGTTCGCCTAATGGAGGAACCCATAGGAAAATTCACCCCTGACAAGGATGAGTTTTCCTAAAGGATAACCTAGACTGGACTTGAGACATAGAATCACCCATGTTCAGGGCAGGATCGAATGTCCACAATGCAAGTTTTCCCCTGTGAGAATTAAAATCTCCACTGAGGGCAGGGCTAGACTACGACAAAGGACAAAAACATAGCAAAAAAAAGATAGAAGGTTGGACTGACTCAGACCGACGACAAGCACTGGTATCGCACAAGAAGACACGCCAGGTAGCACAATCCTAAAAGTAGTGATAAAGGGTTTATAAACTTGATGTAGGACCACCACCTTGAGGGGATACCCAAAGTTTAATACTCTATGATACCAGAGTGGTTCTCTAGATCACCCTTTCTCACGAAGGCGAATAGCTAGAGATCCAGTGGCATAGGGTCATCAATAGACACCATGGGCTCACCTTCTCTTTCTCACTCAAGGACTATCATAGTACACCATGAGGATTTCTATCTCAACCCAAGGGAGTACATGGTGAGTAACTTCGAGGTACAGTGTGCAACCCCTGCACTACACCAAGCCGCGGCTAAAACATGGGTCTTTATCTAGGCTGAACAAGGCTATCTTGTGCATCCTCGATATACGCTAAGGTACTTGAGGCACAATCATGAACACCATCTCGTCACAAGTGTGGATCAAGAGCCCCAACAAGGTACTATAAACTCAGACCAACCCTGTATGTCTTATCTAGGTATCACCCTAGCTTTGATGCTTCGCTAGACATGACTGAATTGGGGTACAACTTTAGTTCTCCCCCCTTTATATACCCCACCGGTAACATGTGGTTCGAATCATCCCCCAGGTGATGAAATCCCAGGAAGGTCCCACTAAAGGAAGGAAATACTAGATGTTTGTTAGTGTTAGAAGGCAGATATCTAAAAATTTAAATATAGATTTGATCAATAAACAGAGAAATAAAACACACACATAAAATTATAACACAGAGAATTTAACGTGGTTCACCCAATATGGGTTACATCCACAAAACTGCAGCCATCCAATTATTCTATTATTCAGTGTAAAACTTATTACAATCTCATGAATAATCACCTTTTCACACACTGCAACTCCCATCCCAACCCCTTATAACAAGATTTTAAGAAGCTTCCAGATTAGGGTTCTACAAAGTCAGTTTTTTCTTCTTCTTTTTTATGATTTTTCCTTTTTCGGTGACGACACGAAAAAGTAGGAGGGTTGCCACCCTCGAACCCCCACTTTTCAGGGGCTGCCACCCCGAACCCTTGCCCAAGGCCTGACCTAGCCCCGGACCCTAACGAGGATACATGAAGAGTGTATAGTATAGCATGATCAATCACCACATACCAACAATCTCCTACTTGGAGACTGATCAAGCTCCACACCAAACAATCTCCCACTTGGAAATTAATCCTAGACGACACCGTTGTAGTTACAACTCCCATTGGAAATAAGCACTTTGGACCCTATTGCTTTGTTATACTTGAATTCAACCATGAATACCAATTGAAGCTAAAGAGGAGCTCAACTTCTCCCTTGTCACTGCCTTTGTAAACATATATGCTATATTGGCATCTATATGTATCTTTTCCAGCTTTACCTATCCATCCTCCAACACTGACCGAATGAAATGATATCTCAGTTGTATGTGTTTGGTTTTAGACTGCAAGGAAGAATTCTTTGCAAGATGTATAACACTCTAGCTATCTGTAAACAAGTGGTTTAAGCCTATTGTTTGCTCAACTATTCCATGAAAAGTTGCAGCCATATCATCTCCTTTGCTACCTTTGTTGCAGCCACATAATCTACCTCTATGGTGGATAAAACAACCACCTTTTGCAATTGAGAAATCCAACTCACTGTTGTCCCACCAACTGTAAATACATAGCCTATGGTACTATGCCTGGTATCTATATCCCTCTCCAAATATGAGTCAACATGGCCTTTTAAATCAGTATTAGAGCCCCCAAAACATAAACATTTTTTGGATGTACCTCTTAAGTACCTAAGAATCCATTTTACCACATTCCAATGCTCAACTCTGGGATGACTCATGTACCTACTAAAAACTCCTACAACATGTGCAATATCCGATCTCGTGCATACCATGGCGTACATTAAACTACCTATAGATGAAGCATACGGTACCTTGGACATTTTTTCTTCCTCCTCTTATGTCTTTAGACACATATCCTTCGTCAATTTAACATGACTGGGAAAAGGTGTGCTAACAGCTTTTGCATTCTCCATATGAAATCTCTGCAACACATTTTCAACATAATCAGCCTGACATAAAAACAATTTCCTATTTTTCCTATCTTTTGTAATCTTCATACCAAGGATTTGTTTTGTTGCCCCCAAATCCTTCATAGCAAATCAATCTGCTAACTGTTGTTTTAACTCCTTTATGTGATCCATGTTAGACCCCGCTACAAGCATATCATCAACATATAAACATAAAATAATGTAACAATCTTCATCTAACCTCTTAAAGTAAATGCAATGGTCTAAATTACACCTATTGTAGCCTTGTTCAGCCATAAAACTATCAAATTTAATATACCATTACTAAGGTGTTTGCTTCAAGCCATATAAACTTTTCTTCAATCTACACACTAGTTTCTCCTTACCTTTGACCTCAAATCCTTGTGGTTGTTCCATATATATTTCCTCTTCCAAATCACCATGGAGAAAGGTAACATCAAGATGTTCTAAATACAAACCTTCAACAACCACAATACTTAAAACAGTAAGAATAGAAGTCATTTTAACAACTAGAGAAAATATTTCATCAAAATCAATACCTTTTCTTGTGCAAATCCCTTTACAACTAATCTAGCTTTAAATATTTTCTTACCTTCATCCTCCTCTTTCATCCTATAAAACCATTTTTTTGCTAAAGCCTTTTTACCTGCAAGTAACTTGCATAATTCTCAAGTCTTATTTTTCAGCAAGGAGTCCATTTATTCTTCTATTCCATGCTCTCATTAAACCTTGGTATCCACCTGCATAGCTTCATTATAATATTCCAATTCACTAGCATCAATTAATAAAATAGAATACAAAGAGGGATAAAATCTTTCTGGAGGTCTATTTATCCTTGAAGATCGTCTAACATTCACTGGAGTTTGTGGTATTTGTTGTTGTTTTTGTTGCAGACCATGAGGAACCACTGGAACATCATTGTTTGGAGTATCAGCACTGCATAATCATTTTCTTTCTTCTCATGCTACTGAAACTGATCTTTGTACAACACTTTTCATTGAATATGACATCCCTACTTCTTAGAATTTTCTTAATTTCAAAATCCCAAAGCCTATAACTAAATTCATCAATGCCATATCCAAAAAATATACATTTCTTTGATTTTGCATCAAGCTTGGTTCTATTTTCAGAATCTACATGTGCAAATGCTTCACAACCAAAGGTTTTGAGAAAAGAATAACTCACCTTCTTACTTGTCCATGCTTCCTTTGGAATACCACAACCCAAAGGATTAGAGGGACCTTTATTAATTAAATAAACAATATTTTTTATAGCCTCTACCCACATGCTTAAAGGCAGCCCAACAAGCAATATCATAGTCCATGCAAGCTCCATTATTGTTCTATTCATATGCTCAGCCACTCCATTTTCTTGTGGAGTCCTTGGAACCATTTTCTGTCTACAAATACCATTAGAGGAACAATATTATTAAAAATATTTATTGCAATACTCACCACCATTATCAGATCTGAGACATTTTAACCTTTTACCCATCTCATTCTCAACCAAGCTTCTCCATTTTTTAAAAGTTTCAAATACATCAGATTTATGCCTAAGGAAATAAATCCATACCTTCCTAGTTGCATCATTAATGAATGTAACATAATACCGAGAGCCACCGAGAGAAGATACCTGAGTTCGTCCCCATACATCTGTATGCACAGGCTCCAATTTCTTATCTTTCTTTTGTTTCCCATCCTTGAGAAAACTAACTCTCTTTTGTTTTCCATACACAACTTTCATAGAAATCCATATTAACACATTTTATACTTGGTAAAAAATTCTTTGAATGAATTAATTTAATACCTTTTTCACTCATATGACCAAGTCTATTGTGTCATAGTGTTGATTTAGAGTCCACAACAACTATTAGATTTTATCCCTGTTGAACTACAACAACCGTTCCTAAGCATTGATTTTTATCTGCAATAGCTAAAGTAGAAGGAACAGTATGACCTGTACAAAGATATAAGGTACCTAATTTCACACCTTTTTCTACCACTAAAGCACCTTTTGTAACCTTCCAATTTTTATCACTAAATGTAGCAACACAACGTTCATCATCTAGTTGCCCTGCTGAAATTAAATTTCTTTTTAACTTTGGAACATGTCTTACCTCATGTAGTAGCCAATGATTCCCATTCTGCAACTTAATCTTGATTCTTCCCTTTCCAACAATCTGACAGAGTTTTTTATCTCCCAAATAAACCAGCCCAAAATCCCCTTGGACATAATCAAGAAAATAATTTCTATGGGGCGTAGCATGAAATGAAACCCTTGAATCTAACACCCAAGAACCATCAACATTATCAAGGGAAATAATCAAAGCATCCTCATCAGATTTATTACTTACCACATTTGCCTCTTTATTTCCTTCCTTTTTGTCTCCTTTATTTTTTTGAGACCAGCAATCTTTTTTTAAATGACCCAGCTTACCACAGTACCAGCAGTCCCTCTTATCTCTAGATTGGGACCTCTTTTCCTTTGATTTTCCTCATGACTTCCCATAACTTCCAAAATTATTTCCTCTCTCCTTTGTTTTTCCCCTACTTTTTGCATTCAAAACACTACCTGATGTGGATGTTCCACCTGAGCTTTTCCTATGAATTTTCTCGCTCAAAATAACACCAACAACATCATCAAATTTCACTGCATTAGAACCAGAAATAGAATTGCTAACAACCACTACCAAGCTATTCTAGATTTCAAGCAAAGAACACAGAATCAAGAGCCCTAACTTCTTCATCAAAGTTTACATTTATAAAATTTTATTGACTGGTAACCGTATTAAACTCATTTAAATGGTCAGCAACTAAACCCACCTTCTACCATTTTCATATTAAATAAACGCTTCATAAAAAATACCTTATTCAAAGCAGAACGTTTTTCAAATAACTTCGCCAAGGTTTGCATCAACTTTTGAGTTGTCTTTGTTGTTCTAATATTGAATGCCACCAATTGTGCTAGGCATAAACGAATACTACCAAGTGCCTTTCTGTCCAAAATATCTCAGTCCTCATCAGACATTGATGAGGTTTTCTTGGTTTTCCCTTCCAATGGCTTCCATAAATCCTTCTGATAGAGGTATTCCTCCATCTGCATCTTCCATAACTGATAGAACTTAGCCCATTAAAATTATCAACCTTCAACTTACCCTCATCTACCATTGTTCCCACTCAACCGTGAGACCTTCCTGTAGAGGATAACTAAAAAACAACTCGCTTTGATACCACTTGTTATGGTTAGAAGGCAGATATCTAAAAATTTAAATGTAGATTTGTTCAATAAAGCAAGAAATAAAACATACACAAAAAATTATAACAAAGAGAATTTAGCTCAGTTCACCCAATATGGGCTACATCCACAAAACCACAGCCATCTAATGATTTTATTATCCAGTGCAAAACTTATTACAATCTCGTGAATAACCGCCTTTTCACACACTGCAACTCTCATCCCAACCCCTTATAATAATATTTTTAGAAGCTTACAGATTAGGGTTCTACAAAGTCAAAAAAAAAATCTTTTTTTTGATGATTTTTCCTTTTTCGGTGACGACGCGAAAAAGTAGGAGAGTTGTCGCCCACGAACCCCCACCCAAGGCCCGGCCCGGCCCCAGACCCCAGCAAGGATACATGAAGAGTGTACAGTATAGCATGATCAGTCGCCACATACCAACAATTTTTCAGTTGGTCCCCAGGCTCGCACGTAGCGTAAGGGGAGAGCTTAGATGCACTAGCGCTTCCTGAGTGGACTGGACTAGACTGGAATGAATTGCAATTTCTCGTCACCTAGGATCACCAAAAGGTGCAAGGGGAGTGGATACGTCAATAATTCACTCCCAGTCACGGCAAACAAGTTAATTGACCCTCTAATTAATCTATGTGTGCCTAAATTAGTATGGAAAAAGGATACACAAACAGAGTTAAACTAGGGTCTTCGACCGATCATCCTATAGAAGATAAGTCAATAGTTTTCACCATTGATCTTCACAAAATGTGAGGGGAAAAGCTACACAAATTGTTGGTTAAATGCCATAAATCACTGACAAACAAGTTAGCTGGTCATGACCCAAAACTGAAATCAAATTGTAGCTCAAATTGAAAAATTTAAGGTTTTGGATTATTACCAATTCACCTCTATGTGAGATGAGTTCACCCTTGTTGTTGAAGTGGGATCATCTATCTACTGAAAAAGGTGGATTTGTTTTTGCATGTTCTATGGAGAGGTGTATACGCCTCCACCTCTGTGACTTGTGTAAGTATGCCTCTATGCTAGTTAGGTTCACGTCTTCCTAAACTCCCAAGTGTATTCGCTTGTGAACTTGGCGGTCTGGGTCAAGAGATTCAAGTTCACCCCTTTTTCAAAAGGGTGAAAGTGAATTCTCTTGTCTTTGGTGCAGATATGCCTCTGCGTCCAGCAAGTTTTCTCGTCGGGGACAGAATTGCCCCTACATGTAAAACCCAAACCTTCAAAAACTCAAACAACAGCAAAGGTAAGTTGGACCTGTGACATGGGTCCCATTGGGTGTACCAAAAATGTGTGCAAGTGTTCTAACCTACTTAAAATGCAAGTGGAAATCAAATGCAAAGGAAAGAAACACAAAACGAACACTCAAGATCAACCTAGTTGAATCTAAACAAAATGCCAAAAAAAAATGAGCAATATTACCTTGTTTAGATTGATATTTTTGGTTTGCCCTTTCGATGCTTGATTGTATGCTCCTTTCTTAGAAAAATGACACAAATCTTAGTGCAAAATGAAGCTAAAGTGAATATGAATGAAATGGTGGATGTGGGTAGTTAAATGGATGCAATATGGAAGCTCTAATGCTGCAACAATGGTGGATGCAAAGTGATAGCTTGAGTGCTTGATTGCTAAGTGTGTGGATTGATTGTTTATTATCCAAATGAGGAAAATTCCACCATTTTTAGGGGAAGTTCTTCTAAAGCAATGGAGGGTCAGGATTAAGCCATGGTGGCAAAGATCAAGGGCTAGGGTGAGTTGAGAACTCACAAGCCCTCACATCTTGACATGTGGTAGATGAGATGGAAAAAAGGGGGTGAGGTGGAAGTTACATGGAGGTACTAGGTTGTACCTTGGGAAGGGACAATATCTCCTCATAAAGGATGTCCTTGTCCACATGTGTTTGAGAGGACATGTGAGGAATTAAAAATTCCTCACAAATCCTCATGGGGATGGGAGAAGCAATTTAAAATTACTTAAAATGCATTGAATGAATAAATTTGAATTAAAAATTCACATAGGGAAGGGGTTGCCTTCTACAAAAGGAGAATGCATTTAATAGGGTTGACTAAAGGCGCATGCCATAAATGGCATGAAGATTAGGTTAGCATAATTATTTGATTAAGGTTGTGCAAATACGAGATTAGGCAGGCTAATGACAAGTTAGAGACAAGTGGGAGATTATGGAGGATGTGACATGAGGAGAGAGAAGAAAATGAATTAAAAATTGATTTAATTCATAAAGGCTAAAGTGACTAAATTAAATAAATTAGGGTATTTATTTAATTTAGAGATGAAATGGGGTAAGGTATTTAATTGATTTATTAAACACCTTAGGGGACATTAGAATAACATGAAATATTAATTAAATAATAAATTATTTAATTAATATGAATGGAGGGTACGAGATGGAGGAATGCAAGGGTGAATTTGATCATATGGGAGTGGTCAAATTCAGGTGTCTACAGTATTACCTTTGGTCATTATTTTGGATGACATGCTTGAAAGGTTCTTTGGCTTCACACCCTTCTCACCATGAAGAATGTAGTTCATGTTTAAGTAACTTCCTATTATGAAAATTATTTGGAGGGCTTGGGAAACCATGAAACACTAGATTTCTTGGAATGGTTCAAGATTCCAAGATGGAATTTCCATCGCCAGTAAAATATTTGGTGGTTCCTCATTTTCAAGATCAAAAATGCTCTTTGGCAAGGCTACGTTAGGTGCAATTCTTGAGATTACATAATAAGGGAATTCAAAGTTTATAAGGTTTATTATCCAAAATCTCTATGATTCCCATGTCATGGAATGAAACTAATGCAAATTTTCACCTATGTAATCATGATTGTAAAAAGTTTGATATAATCATGAGGTAAATTCAATGGATAAGGTTCAAAAAATTGGTATTAATTCCTCTAGGCCATGGTGGAAATATTAGAAGTGGGGTTCAAACACAACCTTCCAAAATTAGAAGCATCAACATGGTTATCAATGGATCTCTCTCCACTTTCCCATTGTTTTGATATTAAACCAATAATGGCATTTTTAATCGCTAGTCTTAGTTTGGAAACATAGATTTCATACCATTTTGTTGACTATTCTGAAACCAATATTGGCCCACCTTGTCCATTGTATTATTTTCCAAGGTCTTCATGTGGGCTCCAGTGTTGGAAATCAAGGTATAACTTGCAGCAATATGAACTTATTAAAGTGGTTGTGAATCTGAAATTATGTATTCAAGATCACCATAGAAATATTATGTGACTGACAATTGCAACAACGAAATAAAAACTACAATACCACAGGTCATCAAAATCAAGTGACACAAGATATATGTGGAAAAACCCTTGTGGGAAAAATATCCACACCTAAAGAGATCCAATGTTTGTATTAATCTTCAAGGAACTACATCAATACAACAATCCTCTTTGTAATCTGGCAGGACTTTGTCGCTTTGACAACTTGCAAACAAACTCTTACAAACTACCATCTCAAGGCTCTAATATATAGAATTTTGTGGGAGAGAATATCGTAAATGGTATCCCAAAACAACAAGAAAAACCACTTGGAAAAACCCATGCCCCCTTAGTGGACAACCCATAAACATGGAATAAAATATTAAATTATCACATGGCCTTCACATGGGTGCCTAACCCACAACCAATTAGAATTGGTCAAACATGAGTGATCCTTAACTCACTAACGACTCTTACGGTTGCATGCAAGATCATGAAAAACATGCATAGCATACAAGGACATGCACACCAAAGTGGTCCCCACTCACAAAGTTGGACGCCCAAGAAGTATATTCTCTCGGGATGCTCTGTAACTGCCACCGTAATGGATCCACCTCTTTGAATATAATTACAATTTTTCATAGGAAGATAAATAATAAATATAATGTCCCTCATTTCCCCTATAACACTTTCCAAATAACGTGGAGACACATAAATCAACTTAGGATAGCAATTATAATGTCACCTATCCTAACATTCTCCCACTTGAAATTATATATTGCAATTACATCCATGAGATACAAATAAAAAATATAATCAAGTACAATGATCAAGGCCCATGGCCTTCCTGCACCAAGAGAACTTATCTGTGGTCACTAGCTTCATGAGAGAATCTACAACATTATCCAAAGTTTCAACCTTCTCAATGAAGACCTTACCATTCTCAACCATCTCTCACACAAAGTGATATTGAACATCAACATTCTTAGTAGGAGCATGATACATAGGATTTTTGGCTAAACATATGGCACTCTGACTATCACATCCAATCCTCACTATCTTGCAATCAAAACCAAATCCATTACTAAGTCTTTGTAACTAAACCTCCTCCTTAGAGGCATGTGTATCAGCCATATACTCTGCTTTGGTGGTTGACAATGCAACTATAGGTTGCCTCTTACTCATCCACTGTACCTCCAAACAAAGTAAAAGCATAGCCACTAGTGGACGTTCGACTATCCAATTCACTTGCCCAATCTACATTAAAAAAACCTTGTATGTCCAATGAATTATCCACATCATCAATACCATGATAAACGAAGCAGTAATCTAAAGTACCACATAAATATCTAAACACCCTCTTAACACAAATCCAATACTCTTTACCAGGGTTAGACATAAACTTGCTCAAAACTCCCACTACTTAAGCTATATCTAGTCTAGTGAAAACCATTGCATACATTAAACTACCAATGACACTAGCATAAGGAACGTTAGACATCTCTTCAATATCATCATCAGAATTAAGACACATGTCTAAACTCAATTTAGTACCAAATAGAAATGGAATATTTACTAGCTTACAGTCATGCATATTAAACCTCTGCAAAATGGTATCAACGTACTTACTTTGACTTAACTAAATATTTTTTTGGACCCGGTCTCTATTGATCTCCATCCCAAGAATATATTTTGTAGCCCCCCAAATCCTTCATATCAAATGTGCTAGAAATTTGAGTCTTAAGCTCCCTAATCATCACCTTGTTGTTACCCATAAACACCATGTCATCAACATACAAGACAATGATTAGTATTTGATCATCAATAACCATAATGTAAACACAATGATCCTCTTCGCTCCTAAAAAAACCCAAATTCAATGCAAAAGCATCAAAACTTCTGATACCACATCCTGGGTGACTATTTCAAACCATATAAATATCTCTTTAACCTGCAAACCAAATGTTATTTTCCTTTCACAACAAAACTATCAAGGTGTCACATATAAATCTCTTCCTCAAGATCCCCATGCAAGAAAGTAGTTTTAACATCCATTTGCTCTTTTTCAAAATCATAAGTAGCAATAATAGATAATAGGATTCTAATAGAAGTTAACTTAGCAACAAGAGATAATTTTTTACCGAAATCAACTCCCTCTCTTTGGGAGTAGCCCTTGGCCACCAATTTGGCCTTGTATCTCTCTAACCAACCATTTGCTCAAAATTAATTTTTAAATATCTATTGCAACCAATGGGCTTCCTTCCTTCAGGAAAACTCACAAGATCCTAGGTATCACAACTATCCAAGGCCAACATCTCTTCTTGCATGGCCTATATCCAAGACTCACTCTCTTTTGAAGAAAGAGTCTCGATGTAGGATTAGGTTCATCGTCAATACTCAATAAAGAAAATACACAACAAAAATTGGATGGGCTATACCTATCAACTAGATTTCGTTATCTTGTGGATCTTCTCAAGGTAGGAGTAAGGGGTTTGTGTTGCTCTTCTTCTACATGCTCATCATGCACATCATCTGAACTCTATGAACCCTCTTCTTCTTCTCTATCCACTAATCTGTTTGGTTTTTCTTCCACATGTGCATCTTTCTACTTTTCAATATTTATCTCAAAGTACATTGTTTTTGTCTTATCTTTCTCCTTTGGTTGTTCTTCACCTGAGTAAGCTCTAAAATCCTTGAAAATCACATCTCTAGAGAAAACCATTTTATGGGTTAGTGGATTCCAAAGCTATAACCTTTTACATTCTCACCATAACCAACAAAGATACATTGTTTTGCTTTTGGATCCAACTTATAACACTTCTCTTGAGGCACATGAACAAAATCCTCACAACCAAAGACCCTTAAATGTGAAATAGAAGGCTTTCTACCTATCCACACTTCCTAAGGAGTTTTATCAACAAGAGTTGAACAAGGAGATCTATTAACCAAATAAAATGCAATACTTACAGCTTTTTCCCAAAATCATCTATCAAGATTAACACCACTCAACATGCTCCTAGCTCTTTCCATCAAGGTTCGGCTTATTCTTTCTTCTACCCCATTTTTTTGGTGTATAAGGAGTAGTCTTTTGTCGAACAATACCTTCATTCTTACATAACTCATCAAATTCCCTAGAAAAATATTCACCCCCATTGTCAAATCTCAACACCCTTATCTTATAATCTATTTTTTTCTCAACTAAGGCTTTAAAATCCTTAAAATTAGTGAAAACTTTGGATTTTGCAAGCATAAAATAAATCCAGGTGTATCTTGACACATCATCAATGAAAGTAACATAATAACGCGATTTTCTAAAAGAGTCAACATCCACTGATCCAAACACATCTGAATGAATGATCTCTAATAATCTCTTAGCTTTTGTTGGGTGAAAATAATGTAATAAAATTTTCAATAGATTACGCTACCTAGACTTCAGCCAAAGCTATGTGAGATAGAATTTCTCCTCTCAAAAAGGGGAGGCACCCTTCATACTACTAACAGAAGCTATAGTAAAACTAATAAAGTACTTACAAAATGTACACTACACTTACGACATGGGGGGGTGTGTTACATTCATGCTTCTCTCTTTTTTTCAGAGAAGATGTTTACAATGCTTCACAATTTGAAAGTTCTAGATCTAATAATTGAAACATAAAAAAAATTAGTAATGCCAATATCTCTATCTTGTCAAAGCAAATCGTAGAGATACCAGATGTGATTTACAATAATAAAGTAAGGGAAAAGGGAAATCTCACGAAGGCACAAAGTCATTTCTTATCTTTTTCAATGTTGGATCTATAAAAGACGTATCATTTGTCACATTAGAAGCACAAAGTCTTCTTAGATGCAGAAATTCCTTGAACAACATGAATGATTATAAGCAAAAATTCTTGTAGATCTTTCAACTAAAGTATCCACACATAAAAGTAAATCAAAATAATAGATGCAACAAAAAGTTTACATAAAATACTTGAAGGCCTTTGAATATTGTTCGCTAATCACCACCGATATTACTCAAATCCAAAGAGAATTGATTCCAACACAAAGTCTGCCATGCAACTTCCTTCTTTATTGATTAAATTCAGTTTCATAAAATTGAACACAAAGTTTCAATGTTTGTTTCAAAAGGGCGGCACTTCGTTGCAAAATATCAAAAGGTAAATATTACAATAGGAGTCTCTCTCATTTATAGAAAAGAGAGAAGAGCTAATCTAGGAAATTAGTGGAGTAAAGTTAGGGAATTAGATGAGCAAAAATAGGGAACCCTAACTTTGACTAATTCAAAGTGTAATTTTTCTCCGTGGAATTACATCTCATATTTTTGGTGTAATTACACTTTACAAAATGACATTTAAGATGTCAAAAACTATTTACAAGATGCATTAAGGGAAGCATCGAAATGTTCAACACTAGAAGATTATAAATCTTCATGGTTCCTTGCTTGAGCGCGAAAGTCTTCATATTTCTTCCCGGTCTCCTGCATGAACTTCTCATCCGAACCAATGATGTAATCTACAAAGGTGTGAATTCTTGTGATTGACCTTCTGGCGGATGAGTGGATTTTCTTGCACCTGTGAAGATGCATCTTGAGATTATCAAGTGTCAGTTGTATATTGCAAATGACATGTATTGAGGCTTTTGAAAAATTGGCATCCTTAACTTGCAGCATGACGACTTCTTTGTAGATCTGGGATAGTTCACTGGATCAGAAAATGTCACCTTCAAGATCACTTGATGAAATCTAGAGAGAAACTACAAGGATGGTGAATCAACAGATGTTAGCAAAAAAAGTTGCATTGGGAGGCATGATGCAAGGAGAGATGTCGAGAAAGCGTGAAATGAGGAATGAGGCATGAAAAATTATGCAAGAGCAGGTTTTAACTTGATTCACCATCTAAAAGTAAATTTCTTGCAAGTCTTGGAATATGTAAAATATGATCAAGGTTTTTAACCCTTCCATCATTGAAACACAACTTTATCTTTACCTTACCAACAATCTTCTTTGTGTTGTTATCGCCAAGGAAAACTTCTCCCTCATAATAATCTGAATATGAAGTAAACCACTCCTTGTGAGGATTCATATGGTAGGAGCAACCTGAATCAATAAGCCAAGTATCATCACTAATATTTTTAGTAGAAATAAAGCATCAAAATCACCATCTTCTGAGGACTTTTTTTGTGGAAGTATTTGAACTATTTTTCTTGTTTCTACACTCCTTCACATGTCCTCTCTTACCACAATTACAACACTTTACTCTGCTCTTCTTGGGGATTTTAGAACATCCTTTAGACTTTCTCTCTTCTTGTCCCCTTTAGGCCCTAATTTTTCTTTGGACCTTCCTCGCACATGCAAGGCATCTTGGGAGCCCACATTCATGGACTTTCTCCTCATTTCTTCTAAAAGAAGTATTGCAATGAGATTATCCATCTTTGGTTCTGTAGCACCACCACTTATGGAAACAATTAGATTTTCCCAAGATTTGGGTAAATAACAAAGCATCAAAATACGTTTATCTTCCTCTTCTATATTAGCATCTACAAATGCAAGTTGACTTATAATCATATTAAAAGAATTTAAATGTTCTGCAATAGAATCACCATCATTCATTTTCAAATAATACAAATGTCTTTTGAGGTACAACTTATTAGTTAAACTTTTGGCTTGATAAATATCACCTATCCTCTTCCATAAATTGTATGAAGTAAATTCTTCTAAAACATTCAAGAGGATGAAATCTGCAAGATACAACCGAATGGTTCCCCGTGCCTTCTTTTCCATTTTCTTCTGATCTTCATCAAACATTGATTCTTGTTTCTTTTCACTAGAAACTGTCAACCACTTATCTCTCTCTTTAAGGAGATCCTCCATCTTCAATTTCCACATCTCATATCCAGTGCCATTGAATGTCTCAATATCTAGATGAGAGGTAGAAGCCATGGTTTACAATCTTCTTCACAAATTTGTAATACCCGCAATGCACAAGCTCCTACTGCAACCAAAAAACTTTCAACATTCAAAAGAAAGGTGTCCCTCTCTTATTAGAACCATTAGCTCTGATACCAAATGTTGGAAATCAATGTATGACTTGCAACAATATGAACTTATTAAAGTGGTTGCAAATCTAAAATTATATATTCAAGATTACCATAGAAATATTATGCGATTGAAAATTGCAAAAATGAAAGAAAAACTACAATACCACAAGTCATCAAACACAAGTGACACAATATATACATGAAGAAACCCTTATGGTAAAAAACTCCACACCCAAAGAGATCCAATGTTTCTATTAATCTTCAAGGAAGTACATCAATACAATAATCCTCTCTGTAATCCGGTAGCACTTTGTCGCTCTGACAACCTGCAAACAAACTCTTAAAAACCACCATCTCAAGGCTCCAATATATAGAAGTTTGTGAGAGAGAATACAACAAATGGTATCCCAAAATAACAAGCAAAACCACCTATAAAAACCCATGCCCCTCTTAGTGTACAAACCATAAACATGGAATAAAATATTAAATTATCACATGGCCTTCACATGGGCACCTAACCCATAGCCAATCATAGTTGGTCAAACTCAAGTGCTCCATAACTCACTGATGGCTCTGACGGTTGCATGCAAGAGCATGCACCAACATTCAAACCTGGGCACCTAACCATGCAAGAGCATGCAAAAAATACAAATAGCATGCAAGGACATGCACACCAAAGTGGTCCCCACTCACAAAATTGGATGCCCAAGAGGAATATTCTCCTGAGATGCTCTGTAACCACCACCATAATGGATCCCCTCTTTGAATGTAATTACAATTTGTCATAGGAAAATAAAAAATAAATATTTTGTCTCTCATGTCCCCTAAAACACTTACCAAAGAACGTGGAGACACATAAATCAACTTAGGCTAACAATTATAATGTCACCTATCCTAACATCTAGGTTATCTCATTTAGGTACATGTGACCCTTGTTACCCTTTTTGTGGGATATTGGAGTCTTTGAAGCATATCTTTTGGTTCTATCCTAAAGCTTAAAGGCTTTGGACCTAGATCCATGATTTTTTCAAGACCTTTTGAATACATCCTTTTTTATGGAAAATGGTTCTTCTAGTGATTGGTCGCATATACCTCAAAAATTCAACTAGATCTAGCATGATTTCAAGGTGGATATTCTCTTCAATAAATGGAAATATGGAATTTCTTTTTTGATCAACATATTTCATTTTTTTTTTTCTAAATTCATTATTTTTTATAATGTCTTTTTACAAATCCAAGTGCAAACTAATAAAATTTCACTAGAGGTTTCTTATTTACAAGTGTTCCTCGACCATTAGGGTCATGCCCCTTGTTTTATGGCCAAAAATCCCTTTTCTCTCTCCTCCAAGGGTCGCTCATCTCCTTGTGGGTTTCGATGTTGATGGAGTTTTTCTACTTGAGGTAGCCAAGATGCTTACTCCCAGACTTTTCTCCTAGTTGTTGTAAAGTACCGTGGATAATTTAATTAATCACTCCCTACTTGTTTGTGCTCCACCTCCCCACCAACCATGGGAGGAACCTCTGGTTGGTCTACTAGTGGTGCTTCTAGCTAGTTTGATGCCAACAAATTTCCTCAAAAAACTCTTTCTATCTCACCATCTCGTGCTAATGTAGGCACCAAGAAAAAATAAAAATAAAAAGATAGCATTGGATGGGAACGTCCTTCGGAAACTCTAGATACCTCTAATGTATGGGGAAATTTGGATGATCAGCACCCTCCTCCTCTCCCCTCTACAACTATTTTTGTCACTTAATGACTTCTTATAATTTCTATGTTTGTTGATTTGTGCATTATCTCATGTGAACTTTAGGGATGTGATTTATATCCACCTTTTTTTGTGAATATGTGTAATATTATTCTACATAAATAATAAATTAAATATTCATATTAAAAAAATTAAGATATTCTATTTATTTTTTAAAATTTAACAATTTTATTATCATTCCTCTTGATTTCTCTTGAGAAAATTTCTTAAATATCTTTTCTTTCTTAAATATGAAATGAATAAATAATTTTTTACCTAAAATAATTAAGATATTTTTTCTTTTTATATATTTTATCAAAAAAATTATAATTATTCCTAGAAACTTCTATTTTTATACATCTAACTTTTGCTCCATATACTCTACATATTCCATTATTAAGTCGAGAGACTTCCTACAGTGGCATCAAAAGGTCTATGTACATTTTTATTCTCTGCATTTATTTTGACGGCCCTTCTAAATTTTTTTTACTATTTTGCTTTGTTTTTCAAGTTGTTTTAAAGTTGTTATTTTTAGTATTATTTTGAGTTTTAAAGTTGTTTTAAAGCTATTATATGGATTCACTATGGTTTGCATCGCTATATAATGCACAAACTAGAAAGAGAGGGAAAACAACAAATCATGAGTTTGGAGTGTGTTCAATAGAGCTTAGAATGAATGCACACTATCTAGCAATCAAATTTGTCAAGAGTATGTTATCTGAATTTTATGGAGCTTCACTTGGTAATGAAAGCTTTAGTTGTATTTTACTTTATGCACATTGGATTGATGGTTTTATTGGTTGCATATTACTGTAGAAAAGATCTGGATCGAGGCCCAAGCATCTTCAAGAAGATAGGTTACCTTTCATCCCAGGTAGTCCTCATGTTGACAAGTTTTGCATTTGCGTTGAAAGTTTCTAAAGTTTTTGTTGTTTGGGGAAAAAAAAAATCTCTTTAATACCTAATTTGTTCTTCTTTGGATATAGTGCTCAAACGAGTTAAGATCTAAATGCATAGCATACTTGACTCAAAACATGAAAAATAAATATTTGTAACTCTAGAGTCGAGCCATGATAAGATTTCCATCTTAGTTTAAAATTTCTTATTTTATTCTTTTTTATTTTATTTTAGATCTGAAGTTATAAATATTTTTTAAATCAAATGAATTAAAACCATTAGAATGTTATTTTTTATTTTAGTGTATATCCTTATTGTGCATTATTCTTTTTGTGATCGAGGACTGCATTGTGTTGGAAGGTCGGTTACTTTCTAATTTCACTATTATCACCTTTCTTAAAAAAATCTCTATAAATAATCAAAACAATGTTTAATTTAATTAAATATGGTCTTAATGATTAAAATATGTGATGTAGAGTAGGGGTGGATAACTCCAAAACTACCTCAATCAACCAATCTTCAAACCCTAAAACATCACTTGGTAGGTTTTTCCTCACAAGCCTTCAATCCTTCTAATAGCCTTTCAAACTGGGTTTTTCAATCCTAACTTCCTGGGAAGTCGTGGAATACAAAATGTAAACAAAATTATAGATACCCATTTGGGAACTTATAAACATATCATAATTTCAGGGGTGGTTACTTTTTACGGAAGCCCTCAAATTTGGACCGTCCTCACTCAAATTAGGCCTAATTGCATGAATAAGCTAGGTAGCAACAAGGTTTTTTGAACTCTAGGCTCTAAATATCCACTCCAAGGCTTAAAACATGTTATATATGGTCTAAACCATCAATTCCAAATATCTAGAACAATTTCCCAAAAATATTTTCAACAAAACCCTAAGCTTATTGGGTTCCTAAGCCTAATACATGAAGATATTAGGCTAGGGCAGCAACCCCACACGTGCCAAATCCCATCCCCTACTCCTACAGCTTTGAGAAAAAAAATTCTAACCTAAATCCAGCCATTCCATCAAGTTTTAGGCCTTTTCATTGGTGGAATGGAGAGAAAACCATTTTATTCACTTAGAGCTCACCCTAACTAGGGTTTTAGATAGTTTAGAGTAAAATTGCTCTAATTTTCTTAAAACTTGATGAAAAAAAATGAAACCAAATGAAAAAGATGGTAAAATCAATGCATAATCAACTCCAATTTTTTTTAGTACATTCCTAGGTCGTACGGAGTCATACAATTTTGTGTAGCAACAAAGAATATCTTGAAAACGCAAAAAAAATAGAGTTTCTTATTTCAATCTCCAAAATTCAACATCATAACCCTAAGCCAACCAAAACATGGCCTTTTTAAACATTTAAAACCACATACCAATCGTTTCCCAACTGATTTTAAAATTTTGACAGTTCACCTTCCATTTGATAACAAAAATGCAAAAGTTGTTTATGCAACTTTGACAACATTTACACTTTTTTGCAACAAGACCCTAATTCACACCTAATGACTCAAAACTGACTCAAACACATAATACATGATCTTAAAATACCTTATTACATAAAGACAACTCAAAAATAAAACAAAATTGTCACTTTGACCACCTAGAGGCATGGAAGCACACATGGGTGCCCCTGCACCAATAGGTGCCTCGAGAAGGATAACTCTCGGCATTTTTTTATATATTAATATTTAATATATATATACTAGTAAATTATTACAATCACAAATTTGCAAAATATAATATTGATACTTTTATAGAGTACTTACGTATATAAAATATTCTTTATATATTTTATTTTCCCATATTTTTATACCTTTTTCCAAATAACATTTGAATATGCTAGTATTAATTACTAAATTTATCTTTAAGCTTTCAATTGAATTGATTTTTATAATATCTAAGAATTTTCTAGGACTCGTAAGGATTATAGCCCATGAGATAGTTTATTTTCAAATATAATAAAAAACCATAAATAAAGTTGTTTGTTTGAACAATCATAATAACTTCATAGTCTCTCAGTTTATAAGATAGATAGAATTGCAATTAATATAGATTTTATTTGAAGTAGAGTTACAAACTCCATCACATTTTCAAATATATCAATATAAACATTTTCAACACGTTCTAAATAACTAGATATTATATGAACCCTAATATTATCTTGTTTTTAATAGCTATAATATAACATTAATAAATTATATTTATTAAAAAATCTATTATTTTTATAGTATGTATATAGTTTTATAATATTAGTGAAAGAAATTAAGGTATGTGAAAATATTTCTTAAATTAATTTTAGAGGATATTATTGTGTAAAATATAGATCTTTACAATTACAAAAATAAAAATTGATAAAAAATAAATAAAATCATACTACAAAATAAGTGTGCATGGGGAAAATAATTTTAGAATAAAACCTCACTCTAAAGCAATCCAATGTATTATTTAGTAAACTAAAACATGATTATAATACAATTACAAAGAAAGCCTTTACAATAGTATCACCGACTAGAGATTTAGAATATTATTGACATCATAATAGTACATTCAAACTCACTATCAATACCTTCATCTTAAATATCATATAAATAGAAGAAATAAATCAAACTATCAAATAGTAAATACAAAAATATGAGATAAAACTATCCAAAAAGCTAGTTAAAAACCTTCACCCAAATCCCAAGATGAGTTTACAAGATAAAAATAACAAATTCCTTCTACCTATCATAAGTGTGTCATAATCCATTCACCAACTTGGGAATTCAATTTTGTCTTTATTATCTCCACTCAATGGTGTCTTATTATGTATCATAGCATGTATCATAAGTCTATCAACAACTATAACTCACTTTTACAACTCTTTTCTATGTCCTATATATTTTCACACTTCTAATGTAGGAGATCAAACTTCTAGAGGCCATAATTTTCTATCTCAGAGGCCACTAGGGACAATTTTTAAAATTGTAGAGATTGAAAAGATCTAAACAACAAATATCTCTAAAAGTGATGTCAAATAGCTAAAATATATATTTTTTCAAAAAACATCAATGGCCTAGAAATTAAGTTTTTATATTTAATAGTGTGAAAACTACATTATTCATATACTTAATATTAAGAGCAAGTTTGAGACACCTTCCATATAATTCTCCCACTTATTGAACAAATTATAGGAGAAAAAAGAGTATCAACACTTATGGATTAATTGTTAGTGGATGAGAGACCCATAGACTCATAGCACCACCAAAAAAATTATGTTCTCACTAGCTTCATCAATGCATTTGCAACATTTTGTAAAGTATCAAATTTCTCCAACATCACTCTCCCATCCTCTACCATGTCATGAATAAATGGTATTGACATCAATATGATTCATCCTCATATGAAAGGAATTTATTTTCCAAATATATGGCACTCTGGTTGTCACATAAATCTATAATAGCTCTTGGACTCAACCCCACATCTAAACATAATCACTTAAGTTATATGGCTTCCTTACAATAATGAGTAGTTCACATGTACTCTACTTATATAATGGATAAAATAACCACATTATATTATTTTCTCATCCAAATAATGGTACCATCAAACATAGCGAAAATATATTTATTAGTGGATCTTGTGCTATTAGCATCCCTAACCCAATGCAAATCCATAAATTCATGAATAATCACTAAATTTTGGCCTATTACAGAATTATTTTAATAAAATATAAAGTTCTCAAAGATATTGAGTAATCAAGGTTATCCAAATATACTCATCTAGGATTATCCATGAAATGACTAAGGACTCCTAGCTCTTAGGTGAAGTCTAGTCTTGTATAGACCATAACATACATTAATCTTCCAATAGAACTTGCATAAGGTACTCTAGATATTATAACGTAGAAAATTGTATACCTTTACAATTTCTCATTATGTTTTGTCCCCCTAAGTTATTGGACTTAATTAAGCTTCTAATTTTCCAAATTATGCATTCCAAAGCATAATTCTTTCTGGTTTCTGAAAGGGGAACCAACATCAAATAAATGCATTTAATTATTAAATTACCAAGGATCGTGCGTGTCGTGGAAGTTTAGGCCAGGACCCATTCGTCCATGGGAAAATGGGTCCCCTTTATGAGCCAAGACCTAAATTAAAATATGTTTTTAGCAACATTTTAATGATCAAAATTCAAATTGGAAGTGTCAACTTTTACAATCTGATTTTTGGGAAATTGGATAAATACCTAGTTATTTTACCATTTGAAATCTAAGCAATATAACCCACACCTTCTAGTATTAAAGAGAAAATATTATTGTCAATATTATTCAAGAGAAACATTATCAGTCATTTTTAGCAGCTATCAAGATCCTAACATCATGTAAAAATGTATGTGTGTTCATGTTGAAGGCTAACAAGTGTTGTAGGTCTTCAATCATTCAAGAATTCAAGCATTCAAGCAAGTCTATCAATCAAGATCCAAGATCCTTTTAGTGGTGTGTTTTTCTTCGATCCTTTAATGCATCCATTGAAGGGTGGTGAGTTGTAGCAAGTGTGTTCATTCATCATTTCCTTCCATTTCCATTAAGGCTTTCATCAATGACATCTTGCCATAGTGAAAGTGGGAACACTCTTTACGAGGTTTGACTAAGGAAAAACCCTATATGGACCCAATATTTTCTCTCTTTGTGTGTGTGCAGGTTACAGGTTGAAGAAGGATTGAAGAGAACTTTAAGAGAAATTTTGCATTGTTGCATTTGTTGTCACCATTCTTTCCAAGATACAAAAACTGAGTTGTAAAATTCATTTATGACATTTTGACAAATTTGCAAGTGGAAAATAGAAGCTCAAATCCAACACTAGAGGACCCAAAAAGTTGACCAAGACCTCTATACAGAGACCCATTCTCCCTTGGGTGAATAATTCCTTATAGGAACATCAAAACCATTTTTTTCTAAGCAGGTTTTATGTCCTCTGCACTTCCTAGATCCACTTGCGAACTGTTGTTTTTGTCTATCAGTTGTTAGGATCTTGCATTTTATGTATTAGGGAATATAGGATCATTATTTTAATCATTCTAAAATATTTCCAATCCATTCTAATCCACCATTAGATGTAGATTTAGGTCTGATTGGCTCGCCATTAGGGCTGAAATTCAATCTTTTCATCTTGTGATCAACATCCTAATGAAATTTGGAAAAAGGTCCACCTTTGCATCCTAGGTTCTTTGCATTAAGGACCTAGGATTCCTTTTTCTACATTTCATTTTGGTGAACCTTACGTTTTAACACTATAAACTTTCTAAAATTGGGAGTTTTTCAAACCCTAGATCTAGGTTTTGCATCATTGTGTTGTGTTGCATTTCTCATTTAGGGTTTCATATTTGCATCATAAAAATCATATAAATTCAAAAAAAATGCATTCCATATTGCATAATTGGTTGCATTAGGGTTTTTTTTAGTCAAATTTAGATCATAATTATATTCATATTGCATTCATTAAGTGGTTAAAATCTGAAATTGTTCATTGCATCTTTTATTTAAGTCAAAAAAGTGAAAAAAATTGCATTGTGTTGTTTCAAATTTGCATCAAATCATCATTTTCAAAATTTTGCATCTTTAAATTAGATAAGCATTATATATTAGATCTGAAAATTCCATTCAAAAGTGTTCTATGTTGTTTCATATTTGCATCAGATCACACTATCTTAATTATAAGTATTACATAGTTTGATTTTAAAATTGCATCAAAATCATCATTTACAAGTTGTGGCATCTTAGAATCGGTCAATTATTTCCTTTTAGATTTAAAATTTACATTCAAAACTTGTAAAAAAAAATCACCTTTAGGTTACACTTGCATCTTGCATTACATTGTCCTAAATTATGCAAAATCTAGAAAAATGGTCACCGATTAACCTATTTAAAACTGGAGAAAGAAACATCAAAACAGAAAACATAAGAATTCAAATTTTTAGCTTTTAGAACCTTGTACAAGGACTCATTCACCCCTAGGCAACCTTGTCCTTGTGAAGGTGCCTCATATAGATTTTGCACACCTTTTTGTCTTTGTATTATCAATCTATTTTTGCCTACAATTTTTTGATTTGAAATTCTAGAAAAAAGATATTGCATGTGCAAGAAAGATGTCATTTTGCTTGATTTGTTTCAAATTTGGGAAAAATTGTTGCATTTCAGTATTGAAGGATAATTGTTTACATTTTATGAATCATTACATAATTTGGATTTTTTTCACAAATTCATAGCTCTAGGTTGTTACAATACATTGCAAATCAAGTAGAAGCATGTTTCCTTTTCAAATATGTGGTTTTAATATGGTAAAGCATGGCTTGCATAAGTATAATTTCCCTACTTTTGAGTATAATCTAGGGGAATGAAATGAGGTCATCAGTAAACATGTTATCCATTCTCCCAATATCTTTCCTAATTATGAGAGTACCTTGACGCAAAAGAATGAAATCATTTAAATTTCTTAATATCACCTTTCCTATCCTTCACTCATCCCCTAACATCTCTCCCAATTGTGAGAATGTATTGGGGCAAGAGGATACATTCATAGGCAATCATGACAATCATAGTTGTTCTTCTCTCGATACCTCTCCTACTTGTGACAAAGGTATCTTGGTGTTAGAAGATCCAATCATTGAGCATCATGAGAATCTTGTTTGTCCCTCCCCCCTACTTCCCCCACTTGGGAGGATATTATGGCACAAGAGGATGAGATCATTGACACATTTCTTAATATCACTTTGCCTATTCTTCATTCATCTTCCAACATCTCTCCCACTTGTGAGAATGTTTTAGTGCAAGAGGATGTAATCAATGGCAATCATGAAAATCATAATTGTCCTTCTCCTGATACCTCTCCTTCTTGTGACAAAGGTATCTTAGTGATAGAAGACCCAAATATTGAGTGTCATGAGAATCTTGTTTGTCCCTCTCCTAATGCTTTACCCATTTGGGAAGAAATTTTGGAACAAAAATATGATATAATTGATACATTTATTTTGAAAGATAGTAAGATTGCTTGTTTAGGTGAAGATGCTAAGGAAAACTTATATCCCCTCGTTAGAAATTCACCAAAAATAATTCAAATCCACCGAGGTTTTGAATGCACAATTGGTCATTAGATCTCCCTTGATTATTGGAACTCCTAAAATTCCTTTTGGACCTCCCAAGATTCCTCTAATCATTGGGCCGCCTAAGATTCCTTTTGAACTTCCTAAGAGTCCTCTAATTGTTGGACCTCCTAAAAGTCCTCTAATTATTGGACCTCCTAAGTCACCTCTCATTATAGGACCTCCTAAACCTCATGGCCATATCCTAAGCTTTTAAGAACAAATTACTAGTAACCATGTGTCATAACAACCAAGTTATCATATTGTAGCTCACACATATAACACTAGAAACAATAAGCAACCAAGAAAAATGCAAGCCACTACATCATTGATACCATTCCCACAACTTATTTTACCTAGTGCCCCTTGTTTGCCTCAACCTAGTGGAAAGGAGTATGACCTTGTAGAACAACTTTGAAACACTCCTACTAAGATCTCTCTTTGGGATTTGATTCAAAATCACCTACTTACCATGGAATGCTTTAACATTCCTTGCAAAACATTTTTGTCCCTCCTAGTGTGTAACCAAATTATGTGGCAGCTTTGATTAAGAATATAAGTCAACCTAGTATGGATGTTTTATTCCATAAAATTTAATTACCTTCATTGGAAACACGAAAAAAAATGATGCTTTGATGATATTGTTTGTTATTAACAAGGTTGGGATCAGGCATACTCTCTTTGATAATGGTTCAAGACTCAATGTTTGTAGTGTGAATATTTTGGATAGAATTGGAGTGGATAAGACTAAAATTCAACCAGATTCTTTCTCTATTTGTGGTTTTGATAATGTGGGAAAACAACCGCTTGGTGTGATAATGTTACCTATCAAAGTCATATTTATCACTTTACAAACTCCTATCCATGTCACACCTAATGATCTTTCATATAATATCCTCTTGGGTAGACCATGGATTCATGAAATGAATATGGTGCCTTCAATGTTACATCATCTACTGAAATGCACTTACAAAAACAAGGTGTACATGATAAAATTCGATCCAAAATATTAAAAAAAATTACAAGTTGAAAAAGGAATGATGAATCCTCTTAGAACATTGACACCAATCATAAAATTAGAACCTTTGTAAAAATAAGAAAAGAAAGAGTACCTTTCATCGGTGACAAAGTTGTTAGATGATGATTGGGGATCATTAGATTTCACACCTACATCCATGGGAGAATATAAAATCATGCAATCAAAGTCAGGAAAAGAGAAAGAAGAGACAATGATATCAACTGAGTCGTCAAAAGTATAAATGAATCTATAACTTTTAGAAAAGAAGATAAAAAAACAAGTTACACATCCACATATGATGAGAGTGATCATGAAAAACCACCTTCTTTGAAACAAATGGACTCTATGGAATATTTTATCACCTTTTGAAATAGTTTGGCTATAATGGAAAAGGATGTGGTGTAAGAGAACAAGGTATTTGTGTCTCCATAGAGCCTAACATACAAGAAACAAAAAGAGGTCTTGGTTATTGTCCTTCAATTAATAAATAGTATTAGTTGTTTCTCCTTTCCATGTGGTAGTTGTATCATAACATATTTACTACCATGCATGGAGGTATAAACTTGGCTTTATGTAACCACAAGGTGAAAAGATTGACTTTCAGCCCTCGAGAAAAGATCTTTTACAAACTAGTGAAGTGTTATAAACTCGAGAAGCTACCATTTTTTAATATTATAACCAAAACTCAAAATTCCTTACAAACACTTCTCAACCAAGGACTTATTACATTACCACATATCTGTGAACGAGAAGATAAAAAGGGAAAAAGTAAGAACAATTCTTATTGTGCATACCGTAGAACACTTGGACATCTCATCGATGAATGTCATGCTTTAAAGAAGATACTTAAAAAAAAATTAATCCTTATGCAGATCACCATGAGCATGTGATAAATTAGCATTTATTTGTTTACTCCTTGCCATGCGATAGTTGTAGTATCCACCTATGCTCACTACCATATGCATTAGATTATTTTGCAAGGAATTAGGTAGCATATCATCATCCAATCTAGGCTCACCTTTAGTCCTTACACTTGGGGGGAAAGGGATTAAATAGCCTTGTCCTAGGTGTATTTCTTATTGGGGTCCCTTATTTATCTCCTTAAAATGTTAGTGTAGCAATTACACTAACATTTTAAGGGGGCCATATGGTCCTCATTCATTGTTTGCATAAGAAATGGTCTCTTCTTAGTAATGATAGCATACATATCCTAGGAAGTGTGACCTTGTTGATCAAGGTGTGGTCTTTTTTTAATCCATGTGATGTGTCTCCTTTGTGGTGATATTAGATTTGATGTCCTACAAGAGTGATCTTTTCTTGGCATAAGGAATTCCTCTTGGTGGTAATACTATGTTTATTATTCCCTAAGACATGAATCTTTTATTCCTTGGTTAGTTCTCTCTTGGTGGTGATGTCAAGTGTGATATTCCCTAAGGTGTGACCTTTCATGAATTAAGGAAGGCTCCTTTGATTCTTTTTAAATTTCCTTTACCTTTTGAGGTGGTGTTATTACAATATCCCCTGAGATCTTAGCTTTTTCTTTTTATTTGCATTTTTCCCCCGTGACGTTAAACCTTGTCATATTTCTTGCTAGCACATTGATTGACACCTTATCAAAGTTATCAGGGAGAATAACTTCTATTATGGATTGATAAATGGGTATACACCTATAGACCTGGCGTGTCCTTTCCATTTTGCCACCTTTTAATGGGTACACACTTGAAGACCTGGTGTGTCTCCCATTTTTTTATTATTTTTCATGGGTACACACTTGTAGACCTGGTGTATATCCCATTTTGTAACCTTTTCATGGATACACACTTGTAGACCTAGTGTGTTTCCCATTTTTCCATTTTGACATGAGTGCACCAAAATGATGAAAGTGGGAACACTCTTCACGGGGTTTGACTGAGGCAAACCCCTATATGGCCCCAACATTTTCTCTCTTTGTGTATGTGCAAGTTATAGGTTGAAGAATGATTGTAGAGATCTTGAAGAAATTTTTTTCATTGTTGCATTTGTTGTCACCATTCTTGCCAAGATATGGAAATTGAGTTGTAGAATTCATTTTTGACATTCTGACAAATTTGTAGGTGGGAAATAGAAGCCTAGATCCATCTCCAGACCCCAAAATTTGATTAGAATTTCCCTATAGGGAATCATTCACCCCTTGGTTGATCTGTCCTACATTACTCAGGACAAGATTTTTTGGGTTAGTATATATTACCCTGCATCCTCAAATCCACTTGCAATTAACTATTTATGTTTAAATTTATCTTCTAGAATTTGCATTCTTTGTACTAGGTCACATAGTTTAAATAGGCTAATCATTTTGAATCATTCCTAAGGCTCTAATAAACAATACAAACCCAAGTCTGATTGGCTCACCATTAAGGTTGAAAGTCAATCTCTTGGCTTTCTAGTTTGCATTCTAATGAAACCCTAGGAAAAGAGTGGTCTGGAGCATAATTTTATATATCTTATCACATATTCCCCTATTTTCTATGTTTCATTTTGGTGAACCTAACACACTAGAATGAAACGTAGAATAATAAGAAGAAACTAGTGAAGTCTGATATTCCCTAGGTGAGCCCCCAAGACAAGGATGAGAAACACACTCTAGGTCTACAAGGTGTGCACTCATGTCAAAATGGAAAAATGGGAAACACACCAAGTCTACAAGTGTGTACCCATGAATAGGTAGCAAAATGGGAGACACACTAGGTCTACAAGTGTGTACCCATGAAAATGAATAGAAAAATGAGAAACATGCCAGGTCTACAAGTGTGTACCAATGTAAAGGTGGAAAAATGGGAAGGACGCACTAATTCTATAGGTGTGTACCCATTTTTCAATCCATACCAGAAGTTATACCCCTTGATAACTTTGATAAGGTGCCAAAAAATTATCAATGTGCTATGCCTAGGCTACACTAAGTTCAACTCCCATGAACAGAGTGAAGCAAGAAAATGCTAATGAAATAATGCCAATGTATGCCCCCACTTTACATAAATTGCTAAGCATCATGCTATGAGAAATAAATTAATTTAAAGTAGTAAAATGATAAATACCATGCAAGAAAAGATCAAAAGAGTTTATTTGGATATCCCTATTCCAAAGATATGATTCTAAATAAAGCTACATCATGAGAAGGGGTTGCCCCTAAATACAATGCGATAAACAACATAGAAAGGTACACTAAGGTATCCATAGATCTAGGGTCAGAATATGTCTTTTCTATAGTGATATAATAGAGCTCAAAAATGTCATCATTCCCCAAATACTTGTGGAACAATGAACATAAACAAGGAATGACACATAGAGAGAGAATAAAAATAAGCTTTTGGATCAACATGGAAGAGACCTAAATGTCTTAATTCTTTGCATCATCCCAAAAAGGAAAACACAAAACAAAGAAAAGATAAATTTTATGACATCTAGAAGAATGATGATGCACATAGAATAATGTCATGATAGATTTGTTTCCTTTGTATCCATGTGCCAACAAAGCAACAAGGGTCATCCAAAGAAAACTCACAAACATAAAGGCATGCCAAGTAGCACAATACAAGAGATTGTGTTACATACAAGCAAACACAAATAACATAGAAAGAAAATATAAAGTAGTATGTCATATGCGAGCCAACCTAGAGCAGGTCGTTCGCATCCCAATCTTTCTCATCATAAATGGAAGGCGGGTAGCTAGCCAAGGGGACTACAACAAGTGGCGTGCTAGGAGAATTACAAGGTTCAACACATGGTGGGTCACTCTCATCAGGAGGTTGTGTGTTTGATTCACGCCAGGTTCACCAAAATGAAACATAGGTAATAGGGGAATAGGGGAATATGTGATAATATATACAAACTTGTACTCCATACCCCTATTTTCCTTGGGTTTAATTAGAATGCAAACCACAAAGCCAAGAGATTGAATTTCAACCTCAATGGTGAGCCAATCAAACCTAGATTTGCATTATTTATTAGAGCCTTAGGGATATGATTTTGGAATGATTTGAAAAAGTAAACTATGTGGCCTAGTACAAAGAATGCAAATTATCGAAGATAAATAAACATAAATAGTTAATTGCAAGTGGATCTGAGGGATGTAGGGTGGTGCAGGAGCACCTCAAGTCTCAATTAAATTATAAGTTACTTAGGCATTTAGCATTTTGGGGGACCATATCAAGAAATGGTTTAAATTTGCAATAGATATTTCCGAATTAGTTAAAATTAAGTAAGTTGTAACCGAATGTCGGGTAGATGAGCAGTTTTTATAACTATCCTAGAATCTCTATAAAGAGAGGGACATGTAACTGAATAGAGATATAGAGAAAGCTAGAAGAGTGCGAATAGAAGAAAATCCAGAAGAGAGGAGAGCAATGAGAGGAAGAAATCGGGCTCTCTGGCCGAAGTATTAATGTTTTTTCATATTAAGATGAATGTGTTTATGTGAATCTCTATTTCCTGTCGCTTGCATCGTTCTATTTTGTCGCTGGTGTGTCTGCTTTGTAATACTGAGGGTATCGTTCGATGGAAAGGATTGTGCCAATTGTTTGAATGTAATGGAGCTACTGTTCATGGGTCGGCTTCTTTGTGCCATTCCTGTGCTTTGTTGATAGCCTCGCAAGCCTTAACTTCTTCTCTGGAGCAAGCCGTGACCCTAGCTTGGTGAAAGCTCGACCATCTTTGTTGAAGGACTTATGTGGCTCACCGTAGAAGAGTGGAAGGTGGCAGCAATTGCATGATAGCTGCAAGTTGTCAGGAATAAGTGTATAGAAGCGACTATGGGGAGAAGAATGGTTAGACTAAGCCGAATGGAGGAAGGATAGCGGTGATCTGCAAAAGAAAAAGAAGTCTGCAAAGATAATGAATTATCTTGAACCATAGTGATAAGCAGCCTTCGGAAGCTGTCAGGAGTAACTTCATTGCATTTGGTGAGGATTGTGTGCTAGGGTGTCAATGCTGCAGGGAGTTGAGAGTAATTTCAATTTGACATACATCATAGGGTGATATATACTAACCCATAAAATCTTGTCTCAAGTACTATAGAGGATGCACTGGCCAAGGGGTGAATGAGTCCCTATGGGGTAATTTTGATCAACTTTTGGGGTCCTTCGAAGATGGATCTAGGCTTCTATTTCCCACCTGCAAATTTGTTGGAATGTCAGAAATGAATTTTGCAACTTAGTTTTTGACATTCTAACAAATTTAAAGGTGGGAAACAAAAGCCTAGATCCATCTCCAAAGGACACCAAAATTTGATCAAAATGACCCTACAGGGACTCATTTTCCCCTTGGTTGATGCATCCTTTTGCAGTACTCAGGACAAGTTTGTTTGGGTTAGTATATATCACCCTGAATCCCTCATATCCACTTGCAATTAACTATTTATTTTTATTTATCTCTGAGAATCTACATTCTTTATACTAGGTCACATAGTTTAATTACACTAATCATTTCAAATCATTCCAAAATCACCCCTAAGGATCTAATAAACAATGCAAACCCGGGTCTAATTGGCTCACCATTAAGGTTGAAAGTCAATGTCTTCTCTTTTTTGTTTGCATTCTAATGAAACCCTAGGAAAAGAGTGGGTATGGAGTATAAGTTTGTGTATATTATCACATATTTGCCTATTTCCTATGTTTCATATTGGTGAACCTGACGTGAATCGAACACCCGACCTTTTCATGAGACTGACCCACCATGTGTTTAACCTAGTAATTCTCCTAGTACGACACTTGTTGTAGTCCCCTTGGCTAGTTATTCGCCTTCCATTTGTGATGAGAAAGATTAGGATGTGGATGACCTCTCTAGGTCAACTCGCATGTGACATACTAATTTACGTTTGATTTCTATGTTATTTGTGTTTGCTTGCATGTAGTATAATATCTTGTATTGTGTTTCTTGGTGTGCCTTTATGTTTGTGAGTTTTCTTTGGATGAACCTTGTTGCTTTGTTGGCGCATGGATACAAAGGAATGAATCTGTCATGACATTCTTCTATGCGTATCATCATTCTTTTATATGTCATAAACTTTATCTTTTCTTTGTTTTGTGTTTTCCTTTTGGGGATGATGCAAAGCATTAAGACATTTAGGTCTCTTCCATGTTAACCCAAAAGATTCTTTATCTTCTCTCTCTATGTGTTATTCCTCCTTTGTGTTCGTTGTTCCACAAGTATTTTGGGAATGATGACATTTCTAAGCTCTATTATATCATTGTAGCAAAGACATATGTTGACCCCAGATCTGTGGATCCCTCAGTGTACCTTTCTATGTTGTTTTTTGCATTGTATTTGGGGGCAACCCCTTCTCATGATGTAGCTTTATTTTAAAACATGTCATTGGCATAGGGATCTAAAAATAAGCTCTTTTGATCTTTCCTTGTATAACATTTATCATTTTATAATTTAAAGTAATTGCTCACAACATGGTGTTTAGCAATTTATTTAAAGTGGGGCATACATTGGCATCATTTCATTAGCATTTTCTTGCTTCACTTTGTTCATGGGAGCTAAACTTAGTGTAGCCTTGGCATATTACATTGATCATTTTGTGGTACCTTATCAAAGTTATCAGGGAATTTAACTTCTTGTATGGATTAACAAATGGGTACACACCTGTAGACTTGGTGTATCCTTCCCATTTTACCACCTTTTCATGGGTACACACTTGTAGACCTAGTGTCTCTCCCATTTTTCTACCCTTTCATGGGTACACACTTGTAGACCTGGTGTGTTTCCCATTTTTTCATTTTTACATGGGTACACACTTGTAGACCTAGTGTGTGTTTCTCATCCTTGTCTTGGGGTCTCACCTAGTCACCTAGTGAATATCTGACTTCTTAGTTTGTGTGCTTCCCTTGTTTATGGTTCACCTAGAAAATATCATACTTTTCTATTGTGTGATTCATAAACACCCTTTTTCATGGATATATAGCATAATACAACTTGCTAGTCCATTATCTTTTTCTTTGCATTTGTTTTGACATTGAGTGTTTGTGTTTCTTGTATTGTTGCTTAACATACACATGTGTGTGTTCCATTGTGCTTGTATTGGATTGCCATGGGATCTTAGATCATGGGGGCTTGATCATCCTCCTTAATCTCTTGTCATCCTATATTTCCAATAGTTGTACAATTGGACCCCTCCTGACACTTATTTCTCTACTTTAGGGTGAATTTGAGCAAAAGTTCACACTCTCACTAAAGTGGGGGCTAAATATAACATATAAAATTGTATACCTTTACAATTTCACATTATGTTTTGTCCCCTAATTTATTGGACTTAATTAAGCTTCTAATTTTTCAAATTATGCATTCCAAATCCTAATTCTTTCTATTTTCCGAAAGGGGAACCAACATCAAATAAATGCATTTAATTATTAAATTGCCTTGGATTAAGTGTGTCTTGGAAATTTGGGCCAGGGCCCATTTTCCCAACGGCGAATGGGTCCCCTTTATGAGCCAAGACCTAAATTAAAATATGCTTTTGGTGGCATTTTAATGATCAAAATTCAAATTGGAAGTGTTGGCTTTTGGAATCTATTTTTTAGGAAATTAGATAAACACCTATAAATACCTATGTATTTTATCATTTTAAAATATATCTAGCATTGAGGCACACAATTGAGAAAATATCGTTTTCAAGAATATTCAAGAGTAGAATTATCAATCATTTGTAGCAGCAATCAAGATCCTAACATCATGTCAGAGTTTATGTGTGTTCATGTTGAAGATTAACAAGTGTTGTAGGTTTTCAATCATTCAAGAATTCAAGCAATCAAGAAAGTCTATCAATTAAGATACAAGATCCTTGAAGTGATGTGTTTGTTTTTAGTCCTTTAAGGAATCCATTTAAGGGTGGTAATTTTCAACAAGAGTGTTCATTCATCATTTCCTTCCATTTTTATTAAGGTTTTCACCATTGACATCTTGCCATAGTGAAAGTGGGAACACTCTTCACAGGGTTTGACTGAGAAAAACCCCTATATGGCACCATCATTTTCTCTTTTTGTGTATGTGTAGGTTACAAGTTGAAGAAGGGTTGAAGAGAAATTTTGTATTGTTTGATTTGTTGTCACCATTCTTGCCAAGATATGAAAACTGAGTTGCAGAATTCATTTTTGACATTCCAAAAAAATTTCAAGTGGGAAGTAGAAGCCTAGATCCATCTCCAAAGGACCCCAAAAGTTGATCAAAATTTCCCTAAAAGTACTCATTTTCCCCTTGGCAGATGTGTCATTCTACAGTACTCGAGACAAGATTTTTCGGGTTAGCATATATCACCCTGCATCCCTCATATGACTCTTTCTAATTTTTTGGGTTAGTATATATCACCCTGCATCCCTCAGATGACTCTTTCTAACTCTTTTTCATCTTTCAGATGACTTGCAATTAATTGTTTATGTTTATCTATCTGAACGAAAATTTGCATTATTTGTACAAGGTCACATAGTTTAATTAGGTTAATCATTTCAAATCATCCCTATGACTCTAATAAACAATGAAAACCAAGGTCTGATTGACTCACCATTAAGGTTGAAAGTTAATCTCTTGGATTTGTGGTTTGCATTCTAATGAAATCCTAGGAAAAGAGGGGTATGGAACATAAGTTTGTATATCTTATCACATATTCCCCTATTTTCTATGTTTTGTATATGTCAAGCCATTATACTTTTCATTCATTGATTTCGGTTGATGTGTCCTTCTACATTACTCAGGACAACCTTTTTTGGGTTAGTATATATCACCCTACATCCCTTATATCCACTTGCAATTAACTGTTTTTGTTTATCTATCTTCAAGAATTTCCATTCTTTATACTAGGTCACATAGTTTAATTAGGCTAATCATTTCAAATCATTCCTAATGCTCTAATAAAAAATGCAAACCTAGGTCTGATTGGCTCACCATTTAGGTTGAAATTCAATCTCATGGCTTTGTGGTTTGCATTCTAATGAAACCCTGGGAAAAGAGGGGGTATGGAGCATAATTTTTTATATCTTATCACATATTCCCCTATTTCCTATGTAGCATCAGATTGACTTTCAACCATAAATGGATCCTAAGTCCTCAATTCAAAGAACCTAGGATGCAAGGGTGGGCCTTTTCCAAATTTCAGCTATATCCTCCATTTCACCAACAAAAGTTGAGAACTACTTAGGTAATAACTTACTACCCATTGAAATAGGTGTAATAGTTGTTGATCAAGCCCATAGTATCCCAAGTATCACTTGCAACCAAAATAAATTTCCACACAAGATAGAAGTAATTTAAATTCTTTGAAGCTAAAAATTCATTACATGAAAACTAAAATTGGTATAGAAGATAATGATGAAACCCATGTTATAAAAAACAATTATGAAACCTTAGATGAAACCCTACGACATACTAATATCATGACAAGTGTCTTAAATATATGATAAAGAAATAAAATTAAATGACCTTATTAATATTAGGTATGTAAGTATTAATAGAATCTAAGAAGAAACTAGTTAGTTAATATGTCATGTTCATACCAACAACCCTCAAAAGTGCAACTTAGAGAGTATAATAAAATGCAAAGATGCAAGGATGATATATAGATAGATGAATAATTCCTAGTTATAAGTCCATGTTAGCTACCTATGTACAAAAATATCTTTCACAAATGGAATAAAGGATTAAAAAATCCCTTCCCAAAAGAGAGAAATGATACAAAGAAACGTGTAACAATGAAAAAAGGACTCAACATGATCCCCAAGGACTAATTATACCACAATTTTACAGTAAATATTCTCTATATATGAGAGAGACAATGTATCCCCTACAATTTATGATCTCCAACAATGATCGTACATTCTCAACAAATGATGATGATGAATATCCATGAACATTAAACAATTTTATTTTCTTTAGTAAGAAATAAAACCAAGTATAGATATATGATGTATTTCCATGATGAAATAAATATTATGATGTATAATGATTTCTTTCATCTATTCTCATTTTTTTTCATGTCCATATGAAATAATTCAATATTCAAATCAAGTACAAGCCCAATAAATGAAGAAGGTGACTAGCCAATACCACATGAAAACGAATGAAGAAGAAGATCCGAATAAAAATATTGTGTGATAAAAACTATAATGGTACTATCATTTAAAATGAGATGGATGTCGTCAAGTGTGTTTTTTAAATTTATATGGGACACAAAACAAACTTGAAATATCTATCAAGTACTAATACCAATGAATTGAGTTTAAAATATTATGATGTACATATTATAAAGAATGACTCAAAGCAACAAGATATGGATATATATGATTTTAATTGATGCCATCCAACTATACTATACATCCCATGATTTTTCCACATAATATGTTTGAATATGAACACCTAGATATGAAGCTACCAATTTTTTAATAGAATAATCCTTGGCCTTAGGATATTAATTTATATCTATAAGGAATATGAAACCTTTGAACTTGGATTAGATTTCATAGAATCCAAAGATAATTTTGATGCATCAGGTGAAGCCTTAATGTTATCAAAACTATCAAGACCTACTAAATAATAGAGTTACTCTCTTGTATCATCATCATATAGTAGGCTATCACAATCATCAAGGGGTATAATACTATCCATAAAAGGATAATATAGGAATGGAGATTGATTTCAGTCTCCAAAAATCTCCTAAATTTTTATCCAAAGATTATGTGGGAACTCGATATATGAAATAGAACACAAGATGTAAAAATCAACTTTACTACTAATTAATCTAGGGACATGATCATTATTTATATCTCATACTTTATTTTGATTAGGTCTACTAGTTCAAAGGAATTTCCATAGAGATGTGGAAAGAGATGAAGCCATGTGAGATGTGTCAAGATTTCATCTTGCCAAGACCTATAGTCCCCTTTGTTTAGGGTGATTATGGAAGGAGAATTATAAAAAATAATGATTTTATAATTACAAACTCCTCATATATATATATATATATATATATTAGAGATAATAAAAAAATATGTGAAATTGGAAACCTTCCAACATAAAAAATGGTCCCATGTTTTAAAAAAAATTAAGATACAAGTCAAAATAGAAAAAATGACTTCAAATTGAGATAACAAGTACCTAAGGAAAAATCAAGAAAAACCAAGTAAATAGATGCATAGTTCTTAGAATCATCATTCCAATGCCTATTTATTTATACAATTTTAATATTGTAAGCCCATTTATGGCCTTTGTTTTAATATACTACTCCTTTAGGGATCATAAAAAGTATGGTGGATCTTGGGTGTTGGTCACCCACATGACCAAGTACTAACTCATTGAGGTTGGTGGATGATTACATTAACATTGCTTCGATAATTGTATTAATAATTTTATTTTATTTTATTTTAAACCATAGTGGACATGATGTAGTCAAAGTATAGATGAATATTCTTTGTTAAATTTTGATTTCTATAGCAATGGAGGTTGGTATTGTAGGACCATACAAATCTATGCAATTGTATATATTTTTCGATTGAAAATTTTTAAACCTCCAAAAATAATCTAAATTTCTTGGCTCTAAATTATAGCATGCCTTTATGTATTTATATGTTTTTGAGCCTTCTAATCTTAACCATGAGGTTTATTTTTAACCAAGATGAAATGTATAAAATGTCTTGACCAAAAATGTCTAAAAAGAGGGAAGAGAATTGTAGATCTAAAGCTTTAATACCATGTAAGAGTTGTTGATAAACCCCATAGTAGCACAAGGATTCCTTGCAACAAAAATAACCTTTTAAAAAGAGAGATTCAATAAAAATGTTATGAAGATAGATAATTTATTATATAAAAATAAATTGGTACAATATATGATGATGAAATGGTTTTTATAAAGACAAGGAATAAACCCTAAATGAAATCCTATGACATAATTGGATCATGATAAATGTCTTAATCATATGATATGAGATACAAGTAAATGACCTGGTGCAATCACAGATGGAGGGTTCAGAAAGAACAATCCAAACCATGTAGCTTAGAGTCAACACAATAGAACAGAAGAAAGAATTCTGCAAACATGAATCTTAATTGAATTGGAAATCTTACATGCAACATATGCCTCATGGGCGAATAACTAGGGCTCACAGGCCTATTGCAAGGGCATTCAACATTACAACTGGCCAAAGGCCTTATGATAGTCCCTCGAAGGGTTGATGCAAAAATCTAGCTTCTAATCATGAGAATCTTAACTAACTACTAATGGATTGTTACAATAAATTACAAATTATCTTATATATGATTCTCCAGCTCCAACAAAGGTCCACATCGGCCCCAAGTGTTTACAAAACCTAATGAATGATCACACATGAAGGTTGGCCTTAAAACATGAAAGATAATCCTTTGCGAAAAGAAATTGTAGACATGTAAAAATGACCTAACACTTATCGCACATCCTAAATGAAATTTTCTCATCATTGACATCATTATCATTTAATATCACTGCATTTCACATCATTTACATCAAAAACCCTATTTTCCTTTATTAATTAAATAATTTTTAATTATTTAATTAATTCACTATTTCATCATTAAAACTAACTTTATTCCTCTTGATTAATTAAATAACACAAATTATTTAATTATTTCGCTAATCTACCCTATTCTCCTAAATCAATTAAATTATTATCACTTAATAGTTTAATTAAATCACTTTCCCCTAAACTTGAATAATTAAATTAATTATTCAAATATCATTCAAAAAGGTCAACAAACAAATAAAACGTTATTTGTTAAATTCAAACATGACTTGCACATTCAAAGCTCTAAATGTTAATTAATTAATTCAATTAATTAATTACCTTCACCCCATTTTATGATTGAGCAAATCACGAAAATTGATTGCTCACTCTGATTGGCTAACTAATTCATCTATTTCCTAACTGATTCATCTGTTTCCTAACTAACCCATCTATCCTTCAATCCCATTAACTACTCGACTTGATTTCCTCAATTCCACAGATTATGCAATCTAAATCCTTTGATTGTGAAATTAACATCCTTAATTGATTCAATCATAGAAGCTAAATGAGCAATCTATTTCCTCTCAATGGTTCTCAACTGTTGATCAAAAGTTTGCATTGTTGCATCTTGTACGTTCATCTCAAAACGAGATATCTATAAAATAACCTTCTACCTTTTCACAAATCATCTAGAATTTACATAAGCGAAGTGTTGCACAATTACCTTTTGAGCATGTTATGATTTATCATCACATTCTAATTCGCCATTACATACACATTGAAGCTTTTGCAACGCATAATGGAGGCTTTGTATTGATTACAACAATCCAACATTCAACATCAATACAAAAATACTTCGACATGAGATGGGTAATGATATGATTTATTGAATTCATTGTTTATTCTTCATTTGCTAACAATTGTTTCATTGAATTCATTAGTTTTATATTGTTCATTTCATGAGTAATGGGTTTTGGGATTTCTAATCTTGTTTGAATTAGTTTAATTCATTCATTTTTATGTATGCTTCATTCCCCCTTACGACGGAAATGAATTGTAAATCTCCAAGACAGATCCCATTGGACCCAAAATTCTTGTATGATGTCCCATTAGGCTTCGCACATTCTGGAATAGGTCCGCACTAAGAAATCTAGACCAAGTCAGCCCCAAATGCTCTGATTGTGAATTATAGTGAAATTTGAGAGCGATAAATTTTCATAGAAAAATGAAAATGACTTGAAATCTAGATATGTCATAGATGACTTTGTGTAGATGTTATATCCTACTCTGTGAGCTGAGAGACAATAATACAGTGAAATATGGAATGAAATGTTGAAACTGTTACAAACTAAAATGCAAGAAATCTCCTCTGGTGGTTGTTGTGGTAACTTCTCCTTCAACTCCACTTCTTATGTAGTTCTTGAATCAAAATTCCTTAGAATTTTATACGGTCCAAACTTCCTCATCTTCAGAGTATTGCATGTTCCTACTGGAAATCTCTCCTTCCTCAAATACACCATTACTTCATCTCCAACAGAAAACTCTTTATGTCTCCTTTACTCACCAGCCTTTTCCTTATACTTATGCTCATGTCTTCCAAATGCTTTTGGACTTGATTATACAATTTTTCCATGAATCCTACAAACCCTTCTCCTTCTGTACTCGTCTTGTTCTCCATACTGATGTCTCTTAGTTCTGAAACTCCTCTAGGATGTACTCCTATCACAATATCAAATGGTGTCTTCCTTGTGCTTTGGTTTACTAAATTGTTATATGCAAATTCTACCTGTGATAGAACTATGTCCCAATTTCTTGCTTTGTCACCAACCAAACACCTCAACAAGTTGCCCAAACTTCTATTTACCACTTTTAGTTTTCCATATGTTTATGGGTGATACGTTGAACTAAAATTTAGGTTTATCTTCATCTTCTTCCACAATATCCACCAAAATTATCCAATGAACTTGGTGTCCCTATCCGAATCTATACTCTTAGGTAATCCATGCAGTGTTACAATCTCCTTGAAAAATAAGTCAGCAACATGCACAACATCATTATTCTTTTTAAAAGGAATGAAATGTGCCATTTTAGAAAATCTATCCACAACTACCATGATAGAATCATAACCTCTTTGTGTTCTTGGATATCCCAATACGAAATTCATGCTTATATCTTCCCAAGGTCTCTCCAGTACTACCATAGGTTTGTACAATCCAATATTTTGACTACTCCTTTTTCTACTCGATAAATTCTACAACTTTGAACATACATACTGATATCCTTATATATTTATGGCCAAAAATTGTGTTCACTCACCAAAGCTACTATCTTATCAACTCCAAAATGTCTTGCTAGTCCTCCATTATGCTTCATCTTGATCAAATTCTCCCTCATTGAACTCCTCGGAATACACAATGGATTTCCTTTGAACAACATGTCTTCCTAAATGAAATAATATAACCATTGGCTCCGGTCTATCACTAATGGTTTCTTACATGATTTTCATGTAATGTCTCTTACCTAGATTATGATGGGAAGCGGTCACAAGTATCTTCTCACCCAAGGGTTCCCTTATAACTGTTAGTCACCTGCAACATCATGTGTAACATAACCATACCCCAGTGTGTTAGCTTTAATATCTAGCATCCATATGTCAACAAAATAACATGCAATGATTTATATTTCAATAGAGAACACTCAACCCATCAGGAGAGGAGATTCCCTAAGGGTCCAACGGTCTTCCACCTCTTATTACCCAACCCTTATCTTAGGCCAACGAGGCAATAGTCATATGTGGAATCCCCCATCCCTCCAGGACCCAACCCTTTCCTTGGGCCAACGAGGCAGTATGCCCAACCCAGGTTTTAGGGCCAATGGGGTGGAAGCCTAGATGGGGTTTATAGACAACCCACTTAGGTGATGACTGGCCTCTCCTAATAGGTAAACAATCAGTTTGAATACAGTTGGTAAAGCATGGAAATTCAGATATTGTTAGATCATTCACACTTAATGAATTTTGTGTTTATTCAAATAGATTTTAATGGAACACAGTTACTCTTATTCATAAAAAAAAGAATAGAAGAGAAGAAATTCATTGCTTAAACATAAATACTCAATTCTCATATTACTTTAGATTCCTCCCCTATTGGTAGATATATTCCCTTTGTTTGACTAGGTGTTCATACGGTTCAAGGGAGATATATATGCATTCAGAGGGTCTATGTATGATTATTATTCCTGAGCTTGACTATGACCAAGTCAATCGGGTTACACAATTCAGGAGAGTAGACATATATTTTAAGTGTTTTATGTTTAGTTACTATTCTCGAGCCTGATATTGACCAGATCGATCAATGACTGGCCACGGATTACACAGTCCAAAGGCTTCAATACGGTTTCTCCCAGTCACACTAAGCATGTACCCAGTCCCAAATTTAGCCTGGGACTATTTGATTCAAGATGGTAGTCAGGGATTTGGCTCAATGTTCAGGTGTATGAAGTCTCGTGTTTACATTTATTTTATTCAATAAATGGAAACTATACATCAATGCTAAGTGTCCTCACCTGGTTGTTGAACTGTAGATTCATGCTTCCTCTCCTCTGTCGATGTCACTTCCTCTTCTGCCTCCTGGCTTTGGTGTTTATGCCTATTTCTATGCTTGCATGGATGCCCTTCCCAATCAACGTGTCTCCTGAGTGAATTGCGCCAAGCGACGGCCCTTTAGGAGTTTGCGGGAGTTTATTTACATTGTATTTTGTTTTGTTTTGTTAACTTTATTTTAGAAAAAGTTCATAATATTTCCTAACCCTATTTAGTTCGGGTATCTCTTGTGATGTATGTTTTTTAAGAGTTTAATAAATAAAGGATTACATCTATGTTCCAATATTCAAATGATAAAAAATATATTTATCTTATTTATTTATAATTCTTATAATTGTATCTATGTTCTAATGATGAAGTGGTATTTATCTTTATTTATTTATAGTTATTATATTACATCTAATTTTGTTTAACATATAAATATTACATTTATCTTTTTATATTTATAATAAAAGATTTTAGATTACATACTTTTAAACTATCATATTTATATTTATGATTAAATAAATATTATATTTTGATGTCTTAGTTCTGGGGAACATGAAATTCCAAACTTTGAAAAAATTTGGATCATCCTCATACATGTGCTTCAATTCTTCAAATCCAAGTACTTCTATCCTCATTTCTGCCAACGAATTCCTTATCCTACTTAATGCATCTGCAACCTTGTTGGACTTTCCACTCCTATGCTTCAACACAAATGTATAACTCTGCAAGAACTCAACCCATCTCATATGCCTCAGATTCAACTTCCCTTGATTGTTTAAATACTACAAAACCCGATTATCAGTGTATAACAAAAACTCCTTAGGCAACAAATAATGTCTCCACTTCTTCAAGGTTTGAATTATGGAATAGAATTCTTGATCATAAACTAAATATCTCCTTTTGGCATCATTCAACTTCTCACTGAAATAAGCTATAGGTCTTCCTTCTTGACTCAACACTGCTCCTATTGCATTTTCACTTGCATCAAAATCAACTTGAAATACTTTGTCAAAATCTTGTAATGCTAACACTAGCTACTGTCACCTTTTGCTTCAACAATTCAAAACTTATTTGTGCTTCGGATGTCCACTTAAATTCCTTCAATTATCTTCTCTCATTATTTTTGTCATGGGTGTACAAATGCTACTAAAACTTCTGATAAATTTTCGGTAGAAACTAGCTAACCATGGAATGATCTTACTTCTCCAATATTTTTGGTGTATGCCAATCAACAATTCTCTCACTTTCTCAAGGTCCATCTTCAATCCTTCAATAGAAATGATAAAACTCAGGTATAGCAACTTTGTCTTCATAAAGCTACACTTCTTGACATTAATCGGAAAATTATCTTCTCTCAACTTCTACAATATTTGCCTGATGTGCCACAAAGGTAATCATTCTCATGAAATATCTCAGTGCATTGTTCAATCCAAAAGGAATTACTAACCACTCATACAATCCATCATTAGTCTTAAATGTAGTCTTCCATTCATATCCTTCTCTAATCCTGATCTGATGATAGCCACTCTTTAGGTCAATCTTTGTGAAGTACTTTGCTCCACTCAAATAGTCCATAATTTCATCTATCCTTGGCAATGTAAATCTATACTTGACAGTGATCCTATTGATTACTCTTCAATATGTACACATTCTCCACTCTCCATCTTTCTTTGGTGCAAGTACAATAGGTATCGCACATGGGCTTAAACTTTCTTTGATCAATCCTTTCCTCAACAACTCTTGTATCTGTCGATTCAATTATGCATTCTCTATTGGTTTCATCTTATGTGTTGCCTTGTTTGGAAAACTTTCTCCCAGTATTAAATCTATATGATGACTAATACTCTCGACTAGGGGTAAACCATCTGCTACATTCTCTGACATGATGTCTTCATACTCTGTCAACAATTCTACTAATTCTATTTGTGGTGGATCAACTTCTATTGTTGTCTCTAGACTACCACCCTTCTTTAGAATCAATACAAAACACATATTCTCATGCCTTGATCCATCTCGAAATTTCCTTCCATCTACCAAACATAGTCTGGTAGTGCCACAAACTTCAATTTTCTCCTCTTCCTCTAAGGTATCAACTTAATTTTGTTTCCATTTGGTGTCACTATGTAGGTATTCCTTATTCCATAATGAATTGATTTCTTTCCATATTTCCATGGGCTTCCTAATAGTAAATGACAAGCATCAATAGACATAATATCACACAACACTTCATTCTTATATGATCCTATATGAAATTTCACCAAAAATTTCCCATTCACCAATATCTTATGCTCATCTTGAATCCATGCTATCCTATAGGGGTTTGGATGTTTCAATATCTTCAAATTTAACTTGGTTACCATCTCCTCTATAACTATATTATCAGTGCTACCATTATCAATGATAACTTTACATACCTTTCCTTCAAACTTACATCTGGTTCTGAATAGACTCTTCCTTTGTGGTGGTTCTTTAGTCACTTCTTCATGCATCAAAGCTCTCCTCATCACCAATAATTTTCCTTTCATAGGTTTCCCAATTGAATTAGGGGATTCAACCTGTTCTTCTTCTACATATGTTGTTCTTCCAGTATGCTCAATTTTCTTGTTGATGCTTCCTTGATGGAATTCAAATTCTCTATGTCCTTCACCTCCACACTTGAAACAAGTTCCTCTAAATGGTCTTCTCTTAGATATTCCTTCATCTCTTTGGTATCCTTCATTATGTTAACAACTATGACCTCCTATGTCACTACGATAGAAATTTCTATCTTCTCTTCTGTTGGAGTATGAATTACAGTCCTTTTCTTCACTCTAGTAGGGTTTCCCATATATGTTTGGATTTGCATAAGGTCTTCTTTCTCTGGATTGTGATCCACTCCTTTGGAATATTCCTCTTGTGATTCTATTCATTTGTTCAAACTTCTTGTTCAAATTTTCCTCCACCTTCAATGCAAACTGGTATGCTTCTTCAACTAATGTCATCTTTACTAGGCTCAATTCTTCTTGGATATTTGTTCTCATTCCATTGATGTATATTGCAACCTTTTATGTGCTTGCTTCACTTGTAGAATTCTTCAGTATACTCCCTCACAGATCTCTCCTTTTGCCTCAGGTTTTGCAATCTTTTCAACAATTCAAGTTCATAATCGGCTAGTATAAATTGATTTTTCAACTTTGTCACCATTTTATCCCATTTTATGATTTTATCTTTCCCTCTTCTATTTCTATCCAATTTAACTTCTTTCCACCATAAAGCAACATGAACTTTCAACTTTATTTTTGTAAATATGACTCTTTCCAAATATTCTATTTCTTCATATTCAAAGTATTCTTCAATTTCATTGATCCAATCAATCAATTCTTTAAGGTTTAAATTTCAAACGTAATTTTAAATTTCAACTCTAAGTCACTTACCAATTTTGGCAATTACCTTCAGCATCTTCACTTGATCTAATTCTTCTTCTTCTATTCGATTGACAACATGATCTCCTTCATCATCGTTGTCATCCTCATGCCTAGGGTTTAGGCCTCACCTTCAGTCTTCTTCTACAACATCTAAACAAACTTGCATTTATGCATCATTTCTAAAATTTCATCCATTCTTCCAGCGACCTTCACCATAGTAAGAGCTCTCGACAACATCTCTCCCCTTGGATCCATTGCAACTGCTTCAATTCGGCGATCTAGCTACAAGGGTTTCAACTACGTCATAGTCGGTGATCAATTGAAGACACATGCAATTTACCTCAATTCGACAATTTTTTCACCTCAAGAAATGCCTTCAGGGCTCACAAACTCACTCTGATACCACTTGGTATAGTCACAGATGGAGTGTTTAGAAAGAATAGTCCAAACCATGTAGCTTAGAGTCAACACAGTGGAAATAACACAAGAAATAATTTTGCAAACATGAATCTTTATTGAATTGGAAATCTTACATGCAAGATATGCCTCATGGGCGAATAACTAGGGATAATAGGTCTACCGCAAGGGCATTCAACATTACAACTGGCCAAAGGCCTTATTACAATCCCTCGAAGGGTTGATGCAAAAATCTATCTTCTAATCATGAGAATCCTAACTAACTACTAATGGATTGTTATATTGAATTACAAATGATCTTATATATGATTCTCTAGTTCCAACAAAGGTTTATGTCAGCCCTAAGGGTTTACAAAACCCGATGAATGATCACACATGAAGGTCAGCCTTAAAACATGAAAAATAATCCTTCAAAAAAAAAAATTGTGAATCTCCAAGATCTATCCCATTGGACCCATAATTCGTGTATGATGTCCCATTAGGCTTCACATGTTCTAGAATAGGCCTGCACTAAGAAATATGGACTAGGCCCGCCTCAAATGCTTTCACTGTGAATTATAATGAAATTATGAGAGCGATAACTTTTCATAGACAAATTCAAATGATTTGAAATTTGGATATGTCGTAGATGACTTTCTATAGATGTTATATCCTGCTCTGCAAGCTGGTAGATGATAATGTGGTGAAATGTAGAATGAAATGTTGAAACTACTGTAGATTGAAATGCAAGAAAATTAATGTTTTTGGTTGATACAGGATTTCTTTAAAACTAGGGATGCTCCTGCATCATGACCTAAGTAATTTAATGTATGCAAGTATGAATAGGACCTAATAAAAAACTAGTTAGATAATTTACCATGTTCACACCTGATAGGACTTATGAAATTTTTTGTGGTTCTAGTCATTCATTTCAAAATTTTGAGTGTTCTGATGGTCATATGCAAGCTAGGGTTTGTCTATTCCTGCATCTAAGGTTCACCATAGGGCTAAAACCCTCTTTAAACTCTAATAGTTCAAATGCCTAAGCCACTTTTTCTATTTGTTCATTGACCTATGCTAGGTAGTTACCAGTTCCTTAAGTCACAACTTGAGTCACTAAAGTCATATGTATATCGACCCCTAAGTCCTAATATTTCCAATTACTTCCCCTTTCAAAAAATTTGTTAAATATTTGCCTGTGGGGTCCTGAAATATTTTGCCTTAAAGTCTAATGTTTTGAGCCCTAGGTCTAAATTAAAATTTATGTGTAAATTCATTCATCGACCTAGTGAATGACCCTATCTTAAGTCATAACTTGAAATAACATGCTTAAAATTCCTTAAGTTAAGCATTGCTTGGTCCCACAATACCATTTGTTCATTCCTTATTGGTCCCCACCAGCCTGCACTAAATAAAATATTCACTAAAAGGTATGTGCGATGGTGTGAGAGAGCACCACGTGTCCAACTAGTACAGTGGTCTACAATGGGATTTGGAAAGACTTTGGCGAGCCCCGTGATCTAAAGTCTCTAATGGTGCCATGTGGCACCATCCTGGCCATTCCTCACCATTTTGTGGGGGTTCATATATGAAGACCTTGGCTGACCGTGGGGATGCAAGAAGATGCCAAGTGGAAAGATCTTAATTGTTTGATGGAGGATTAAAGAAATCTAAAGAATTTTGCTAAGTATGGAGGAATACAAGGGAAGAATAAAAGGTGTGGATCTTGGACATAGGGCAAGATCTAGAAGCCTTCCTCGCCATTTCACATGACTTGATTTTCTGCCCAATGCATGAGTGCGGGGGCGCAAGGAGATGATACATCAACTCCATTGACGTTCCCAAAGGTAGTGGGGCCAAATGTGGCATGTAATAGGCTTGTCCACATGGTATAATTTAATTAGATCGAGACTCTATTCAAAGACGGTTAAGCTTTTCAAACTTGATTGACTCCATCTGAGCTATCCAAATGCATAGATCATTACTAGATCAATAACTAAAATTCAAAATCAAAGAATAGGTAGATGGAGCCATTTTGGTTCACATGAGTAAGGAGTAATGGCAAATAAGATGCCATAGAGCCTGAATTTAATGGTTTCTTCCATAAAATTTGGTTTTCACGTATATTTCCAAATCACCAAGCCATTTTGAAGCATCTAAAGATCAAATTATGGGAAGTTCGAGCTCTCTACGACAAGAAATAGGATTTGCACCATTAATACACCTATAAGTTACAACCTTCTTGAAACTTTATCAATTGTATGCAAAATCACATGCAATTGCTAAGCTTTAACTCTAAAATTTCATTTTAGGGTTGCATAGGTTTGAATTTCATTTCTTGCATTTACTGTATTCGTAGTTTTCCCTAGTTTCATTTGTAATTGTGCCATTACCCTTAAATCACTGTAGAAACCCTAGTATTTTCCAAATTATTGTCAAAAATTCACCTCCTGAAGCACAATCCTTTGGTTCCACCCCAAAACAATCCATCCATGATGACCTTCTTGCCCAATTGCCTAGTTCAATGAATGATAGGGTCGGCAGTAAGATAATGTTACAGGGCCTGGGAGCTGATAAGGGTTTGGTTGACATGTATTATGGGGTTGGGGATGTTGAAAAGAAAATTTATGGTTGGGAGCTTTTCAAGTACTAGTTGGAAAGAGGAATTCCCTAGTCCCAAGTTGCAATTATTAGAATTTAGATTTTAGAAAATTGGTAGTCCCAAATGTATATCTGGATATTGACATGCTCGAAGAAATTATGGCCAATTATGATGAGAACATCAAACTTGTGAGGACACATAAGGGAGTTGAGATGGTAAAGTTGGATAGGCAATCAATTGTCGGTGTATTTAAATTAAACCCTCATGCCAATAAGCCTATCAACCTTGGAGAATTAAAAAGAGAATATGAGAAAAAAAAAAGAGTACCTACAAGGTTATGTTGCTACCAAGGTTTTGGATGAAAGATAAGAATAGGAAAATGGTCAAAATCTCCCCTGCAAATCAGGAAAATTTTAGGGTTGATGGTTTTGAGGGGTACTTTGTTAAAACCTACTACACACTCTGTCAAGTTCTAGGGTTTATTCCTCTACGAAAGATGCTAGTAGCTTTTATGTTCATGGCAGCAAATATACAGAACCTAATGGTCAATGAAGAATGTGATTTTGCCACATACTTGTCAGATGCCATCCATAGTGGATTGGTGGCTATAAAGAATGGAGAGAGGGTAGTTGTCTTCTAGTGGTACTCACTTCTATGCCATATTTTTCTAGCTTGGGGATATAAGGATTTTGGCCCAGGGTTATAGTTAACAATGAGGGATGAAAAGGGTGTTGAACTCCCTATCCAAATGTGGACACATTTATTAGACATACATTTCTCGCAGTCAAGTTTTGTGACATTCACAAAATTGTTCACCACAAAGGTAAAATTCTATTTGAGAGAAGTACCAAGGATTCCAAAAGAGCTACATGATTTCTTAAGACCAAAGGAAAGGAGACTTGATTTAAGAATAAATCAGAACTGGGGTGATGTGATTGTGCATTCAAATTGCACTATTTTGAGAGTTTATGGGACCAATATGGCCCCACATGTTTTTCCTAGATTTGTACCATTAAGAGTTGGTTTTCTTGAGGTGATGTGGTAGTTGGGATGGAATGAGGAGATTCATATGGAAAATCAGAAGAAAGGTTCTATCTTCCCCTTAGTCATTGTGTTTCTATATTTTTTATAAGGAAGGAGGGATGGAAATAGGTTCCAGATTTGCTAAATCCTCTGAAGATGAAGCCTTACAGGGCTAGAACCTTTGACCCTGAAGGATTCATTTATTCTTTGAGAATATGAATTAATAGGTCAAAATATTGGCATGGAATAGATTATGTTGAGGATATAATAAGAAACATATTTGACTTGAAAGAAATTGAGGATAGAAGAGTGAAGTGGATTACCTTCGAGAAACTTTGAGGAGGCAAAGCAGAAGAGAGATCCCAATTTCAAGAGAGATTTTGCAGATATTGATAATCCAATTTTGAGAATTGAAGCTATATTGCAAAACTTTGATCAATTTGTGGGGCAACTAAAAGAGCAAGAACAAGATAAGGGGAAAACCCCTATGGTAGAAGAAAGGCCCACTTACCAGCCCCCCAAAAAATCATATGTCTTCACTAGAAGACCTAAGGGGATTGTGGTGAAAGAGAAGATAAGGGCCACTCCTACACAATATAAGGAGTCAATAGCATCAACCCTTGTGCCTCAGGAAACCCTGTCCCCACCACAAAATGTAATTGATATTGATTCACCTCCAAGGGAACCTTCCCATAAAAAGAGAAGAGTTGACACAACTATACTTGTGGATTATCCTTTGGATTCTGATGATGAAGTGGTTATGACCACAGATGATATTGAGTAGCACATTCCATCTCCACAAATGGAGAATGATCTACCAACTCCAGACAACAGGGTCACCAAAGCAGTATTGACAGGAGTTGACAATGTAGATGATGTTAGGGATGAAGCTTGCAATAATTTTATGGATGATAACACTTTTGTCAAAAGTGATGTGTTCAAGGATTTTTTTTTGAAAACTAAGAGCAATGAGTACGAGAGGAGGTTAAATGAGGAAATGGCTCAATTCCCTAAGTAACCAATGGATATATTATCAACACGATTGATTGCACAAATGAAATCAAAGCAGAAGGAAATGACCCCTAATGAGGGTAGAAAAAATGTAAGGGATAGTGGCATTCTCTTATTACCTGAGTGGGATATATCATTTGTTATATCCCTTGATACAGTCGAAAAGCATGATGCTCATGTATTTTCCACTAAGGATGAGGCCTTATGTGCATTACAAGGGTCAACATTTAACCCTAAGTGGGATACTCTATCTATTTGGGCACTTGGATCGAACACAAATAATCCCATAGTTACAGAGCCTACAGCTGATCTAAGAGGGGGCCTAAGAATCAAAAGAATTTCTAATACTTCAGTAGTTGAAGTAGCCACATTGGTTGTAAATGTTGCTAAATTTAGCAAGACAATAGTTGAATCATTATAGGAAAAATATGATCGAGAAATTGTGAAGTATAATGATTTGTTGATTGAGTATAATAAGGATAGGTAAAGGCTTATAGAGTTGGAGATAATGGTTGAGATGTTGTACAATCAACAACCTCAAATGCAACAAGTGCAACCAAAAAAATTTCCCCCTTCTTCACCACCACCTCCCCCACCTCAGTCTACAATAATGGTTGTTTACGATGAAGATAGGCCATTAGTTTCAAGCAATTCTACTGCCTCACCTTCAAGAGTAAGGGTCAACAAAAAATATTTGATTAAGCAATTGAAGGCATATGTAGAGATATTGGATCTCTATGAGGTAGATAAGTATGAAAAAAATGTACATATAATGACTAATGTGTTAGAGCATTTTATGGGAAAAACAATAAAAAGGTGAATATTGTACACAATAACTATTCCTTGATGATAACAACAATTGGTATGCTTGAGAATGATATATCAGAGGTAGTCCCATTAATGCAATTGTGGGTGCCAAGGCTCAATGCACTAGCTAGAATGATCAAGGGATCAACTCATGATCCAAATAAGCCAAAAAATATCATCCCAACATACAAAATGGTGAAAGGCATTATTGATTATCAAGGAAGGGTGGACCCCCTGGAAAAGAGAATAAGGGAATCATTCCAAGAATTTGATGAAAGTGATCTTGGCCTTTTTCTAGACATTTTAGACATTAATGGAGGAGTAAAAACATATGAGAATTGTAGGTCACATATGGAGAATGTTGTTGCAACTCAAGCTCTTATTATTTGTGAAAATAATTTTGTTGATATTGATTTAATGAATAGTAGTATGGATAAATTATGGTTTACTAACAACTTTTTAGAAGATTTTGACAAAGAGGAAAATCAAGTAGTAAAGAGGTATGGCTCATACAAAAATAAACTAGATGAATTTGTGGTCTTTAACTAGCCATTAGAGGAAGAGTATGATGCATAGGATAAGCAATACAATGAAATACCCAATTTTTAATATTTTCAGGATGATGTGGAGATTATTTTTGTCTTTCATTCTTACTCACCGCTTCCAACTTCTACAACAACATCTACAAAAGGGAGTTTTGTCTTCTAGTGCACCGACATCCTTGTCTTACTTGCCAATTCACTTTCTCAGGCCTTCAACAACAAAGAATAAAGAAAGGAGTGGCAAAGACATCAACTATCCACATTAGACACTTTTCGAAGGACAAAGATTGTTACAAGTAAATATAATTGCATTTGTCCTAGGAATATTCTTTCCACGAGCAGTTGTGCTCATATTTTGAAATGTAATATAGAATTTCAAATGAAAATATGACATTTGTACTTGGCCTGAGGCTTGTTGCTCCCTTGTCTTAAAAAAGGGAATTCAAGGCCATTTACATGGATCTTTTGGAGAGTTTTGTAATTGAAAACACAAAGAATTGATTTAACTCTTTTTTTAGGTTATTGAGTTAATTTTTTTAATTTGTAGGATTTGTAGAATAAGTATACTAGCATTTTTTGAATATAATAACACAAATTTGAAGCCAATTTTCTCCTATTGTATGCATTTCATAGATTATAAATAAAATTGATCAAATATCATTCAAATTTGTCTTCATTGTCTTTCCTTTGGATTTAAGTTTATGTTAATGCTCTGGTTCAAAGAACTTGTTAAATGCTTTAATGGAGATATAAGTTTATGTGAGTTTCAAGGATTTGATAAGTAGAATTTGTTAAGAATTGAGTATAATCGTGTGGATGCTAAAATCTGCAAATGAGACTTAAACAATTTCATGTTGTTAGCACAAAAGTTAGTTTAAATCAGCAAACTTAAACATCCCTATGAAATATTTAACCATGTTAAACAATGCAACTAATGAAAACAATGCAAGCTAAACAAAAGCATATGCAAACATGATTAACAACTATCTCATAGTGGATTGGTGCCACTCTGTCATGTAGGATGCAGCCCTTTCCCAATCCATGATAAGCAAGATGATGCCAAGATGATAGTGATGTTGTGATGAAAAGCAAGATTAGTTCTCACATGTAGAGAGTAACCTTGCATACAAATGTGTTGTCAAATTTTGTTGTTGTGATGAGCAAGATTGATTCTCAAATGAAGAGAGTAACCTTGCCATGAGAAAGTGTTGTGTGTTTGAAGGAGAGAAGCCTTCAACTTATAGTTGAACTTGAAGAGAGGAGAGGCCAAATTGATGAATGTGGGATCATTCATGGGCCAATGACAAGATGCCACTTGTCAAGGTGTGAGAGGGTGAGGAATGTGCAAGTCTTGGCCAATGTGCCAATTTCAAATTTGAATTTGCATGAAAAGACATGTTTAGGGGGGATGAAAGGTGCATTAAATGTCAAGTTGACTTATGTAAGAGACATGTAAGAGCATTTAATGCTTTGTTGGAAACGAAAAATCCTTTGGAGGGAAGATTCAAATTGGAAGAATATTCCATCTTGATGCCCTTTTGAAAGTAATTAGAAGAATTGATAAATCAAATAATTGATTTATTGGTGCAAGTGGGTGGGTTAGTTGAGAGTTTGGATTTGACTCAAGCTGAGTCAAAAGCTAGAGAATGGTAATTATGATTAGAGGTTAATTAATTTAGATTAATTAACTTGGAGGATTTTAGGGATTTGATATTTGATTTAAATCAATTTGATTTATTAAATCAAATAAGAAGAACTTTAGGAACTTAATTAAATAATTTGATTTAATTAAGTCTGATGAACCTTAGGATTTAATCAATAAATTGCTTTAATTGATTAATAGCAGAATTGGATGCATGATGTTAGTTTTGCATGCCTACATTTTGCCCCTCTTTGAAGCAATGTACTCGTTGCATTGGTTCAAAGAATGATGTTGTCGACATCGAAATTAAAAAATTCTTTGGTTTTTTCGGATGCCCCAGTGGAAATAAGTACATTAGTACATTGCCCCCTCGAGAGATCGAGCGAAAAAATTCAATTTGAGGTGGATCTCATGACAAAGAGGTTCAAAATGGATGTGTGGATGGTTAGACTTTATGATCTATATGATAATGATGATGAAAATGAGATGACGTGATTTTGCAAGATGAGAGGATGAATGTAGCATGGATGCAGGATGGATGCATTGTTAGCGTGAAAGAGGATAGAAGAATGAGAGGGATCAACCCTTAAATTCAAGAAGATGAAGAAGTCCAACAAGTCCTCTAGTCATTGAGACTTTATTGGATATGATGATGAATGATGATGATGTATTGCTTATCCAAGGATGGGAAAAGAGCATACCTTTCTTTATGTTTGATAACACACGTAGGTGCGATGCATCAAGGTATTAAGAACCAGGATGGCATTGTGCCTAGTGTGATGGACTTTGACTCAACAATCAGATAGGAGTATTCATGTTCACACTTGACATACAAAAACATTGCTAGGACGAACCTAACAAAGCAAGTATTCGCCAAGTTATTTTACAAGAATATCCAACAAGCACAGCAGATAAAAAGATAATGATCATTGCCCCATTCCTTTCTCCCTAAACCTATTTTGTTTAGGCATCATCGAGAGGTCCTTGGAATGAGCACAAAATAAGATAAGTCAAAAAGACCAAATAAAGTAAACAAACAAGCTAATGTTCTTCGTATTGCTAGCCAAGGCTAAACTACTGTGGGGTACCTAATGCTTATGTCCATCACAAGAAAGCTTCATCCTAGGACATGTAGTGATCAGGGTTATGATGGGACTGATTTGGGTGATAAGCTATTGATGCTCCAAGTTGACCAACTTGCTTGCTTACTGACTTAGGCTTGAGACTCTGACGATTAAGCGTTCACTTTGGAACCTGCTAAACTTGCTTCTAACTGACTCACCAAAGGGTGAAAGTGACAATTGTTTTATTATGAGTGATGACAATCACGGGTGAAAGCGAGATGGAATGGATGCACCATTTTAGATTTTTCAAATGTTTTGAGGCTGTTTTTGGAATTTTCACATTTTTCAATGTTTTTGGTATTTTTGAGATTTATGAATGTTTTTGGATTTTGTGTCTTGAGGGCCGATCAAGGATGGCCTTGCCTACGTTTAAGCTTAGAGATGACGTAGTTCGAACTCCAATTGACTTGACTACTAATGAGATAGATGGGCAAACGGATTGCCATTGCGACGGACGCCTAAAATCCTAAAATGTAAACTAGATGGACAAACGAATGCCCCTGCGACGGATGCCTAAGGACTGACCCTAACTATAAAATAAATGGGAAAATGGATTGCCAATGCGACGGATGCCTAAGGACTGACCCTAACTATCTCGGGGGATGATCAAAGATCAACCTTGCCTACGTTCAAGCTCAGAGACAATGTAGTTCGACAAGGTGAAAGACTGACAAGACTCAATGAATTTGAAGATTTTTCGATATTTTGACATGTTTTTGATTTTTGATAGTTTTCTAAATGTTTTTGGTTTTTTTATTTTTTGAATGTTTTTGAAATTTTGATGAGTTTTTTGAATTTTTTTGGTTTTTCGCATGATTTTGACAATATGGATATGGATACATGATGATATCAATGCTCTGTTTTGGGATTTTGTTGAAAACCAAGCTTAATGTTGATCGATCAGATTGATGGATGGATAGTTTGACTAAGTGTGTAAGTCAAACAAAAGTGATAATGCACTTGTAAATTCCAAGAAGTTGTGTTATCCTAGAGTAAACTCATACAAAAAGGATAATTTGGCTAGGTGTGTTAAGCCAAACGAGGTGATTATGGATTTGATAATTTGGCTAAGTGTGTTAAGCCAAACAAGATGATAATGGACTTGTAAACCCAAGGAAGTTGTATTATCCTAGAGTAAACTTGTGCACAAGATGATAGTTTGACTAAGTGTGTTAAGTCAAACAAGGTGATAATTGATTGGATTCGATTGATCAAGATTGATGAAGCTTGATTTGGAACAAAATAGCTTTGATGATTTGATGTGACACAGATGTGCGTATTAGATGTGACTGATATGAATTGCTTGGATTGATGTTCGATGAAAGATAAAGTTTGATGAGGAACGTCATATTGTCAAAATATGCCATGGGCTAATGATTTGGATTTGGTGCTCACAAATGCCTTGACCAATTTGATTTAGCCAATGTTTGAATTACCAGATAAGTTAGAGGATATATATCAAGATTTATTCTAGAAGCAAGAATGTAGATATCTGCCCCCAGTGTCTAGCAATGTATGGAATGCCATGGGTGGATTCTTGGATATGGATTATCTTGCAATAAGATAAGGGTGTTCAAATAGAGGATTGCTCATTCTGATAATGCTTTGAGGCTCAGATAATGTTTGGATTGGATAGGATCAATGAAAATGAACCATGTCAAGATGTTTACCATAGGCAAGTATAAAGTGTGCACCAAAATTTGCCAAGATCAAGATAACTTGGATTATGGATGCAAATATATGAACATGGATTGGATAAATGGTTCATGGATGAATGAGTGATATGGCTGGAATGTTGGCTTTATTATGGATGTGATAAGATGCTTTCTCCTGAACTGGCGCACATAGATGCTCGATTCTACACATGACGCCAGGTTTTCATCATGGTACTTGTCCAAAGCGCCACCAAAATAGTTTTCGCTAGAGGACGATTTTTCTCTTTACTATTTTCAATCCTTTTTCTGATTTTTTTTTTGGATTTTTTTTATTTTTTTTATTTTTTTGTTGTCGCCAAGATGCCTATTTGCCAGGTTTTCATCAAGGTGACCATTTTTCTAATTTTTTTGTATTTTTTGAGAGATTTTAAGTTGATGCTAAACCACTTGGTGGTGCTGATGTTGATGCTTCTGTCATAACATGCCATTGGTATCTTGCTTGAAGAAGTTGCTTTGCCAAGATACGTGCACTTGAATGCAACTTTTGAGATCCCTGATCTGCTTTGTTGATACCGGAGTTAACTCTGTCTTTGTGCGCACATCGCAATAGAGTGCCTTCTGAATCCTTATGATGAAGGGTCATTGCCAACACATGGTTAATGAAAGAATTGGATATCATGTGTGGATGCATGGATGGAGTGTGTTTACGAGTAAAAGATGGATTGGTTGACAGTTTGGAGTCTTTGACTCTCCAAACTTGGGAAGATGAGCAGTTATGGGTGGATATGGAAGTGTGAATGGAATTAGGACCAACTGCTTGATACACTTTGTATATTGCTTGAGAAGCTTTCTTTTGCTTTTGTGGACGTCTTGGATGGATACTTTTCCCCTTTTTATTTTGCCCCATAGTTTCTTTGACTGATGGAGTTCGATAAGGATAATTTTTCGTTGTATTCTTTGGTATCCATATGTATTTAATTTGTCCTTCAAGCTTCAGTACTTCTTTTTCTTTGATAACGTTCTTCGTTCTTTGATTCGAATCTTTCTTTTGTTGTTGGTCCCAATTTGTGGATGGGGTGATGGGTGGATGAAGATTTATGACATGGCGGGTTGTAGTACTGGCATTGATTCCATCATAAGGATTCTTCGTGCTCCCTATGTTGATGTTTGCTCGAGACGAAGTTGCCCCCAATTTTGTGGAAATATTACTGATATGTTGAGATCCCTTGATTGTCGAGTAACCAAGGCCTTGATGCTTAGGATTGCCAACAATTTGTACTGGTTCTAGGATACCCTGTTCATGTAGGCCTAATCCTCTGCCTTGATAATTCATCTGCTGAAACATTTTATTTGCCATAGGATATGATTTACCTTGGAAACAAGGTGTTGCTCCTTCTTTGCTATGTGGCGGATCTTCAAAGGTCATAACTCTTTTATTGATAAGATTATTTTCCCTTACAAAGGTGAGTGTTCCAAGTTTATAAGTGATAAGATCCTCCGCATAGGAGATGACTTCTTGATTGGTATCTTTAGCTTGATCTTGTGAAATATCATATTATACTACTTCTTCAAGAAGTGTTGATGATTTAGTGTCCTCATAAAACTCTTCCTCATGATTCAGTTCATAGGACATTGTTTCTGATTCATGATTTATGTAAAAACCTTCTTCATGATTTGCTTCTGATAGGTGTCCAAAGGACGTTTCTGATTTACAGCTTTTGTAGAAGCCTTCTTCATGATTTGCTTCTGATATGTCTCCAAATTTTTCCATATTTTGATCATGTGTACCAATGTTAAGAGTAGGAGACTCTTGTTTCTCAGTAATGATTTCAAGAGTATGAGACTCTTGTTTTGAATGAAGATCATATGCGTGTCCATCCAAAGAAAGCACCTCATGGGTAGATGGAGGAGTATGTACTATGCGGATATGGTCATCATTTGCAACATCTTGTATAGATAGGAGAGTGTCCATTATATCATTGTAGTAGCTTGGAGATACAAATTCTCGATCTTGAATGATTTCAAAATTGCTTTCAACATGCTTTGGATCAAGTTCTTGACATGGGTCAATTTCAAAGAATGGATTTCTTTCTTGGATATCTTCATTAGGCATAGGAAGATTCTCAAATTTCATGAGGTCAAAGGATGGCCATATGTTTTGGAGAGGATCATTGCTAGACCTTGGTGAAAGATGTTGATCATGCTTTGGAATAAATTCTTGAGATATTTCCTCTAACTCATTAGCTGATGTAGAGACATTGTCAACATGATCATTGGTGGATGGATCTTGATCATCATTTTTAACGATTGTGGTAGGAATTTGTTGCAAGCTCCATTTTGGGAGTAAGGCATGTGTTTGTTGTTGAGTCAATAACGCTTGTTGTTGGTCATGTTGATGTTGTGCCAACAATGCTTGTTGTTGGGCTTGTTGTTGAGCTGCTTGTTGATGGATTGCTTGCAATAGTGCCTTAAATTGTGTTTTCTCATGTTGAGCCTGGTGTTGGGCTTGAGCTTGTGCTTGTGCAGCTTGTTGCTTTTGGAGTGCCTTTTGGCAGGCAACTTGTTGTGCGGCTTGCAACATGATGGAGAATGAATTGGTCGTGTTGTGTTTTGGCGACGGTGGTGGTGGGTTGGGGATGGTGTTGATTGTTGGGGTGAGCGGAACGATCTCATTGATTTCCAAGGTTTGAGTGGTGAATGGTGCGATTGAGATTCTTGGTCCTTGAGACACTTGAGAAATGGTAGATGTGTTAACCGTTGGGGTTGCTTGGATGGTTGCCATTTGTTGTTGTGATATCAATGGAAAATGGGATGATTTGGTGTGATGTTTTGATTTGGCATTAGAGGTTGACTTTGAACATTGTTGTGGTCTAGAATCATATTTCCTTGATTTAGGTAACTTTGATTTTACATGGTGTTACCTTGACTGGATGAACATCTAGAGTTGTCAACATATTGCTTGGATATTGATGGGATTTGCAAACATGTCGACCCCAAAGTTTACCAAGTGTGGATTTGAAATGGTCATGTTTGGTAAATTTGTACTTGGAATGTATGGATTTGGTGGGATAATTTTGTTTGGAAAACTCATGCATTGAGCGTTTGTTTGATAGATTTGTAGATTTGGGCTTCGATTTAAATCTATCACTGGGAAAGGCGTTCCAAAATTTAGGTTGGGCATACTCACATTTGTATCGTTGAAGTTTGGAGGAGATAATGATGCCATGTTTGAATTGCATAAATGTGAGTTTCGATAATCAATTGGTATCGTGAGACTTGGATAGTTTGGTTGAATTGGATTTCTCATGATGGATGGATCAAGTTTATATTCCATGTCCCTCTTGTGTTGAGATCGAGTTTGAACCATAAAATGAAGATCAATTTTCAAGAATGTAAGAGATGAACCTCTAATCCTTTATATCGGTCTAAACCTTAGGTTCAAAGAAGCGAAGAACTAGGATAATTGAAGGATCAAAGCGATGACGAGGATGAGATAAACGAAAGATGGGTGATATGGATGAATGGAACTCTTAAAGAAACTTTGGAAGGAATGCTAAACCTTTTAGGACTTTGATTAGTTGATCGTTTTCTAGATTGATGGTTTGACTAGGTGTGTTAAGTCAACCAAGAGTGATGAATGTAATTGTAAAGCTCTACGAAGTCGTGTTATCCATAGAGTGAACTCCTACAAGATGGTAGTTTGACTAAATGTGTCAAGTCAAACAAGGTGATGATTTGATAATTTGGCTAGGTGTGTTAAGCCAAACAAGATGAACTCGTAAACCCTAAGAAGTTATATTATCCAAGAGAGAACTCATGTATAGGATGATGGTTTGACTAGTTGTGTTAAGTCAAACAAATGGTTTGATTTCGCCTAGAAGTTTAGCATAATAAATGTTTACAAAGTTTCCAAGAGTTGTTGGTGAGGTGAATTTTGACTGATTTCGATGGTTGAGAGATGGATGAATTTGATTGAATTTGATCCTAGACTTGACCCAGATAACACTTCTTCTTACAAGACCTCGATGTTGAAGAACACGCTATATTTCCTATGAGAGGAAAGCAAACCTTTCAAAAAAGTTTTGGATTCTGTTGATAGTAAAACTCATACAACTCGGGATCTCAAAACGCTCCTCACAAGCTTTCAGACTAAGCTTCTTGAACTTTGATTTTGGGATTTTGATCTTGTGGGAAATCATGTTAGAAAACACATGTGTAATCCAATTTGTCTTTTTATCTTTCTTTAGTGTATTCTCTTTTTTACCAAAAACACTTGCTTGATTATGTTTTCAAACTGAATGTCTAATGTCCTGCTTTCTTCTTCATCCCACAAGGTCCTTTGTGTGGAAATCGGGGAAAATAGGGCAAAAGTTACCTATGTTTAACCTTTTTGAAAACAAATGATGATAGAATTCGAGCACTTAGAAACCTCTAAGGATATGATCCCTAGGGAAAGCAAGAGTACTCAAATTCGTCAAGGATATTTGTTTTCTCTAAGGTGTTTGAAATTTGAGGCTCTTGTGAATGTCTATTTTTTCAATCGTTTTGACAACCAAGCAATGTATCTTTTACTTCCAAACACTTTTTACAACCCTAGGATGATGAGACAATATCTTGTTGGGTTCCCACTTGGATGAATCTAGCTGCGCATATCTTGTGCGAATGGCTAAATGCTTGACCACACTGGCTCCCCTCCACAGCACTCACTTATTCAGGTCAACCAAGCATTAGTAGCCATGAATCTCCCATGGCATACTTTCCATTTCCACAACAAGACCGCATGTTACGTGGGGTGGCTTCAAAGGACATGACCTTTTGCACCAACAAGATAGACAAGGTTCTAGCCTTTTTCTAAACAAAGGGTTCTAATTCAGGCATTCCGTTCGTGGGGGATTATCCAACATTGGCGAGAGTCCATTGCTGTCCATCTCATCGAAATAATCCTCATGATATTAGCCTTTGTTCCAATATCCACACTTATATCCCGAGTGGAAGTCGCTTGGCTTTAGCATGTTCCCGGTTGGGTCATTCCCTTGGGTGAGTACTTTTTCCCACAAGGCATGCCCTCTAAGATAAACAAAAGTGAGCTAACATATCCCGTCGTTCACACAACCTTTGTTGAAAAACAAAGGGGAGAACCTCCGCAATATATCGTGCTCACACTCGCATGTTTTGTTCAATTTTAAAATGCCCAAATTGAAGTGTGGAGACAATCTTTTTCACAAGTTAATATCACCAAAATGCTTTTGATTCTCAAGATCGTTGTGAAGCGCGAGATAAGCGCATATGCATTTCAATGATGTTAATTTGTGAAAAATATTGCAAAACATGAAAGACACTTGTTCATTTTATACCTCAAAGCAGTGATGAGTTTGTTTTAAAAGCACCAATTGAAATGTGAAGTTTGCCTTGTTCAATTTTAAGTCCAAATTGAAATCTAGTAAATGTCTAAGGTTCTTTTTAACCAACTTTGAAAAGATCAAGTTATTGATTGACTTTAAGCCCAAATTGAAAAGTTAGTTAGCTTAAAAAAAAAAAAAAGGGTAGTAAATGGAAGCTCTAAGATTATTAAAACAAGCATTAAAAAATGCTTTTCAAGTTTTGTTTTCAAGAAAAACTTCCATTCCACTCTTTTCGCCTTCGTGTTTGTTTGGTTCCAAAGTCAACCTTCACTTTCGATCTTGATTTCAACCTTGATGTCAACCTAAAAAAAAGTTCAAAGTTATTACATATGAGAAGCACTAATGATAAATCAATAAATGTAGTTTCAAACATGATGAATGCATAAACTTGTTAAAACAAGGAAATGATCCATTGGGAGTGAGCATTTGAGAAGCTCAATAGTTATTTCAAAAATAACTTGTTTAGACATCTTCCTCATAAATCCCCTTTTCAATTTACAGATAAATGGCTATTCAAATCAAATTTTTAAGCTTGCTTTATGATTTACCGCTTATTTCAAAAAGATGGGGTGTTGTTTTCATAAATGTCACCTTTGTTTTTCATATGACACAATCTCATCTTTGGGAAGCATTCAAGCTACGTTGGTGCGGCCATAAAAAAAAAAAAAAGTCCTTCCTAACTAAAAATCAAATTCGACAGCTACTCACATTCATTTTAGTTGAAGCATTTTGAATAGGAAATAGTCATCGATTAAAACACTAATCTGCGACCCTCAAAGGAAAGTATGATCTATGAAACTTTCTAAGCAAATGCATTTGGCAGGTGCGAATATGAATTCCCCAATCTTTTCAGCGACCACACTATCTTCTAGTGACTTTATTTAAATGTAAGAAACAGCATACCAAACTTGCGACTAGACAACTAGTATTGGAAAAGGTGCTTGACTCTAGCTATGACTCATCACAAATGTAGCTTATACAACTTTCAGTTGTACATAGACTATCATCAACACTTGGTTGTACGCCTGTGCTCTCTCAATAAGTGCACAAATAGGACTACATAGACCCTAGAAATTTTAAGGTTCTATGCAATTAAGGAGTAAATCAAAATAAATGTACTTGGCCAGTGAGAAAATCGCACTCAAAACAACTTTGAAACTTTCAGATGTATGCATATGGTAGGCGTGATGTTGATAAGCTGAACGGATTCACTACAGCAGTGTATCTTCCCAGCTGTTATTTAGATTTTCCTGAGATCAAGAGTTTAAATGCAATCACAGCAACATCAAAAAAGGTAGTTCAAAATAGAGAATAGCAGGGTATATCAGAGGGTGGACCAATCAATGCATAGAATAAAACAATATCTTCGAGAGAACCTTCACTTTTTGTTTTTGCTTCTTTCGTAGTTGTTCCTGATGCTAGATTTTAACCTGTAAACCATATCTCTGCCAACATGATTTATTCGCTACAATGCTAACAGATAATACTATCTTATTACTGTGATGCCAAGAGTAAAATAATGACTGTGGGATTATTATTTACCATGCACAGAAATTAGTGATATTAAGCATAGTATTGTCTCTGTTGCATAAGAAATAAATCCCTGATCATACATAATCAAGTCATTTTCACCAAAGGGAATGCTGAAGCGACCATCAACCATCATGGTAGCTGCGAAAGTTCTCCTACAACATCACGTGCCATCTACTTCACGAAATTTCATAGAGGGCCGACTTGGGCCATGGAAGAAGAGCAGGTCTGGGGCATTAAAAAATTTCTCATTGGCGCAAGCACAAAAGTTGTTTAATGGTATCTGGAAAGAATACTAACTGACAGGTCTTCAGTGGCTTATCAATTGTTTTGAATAGGGATTAAACAAAATCATGGTTGATGAGAAGAGTTGGGTAAAATAATTTAGGCGATGGCATTCCTGGCTGATCAAAGGTTTCCACCACAAGTTGTCCAAAGAATCCCACAACATACAAACCATTGAAGATAAATTTAAGAAATGACCATGTCCTAGGCGCTCAAACTTGTTAGCACGACTTTTTTGGTAAGACGAGATAAAGTTTCAAATGCTAATCTTGATTCAACTCCAGCAAGAGAATAAAAAGATATGTGAAAAATGATCCAAACAGGACATTTATAAGCAGTTGCACCTTCTTATCTACTATACTCCTTACCATTTAAGATTGATTTCCTTCTCTGTCATGTTTAAGAATGTCAACTATTCCAATGGAGTCAAAAAAAGAGAAAGCAGCCTAGCGACGACAGAATATTATCAGATATGAGCAGCCATGAGAAAATAAAGAAAATGCGGGCTCATTGGAAACTGTTACACAATATAAAAAAAACTAATTGCGAACGAAGTGAATGGATGTGAGCAACGTGCAGAAAATTGTAATTGATGGGTTGTATGTTAACAACTACTGCAAACAAAATGAATGTGCCTGTTGCATTCATCAATGTTGAGAAATTTTCGAGGCCTTAGTGATCACAGACAATAATACCGTGCGATCTAAAGGCTATAGATCTATGTATCTTCATCAAATGTTCTAGCATTAATATGGTAGCATGGGAAAAAATTATCATGGATCTAGTGTAGGAGGGGAGTTTCATGTCTATGGACAACCCTACTACAATAAAAGAAACAAGGACAAGCTATTTACTCTTCTGCTTTTTTTCTTTTTTTTCAGGTATAAGGAGACGTTTATCACAACACCAGAATGAATGAATAACAAAAAGAGGTCCATTAATCTTCAGGCAGGTAGAATGACAAAGCTATTATTATGATTCAATTCATAGATCTAGCGCAATGAAAGCAAATACAACCATTAAGAAAAGACATCTAGACTTTCTATTCCTCTTTTTTTTTTTTTTTTATTGTAGCAATCCATATCAAATAAACAAAAATAGAGACTTTACTTTTCTGTTTAACACATAAAATACACAGAGTTGAACAGAAACAAAGACTGTGGGTTCAAGCCCTCCTTCTAGCGCCATTTTGTGGATGCTAAAATCTGAAAATGAGACTTAAACAATTTCATGTTGTTAGCACAAAAGTTAGTTTAAATCAGCGAACTTAAACATCCCTATGAAATATTTAACCATGTTAAACAATGCAACTAATGAAAACAATGCAAGCTAAACAAAATCATATGCAAACATGATTAACAACTATCTCATAGTGGATTGGTGCCACTCTGTCATGTAGGATGCAGCCCTTTCCCAACCCATGATAAGCAAGATGATGCCAAGATGATAGTGATGTTGTGATGAAAAGCAAGATTAGTTCTCACATGTAGAGAGTAACCTTGCATACAAATGTGTTGTCAAATTTTGTTGTTGTGATGAGCAAGATTGATTCTCAAATGAAGAGAGTAACCTTGCCATGAGAAAGTGTTGTGTGTTTGAAGGAGAGAAGCCTTCAACTTATAGTTGAACTTGAAGAGAGGAGAGGCCAAATTGATGAATGTGGGATCATTCATGGGCCAATGACAAGATGCCACTTGTCAAGGTGTGAGAGGGTGAGGAATATGCAATTCTTGGCCAATGTGCCAATTTCAAATTTGAATTTGCATGAAAAGACATGTTTAGGGGGGATGAAAGGTGCATTAAATGTCAAGTTGACTTATGTAAGAGACATGTAAGAGCATTTAATGCTTTGTTTGAAGGGACAAATCCTTTGGAGGGAAGATTCAAATTGGAAGAATATTCCATCTTGATGCCCTTTTGAAAGTAATTAGAAGAATTGATAAATCAAATAATTGATTTATTGGTGCAAGTGGGCGGGTTAGTTGAGAGTTTGGATTTGACTCAAGCTAAGTCAAAAGCTAGAGAATGGTAATTATGATTAGAGGTTAATTAATTTAGATTAATTAACTTGGAGGATTTTAGGGATTTGATATTTGTTTTAAATCAATTTGATTTATTAAATCAAATAAGAAGAACTTTAGGAACTTAATTAAATAATTTGATTTAATTAAGTCTGATGAACCTTAGGATTTAATCAATAAATTGCTTTAATTATTAATAGCAGAATTGGATGCATGATGTTAGTTTTGCATGTCTACAAATAGTGTAATGCATTATTATGATGCTCTATAATGTTAGGTGAAATACTATTGTATAACTCTAATTGTATTGGTTTTGACTCCATACCCTAGGTTAAGGCATTGATCTTGAAATTATGTCTAGGTTGTAGCTCCAAGGTCACTTGATTAAAGAATGTTTACAAAATTTTATTTTAGTTATGCTTAATTTTGGAAGTTTCATGTAAAGTTCCATGTTCTCTTGCTTTAAATTGTTGAAAGCTTAAAGGATTTTTCCAAATATTTGTATTTCTACATTTATCAAGTTAATTAAGTGAGAACATATCTGTTGTTTACAATGTATCAAATATTTTGGCACAAGAGGTCTTAAATACATTGTCAGGGATCACCCTCTCAGGTTATGCAGAGCCCAAAGTGTAGAGGGAAAGTTATTTTAACTTTCACCTGTTCATTGGCCAATCCCTCCAAAAAACTAACCATTGGAAATGAAAAATCCATAGGTTATTTGTGAGATCTGGTTGGGAATTAAAAATAACCACCAACACCAAAAATAGGAACACACAAAAGGTCTATAAGTTAACATGATGAATCTCTCCAACATTGAGTTCACGTGCTTACTTTGGCATACCTCAATATTTATATCATCTTTATCTCTTTTGATCTCCATCCCCAAGATAAAACTCAACCCCCCTAAGTCATTCATCTCAAACTCTATTAAATTTAGAGACCTCAATTCGCAAAACATACCCTTCCATTACCAAAAGAAAACATACCATTAACATATAATGAAATATGGAAACAATCACTATCCATCTTATAATAGATGCAATGATATAATTTGGACCTCATAAGTCCCAATCTAAACATAAAAATATCAATTTTTTGATACGACATCCTAAAATATTTCTTGAGATCATACACATCAACGATAGCTTTAAGAAACCCCCCTCAAGAAAAGATATACAATCCTATCGAATCTTTCATTTTTTTGGAAAAAAAAAATATTAATTTATATTAGTGAATCTTTCCTTTTTTTAAAATATTGGAAAATAATAAGAAAATATATCAATTATGATGGTGAATCCTTCCATTTAAAAAAATAATTCTCATGGAAAAGTAGGGACTTGAGGGTGGAAATGATTGATCGGTTTAAGGGGTAGAATCTATAATGTTTAGTTACCACCATTGATTTAAAATATAATCTAATGGCCCTTATTCTATTCCATAAGGTAAAATGTACCTACAATCTATAATGATCATGGGGCCTGAAGTTTCTTTTATTTTGGGTCCCATGAGCATTACGTATTGTAGGTAAATTTTACCTCGTGAAATACAACAAGGGTTGTTAAACTATATTTTAAATAATGGATGAAACCAAATATTTGAAATATGGCCCTAAAGCAACTAATAATTTTCATATACTATTGGTGAATTAATTTAGATTTCTATAATAACTTATAAAATTCTGGTGAATCTAATCTAATCATGTATCAAATACTGTGGCAAATTTTTAAATTAAATATTTTAATAAAATAAATTCTTTGGCGATTTAAATAAGACTAAAATATTTTTTTGTAAAAATGTGGCGATTTAGGTCCCATTACAACTTGAATAATTAGCCAAATTTGGATTCCCAAATTTCAACTATTAGCCAATTGGTGAATATTAGCCACTAAAAATCACTAATACACATATTTATTCAAATTATAAGCCAAATTTTCTTTACCTTTTTCAACGTAGTTCTCTAGTTGTGACATCAATTTCTTCCTCCAAATCGCCATGAAAGAAAATTTATCTTCGCATCCATTTTCTCAATCTCAATAGAAATTTTTTTGCAACAGATAATAGAAATTGAATGTATGTCAAGTTAGAAACTAGGGATAAAATTTCATCATAATCAATTCCCGTAACTTTAAAATATCTTATCACAATCAGTTTTTCTTTGTAATTATCAAAACTATTGAACACACAAAATTACTGCGAGGGGGTGTGAATCGGTACTTGCTCAATTCCTTCATTCATCAACAATTGACCAATTAAACCATAACAAGAAGAACACAAATGCAAACAAACATGACACCAGATTTATGTGAAAAAAACCTACAAGGGAAAAACCACGACAAGCAAGCCACTTGGATCTACTGTCCAAATCCAGCCTCACAAATAAAAACAACTTTTACAACAATTATTTATGGTCTTTAACCAAAGGAAGTTCACAAATCCCTGCTCAATACAACTTTCACAATAGAGGTTCACAACCTCAACGTACAAGTGGAATATTTTAGTACATCTGTTACCTTCACCTCACTACCTTTGGTACATACATCTGCTTCAATAAGCTATATTAACTACATCTCACTTCCTTTAGAAAAAAAAATCTCATTTACTATCACATATTCTTCTTCGTAGTCTCGCATTCATTGTTGATCTATCAAAATAGATCTTTGACACATTTCATTATCAAAATATATTTTTCAAAAATCTATTTGCACATTGTCTACTCAAAAATTTCACAACACACTCACACACCTTCTCAAAAACTTTCATCTTCTATTTATATCATCTGCAACCTTCAAAAGGTTTCACCATGTCAGCTACAAACATGAAATTGAAGATATAAAATATTTACAATCAAGTTGAATTCAAACACATTTGTAGAAAAACTAAATCATATGTGGTTCAAGATGAAAGATATCCTAGACCTATTCTTCATGAAGCACATCTTCAAAAACAATGCATGCATCTAAACACTTGGCACAAGAAACTCATCATGACAAGTCGACCCGACAAGAAATTAAATTGTCAAACATCAATTCCAAACCAAGGCGGTGTTGTGTGGTTACACAACATCCCCCAAGTTTGAAAAATATTGGGGATCCAAACTTTAAATTACCTACTTGTAAAAGGTCAGAGGATAATAAAAGATCAAAATATTTTGAAAGGAGGTTTCAATTTCACAGGTTATTGTGGAAAGTCGAGAAACTGGGTTTTCAAGTATGTAGAGAGCAGATGCATGCTTTGGGACAAAGCTTGCTTTCAGCAAGGTTAGGGTGAAGTAAATTTGCACCACAGGAAATAAAATTTTATAGATGTAGAATATGGGATCAACAAAGTACATCATTAGACTTGTGCAATTTAGAAATGTTGCAGTAAAAGGTGTCAACTAGGTGTTTAGGCAGTCAGGTACCCGGGTACTCGGGGAAACAAAATAATGAAATTAAAGCTTAAGTGTCTCACTTAATTTTTACGATAACTCTAAATGACTAGAAACCTGCATGAGTGGAGTATTTGGGAAATTATTAAAGAAATGCATGATTTTAAATACAATATTTTAGGAAGTCAAATTTGCATGGACTATATTTGATATGAATTTCTTTTCAGACACATGCATTAAAAGTTTTCATACATAGCCACGAAGATGATATAAGTTGTGTTGATTGCAAGTATGACAGGTGGTGGATTTCAGCAAGGATATGGACAGTCATGTAAATTGATCCCATGGGTTAATCAGGTGATGTTGCGGCAAAAGGGGTATACAATATGAAAGCAAATATACAAGAAAGATGTTCGATGTGGGAAGGCAGGTAACCGAAGAGTCGGGAACTCGGGTTTTCTTTGGCAAGTAGACATTACAATAAATTATTTGGTAATTGCATCAAAATGTGTGTTTCTTGAGCCCAAAGGATGGAAGTAGAAGTGAACGGAAAGAATATAAAATTTCTATATCCACCTAATCGATCTAAATATCTAGTTAGTCCCTACATTTTGTTTGACAAAATGGGGGGCTTATATACATTCTTCCTCAACTTCTCAAGTTTTGTATGTGCAAAAAAGAAAGTCAAATTTCCTTTGACCAGTTTTTAGAATGGGGGAAAATATCATATTTCCAATTGTCATGTGCTACGTGTTACTTTATGATTGGTTTAGCTTCACTCAACCATGTGAGCTTTTGAAACTCTTTGATAGCCTTGTGTTCTATAAAAGGTTGAGAATTGTTCTTTTTTCTTAGGTTCAGAATTATGTAGACATAAAATTGGCCTATTCACCAGTTTTATTTCTATTTCATGTTTTATGTTCTATTCCAATTTAAAAACTTGTATTCTACATTGAAGTTTTCTAATATCAAAGCTAATTTTGAAAGCTATTTCCTGATATGAAATCTTACTTAGCTAATTGTTTGTTCCTATCGAAGAAGCCAATGTGTTGCACTAGATTTGGGTGCATATTGACATTGTTTGGTGATAAATGATCTCTTGTTTCTTTAAACTCTTGCATCACTCTATGCCTAGCTATGAAGCAATATGGTGAAGTGTAGAGTGGTTTTTCTTTGATTTAGTTTATTTCATGGTGTATGCGTGGATAATAGTTGAGAGATATCTTTTAATTTTAAAATTTTATACATTTTCTTTAGTTAGATGTTAAATATTTCCTGCAAATGCTTTGAAATGTTTGAATTCATGAAATATTCTTGTAAATCATTCATATTCATGAAGTTGTGGAGCAATATATGCTAAATATGCTATATCTTTGCAATACTTTGTTTGTTATAATTTCCGTTAGACTTGGAAACTAGAGACCCCTTGTGATTAAAAACAAATTTGCACAATGAACCCTAAGTGAACCTAGTGCATCAAGACCTGACATTCTTGAGCCTTGGGATAGCTAAGATTGTCTTTAACCAAAAACTCTTAGTGATTCTTTCAAGTAAAGATAGGTTCTTCTATTCATTTGAGCAAAGATTTATCTGCTTGTTGGTGTGTGTAACAACCATGTCAACATAATTGGTGCTAGAAGGAGGGCACCTAAAGGACTTAGGTTTTTTTTTATGAGTCTTATGATGGATTATATTTTGGAAGTTGAAGTTTTCCAAAAGATTCTCGATAGGAATATTTTCCTCATAATTTTCTCGCTTTTGGACATACAAAAGGATGTATAATTCACGATACAATGGATCGTCGTGAAGTTGATTGTGATTTTTTTTAATTAGGGTAAGCTTGTCCATTAATAAAATAATTTCATTAACCGAAGCTTCCCTAAGTGCAAAAAATGGAGATATTATCGCAATTTAGTTTAAATATCAAGAATACTTGTAATCTAGACAAAGGTAAAATTATTAAAGCCTCAAAAGTTGAATTCAAAGAGTGTGCTAATTCAAAAGTTCATGGTAAGGATTTGAAAAATCTATAGGGAAAAAGAAATACCTTGAGATATCTCAGATATATTATGAAAAGGGAGGACATCAAGGATATTAACTACTAGATTGTGTATGTGTGTATAACTATAGGGAGGTGGATGTGATAGAACAACTGGAAAATGCAACAATTTCACGAAAAATTGGGGATTTACAACTTAAAAGGGAAGTAAAGTTTGATTTTATGCTAGAAGTTGAATATCAATCTTTTTTCTTTTTAGTTTGTGATGATTTGGTATATGGTATGGAAACATCAACTAATGAGGAGATGTGTTATGTTAGGGTTCCAATGAATGAGCGCTTTGGGAGCAATGGAACGAAAGAGGATTATTACGTTATGGAAATGCAAGTTTGAGGCGCCGAACATGCACAGAGTAAAGTTTACAATTGAGGACCATGCAAAGGAATGGATTTTAAAGACCAAAAGGGATACACGCCATCGATCTTCACTCAGGTCATTTCTATCCATGTTAGCCAATTAATTGGTAAGTATGCATTCGAGTATGCATTCATTAGATGTGAAAAGTTTAAAAGAATGCATGTTTATAATAGTTTAACCAAAGGTTATGAAAGTTAATTTAAAGATAAGCCAACAAAGATTTGGACTAAAATCATAGCAACATTAGCTTTAAAATATGAATTTCATGTTGGAACCCTCTATGTTGTAACTAGTTTTAGTAATAGTAGGGTTAGTGTTAGGTTAGGGTTAATTCTTTTAGGGATTTAGGTTAGGTTTATGAATTGGTGAATGTTGGTCAAGTCTATGTTAACTGCAAATCAAGAGCATAGTATCATAATCATGAAAATCATTTAGCATGAAATGGGAAATAACATGAAAGCTTAAGAAAATATACATAGTCGTAAGAGAAGAATTATAATTAACAAGTGTAAAAGCCAAAATTTCATTATGTTTAAATAGAATTATTATGTATTTACATTGGAAATACAAAAAAAATCATATAGTTGATTCGAGAAAATACAAAAAGATTATCAAGCATTTCATTCATCAACAAGCAAAGGGTATGTTGCACGCGTTCGGTCAATTTGTTTGGCCTTGTCCATGAGCAACAAGTACCTAAGGAATACATTGTGCCTATGCTCGTCAAGGTCAGACCGATGCATGTTGCCAAGGAAAGGAAGTAAAGGTATTTTAGCTCCATCATTAAGATAATGAGGAATGTCCCTAGTTGCTAGAATTCCTCTTCCCGGTTGTGTCACTGCCAAAGTATAATCTAGATTGCCTAGGTAGCCAGATAAAACAATCATAACAGCTACATAATGCACCTCCTCTTAAGAAAGGTCAATGTCCAGCAATGATGCGATGAAGTGTGAGGATAAATATGAATTTACTTTGTAATGTGCACCATAGTCCATGAACTCATCCTCAAGGACTAGTCTCAAAGAAACCCTAGTTGAAGGTGTCTAAATGTAGAACACCTTTCCAAGACTTTGGCTGGCAATTCAACAAATAAATTTGGTTTTTCGATGAAGAATGGTGAGACAGATGGGAGTATCCATGGGATACTAGTGGAATTGGTAAAGCAAGAAGGCGAGATTTCTAGAAAATACCATGAGATGAAAACTTAATAAGGAGAAGTCTCAATTAATGGGAATGGTTGGAAAAGCTACAGTACTATTGAATTTAATTATCAAGATGCATAAAATCCAAGATATTGCATGCTAGGTTGTTGAGTTAACATTTCAAGGCTCAAGTGTTTAAATCAAAATTAATTTCAATCAACTCATGACATTATCAAGTAAGGGTAGTGTTGTCACAAAGGATTGTGCCCTTGATGTTAAGCCTTTGCAAGCTTGGCAATCCCGTGCAACATGAGAATATTCTCAGACTATGGGTTTGGCCTGTTATGAGAACGAACCTCTGGAAGAGTCGGCTCCCTTTAATGCCCTTTAGATTTGTAAATTGATGGAGAAAAGAGATAGAAGAAAACTTGAATGCTACTGAAAATTAAACTAAAAATCTATCTAAAGAGGGTGATGAACAATTATTTTGACTTTAATCTACAATATGACACAAAAATTCTCTAATAATCTTGTTCTTACAATCCAAACTAATCAAATTCATCACATTAGTAATTCAAAAAAAGGCTCGAGAAAATCTTCACAAGTTGTGACCTGTAATAAACTAAAATTTGTATACTTGCATCCAATAAATGAGATAAATAATTCAAAGATTTTGAAGCAAAACATAAGAAATTCCTATCAAATTACTCACAAAATAACAAGACACCTGAAATCAGATAGAAGAACCCCAATTTGTATTAGAAAAATAGAAGGAATCTCTGCAAAACATAACAATAAACTATTGCTACTGAAAATTGTAAAAATAAACTTCTAAGTCTCTTTGCAACATGCAAGAGAAAGCAAAAAATAAGAACTTAGCCATTTTCACAGTTTTTGGTAGCAACAGTTTATTGTTATGTTTTGTAGAGATTCCTTCCATTTTTCTAATATAAATAAGGGTTCTTCTATTTGATTTTAGGAGTATTGTTATTTTGTGAGTGATTTGATAGGAATTTCTTGTGTTTTGCTTCAAAACCTCTGAATTCTTTATCTCATTTATTGGATGCAAGTATACAAATTTCAGTTTATTACAGGTTACAACTTGTGCAAGATTTTCTCGAGCCTTTATGTGAATTACTTATGTGATGAATTTGACGAGTTTGGATTGTAAGAATAGGAGTATTAAAGAATTTTTGTGAGTCATATTGCAGATTAAAGTCAAAATATTGGTGCATCACCCTCTTTAGATAGATTTTTAGTTCAAGTTTTAGTAGCATTCAAGTTTTCTTCTATCTCTTTTCTCTATCAATTTACATATTGAAAGGGAATTTAAAGGGAGTTGGCTCTTCCGAAGGTTTGTTCTCATAACAGGCCAAACCCATAGTCTGAGAACATTTGGGCCATGTTGCACAAGATTTCCAACCTTGCAAAGGCTTAGCATCAAGGGTGCAATCCTTTGTGACAATAATTTTTGGCACATCTAGTGGGACACGATTGAACTGTTTTAGTCTAAAGTTCGCTCATTTATCATTGATTCTTGGTGTCTGTGTCAGTAATTTCAGCCTTTGGAGGCAAGGAAAACAACATATCTGGCAACTCTGAATGGTGTTTCTACTAGTTTTAGTATGATTAGGTGTTGGTTTATTTCAAAAAAGTTTTGATTTTTGCTTATTTTCTATATTTTGAATGAAAAAGCATGTCTATGTTGTTAGTTTTAGGATCAAAAATGAAAGAAATCAGAAAATGAAACACATAAGACAATAAACACCACAAGATACCTTAGGAAAACCCTCCTACTCAAGGGGAAAAGCCCAATAGATATATCTCTTAGATAATTAGAAATAAGAGCAGAAATATGCTTACAACTCAAGCCCAACACAAGGTCAAATTTAATACAATGAATAATAGCACCTCTCCTAGATGCGAAGATATAGAATATGTTTCTCCTTGAGATCAATCTACTGCTACATAATGATGATATGTTGCTACAGAATGATGATCTACTACTATAGAATGATCTGTTGCTCAAGATCATGATTTGTTGCTCAAGATAATGATCTACTACTCAAGATAATGATTTGTTGCTCAATATCATGACCTGTTGCTCAAGATCATGATCTACTGCTCAAGTGCGAAATTTTGATCTGCTGCTCAAGATAAAGATCTGCTACTCAAGATAATGACTTGTTGCTCAAGTGTGAACTTCTTCAAGGAGTGCAAATATGATGAACGAACTTGATCATCAAATGGTGGATCATCACCTTGTATTTATACAAAATAAGGTGACTCTTCAAGAAGGTCGGCCTCATATTAATATTAAATAAATATAATTTCTTTAATGAAGTCGACCCATTTAATTATTCCCAATAATTAAATATTATTATAAGTCGGTCCATTTAATTATTCTCAATAATTAAATATGATAAGTGAAGTGCCTCTTCACTGCAATAAATGAATAGTCATTAGGCTACATGAATTTATTGTCTAACATTCAAGGTGGGAGTATGTAGCCCAAAGCTACAACATCAACACTCCCTCTTAGCTAGGGAGGAATATTTCCAGTTGTGCAAGACATATCACCTTATCATGATATCAACCACCATGGCTACACCCATGTGTGAAAAGAGAATATCACCTCATCGTGATATCAACCATCATGGATACTCCCATGAATAGTATATATGTACAAGTGCACATCACTCAACTTGATGTCGTCACCTCATCATGACGCTCACCATGGCTACTCCCAGAGGGTGAAAAGCACAAGTACAAGAAAGTCATCACAAACTCTCTCAAGTGATGTTGTCATGGATTCACACACATGACATCCACCTTGGCTACTCCCAGAGGGTGGAAACAAGGGATTTCACCTCAAATTTCTCCAACACAAAGAAATATGCATTAACAAGGGCTTACACCTCAAATTCCCCTGTCTCAGAGGAAAATGCATTAAGGAAAATCATAGAAGATCACTGATACTGAGACTCCCTCTCAACTAGGGCTTCATTCTCCACAATACCAAGCTTGTCTTGGAAGTACAAAAAATTTACTCTATAGAGGGGCTTGGTGAGAATGTTTGTCATCTACTCATTAGTGCTAATGTATCTCAACTAAATTGCTTTCCTCAATACCATATCTCTGATATAGTGGTATTTGATCTCAACATGTTTTGTTTTATCATGAAACACTGGATTGACAAAAAGCTTCACATAGATTTGGTTATCACAATGAATGACATTTGGCTCCAATGATTGTCCACACAATCCTGCAAGGAGCTTCTGAAGCCACACTGCTTCTCTAGTTGCCACACATGTTGCAATGTACTCGGCCTCTACAGTGCTCAGTGCCACTTAAGACTGCTTCCTGCTACACCAGGAGATCATTGCAGACCCCAAACTGAAACAACATCCAGAGGTGCTCTTTCAATCAATAACACACCATACCCAATCAGAATCAGTATAACCATGTAGCTTCAAGTCCATACCAAAAGAATATCTCAAGCCATACCCAACTGTGCCACACAAGTATCTCAGGATATGCTTTGTTGCAACTAGTTGTATTTTCCTTGGTTCACACATGAATTGGCTAAGTGCACTCACTGCATAGCAAATATCTAGTCTAGTATTGACTAGATACATCAATGATCCAATCAACTGCCTGTACATTGTGGGGTCCACCAGATATGAATTAGTTGCAGCTTCCTTTAACTTTTGAAAATTGGTTTCCATAGGTGTAGACATGGATTTGCAATCTATCATACCAAATCTCTTCAAGATGTAATTAGTATACGTCCCTTGACTCGAAATAATCCCATTCATCTTCTGCCAAGCTTCTAAACCAAGGAAGTAGTGCATGAGACCAAGATCCTTCATTTCAAATTCAGAAGCTAGCTCCTTCTTACATTTGATAATGAGGTGATCTTCTCCTAGTAAAAATTAGATCATCAACATATATAACTAAGATCAATGCTTCACCATCAATTACCTTGAAGTATGGGTTTGAATCAGCATCATTCTTAGAGAAGCCCAAGCCCATCAAGTATCGATCAATTCTCTCACACCAAGCATGTGGAGCCTGCTTAAGACCATATATAGCATTTTGTTTTAGTCTGCAAACATGAGACTCCTTCCCATGAACCTCAAAGCCCTTAGGTTTCTCAATGTATACCTCTTCCTTGATCACACAATTCAAAAATGTTGTCTTCACGTCCATTTGGTGTATTTTCCATCCTCTAGATGTTGCAATAGCAATGATGGTCCAGAAAGATGTATAACAAGCAACTGGAGGAAAGGTTTCCTCATAGTCTACTCCCTCTTTCTGAGAGAATCCTCTAGCCACAAATCTAGCCTTGAACTTCTCGATGCTCCCATCAACCGCATGCTTGATCTTGAAGTGTCACTTAGAAGATCCAACTGATTTGCCTTCAGGTCTAGGTACTCGATGACCCAAACATCATTCTTAAGGATAGATTCAAATTCTTCATCCATAGCATCTTTCCATACTTGTTGAATTGAAGCTTCCTCAACACTGGAAGGCTCGTATTCAATTATTTGAATCATCAATGTAACATAACTTGGAACTTGCTGACGTCTTTTTCTTTCTAGGAGCTACAAACCTTTCTACCTCTTGCATTGTTTGCCTAGCTCATAGAGGTCTCTTTCTACCAATAACAAAGTCAGTAGGCCCATTAGAAGGTTCCAAAGGCTCAACTAAATCACCATCCTCTTCTAGTTCAGTAGACTCCCTTTGATCTCCAAGTACATACATAAACCTCTTGACCTCCTCGTCCAAGGTTGCCTTGGTTGGTTTGAAAGACTCCCTCTGAAGGTTAATTCCTCCTCTTCGAAGAAACTGATCATAGTGATAACCTGAATAGGCTCTTCGAGAGAGAGATGTCTTCATCCACCAACTCAGTCCCATGGCTGCAAGTTGAGTCTTAATTCTTCAACCTAAAAGATGCATCAATATCTTCTTCTCTTGAAAGCAATCTCTTATGCTTCTTGGTCCGTCCTGAAAGCATTAAGGAGAGATTACTAATAGTTCATGGAACTCAACTATCTCGAAGAGAAAATAAGAAGGCTAGAAGCATACATGTTTTACTATTTCAATGTTATAGCATGAATTAATAACTACAAAAAGAAAATTCATGAACATTATTCAACATGAACTACTCATCTCATCAGAAACTCCTTAAGTGTTTCACTTAGATGCTCATCAGGTCTACACTTATCTTTCCTCGGATCTTCTCATTATCTCTCAATAATTTTCTAGATCTTCTTCACATGAATCTTCACAAAATTAAACTTAGAAACAATACTTCAACTCATGTAAAGAATACTCTTGCAACACCTCCATATACAACATGACACCAAACTTGGAAAACGTAAGGTATCACGAAAAACTTGACTTAACACTGCTTCTACAAATGATTAGACTCAGATTTAAAAGCAATGTACTATGTCAACACTTACGACTCAAAAATAGAACAATCACCATGGAATAGAGAGTATATATGACTCAAGCAACTCCCACACTCTAAGGCATACAAAAAATCAGCCCATGACCAATGCCTTCAAAGTTTGGAATTATATGTTGCAGCAGTCATAAGAATATTTGACTCTTCTAGGTATGGTTGTGACTGATCTCTAGATGTTGCGCCTATCCCTTATACTTTATTTGACAAAACATCGCACCCTCAGGGAGGTGCATTCAGTCTCATAAGAGCCTCCAACATGTCCTCTAAACACCAACAAGGTTGACTCAGACAATGATGAAGAAAGGCATCCTCCAATGCACAAAATCATCCTTTGCAAGGACTGAGATCATACCACCAGAATTTTCCAAAATTGATTTCTCCTCAAATTTGTGGTCTTAGTCAAATCTGATTACTTCTTCTCTCAAACCCGCTCTAATACCATGTTAGTTTTAGGATCAGAAATGAAAGCAATCAGAAAATGCAGCACATAAGACAATGAACACCACAAGATACCCTAGGAAAACCCTCCTACTCGAGGGGAAAAACCCAACAAATATATCTCTTATATATTTAGGAATAAGAACATAAATCTTCTTACAACTCAAGCCCAACACAAGGCCGAATTTGATACAATGAATAATAGCACCTCTCCTAGATGTGAAGATACATAATATGTTTCTCCTTGAGATTGATCTGCTACTACAAAATGATTTTTTGCTCAAGATCATGATTTGTTGCTCAAGATCATGATCTATTGCTCAAGATCATGATATGTTGCTCAAGATCATGATTTGTTTCTCAAGATCATGATCTATTGCTCAAGATAATGATCTCCTACTCAATATCATGACCTGCTACTCAAGATCATGATCTGTTGCTCAAGTGTGAACTTTTGATCTGCTACTCAAGATAACGATTTGCTACTCAAGATAATGACTTGTTGCTCAAGTGCGAACTTCTTCAAGGAGTACAAATATGATGAACGAACTTGATCATCAAATGGCGGATCATCACATGTATTTATACAAAATAAGGTGACTCTTCAAGAAGGTCGGCCTCATATTAATATTAAAGAAATATAATTTCTTTAATGAAGTCAGCCCATTTAATTATTCCCAATAATTAAATATTATTATAAGTCGGTCCATTTAATTATTCTTAATAATTAAATATGATAAGTGAAGCGCCTCTTCACTGCAATAAATGAATAGCCGTTAGGCTACATGAATTTATTGTCTAACATTCAAGATGGAAGTATGTAGCCTAAAGCTACAACATCAACATATGTTTCATAGAAATACATCATATCATCCATCATACCAAGAAAATTTTGTTAATCCACCTATTTATCAACCATGTTGTTGGTTTTAGCCCAAATTTAATGGATTTTCACAAAAACCAGCATGTTTAATATGATTACCACCCACCCATCCCTGCTCAACCTGCATATAAGTCTATATATTATCAAAATCAGCCCCAAGAAGCCCATTTTGTTTCCAACCAGCTTAGCTATTCTCCCAATCAAACTCAAAACATTAAAGATGTGAGCTTTAGGGATTTGAGGTTGCACTTTGAAAAGCAGTTGAGTGAGGTTGAAGGAAATCGAGGGTATGAAGGAGATCAAGAATATAGTTTGCAACAAGAAGAGTTGGTTTACTCAGATTATCAATACCAACAAGAAGAGGAGATAGAAAGAAGGGAGTACAAAGAGTATCTTGCAAGTGAGCTTGTTGCTAAAGAAGAACAAATAAGAAATAAAGAGGAAGATCTCACAAGGAAGTTTGTTGCATTGGTTGACCCAATACAAAATTTTGAGGCCCAATCAAAATAAGATCAACCTGTAAAAGAAGAGCTTCCCAAGTATGAAATTCCAAGTTTCAAGCAAGGTAAACCTCCTAAGTCTTCTAATCAATCTCTTAAACTTGAATTCCAAGTTTTAAAGCTCTTCATCCTGTGCAAGATCTAGAAACTCATTAAGAGCAGCCTAATATTCCTCAAGACCAGCCACTTGAAGGGCCTTTTCCTTTCCAAGAAACTCAAGAAATTCCTCAAGTTTCCCTACCAGATGAATCTGATTCTCCTATCACTACTTGCCTTTATAAAGGTGGACCTATTGTCTTTCAAGATGACTCGGCTCATAATATAAATTTGATGCATGCAACTATGGAGCAGTATTAGTTAGAATAAGAAAATATCTCTCAAGATGAATCTTTGTATGTTTCAACTAATGAGCTTCCTTGTTCTATTGAAAACAATGAAGAAAGTGTGAGTTTACACTCATCAACAATAGTTTTAGAGCAACAAGAAGATGTTGGGCAATCTGATGAGTTGTTGATTGAAGACAATCAACGTGATAATGGAGCCTTGGATCAAGAAGAGGAGTACAAAAATAAAATCTTTGTGGAGTCTAAAAGGTTTGATGAGAGCTGCCATGAGGTAAAAATTAGTCCTCTTTTATCAAAAATCAAAGAGGAATGTGATGAAGATTCATTTTAGGATGATCTTGATGATTTTATTGCAAACTTAGATAATGTGAAGGAGGTTTCAATTAGTGTGTTTGAATAACTTCATGGTTTTGTGGATGAAATTGAAAAGAGCATGTCTATACTTAAATCAGTGTCAAGTTGTGAGCAACAAAATGAAGAAAATCATTTGGACAAAATATTGATTCATAAGTAGATCAGTGAGAGCAACCTTGATTTGAATGATTAAGAGTTCGAGACACATGGAAATTTTATGCAAGTGGAACATGAGAAAAAGCAAGTCATTGCTTTCCAAGTTGAGGTTGAAACAACAGATAACCAGCAAGAAAGAAGCAATAAGAATTCAGTTTTTATCCTTTCAAGAGGATGCCCAATCAAAGATTTAGCTCAGATGAATTCAAACAAAGAATCACAGCTCACGCTTGCACCCAAGCGTGAGGTTGTAAATCAGGAGCCAAACCTAGCTTAATTATATACCTCAAAATAGTAGTATGTTTGATCAAATTCCAGAGGTGAGTGAGTTTGGTTATGTTCTTCAAGAAGCATTCAAAGAAGTTTGTGGGGTATCTTCTTGATTCTCACCTCTTATCAGCAATTCATAGACATGTGATGCATCCTTTCTTAATTAGAAAGGGAAGTTATTTCGCAATACCAGTTAATGGGTTTGTTTGAGCATCACTCTTTTTTGGTTAGTATAGGTTAGGGTAGGTTCTCTTCAATTTAGTTTTCATTTTCCAAGAAGTGTTGTTGCATAGTTTAATGGCCCTATTTGGAGCCATTGTAGTTTTCTTTCAGTTTTGTTTTTTTATTGTTCAAATTTTAACAGCTGAGTTACAGAGGATTTTCTGAGTTGCAAAGGACAAAAATTGACTCCTATGCCCAATGGATAAGTTTATGCTACTAGTCTAAGACGCTTAGCAGGCAAGCATATAGTAGAGGTCACCAAAAATGTTACCAAATTGTGCTTTCAGCCCAACTAGGTTAGGGTGGGACAACACTGATGCTTTCTACTTTGTAGATCAAGGAGAAAGGTACAAAAAAATTTTATGCTAAAGTTCTCATAATCATATTGATAATTCTATGAAATGAAATTTTCAGATTTCATTATGCAATTGTTTACCAAAAGGAGAAATAGTATAATTTTTTTTGCATAAAGTAGTTTTTTATATTCATTACAAGAAGTATGTTTATAAGTTTCCCACACAAGCCATGGGAATAATTGGATAAGATATAATAAGAAATTAATTGAACATCTAAAAATAAAAGAGCATGTGTAAGAGGAAAGGGATTCGTCATTGCCTAAATGAAAAACCCTAGTGTTGATCAGTTGCATCTTCAACTCCTTGGTTGATAGCTCCAGAGGTATCTGCAAGGCATAAAGAAGTAATATTAGAGCTCGGGATTCCAATTCTCTCAATATGTCAAATCAACAAATTTTCAGCCTATTTTTTTTATCAAGCATCAGATTAGATTCAAAGATGTCTCAAGATCAATACACAGTCATCAAGAAGATCCATGAGAAATCAAGATCATCAAATCATCATGAGAAGCTCTGGGCTTCTTGTTTGTTCACTGTGTAGGTATAGGTATTCAACAAACAATAACTTCTCGATAAAGAGTGTCATCAAAAGGGATGAAAGATGGTAGCCAAGCACTATAAATAAATGGAACAATCATCAATATAGCAGCAAGAAAACAATGACAAAATATTTTGCTTGACAGAAAAGGTCAAAGGGCAGTCCTCCAAGAATAACAAAGATATCAAATGTGGAAATCATCATGGCATAGATAGAGGTTAGAAAGATAATCTCACACTATTGAGATCAAAGGTTGAAAAGTGCAACCAATGAAAAGGATTAAATAGTCAAGGACTATCATTATCATACAAAGGGATTGTTAAAAGCATAGTCCACTATGCTAAATAGCCAATAATTTATAATGGAGGACAATAGTTTGACAAAGAACAAAGTTTGTACAGGCATGATAGTCACAATATTAATGACAGTATCATATCTAAATGAAAGGAATTTGTGCATTGATGAAGGGGTAGACTTCAAGGAGAGATCAAAGTGGACTATGCCAAAGAAAATGGAAGGGTAGTGAATGCTAAAGGGTTCAATGCCAATAAAAGATCATAGTCGCCATGAAAAGAAACACAGTCATCAAACACACTTAAATGCATAGTCAAATGAAAACTAAGGTGGCAACACTTCAAATGGTCAATAATGGCAGTTAAGGACAAATTTAAGTAACAATTATTCTTAAGGGAAGAGGCATGAGAGATGGTCACTAAACCAACAAGTTCAATACATACACAGAGTGGGTTGTACCAGTGGAAGGAATTTTAAGCATCAACATCCCTTGCACTGAATCAAATTTGGGAAAAATTCATAGCAATGATGATCTTGATTCCGATTTCATGAAGAAAACAAGTTATAGGACATGATGCATCACCAAAAAATTTTCCAAGTGAATGGAAAATTTAAAGAATATCATAATGGTAGGCCCATTAAAATGTACAATGTATAGTCAAAAGGTACTGTCAGCATATAAAACCCTGAGAAATTCACCAAGAAAAGGTTTGTGTCAAGGACATCCACAAGTGAAAGCCAAAAGGGGGAAGTTGACAATTAGAATGGAAATAATCTTCAAAGTAAATCATGATAGTATGGAGGACAGTGTTGGAGTCTACACAAGACATGTGGGTTGTTTGATAGAATACTTAAAGAAAATTTGATCTCATGGAATGATACGGTAGTGTAACCTTCTCCTCAGATAGAGTATCGTGATCATAACTCACCTGAAGATAGTAGTCATGGTCTTTGAAGAGAAAATGTTAAGTAACAATTCTACCAAGCAAAAGACTATCATTTGAATGCAGAGGATAAGGCCATGTGAAGAAAACACAAAGGATTTTGTTTGGGATTGTTTCACAGGTGTCTACTTGTTCAACATGCAAGGAATTGAAAGATATGGTGTCAACCTTCATTCTAAATTTACTATCAACTACACAAAGGCAATACTTGGAGCAATATTAGAGGTTATTACTTATTTGTGGTGAATGTTTCCATTCCTAAAAAACTCGTTACTCTAGAACACAAACTAGTTAAAGAACTAACACATCTCCATGCTTCTAGCAAGTCTTTCTCATTCTTTTCGAAAGGTGAATATCAATCAACTAAGAGAAAGCGAGATAGAGGAATGAATAGAGGGTTGAATTCTTTCAAACACTAGCAGTGTAATGATTTTCATACACACAGCATAAATTTTCCATACTCAAAGAGCAACGTAGTGATCAAGAAATATAGTGAATAGAGAGGCAATCATTCTTTTTGCACAAACAGAGCACGAGCAATGTTTTCCTTCATAGCAAACAAAATATGAAAAATCTTAGCATTTTCAAGCAAAGAGAATGGCTTACTAATAGTGAGAACGCATTCAACCATGCCCAAAAGCTTGAATGGTTCTTCAATACTCTAGCTAGACTCCATGGTGGAGACACATCATGAAGACTTTACAACAGAAAATGAACTCAAAATGAGCTTGTAGGGTAGAATTGGGTTTTTTTTTTAGTTTGTCAATGTAGCCCTAAATCCTAGCTGACCCAAGTATTATGTTTATTTTTCACTTTTATTTCATTAAGTGTATAAATATTAATACTTAGGCCTTGACAAATACCTTGTGAGAGGTGAGTCCACAGGAGTCATAAGGAGATAATACTAAATAATAGATTAAATTTGCCCCTTTATTTTTGCATGAAATTAAGACAAAATAAATATGTAAACAAATATTAAAGGTAATGTTTCATAAATTACCTTAATATTTGTCATGTAAATGTAGAAATAAACAATCACATAACAAATATTAAAGTAAATCATAACTGATTGTCTTTAGTATTTGTTCAAATATTTTATTCTAGTTCCAAAATCATGCAAAAATATGAGTGGAACTAAAGTGTGAAGCATGCATTTGGAGTTTTATCTTTGACTTCAAGTCAAATTGTGGCATTTTTAGAGTTTTTTTATCAACCAGTTTGAGAGGGGGGTTTTGGGGCTATTTTAGCTCAAATTGGAGCTGTTGTGACCCCCTTTTAAGGGATTTTCTATTTTGCTCATGAGGGAGATATTTTGGAGTTGAGTTGACTATAGTTGCCACCTCTTGACACTTTGAGACTTGTTTTGTATTAAAGGAGGAAAAGCTTATGATTTTTTCCTTAGTTCTTACTTTTGGTCTTCTCTTGCATGTTGCAGAGAGACTTAAAGATTTGTAACTTAGACATTTTTACAGATTTGATACAACAACAATTATTTTAGATTATTTTTGTCAGTGTTTTGCAGAGATTCCTTCCATTATTCAATATAATCTTTTTTTTGCCTTCTTATTTTCAGGTATTGTGTGTTATGAATAATTTTGATGAATATTTGATGTGTTTTAATAGTAAAACCTTTAAATTTTTGTCTTATTCATGGTTACATGTATGAAAAATCAGTTAATAATCACAAGCCATAGGTTGTGCTAGTGATTTGTCTCATCTTCCAAGTTGTGAAAACCCTATTTTCCTTCAAAAAAGATAGGTTTATCAAATCCTTTTTATGAAATATTTATGTGATTGGATTGCCCAAATTGAGCTATGTAAACAGATCCTTTGAGAAGTAGTTGTGAATCAAGTTGTTGTAGGTTAATTACATTTTGGTGCATCACCTCCTAGAATTAGCTTTTCATTTCATCAACTATCCTTCTATCCCTTTTCAAAATCAAATCTATTAGTTTCTAGGAGATCTAAAGGGGAACCAACCCATAATCTAGAGGTTCATTCTCACAATAGGTCACCCACAACCTAAGTTTGATCCCATGTTGCATAGGATTGTTGAGTTTCACACTTAGCTAAAGGGCGCAATCCTTCGTGACAACAAAACCATTGATAAAAGGAGACAAAACACCAACCAACAACATCTACAAAAAGAACCGAACAAGGAATCCTGTCCCAAAAATGACAAGAACCAAGTCCCAAGATAACCAGGTAGAATGAAGCATACACAAAGGTGGTGTAACTGGTTAGAAAGAAGAGCTAGATGTTAGAAAGTCATCCTCAAACAACAAAAAGTGAAAACCATCCTAAGTGCACCAATTGAGAACAAGGGCATAAGGTAGTTCTTGGCACAAAAGTGATAGGAATTATTTATGTTTTTGCTTATTTTTCTATTTTCTTTTACGACAACAAACCGTCAACATGTCGGTTTTCAATCTACCACTGCTTAGAGGCATCGAAAACTAGTTTACACCACTAATTTTATTTCACAGTTAATATCTATCAAAATCTGGCTTTCAAATATTAACTAGCCAACAACGCCTGAAGGTTTTCATTGTTGGATCTTTTATTGCATTTTTATTTTATTTATAAAAAAAATAAGTAAATACATTTTATAAAGTACCTAAACGGTACTTAAAGAGGCCACGAGAATCCTGTTGAGCAGATGGAGTTCCTTTGGAAAATTCAAGACAAAATCCTTCCTAGAAATAGGCTTCTTTTACAACTTCAAATAGTGACCATTGACATCTAGAGCCATGGGGTCGAAATCCATGGTACAAAGCTTAATTGCACCATTATTGTAGAGTGTCTCAATCTTGTAAGACCTAAGCCACTATTTCCCTTTAAATCTTGGAAGCAAGATTCATACAAGAGTGCCCAATCACCTGGTTGAAATGATCATTGTCAAATGAAATGGTCATGCCAGAGAGAAGGTTGTTTTTGAACAATCTCTGCATGGAAGAGTGCTTGTTGACAATTCATCCAACGAATGCAGTTGTGCAATTCATTATTTGTGTGCATTGGTCAAGCTCATACCCAATTGGAGTGTAGTACGGAGGGCCTTTACTTTAAACTCAAGAGGAAGAACAACTTTCTTACCATAGACAACTTTGTAAGGTGTCAAACCAATGGTGGTTTTCCACGTCATGCAGTAGGCCCACACTACTTTTGGAAGTTGTGTGGCCTAATCTCGCTTATGGAGGGAAACTGTCTTGGTAAGAATGTTCTCAATTTATCTATTGGTAACTTCAACCTGTCTGTTGGCCTAAGGATGATAAACTGAAGACTTGCGATGTTTGATCTCATACTCACGAACCAAAGCAAAAATGAGTTCAAATGTAAACTGTGGACCTTGATCCATGACTATCTCTCATGGAACATCAAACCTAGTTAAAATCCTAGAATAGAGGAAGTCAACTACCTTGGTGTCCCTTGCATGTTTCAAGGAAACAACTTCAATCCACCTGGTTACATAGTTTGTGCACACAAGGATGTATTCCTTGTTTCAATATGGTGGGTTGATAGGTCCAACAAAATCAAGCCCCCATTTTTCAAAGGGATCAATGGAAAACTAAGGATGTAGGGGGATTTCACTTGAGTGCGTGGGGTGGACCATACACTAACATTTATCATAGTGATGAACATAACGCTTACAATCCTTATGGATTGTAGATGAATAGTAGCCTATAGTTAAAACCTTTTGGGTAGTCCTCTGGGCAACAAAATGTCCTTCATAGGTTCTGTGTGGCACACATGAAGTATATCGAATACATCATCTTTGGGTACAATACTGACGCATGATGTTGTCAATGCCCATTTAGAAGATCAATCCATTGATCCATGTATAATGACCATTGATTCCAACCAATTTTTGGCATTCCCTCAGAGAGAAATGAGGTGGGAACCTGCAAGTAACCAAATAGTTTGCAATGTCAACAAACTAAGGAATTTTTGCTAATATAGAAAAGAGATTCTCATCTGGGAAGGCATCATTGACTGGAAGCAATTCATCCTCTTTTTGTTGTAACCTAGACAAGAAAATTGCAACCACATTCTCTCGACTAGGTTTGTCAAGTATAGTAATGTCAGATTCTTGAAGCAAAAGTAACCATCTAATAAATCTACCAATTACAATAGGTTTGTTCATTAAGAATCGAATTACAGAATGATCGGTGTGAACAAACACTTTATATCCAATAATATACTGATGAAATTTATCGATTGCATAAACAACAACTAGAAACTTCTTTTCAGTTACCGTATAGTTTACCTTGGCTCTTGTGAAATTCTTACTGATGTAGTAGATGGAGTAGAAGAGGTTATCTTATTTTTGTCCAAGCAGAACTCCCATGGAGCAATTTGAGGCATCCGTATGAATGTGAAAAAGTAGTTCCCAATTTGGACCTCTCAATACTGGTGTTGTTACAAGCTTGGTCTTAATGGTTTCAAAGGCTTCTTGACATTCTGGTGTCCAAGAGAAAATGACATCTTTTGCTAACAAGGAAAAAAAGGGGGAGGCAATCTTACTAAAATTTTGGATGAACCTCCTATAATACCTTGCATGGCCTAGAAAGCTATGCACATCCTTTTGGCTAGTGGGTGTAGAAAATTCCTGAATTATTTGTATCTTTTTGGGATCAACTTGAATACCCTTAGAAGAAATATAATGACCAAGTACTATCCCCTCTATCATAAGCATATGGCACTTTTCATGGCTTAATGATAAATTAGTGTCTATACAACATTTAAGCACCTTTTTCTATAAAAAAATTAGCCTCATCATAAGTATTACCATGGACAATAAAATCATCCATATACACTTCAACACAATCATTTACAAGATTTGCAAAAATACTCAAAACTGCCCTTTGAAAAGTGGTAGGAGCATTACATAAACTAAACGGAAAAATGTTATAGGCAAAGGTGCCCCAAGGAAAATTAAAGGTAGTCTTGTCCTATTCTTCAAGTGCTATGCAAATCTGGTTGTAGTCGTTGAACTCATCCAGAAAAGAAAAGAACTTTTTACCTGCAAGAGTGTCCAACACTTGATCAATAAATGGTAATGGAAAATGATGATTTTTAGTAGATTTATTAAGTGCTCTATAATCAACACCAATTCTCCACTTACCATTTTTCTTAGGAACCAGGACTAGAGGAGAGACCCACTGACTATCTAAAATAGGATATATAAACCTGACATTTAACAATTTTTGTAATTCCTCTTTTACTATTTCACATAGGACACGGTTAAACCGTCACTGTGGTTGCCTAACTAAATGACTACCTTCTTCAATATAAATATGGTGTGTGCAGGTGTCCGGATGAATGCCATGCATATCTTGGTATTCCTAAGCAAATGAATCTTTATGAGTTCTAAGCATGGTAATGAGATCTTGGATTTGTTCAGTGGTTAACTATGGATTAATATTAAGTGTGCGACCAGGTAGGATTTCCATGGCCTTTGATTGTGCAAGTGAATTAATGGCTAGTACTTGTGAAGTGGATGGTGTATTGCTAGAATTTTCAAAGAATAAAAATGGACTAAACTGACAATGATGAGGTAGCAACTAATGCAATTTAATAAAGTGTTGATTAGACTGTGAGCTACCTACCAGTGGAAATTTTCCAAAAGGATAATGAGTATTTGTACCTGAATGACAAACCATGCTTTCAAAAATTTCATTAAATGCATCTATTCTAAAGAAAATTAACAAGAATATTATCTTCAATAGGTTATTCAACATCTAATACTTGATCAATTGTTAATATTGGTAATGACTCATCCAAGTCGCTATCAACCCATACTAGATCCTCTGTCTCCAACAAGGGTTGTTCCAGTGGGTGTTAAGTCAACTATTTTGTGTGCTCCCCATTAGAAATGACCATGTCCGACTAACAGTTGATGAATGCATCTACAACTGCTAACCAAGGTTGTCCCAAGACTAAGGGGTATCCCCTCAGCTTAATTTTAGGTTGCAAAATCATAAATTCAGCTGGGTATTCCCACAAATCAATAGAAAGGACAACGTCTTCAATCATACCCTCCGGTTTGACCAAAGATCGGTCTGCCATCTGGAGAATTTTGGGAGTATGTCCAAGTCCCTTAAGTGATAATTTTTCCTTTGTTTTGTTTGTCATAACATTAATTGTAGCACCCAAATCAACAAGTGTGTTAGGAATAATAGCTTTACCAATACATACCTTGATGACAAGACTCCCTGGATCCAAATACTTAGGAATGGTTAGGTTCCCAAGCATGAGGTCTTCGGGTCTTGCTTCTTCTTTTTCTTTTGAGTGCATAATTCCTAAACTATTTTTGTATACATAGGGATATCCTTGATGGCCTACAACAAGGGAATATTAATGTTAACATTAGGTAATTCATTGATAAATTTAAATTTAGGTTGAGAGAATCCCTTTTGTACAAGTTATGAATGAAATCGATCAGGAAAGGGAGGTTCCTTTACTAGGTCCTCTTTAGGTTCTTCATTAATTTTGGTGATGGTGGGTCCTTGAAGAGCCTTTCTTGACCTTAATTGGACTCCATCTATTTCTACATTATTAATAGGATAAGTAGGGTAACCTATCACCTCATTATTATACATGGGTTGTGTTGCCTTATTGTTGGGATTCAAATCTGGTTGGGCTAGCATTGGTGTGGGATTTGGCGATTGTGTCGGATTAGCTGGCTAAGTGGATGATGATGGTATAGGTGGAAGAAATTATTATGGCTACTAATATGGGTTAATCATGGGAGGAGGTAGAAATTGAGGTTGTGGTGGATATGACTATTGGTATGGTGAAGATTGTGGCGATTGTGGCCTCCATGCCTGCTACCATTTCTATGAAGCGTATTGGTATTGTTGCATCCATTGAGGGTTTTGTGGAGGTTTTTTCCAACCCCTGTACCATCTAGGTTGTGTGGAAAAAGAATTAGATTAGCTAGTTATAGGAGAAAAATAGTCATTCGTCATCCCAAGATGCATTACTCGAGGAGGAAAAGGTCGCCTTGGGGCCATATAGTATACAAGTTCTTTAAAATATTCATTATCAGTTACACCCACGGGAAGAGGCCTTAAGATGGAACTCGTACTAGCCTCTTCTAAGGATGAAATATAAGTCCTATTGTAAGGGAAATCCTCACAACTATGTCTCTTGCGACAAGTCAGACAAAATACAACCAAGGCCTTTTCAGCTTCCTCTTGCTTTCTATGAGTATACAAAGTATCTATCTATTTACCCATATGACTTAATAAATCAATTTTAAGATCTTCAAGTAAATTGCCTATTTCACACTTTGTTATACATGTTGCATTACCTGAAGCGTAAAGATTACTTGAATAATTCCTCCCCGAACGTTGAGACCTCGAGTAATTCCTGAAAAATGTCACAAATATAATCAAAACTCAATTTAGAGACATTACCTTTACCTATTAAATTCAATGCATCCATAGTATCATCTCTTATTCCACTAAGAAATAATATTTTAATAGTATCAGGAGCTAGCCCTAGTTGTCATGATCGTTGAAGGCTAAACATGAAGTTTTTGAGGTAATCTTCCATTGACTCATCTTCTTTCTGGGTCATACAAAAAATCTCGTCCCAAACCTCTTTCATTTTACAATACTCCTAGTATTTTGTCAAGAATACTTCATTCATGTCATTCCATGTTTTGATGTTCCTAAGGTTCATGAACTACCGTACTGTTGTGTCATTCAACATGGATGGGAATAGATTGAGCTTTTGTGCATTTCTCTGATAGTCATAACTGTGGCACAACACATCAAACTCAAATAAGAACATATCAGGATCCTCAACAGAAAGACCACAAAAATCAAGCAATGTAGAATGGGGAATATTTTTCATAGTGGCATCCTCTTCACGATGTGAAATTGGAAACTCAAAGGTGACCAAATTGTTGTGAGTCAATGCCCTCTCATTATTATTATTGTTGTTGTTGGGATCAACCATGATGTTAAATGCCCTTGAGGGGTGAAGTGAGTTTTGAATGGCTTTTAGTTCCCTAAGGATGGACCAACTCTAGACTCGTAAGATTCTTGGAATAACTTTGCAACCTTCTTTTGTAATTCTTTGGAAGACTCTAGATGGGTACTTGCAGGGGTCTCGACAATGGTAGACTCAATAACACACTTTTTGATATATGGTTTGACTGGCTCTTCCTTAGGTGATGTGTGCACAACTAGTGGTTGTAATTTGTTTTTCAATTTTTCTTTTTGTGAGACACTTCCCTCAATGGATGATTTTGATTTTTTTTTCAATTTTTCTTTGTGTGAGCCACTTCCCTCAACAAATGGTTTTGATTTATTTTTTAAATTTTCAGGTTGTGAACTACTTTCCTTCTCCTTTTTAATAAATCTTCATCTATTATATCTACTACAATTCATGCACCTATATGGCGTACAACATCACAAATCAAGAGTATTTACCTTAACAAGGTTGACAGTTCTATAGGCTTTCCTCTTGACGTACTGGTCCTAACTCAACTTACTATGGTTTTAGGCCTTTAATATCATTCCTCAACAATGGCACCAAAAATATGGGATTAAACTATGAATGGATTCTAGAGATAAACTATCCTTGTAATTATGTCTAATTGGTAAATTTAATTGAATCAATCCTCAAGAATTTTGTAGTGGTTTCCTCGATTTATCCCTAAGTGTTAACCTGGGAATCATAAGCTTGCAAAGGGTGTTGTGGCAGTTTGCCTAAAGGCTGACACTAGTGAGCCAAGTGGGGATGGATGCAATTAACACACAATTTGTATTGATTCAGAAATGTGGTTTTTAGACTTCCTATCAATTTTGTGACAAGAACTTGTACCAGGAACAATCTGTAACAAAGACAAATTAAAGCTAAATAGAAAAACAAAATTAATAATTCACACTGAAACTAAACTAATAGAAGACAAATAAATGCTAGAATTGAAATGTGATATGCTAAATCAATTCTACATGTATTAATAAGTACCCCAATTAGCATTGTCTAAAATAATATGCTAAACTATGTTCGCATGAAACAACAAGCACATTGATTAACACTTATTGGAAAGTAATTTGCCAAACTATATGAGCCTATAGCAACACAAGCGTTGATTAACAACACACCAAATTATTTTAACATAAATATTAATAGCACACTGAATAATTTCAAATTAACACAATAATTAAAGGTTGAAAAGAAATTTAAAATTGGAAAGACTTATTACCACACAACATGTTAATGCTACAATGATTCACCTGGTAACCGAGGAAGTGGGCCCTGCCTTCTCTAATTATCAAGTGACGAAATGAAAGCTTACTTCATGCTAACGAATACTCATGCAAATGATATTTTTAATCACAATCTTTTCAAACCAGAACGATAACTTTTAGATGTATATTATTGATATCAATTCAAGTCTTGACATACATATTTATAGAGATTATTGACCGCTAAGTTTATAGATAATGCTAATAAAATAACATACGATTGTTTAGGTTATTTTGGCTTGCAGCCAACAACCTTAAAATCTACTTAGAAATAGATTACAAGCTTCGATATTGTTTCAAAATGAATTAAATCATACTAGACTTAACAAAAATGACACATGACTCCTAAATAGTTTCATCTCCCACCAACACTCCTCGTGCTCCCACGCGCTATCCACCTAATTTTCCCCTGCTCATCATAGTCATGAAGATAATTAATAAATAATTGAAAGTTTTGATATATTTACAAGTTTTGATCTCTTCTTTGCATTTTATTACATATCCTTACTTCATTAACAAATAGTGAGAGGAACAAAAAAGGATCCTATAGAAATGAAATGGTAAAGGGAAAATAAAAGGTAAAAACAAGGACACATTTCACCCTCATCAATCACCAAACTTAACTAAACCACCCTCAAAAATCTCAAGCTTAACAAACTTATTGTTATTACCTATCATGTGATTTGAGCATCCACTATCAATGATCCCATTGTTCTTATCTTATCTAGTATGAAAAGTAGTCACCATTTCTCCTCTAATGTTACAACCTGCTTTCGGAGCACTTTCCTTCATACATATCTTAGAGTTAGTAGAATTATTTCCAGCATTTAGAACCATAAACAAGCATTCATCAAGGTAATCAAATTCATCATCAGATATACTAGCATCTTCTTTAACATAATAACTTCTCCTAATTGATTTACCTTTATTCTCCTTAGGTCTATCTCTTGAAGATTTAACAAGGCATCTTAAAGCATAATGACCAATCTTTCCACAATTAAAACATTTAAAAGGTAACTTACCTCTATATTTTCCAGTGCCCTTTTTCAATTTTCTCACAAAGTTAAATGCTTCTAACTCATCAAATTCATCTCGATCAGATTCCTCATTCTTCTCTAATTTTCCAACTTTAAAATCAGTCTCCTTTTTCACATCACTTGGACCAAAATCTCTCAATTCAAAAGTAGTTAATTTACCTAACAACTAATCTCTAGAATAATTATTCAAATTTTGAATTTCCTTAATAGCAGAAACCTTATGACTATAAGCTTTAGCAAGAGTTCTTCGTACCTTCTTTACCACCTCATCTTCATCAAGTTTTTCACTACGACCTCTAATGGAATTGACAACTTCGTCCACCTTATGTATATAGCTTATAATATCTTCATCTTCTATCATCCTTAGGTTTTCAAAATTGATCTTCAAATTTTGCATCTTTGCTTGCTTGACCTTATCATCTCCTTCATAGATGCTTTCCAACTTTTTCCATATTTCACCAATAGTTTTAAGACTCATAACTTTCACAAGTTTTGAATTAGAAAGACCACTGAAGAGAGCATACCTTGCTTTGTCATTGTTCTCACATGCCTTGATTTCATCATCAATACTCAAACCATTTTGAGGCATTGTATATCCAATTTCAACATATTTCTAAACTACAAACCCTAGAAAAATAAGGAAACCTTCCATCATTGTGTTCTAGAATGCATAATCAAATCCGTTAAACAAAGAAACCTCCTTCTTTTGTGCCATCCTACATCTACCTCAAGTGGTTAAGATTTCTTCCAAGGAACCTTGTTATGATACCAATTGCTGGATGCACAAGACAATTGAGAGGGGGGTGAATTAGTTGTACATAAAAACAAGAAAACCCTCATTAGCATTCAAATCTACATTAGTCCTTAAACCCTTATCATGCATTAAAAAAATGTAAACATGAGAAATAGTAATGCAAACACATCCAAACATATGAGAACACCAAATTTACATGGAAAACCCAAGAAAGGAAAAACCACAACGAGGATTAGCTCATCATATAAAGTAATTGCAACACCAATATAATAGGGTCAATATCAGAGGGCTCACTACCCAAAGAGAAAAGAAGGGCTCACTACCAATGGCTCACTGCTAGAATAGAAAGAAGAAGAAAAAATATTGTTACAATGAGAAATCCATATTAGAACAATAGAAAAGTTCCACCACTGCTTCACTAGAACATTCACACTCTCTCTATAGAATGTAGACACCTTCTTCTCACTGCTTCCAGTAGTCTTAGTTATTAAGACCCATATTGCACTTCACACTTTCACACTTCACATCACAATTCACATCACATAATTTCATACACACCATCCTCCATAAACTCAACACACATATATACCATCTTCAACCTTGAAGTAATTCACAAGGTCGGCTATGCACCTCAAACGTGCAAATTCAAATTAGTTCAACACCAAAACATTCCTACAGTGGAGAGGAATGAAGGCAAACCGCATCACACCTTAACTTAGACCTAAATCCACACATACACGCCACAACACACTTCCACAAACGCCTAAGAATATATGCAATTAGTGTAAACACCCAAGGTTGACTGAACCTATGTTAACACCATTAAACATTAAGTATATGCTTCCTTTGATCCAAAGATGACTCGTGGACCACACACAACACTTAAATACAATCTTAAATATTCCATCAACACCTTGAAATCCAAAAAATCCTTCACAACATCATACACCAGAAGAAAATATTCATTCTACACAACCACCTAACCTTCCACACACTGCAACACCTAAATCCAACCTTCTGAAGCATCAAAACACAAACAACTTAGACTAGAGATAGATACTAGCATTATAAGCACACTTTCAGATCCACGAGATCAAAAACCAAATTGTAGAGAAATGCAGAGCAAAACCATTTCTCCTAGACAACACTGCAACACAATTCATACACTGGTGAACATAACTTTTTCTATACAATGATCTAGAACCTGAAACTCTGGATATAACACCTTTGAACGCCTCTAATCAATAGATCTAAACTACACAAACAAACCTTCAGCCATGAAGAAATGTAGAGCAAAACACTGAACACCACTTTGTCACACTAAACACTCTTCACCATACTATTTCCTCTTTCATTCATTTTTTCTCAAAAGCACTTGGACACCAATTACCATAAACACATTCTCAACATCTAGAAAACTTTCTATAGAAACTCAACCACACAAAAGGTTGAACATCACCAACACATGCTCATCAAAGCAACACTAGAGGTTGGCATCAGTGACACTACTAATGACAAAATAATGCAACTAAACTTCCAACAATCTCTCCATAGACCTATTGACATCAATGCAACAAAAAAGATTTGTTGAAATCAATGACAACACAAACTTCCAACACCTCTTCCCTAGGAAGTGTAAGAGGTCAAGATATTGAGTGGTTTTCACATTTTCCCCATGGGATCAAGTCCTTTCAGGAATTAGTAGAAAAAATCATTGCACGTTTTTCATACAACATTGAACATGAAATATCTGTGATTGATTTATGCAATACAAAACAAAATAATGGAGAAGTCTTTGTTACCTTTTAACAAAGGTTAAGGATTATGACAAGAAAATTCCCTTATCCTATTCCTCAAAAGCAACTTGTCTATATATTTACCCAAAATATAAATCATGGATTGGATTTTCACTTGCAAATCCAATGTGCTAATACATTTTATGAGATCATAAAAAAGGGAATGGCTATCAAGAAATTTCTTGGAGCATTGCTAAGGGTCTTGTGAAAATTTTCAAGGAAAACAAGGATAACCCTTCAAAATCCAATGATAAACCTAGACTTTGGGATAAAAATAAGAGCATTGTTAATGATGGTGTGGTAGATGCAAAATAAATCCAAAACGTTCAACCACAACCTACCATACAATTAGCAACAAATAATTAGCAAAATAATCACGGTGTTAATATTCCTAGAAGACCATATAGACAAAATAATGCTCCTAAAAGACAATAAACTCATTTAGAGGAACCTATTGAATCGGCTTTGTAAAAATTGATCCAAGATAAACTTTCCATGTTACCATATATCAAAAAAATTGAATACCAAGTTAAACCTTCATAGCACACAGAGAATGAATATTGTGAGTACCATAGAACCAAAGGACATAAGACTTTTGATTACTTCAAATTAAAAACCCTTATTCAAGACCTTATAGATCAAGGTGCCATTGGTATAAAAAATATACCTTCAACAAATAATGATCTCAAGATATTCTAATATCCTATCCCAAAACATAGAAAAGAGGAACCCTCAAATAAAAATTGCAATCCTAAAGTGACCAATTATGCTTTCATTCCATATGAATAGACCGTAGCTTGAGTAGAAGGAATATCTTCCATAAAAAATGAAACTCTTGAGTGTACATTCGCAACACGTAGGGGAAAAATAGTATCTCATGAGCCCATTCAAAATCAAGATCAAAGTATCCCTCCCATTCCATCTCATGAGCCCATTCCTAATCAAGAACAAAGTATCCTTTCCAATGAGTCCTTTCCATTTCAAGATCAAGATATCTTTCGTATTCCCCTTCATAGTCCCACTCCATCTCAATACCTAAGTATCTCTTCCACGTCACCTCAAGAGCAACGTATCCTTTTCACTTCCATACCATCCTATGGTTCCTCTCCAAAAAAAAGGTAAAGCATCCCTTTCACCATATCTTCCAACTTTCTTCTAAATCAAGATCAAAGCATACCTTCCATCCCATCCAATGATCCTTTCCCATCTCATGATCCCATACCTTTTGTTCCATGTAGTGATCCCTTCCTAAGTAAATATCAAAATATCCTTTCATGACATGATCCTAATCCTCCACAAGACCCTACTATCCACATCCAATCAATGCATGTTGAAGCGCTAACTAAATTGGCATCCAAATAGGCTCATTGAAAACCCCCATCTATCCCTAAGTCATCCATTCCATCATATATCCCTAAACCTATCCAAATACATTCTTCCTTCCTTCCTTTGATCTTAATTATCCTATTCATATCCTTCATCATATATTCCTTATCCTATCTAATTCATCCTCCTACCCTTTAATATTTAATATTGATCAAATTAGGAGCAAAAATTATTCAGGCATTTTTTGAGAAATGCAAAACCTTACTTCCTTTACAATCCATATCTTTTATACCACATCCCTTTACTACAAAAATCCTTTACTATTTTCTATTTATAATCTACTTTATTTTCTTGGACTCATAATATTTTGAGATTCCTTCTCCTATATTTCACTTATCCACCTATCATGACTTCACAAATTGTCAGTACCTGTTATTTCACCTATCCACCTAGCTATCTATCATATCCTCTTATCCATCTCATAATAAATGGTCCTATGGCTAACTAGGGGCACCTTATCCTTGATCTAGTCATTGGATTTGATTTGTGACACAATCTTGAGAATATAACTTATACATACACTACCTACACTTGACACTTTACATGTGTAAACTATGCATTACAAAAATATTGTGCTTTCATGAAAATCATGAGAAAAATAAATCTTGATCGTTGAATTAATTCTATGGCCTATATAGCTTGTTGCCTATATTTTTCTATCATTATCAAAACATCTTAATGCCTTAACAAAAATATCTTTCCTACTATAGGCACTATCAAAATAAATTAAGGCCTCAATGGATGCATCCTTCCTATAATGGGTCTCATCTATCAAAATTGAGCTCATCTTTTGGCAAGAGATATGTTGCTTATTGATTTATTTTAACAAATGATTTTCTTTTTGCTTTCTTTATTTTATATTTTTCCTCCCATTTGCTTGATGAAGCCTACATATTGACGAGCTTAAAGAAACTTGGAATGAGACATGGTCATTTTCTTTGTAATGTTGTGATTTTGTGTTGTGTTAAGGTCTATGCAAGGGGGTAAATGATACAAAAGGTAATCCTAGTTTTCATACCTTGGTGCTTGATATCCACTTGCTAGGGTTCCTCTTGAAAGTAACAAATCATCTTTTCATTTGGAATCCATCTTGCATATCACTATTCATGGACGCTTGCTTGGCATCCATCTTTTCATTTGGTTGATGTTTTATGGACACTTGCTTGGAATCCATCTATTCCAAGCAAGAGTCCATAAAAAGAAATTACACTTGGGCCAATAAAACTTGTTCCAAACATTTTTCCACCAAGAAACCTCCAACCCCTTATACACCTGATAAATCAACTCTTGATAGCCACTAGCCACCATGAAGACCCCCTTAGGATCAGGCTCCATGCCAAGATATCCCTCTCCCTAATTGTGCTACACTCTCTACTAGCAAGAATATTGCTCAGCTCAACATGCTCCTCTTTTAAACCCCCAATCGACCACTCACTAGGGTCCTTCCATCTAGACACTTCCACCAACCCACATAAATGAAAATATTTGAAATCTTCAACCTGGGACCAGCCAGCCTCCAGGAAGCAATGACAGAGATCTTGTAGATTAGGATGCCTAGTCATGATTGGAGAAAAACCATCCCAAGATTCAAACCAAAAGAGGGCATTAGAACCCTTGTTTCAAATCTAAAGCAAGCCATCCTTGATCAACTTAGCTCCTTTCTTAAGAGCTTCCCAAATCACAAAACTTTTACCCAAAGAAGGAAATCGAGGCACCTCCTCCTTTGCCACCCCTTCAATTTTTTTAGAAATAATCCTGGCCCAGACATGGTCTTGTTCAATGCACCATCTCCAATATAGCTTGGCATAAAGAGCCAAACCAAAAAGGTTGTCCTGTTGCAACCCAAGGCCTCCAAGCTATTTTGGTTTACAAATGGTCTCCCATTTCACAAGACTCCACTTCGTGGATGCCAAACAAACAACCCATACAAATTTCCTGGCAAGAGAGTCTGGATCCTTAATAAAACTAGAAGGTACAACCTATAACATACACCTATAGTTGGGAAGAGCCTGCACCACCGACTTTAAAAACAACACCCGACCCGCAAAAGATAACCACCTGTGAGTCCAATGGTTCACCTTCACATGAAACTTGTCTAAAATATTCTGCCAAGAACCCCTGGGCAGGGTACTAGTGGAAAGAGGAATACCAAGATAGATCAAAGGCAAATGCCCAATTTGAAATCTAAGGATTCAGTTAATTCATTGTTGAATAAGCATAAGAGTGTTAAAGAAGAAAATATAAGATTTACCTTCATCTATTTGTTGCCCTAAAGCTGCAAGGTAAACATCCAATGCCTTGTGAAAATTAGTAGCCTCTCTGATCTTAGCCATACCCATTAGAGTAGTATCATCAAAAAATTACAAATGTGACTGAGGAGGCAAGCCATTACCCCAATTTCACCCTTGGATCAACCCCTGATTAACCTGGCTCTTAATAAATCTCCTCAGACCCTCAGCCAAGAGAATAAATAAGGAGATAAAGGTTTCCCCTGATGAAGACCTCTGGATGCCTCGAACAAGGGGGATGGCTCCCCATTGACCAACACAGAGAAGGAAGTGGTTGTGATACAACTCATCACCCACATGACCCACTCCTCAACAAAACCAAAAGCCCCTAACACTTTTTGCAGAAAGGACCATTTAACCCTGTCATAGGATTTTTCCATGTCCAGTTTAATAACACATAGATTTTTCTTTTGAGGATGCCATAGATTGGATAGTTTCAGTCGCAATGACCACTCCATCCAAGATTTTATTGTCCACCACAAAGCCTCTTTGTTTCTCTAAAACCAACCTGCTAATCCATCGCTTCAGTATTTTTGCCATCAACTTGGAAAAAATCTTATAGACCACATTACAAAGGGCCATGGGCCTAAACAAACTCAGCCTATCCACCCCATCACACTTAGAAATGAGGGAAAGGAAAGTAGAATTCAAAGCCTTCAACATTTGTTTGTTCCTTTGAGATTCCCGCACCACCTCTAATAAATCCAAGTTTATGATTTCCCATAATTCCTGAAATAATTCTATCAAAAACTTGTTAGGACCAGGATCCTTGCTTTTCTTCATTTGAAAAATAGTAGCCTCCAATTCCTCCAGAGAAATAAATCCCATAAGGTTTTGATTCATTTCCCTAGAGACTAAAGAAGGGATACACACTCCTCTCTCAGATATTTTATTTAAATTTAAATTGAATCTTTCCCTCTAAAATAAATAAATAAAATTGATATTTTATTTATTTTCCCAACAACACTCTTATGGATTTAATAAATTTATTTATTTAATTATTTTAACTTTCTCTCCATCAAAATTCAAATTTAGCTCCTATGCTATCTTGATTTTTCCTATCTATTGATCTTTCCAATTAATCTCCACCATTGATCAAATATCAAGTGGAATATATAAATACAAATCCCGCATTCATTCTATCCCCTAAATCATTATTATTGTCAATCTCCTAGCTTGATCATTATTATTATCAAGAGCACATTATCAAGATCACTAAAGCTATCATTATCAAGTATTGGGTATCATCTATCATTACTAGCATCATTATACTTTCTTTCATGGTTATTATTACTTTGAAGAACAACCCACAATGGAGTAGATCAAGGTCTTTGCTATGATGAATTTGCATGTTATCTAAATTTTGAGTCAATATCTTGAGCTTCATTGAGTGATAGTTGAAGTGTGTTAGGTACTTTTATTTCATTGTTACTATTTTATGTAATTCAAATTTTTATCATCCACAATATCTTATATGTATTTTGGGCCTAGCTCCTATCTACCAATTTGCCAAAGTCATTTTTTGTTTACTCAAATATAGGATTCCTCACAGTTATAATTGATAAAGGGGACGTGGGACCACTTTATCCCTTACATAGGACTAATGAGTAACTTATGAACCTTCTTAAGTTTGGGGTCCTAGGAAATGTGGTTTGGGTAGGGTTTTATTGATGTTTGTTTTAACCTTGTAGACATATAATTCCTAGTGTAGGTTTCCTTTTTTCCTAGTTGTCATAGGAAATTGAATATTGTCAAAACCATCACAGTGTAAGTGGGGAAATTTACTATTATGTATATTGCTTGAATTCAAATAAAATTTGGGCATTCAAGACAAGCTAAATTATAATGTACAAACTGATCATATTTTTATAATTTTCATAACAATAAATGAATGATGTTTATGAGGCAAGTTTTGGAAACCATTAAGAATGAAATAGACAATTTATATTAATTTTTAGTAGTTATGTTAATTGATATTCGAGGTTTGAGTTACATTTCATTGCAATCTTAGCTACTAACTAGTTGAGAGTGTTGGGGAGTGTGGTATTAAAGGAGGAGAAGTGTATGTAATAATTGAGAGAGTGTGTGTTTATGATGTGTGGAAGTGTGTTTAAGGAGTGTTTGAAAATTTAGGTATGGGTTGGGTTTATCATGTTTTGATTAATAGGGGGAAAATAGGTTTTGAAGGGACCCCAAAACCCCTTGAACAAAAGACACAAAATGCTGCCAAAAAGGATATTTAGAGCCAGCAACCAGCAACAAACCAACAAGCAAAAATTTCCCCACGGTGGGTGCTGAACAAAGATAAAGCAAGCAACATCCACCAACACCCAATAGCTAAAAAACAACAAAAATAGAACCTAACCTACACCTAAAGAAACAAAGAAATAAACTAATTCAAGCCACTAAAAGTATTGGCCATTTCCATCTGTTGGTTCTTATGTTTTTCAACCATCTCCAACAACTCCTTTTTCTCAGCATCAAAGGTTTTCTTCCACTTAGTCGAACCTCGAATCACAGGGCCTTTATCATTATCCTTAGGAGTCTTCTTAATTTACCCTTTGTTGCACATTCTTTCTCCATAATTTCAGAGAAGTAAACCTAATCTTCTCTAAGCTCAATGATTTTCCTGAACATGACCTCCAAGGACTCCGCACTGTTCTTCACAAAAATGTGACAAGCCTGCAGAAGCTTTTTGATATCCTCATTTATTCCAAACACTTTGGCTTCCAGAGCAACTAATCTTTCTTCACAAAGAGATTTAAAATCATGGTAGGACCCTTCAAGATCAACCTGCATCCTATCAATAAGGATGTCCGACACCACACTTTTTGGGACAATCTTAAGATTATCCTTTAAACCTCTAATTTTTATGTTGATCTTATGAAATTCCTGCAAAGACCATTTGTCTAACTTAAAATTACCTGTGGGCCCAACTCTGGCCATGTCCAAAAGATTAAACATGGATTTTGTATCATCATCCAAATAAGAGAAATCCTCAGAGAGAGGATCCACCTTCCAAGGCTCTTGATTAGCTTCTTTCTTTTCCGCATCCTCCTCCTCCTGACACCTTTCATCCTTAACCTCCTCTACCTTAGGAAAATCCTTTGGAGGGGAATCCACAATGGTCACCACCTAAACACCAACATTATTGACCTCACTAGCCTCCATGAGATCCTTGGACTCCCAGGCCTTGCTCCTCAGATTAGCAATGCACGTCGAAAGCCTCCTCGATTTTACAACACTTACCTCTTTAACCTGTGACCCCACCTCATCACCAACACCAACATCATCTTTACCACCAGCCACTTCCATAGACATGGGAGAGGGATCATCCGACCCCACAATCGTATTATCACTCTCAGAAAGGGCACACCTTTTCACTCGTCTATTTTTCTTAGCACTCACCACCTTCCTTTTCTTTGAAGATGTAGCCATGGCAATAGGAGAGTACTCCTCATCCTCATTCCACTCCTCCTCCTCCGAAGAGGAATCCTCCCTCGTCGACCTAGACTCATCAGTTGGGTTTATCATGTTTATGTGATGTTTTAGGGGAATTTATGTTTGAGTTGGAAGGAAATTGCAAGAAGGGCATGTTTATAGAATGGTAGGTTCACCAAAATATAACTTAAAATAAATAAATAAAACCAAAAGACGTTACTTTTAATTACTGTGATACAATCATGCCTACTTGAAATATAGTTTCTATTAACACAAAATTACTTTTCATATTTAATTATGTTGAAGCATTATTTACTTTTACATATGTTTTATTATTATAGTTTTTTTTATATGCACATTGTAGACACTGAAAAATGTCCCAAGCCTCCAATCAACATTTTATCACTAATTTGCCTTCTTCCATGCATAATTAAATATTTTTAATTATTTCTTAATGTCATTTTCTTCTATTAATTAAATAATTCTTAATTATAAGGATAGGCGGAGATGAAGCCATTGTTGAGTGTTAGGGCTGCAATGGCTCTTTTGCTTCAGAGCCGTGAGGAGGAGGCGAGGTGTTTGGGTCTATCCGTAGGTGTAGAGTGTGCGGGTAGCAGGAGTGATCAATGTGCTCGGGGAAAGGCTGGAAGCAACAGGTCTGAGGGAGCGAAAGAACAAGTGGAGCCTCCCTTTCAAATGACAGGAACATCTATAGAGGTTGCAAAAACTATTAAACCGTTGGTCCTCTTGCAGGAGGAGCTGGAGGAAGAGGTAATGCACAATGTTAATGTGTTCTCTCAACTGGGATTGATAGGATGTTTTAGGGATTTTTGGCCTCATCTGTGTGATTTACATAAGTGGATCTCTAAGCATTGGGAACCCATCATGGATAGATGCATTCAAATTTACCCTGCCTCTAGAGGTCTGTTTATTGTTGTCTTTGAAAATGTGGCTGATAGAAATAAAGTGTTGCGTAATTACTTCTGGAGTTGGGAGGAGAAATGTGCCATTTCCTTGAAGCCCTGGCATCCGGCTTTTAACCCTGCTACAAAAACCTTTGCCAAAGCTCCTCTATGGGTAAGACTCCCAAATTTTCCTCTTCATTTTTGGTTTGAGTCTTGCTTAGAGGCTATTGGAAACTCTTTAAGGGATTTTTTTATGGTTGATGAGAGTTCCTCAAATCTTATGCACTCCACCTATGCACAAATTTTAGTGGAGATGGATGTTTCAAAGGTTATCCTTGAAGAGGTGTCAATAAAAACCTCCAAAGGATGTTGGGTACAACCCTTGGATTATGAAGGGTTACCTTTCCATTGCAAGAGATGTTTTCAGACGAGACACATTGTTGCAAAAAATTTAAAACCCAGATGGTCAAAACCAACAACTTGGTGGTAGGATGCCTCACACAGTCACTATGCGGTGGAGAAGCAAAGAGGAAGTATGGAAGATAGGTTAAGAACAAATCCCCAGTTATGGGTAACTCAGATCTTCTTGAGTCTTCAAATCAGGTGGGGGAGCTGGGTAATACAGAGATACCCAGCCTGAACAGTGATGGGGATAGAATCCAAAGAAAGATGAAGCTGAACAAAATAAGCATGGTGCAAAAACCCTAGAGTGTAGGGAGAAAATAGGTATGTCGAAGGTGCAGAAAAAAGGGACACTTAATGGTGAGGTAGATGGGCAAAATCGACAGACAATGGTTGAAGAGCGTGAAGTACTATGGCAGCAACATAATGATTGGCTGAACGAGGTGGCAAAAATGAAGGAAGGGGGGCTTGCTGAGCAGAAGCATTCTTATGATTGGAAAAAGGAGGTTGCAAAGATGGAGAACGGTTGGCAAGTCGTGAAGGGGAGGAAATATAAGAATTTCAAGAAGAGAAGTTTTGTTATGGTCCTTCGGTCGCAGACCAAAAAAAGACCAAGCTAAAGCCTGCTAATAGGTCCTTTTGTGGTCTTGGGGTTGATTGTGTAAATCTATGGTGTCTGTTGTACAGGGGTGGGATTCTTCTATTTTGAAATTTTGGCTGACTAAAGCCAGGATATTTGACATAATCTTTTTTCAATTCTCATTAATAAAATAAAAAACTCTTATTACCGATAAAAAAATAAAAATTCTTAATTATTTAATTAATTAATTTTATCCTTATTCTTCTTTTGATTATTTTAAATAAATATCAATTTTATTTAAATTACGTCACTAATTATCTTTTTTCTATCCTTAATTAAATAAATTTTATTTATTTCCATTTTCCTCTATAATTAAATAATTATTTTAATTATTTAATTATTCATTAGCCTTTTCTCTCCATAATTAAATAAATTTTTATTTATTTAATTATTTATCACTTTTTTTCTCCATAATTAAATAATTATTTTTAATTATTTATCATTTCCCTCCACCTTATATTAAATAATTATTTTTAATTATTTAATTATTCATTTTCCCAACATTAGGTGGCAATCATAATCAAGCCAATTCAATTTCACATTTATATGATAAGACATCAATTATCTGATTCATATATGAGGAAATATTACAAGCGTTCCATCTCCTTTAAATTGAATTTTTCAAAGATAATTTGGGAAATGTGTTTGGCAGGGCTCTCTCATTAATTCGGCATTTGGCAAGAGCTAAGTGTGATTAATTAGGGTTTTTGTTCAAGGGAATTGAAGGTGTAGGCGTTGAGGCTTCTAGGAGGGAGCGGGCACCACAACTGGTTAGTCTTGCAGAGAGAGAAGCTTGAGGGTTTCAGTTGTGCCACCGTTCGATGCCTTCTACAAGAATGGAGTATCACCCTAGGAATTACAGAGTCTAGTTTGTAGTTCACCCTTGGGAATTGCCATTTTTAGGGTGCATTGAGAAGGACCAACTTCAACAAGTGTTCAAGGTAAATTGCCCCACCATCCTTAGTTTTGTTAAATCTATCATAGGGGATGAGATTCTGCATACAAAGTCATAGTGGTTGATTTTCCTATCAATCTCCTTTCTATTTTCATCTCCAATGTTGTGGACTTGGTTCAAACCTTTCAATCAGTACAGTCCATAGCAACAAAGGCAGTTAATGAGGTTTATCTAGAGAACAATGTGGTGCTTCAAAGCATTCAAGCTTATGATCTCTGGCAAGGAGAGGGTTATGTTGGTGGCCTTTTCCCAAGGCACTACTTGCTGCATAAATAGAGGTATGTGGATATTTATGAAGGCATGGAATTATCACTTCTTAAAGATTCATTGAGCTATCTGTATACAAGCCTTAATAGATAATATTTCGATCTTGGAAGAGAGGCTATAAACAAATTCAAAAAGAAGTTTCATGCGATTTCCATTCTCACGACACATGACTGTCCAAAAGGTCTTCATCCAAGGGTTGTATTATCAATCTAAAGGGCACAGAGGGAGCATCGTTAAGTTCCAGATATAAATATCACGATGCACTCACAGGCAGTTTTGGCAAATCAAGTTCAGGTAGCAGTGCAGGAGGAGCAAGAAGAGAACTATGTTCATTGTCCTCGTAGGGGTGATTAAATTTTACATAGTAGATTTTTGGTTTCCTTTGTCTGCTCGTATTGTATAGGGTTCTAAAATATGGGTAATCTGATGTAATTTTGGTTGGCAGCTGGGTTGATACAAATATTTCCATGTAAACCTCCAACCTGCATAGTTTTAAGCCTTTTAAAGGCACTTTTGTAATTACTAATATTATATCAATATAATCTATAGGCTAATAGCCATTTGCTCAAATTTTATTATTATTAGTTTTCCCTCCTTTAAATTAAATAGTTGCTATCATTATTTAATTTGAATTTCTTCTTAGCCAAGCCCTAAATCTCAACCAATTTCTTGAGTTTTGGTCCATCCTTCCCATCCTTATCTCTTTTCTTCTCAATTAATCTCATCCATTGATCATGATACCTCATCAATCAATCCTCACCCTATTTGAATTGGGATTTCTATAAAAGCAAGCTATCATCTTCATTTCAAGGTTAACCAGAATCTTCAATATTTTGCTTCTCATATCATTCATCTTGAACAACCATAATCTTTGAAGTTTTTCTATCTTGAGATCTAGCTATCTTGCATCAACATCAAGCTTATCATACATCTAACATACTACAAATCTAAGAACAAACAAAGCAAAATGGAGAAGAGTAATGGAGAGGAATCAACTTTGGCATAGAGATTGAGTATTATTGCTTCATTTTTATGATTTCTATGTTCATTTGTGCTTCATTGTTGGATTAGGGTCTTCATAGCTTGGATTAGATAGTTTTGTGGTTGCTATTATTGATTCATTCTTATTTCCTTGAATTATAACCCTGATCTACACACATAGTTAGGATAAGCTCACTTAGTTGTGTCAATTAATTATGTTCCCATATCTTATGCACTTGATTGTTGCTTATCTATTTAGCGAGTTAGTAAGTTATGTGCCCATTCTTGTGCACATGATTGTCACTTATCTAGTCATAGTTGAATTACATTCCTTTTATCACTAGTTAGCTCCACCTATTGAGCATCTTTAGATTTAGTTAGCTTTATTGATTATTGGTGTTGAGTATTATTTATTTACCACATGTATGCAACCTAATCTCTATATAAGAAGAGGCCCATTATGTATTTTGGTACTTCCTTTATTGTTGGAATGATGGATGAGCCATCAGAGATGTGTGATGATACCATTTCTCCATTGTTTGTAGTTTTCCCGTTTCAACATGATCAAAGCAGGGTGAAATGAAAACCCCATAATAAACTATGAATAATCTCCAAGATTACAAAGACAATGACAGTGATATGCAACTGAAGTGATGTCACCCAAAACAAAAATCCTTTTCCCAAGCTTCAGGATATCCAAGTTATTGAACAAATGCACCAAATTGAAAAAAACCAATGCAAGAGTACCTGGAGCTGAAATTGATCAAAGTGAATGGACGGATGAAAAGAGCTCTGAATTACCTTCCTGATGCCACTGGGATTATTGAATTTTGATTAGCAGTTGCAAAGATATGAGCCTTTATGTCCAAACTAGGGTTTTGAATTTAGTTGACTATAGAATATTTTGATAGAAAAATTCTGCAAAACAAATTACACCACTAGAAAGTAGACCAAATTCTCTTTCCGACGATATCTCGTTTGTCGAATTTCGACACCGTGGCGTGAAGATATGGCGATTTGAAAAAATCTGCCCTATTAGGGCCTAGTAGGCTAAACAGGTGCAAAACTTAAGCACCCCTGAGCTAAAAAAAATCAGCCCCCGGTCGCTGATATGACCGTGGTGCTAATGCTGCAAAAAAATAAAATGCGCCTCCCGGCCTAGTGGCAATGGGGTGGAGCAGCTAGGCAGAGCGAAGATTTATGGGTGGTGTCGCTTGGATCTTGTGGGGCCCTTGGTTCCAAAGGGAACCGACAGCGGGGGCTTCAATGTCCACGGGCCGGTGACAATCAACCAGCATTGATGGAGGTGGTCAGGAACGGGCCGAAAGGAGCTCGACAGTCGTCGATGGGCGGTCAGTGGCTGACAAATGGATGGCCAAAGGAAAGAACCGGTGGAGGGGCCCACGGATGTGACCGGTGATCAAGGGCCGACAAACGTACCCTGCCAAATGATAAATGTGGCCGACCAAAAAATATTTTTGAATAATGCCAATATTGACAGTTCAAAATAAAAAATTTTGAAGGACGATTAAAAACTACAGTCCCTTCGATTTTTTTTTTAATTTTTTCTACAGAACTATAGAAAAATACCCAAAATAATAATTTTTTTGCCAAATATGAGCCCGATTTTTTTGAAATAAAAAATGCCTGCAACTAATTTTTTTTGCCATGATGGAGAACTGAAAGGGGAAATTTTATTTCTGCAAAAATTGTATAGATCGTACACAATGCAAAAAATCCTAAATACCTTAAATGGCTCCCGGATGAAATATGCCCAAATTGGACAAATGGGCAAGCAATCCTAGGGTTTCAAGGCCTTTTGAAGACAATGGCGAGCTTAGATCTGACTCAATCTACTCCAGAAATCAACTTGGTCCCCGGGTGGAACCAACTAGCCTGCAAAGAAAACCCTTACGCCTGTAAAGAATCCCACTACCCAAACTTTCTTGATCCTGGGATGAACCTTCACTGGAATAGCTCTGATACCATGTTGGAATGATGGATGCACATGTGTCCTTGATGAAGCTACAATGCAATCTTCAATGGAGGACCTTTTCCAGGAAGAAATATTCAACCACAAAGAAAGTATGATAATGACATTCAAATAGAAATTCTATTATGATCTATCAGATAATTTACAAAGAGTATATATGCTTGATTATATAAGCAAGTGCTAAACCTAGAATGCAAAGGATGTTGCCAAGTGTTCAAATCACACTTCATGTGACAACAAGAAACCCTAACCAACTACCTAGGGAATGATAACAAGATGGAGATAAGCTCTAGAAAAGACAACTCATCTATCTTATCTCAATAACTTTATTAAATGATTAAATGCAACCTAGGACTAATATGATTAATTAAGACCTAAGTTAACTTATGCTAGTGTAATAAATAATTAATTACACTAACATTTATTCCTTGATTAGAATACAGTTTAGTCTATCATATTGAGTTTCTACATTATTGCGTGTTCCTTTAGCATTATTATTCTCATGATAATATTATTACATGGTATTAGGGAAGGGATAGTGTCTAAGGATAACATTTTTAAAATTATAAAAAAGAAATATTGTATTTCTTAAACATTAAGTACGCTCATCTTTCCCATCCTTTGATAATCTAGATAACTAGGAAAGTGAAATAAAATACCATATTTTCAAGAATTTTTGTTGTATCTCTTTTTAAAGGTACATTTTAGAGTTTCTTGGACCAAATATGAGCTCGTCATCACATCTAGAGCATCCAAAAAAGTTCATCTGGTTGATCAATTATCCTAGTTGGAAATTAAAGGTAAAATATATAGAGGATTTTACTTGGGAGGTTCTTGTAAGATCTAATGGGCACCTAATTTTTTTGGGAAATTTGGGGTAAAAATAACTCTACCATCACATCTAAAAGGCCCAAAAACCACTAGATCTATATAAAGATCATCAAATTTGGAGATAAGTTCATTATGGCCTATTTTTTAATAGGTTGTACAACTATATGGGCATAAAATATGAGAGAAATTTTAAATGTTTTTAAAATAGAGTTTATTAACCACTAAAAATTCATTTCCAACTATTGTGATAACCTTTGTGGTCACTAACCACCAGTGGTGTGGTCATAACATCAACCAACTAACTACCGCTGGTAACAATAGGGGCTTAAAGCCACAATTTGACCTTACATCTTTGTTGGATATCTCAATGATGTTAGGGGATATTAACTCATTTGCATGAGTTCTTCATTGAGAAAAGTGGACATTTTGAGGAATATTCTTCCAACTAATTCTCCACCACTTCTCCTTCTTCATTCATGATGGATTATGATGATAGTGGCATAAAGGGATTTCTCTTGCTTCCTACACTTACATGGTTGGTTTATGACCTTCTCCTTTGTATGGTTCACTTTCAAATGTTGGGGTTTCTCCTCATCTATCCCCAACATACTTTATGCCTTTGGGATCAATAGAAATTATAGCACATAGGTCCTCTTATTGGGGATCCTTCAATCACTCAAAGGACTCAGTCACAATATAGGGATCTTCCACATGCCTATATTTCCACAACTTTAGACCCATAATCATTTCATGAAGTATCAATTATTTTTGAGTGACATTCTTCCATGGAAGAAGAATACAACTCTTTACTCTAAAACAACACATGAGAACTTATTCAACTTCTTAGGGGAAGAAAATTTCTTTGGTGTGAGAAGATCTATTGAACCAAATTTATAATGAATGGTATTATAGATAAGTACAAGGCATGAAACATGGATAAAGGTTTCTCATAAGTTTATGATATATTAACTACACATAAACCTTCTCTACCATTGCTAAAATTAACTATATATTTACTTGACTATTGTTATTAATACAACTCACATTTGGATTGTACATTATATGGAAATGAGTTTATTTCTTCATAGGGATCTTCATGAGGATATTTACATGGAGTATCCATAAGAATTCCTTTAGGATTCATCATTGGTTCACATGTTGCTAAAGTATCTCTACGGCCTCGAGTAGGCCCCCTAGGGCTTGGTATACCAAGATGGCCTCCTTTCTTATATCATTTGGATTCTCCTAATGCCACTCAAGTTCAAACGTTAATATTTTATGATAAGAGGACTCTATCTTTTTTGGTTCTTTATGTTGATGGTTTGATTGTACCAACCTAAGAACCTCCTCCATCATTTCTAGGATTTTCATGATATATTTTCCATGACCAACTTAAGTTTATTACACCACTTTCTTAGATTAAGATCACATAAATTCCTCTTTCACAACCACATAGTTTTCTCAACCCAAGTATGTTATTGATCTTATAGATCGATTCTATATGATTGATTGTAAGCATACCCTAAATCCTTTTCAATTTGGAGTTAGCTCGAGGCTAAGTGTTCCACTCCATTGGTTGATGCTATAATGTATTATCAACTTGTTGGAAGCCTCGTCTATCTATATCATACTCACCTTAACATTTATTATGTAGTTGGTATGGTTTCACACTTCAGGTAGGAGCCTCATGAGATTCATTAGAAAGATACCAAAAGTATATTGTACTACACACAAGGCACTCACAGATATGGGATTCTATTGGAGTTGAGAAAATACAACTTCATAGGAGCCCAGTGACCTCTGCAAGCAAAGAATACCTGTTACAAGGAGAAGCAAAGAGAAGCAACAAAGAGAATGCTTAAGAATGTGGAGCTCTGTATTCACCCAAAATGTAAAATGAATAATGATACAAAAGATAGTTTTTAACCACATATAGGTCAAAACCCTAGGCTTGCACAATAATAATGAATAAAGTAATTAATTATTATGCACCTATGTTGGCTTAAGTGTAAAAGAGGTAAAAGGGAACTTTAAGTAATTAAACAAATATTGTTTAATTAATAAAGTAAATAACCAATTACTCTAACAAATTCACTATACTACAAGTATAGTTTCAAACTTGATTGGGTACATGGATCTTGATTAGGATGGTGATATTCATGATCATAATTCTAAATTAGGCTAGATCTTTTATTTTGGATCCAACTCCATTTATTGGTAGAGCAAGTAACAACATACATTACTCTTTCTTTAACTGAGGCTATATCAAGGGGTTGTTAATGCTACCACTAAATCTATTTGACTCCAAAATATCCTCATTGAGCTTGGTATTCCTTTTCAAAATCCATTAGTCATTTTTGTGACAAATAGAGTGTCATTCAAATCTTGAAGAACCTGATTCATTATTAGTAGACTAAACACATAAATATTCACATGCAGTTTCTATAACAACTATTTTAGGAGTAGGTCATTGATTTGCAATATTGCCCTATAGTAGAGTAGATTGTAGATATCTTCATCAAACCTTTCATTGAGAGAAAGTATCAAACTTGTAAACTCTCTTAGGGGTGTAGGATGTTATTACTCCTGGGGAGTTACCTAGATCCTCTCACTTCTTTTAGGGGGAGTTTTTCCGATGGATTTTCTCCTCCTTTAATTTTGTACAAAGGTACCTAATATGACTACACATTTGCTAGGAAATTCTTTGCTTACCCTACAAAAGTTTCAATTATGGGAGGGTGTTGGAGCATTATTTATTTTTGCATTTAGTTTATTATTATATTAATTTATATGCACCTAGTTAGTATGTACACCCACTTAGTTGTGTCAACCAGTTGCCTACCCATGTCTTACCAACCTAATTACCTCTTATCTAGTTAGTGAGATAACTAGTTATGTATACCTATCTCTTGTGCACCTAATTGTCACTTATCTAGTCCTATTTGAATTACACTCCTTCTATCACCATTTAACTCTATCTATTATGTGTGTTTAGCTTAAATTAGCCCCATCTATTATGGGTGTTGAGCCTTAGTTGTTTACTACATTTTATACATTACCTTGATTTATATAAACATGTGTATTATGTATTTTTGTACTTGCTTTATTCCTTGATTAGAATAAAATTTATTCTATCATATTGAGTTTCTGTGTTATTGTGATTTCCTTTAACATTATTCTTCTTGTGTTAATATTCTTACAAATTAATTAAATGGAACTATAGAGTTGAGGTTGCAAAAGTTTATGTTAAATTAAAAAAATATAGACTGCCTAGAAAGAAAGCGATGGATTCTTCTTCTTAATGATGGATCATAGAATGTGATCTAGAATGTCGATGTCAAAATATTGACACAATTAAATCTAGAAACATTATAAGCAATAATATGGACTATGGAAATATCATGACTTTTAAAGAGAGATTATGTTTGATTTAGAGTTTGCAGCAATAGTAAAAGGTTGAGAAGATATTTGAACAAGATTCTAATATTTGAGATCAAATTCTAAGTCTTTATTTTACGTCATAATTAATAGTAGTTTTTATTATGATGAAAATAATATAATTTAAATGTGTAATAGATATAGACAATTCCACACAATTAGTATTATAAACAATTAAAAGACAAAAAGCAAAGAGAACTATGGTTTGAACAATAAGTATAAACAATTTATAATATTTGTGGATTCTTTAGTGTCAATAAAACTTGCTATGAAGTTGTGTACTCCCATGGAATGCAATTTTTTTAAAGATTGAAGATGGTTATTTTTTAGTCACTTTAATTATCTTCCTTTAATTCAGATCCTTCCTCATTAGCCTCTTACTCCCTATCTTCATCATAAATGGATGTGAAAATTTAATACTAAACTTTTGACTAGAATGAATGCTCAAATTTGAAAATCAAAAGCAAATTTTTAAACACAGGTTCTAGTTTGGAAAATTTTACATTGCAAGCTATTTGCTAGGGATAGATTGAAATGTATCATTGTTCAGCCATAAGATGCCCTTTTTTTCTCATGTATGGAAAACATAAAACATATATTTTGAGATTGCTTCTTTGTCAAGAAATAATGGATTGCTATCCTTAGAAACTTTCTTGCTATCTTTTGTCATGAATTGAATTAGAAATGAGCTATTTTGGGTTTTGGTTTGCATAATAATGTGATTGTTGATTCCATTAGACAAGTCATTTTAAAATATATTTGACAAACTAGATGTTTTATTGTATTCTTTAATAATTGTTATTAAACAATTGTAATTTTTTAGGCTTTACTTTGATATTTTCTTCAGATTGCCTTTTGTTTTTCACAACTATAGGTCTTATCAAGGAAGAATGTTAAAGCCATGGACCAGTTCCAACAAATCAAAGATCAACTAATGCAAATTCAAAATTGTAATAAGTTTGATCTAAGTCAAAGAGTGATTAAGTGGATGCAATGACTTTGTTTTAGCCTCGCTTTGTACTTATGGATAAGTTAGTTTGTTTTTTTCTTTTGAATATTTTTTGATAGCTTCTATTCTTTGTAATTTGCTTTGTTCAATATAAAAAAGAATTTGATCTTTAAATTTTTTAAAAAAATGTTTACATGCAAAAAATCCCATCCAATTGAAATGAAATATTTTACCAATAATTAGGGATAGGTTTAGGGTTGGGGATCAATTAGAATTAAGCTTCAATTAGGATTAAGGTTAGGTCAGGGTTATTTTTTAATTCGAGTTTAATTAGGGTTAGGATTACAGTAGTGTTCAATTACAGGTAGAGTTATAGGATAAAGCTTGGGTAACAGGTTAGGGTTCAATTATGGTTAAGGTTCAATTGATATAAATAAGTGACTGAGAAGGATGTCTCTCAGCGTACTTTAGATATATTTTTAAAATATAGGTATGCTAGTTTTAACAAATTCAAATGAAATTTGATGGTCACTAGCAGACTTGAAATTTGATGGTCACTCCTTTTGTCATATGAATTTTTTATGACGGTTTGCTTATGTAAATGCTTTTCACTTAATGTTTTAAAAAAAATATAAATTGTCAAAAAATGTTTATTTTATGAAGAATTTTTATATAAAATATTCTATATTAAAATTTTAATCCATTTTATTAATCATACATATTTAGTTCTCTTTAATAAAATAATGCAAATAAACAAAACACCAACTTCAAAGTATATATTAGAATATAAAACATAATGAAAATGAGTTTTTCATTGCTAGTACAATAGCTATGTGACTAGCATGATTCTCAGAGCTCGCAATAAAACATAAATGATTTTTATTTAAAAAACATTGAAAATCTTTGTTATGTCATTAATTATATAGATATTTTATATATATTAAAATTTGAATGTAAAATTAGAAAACAATGATAACTATTAGTAATGATTGCAAAAATCTTAAATTTACTATGAACTAAGTTTCTAAATTATACTAAAACACATTCCACACAATTTGATTAAAAATATTTAAAAAATTAAAAACAATTATATTCTATTTTAAATTTTTTTAAATTAATATATATTTTTATAATAAATATTATAAAATAATATTATAAATTAAAATGCTATATTATATTTATTTATCATAATTTTCGTTAATAAATATTAAAATTGTAATATAATTGAGAAACGGCCAAATAGACCATCAAATTTCAGGCTTGCCCTAAACCAAGTCAAGTGTAAATGAGATTGAAAAATACGAACATGTACTTTTCGGCTCTACACTAAAAACAATGGAAACTTAACCACAATAGTTTAAAACATTGTTTTACTCCCATTACTCACAAAACAAGGGCTGTAAAATGCATCGACCCCGAACAAATGTTGCACGTCAAAGTCAAAGCAGACTCCTCCATGATACATCACATAAAATCACACGCCCATTAATTTCAACGCTTTATCCACTCTATGATATATACACACTATATATCCGTCCGCACGAAGAATATACTCACCGAAAAGAGGCGGCCTCAAGAGAAATAACGGGAAAAATAAAAAAGCCGAACGACATGATTTTTTTTCGACATTTTCGCTTTATTCTCTGCCGCAACTGCTCTTTCGCGTAGGGTTTGGCAGGCGCATGCTTGTCAACTGTGATGAACATTTCTTTGCTACTCGGCCCTTTTCATAGCATCGAGAAGAGGAAACCCTAATGGAGGTGATGCCCTATTACGGGAGTGCAGGAGATGGAGGTGGAGGTGCAGGGGGCAAGCAGCTTCGCTCCCGCAGGCGTTATGCGCCAGCCAGGACTCCATATGATCGTCCTCTCGAGAGCCGCCGTAGTAATTCCAGCAGCAGGTCGTGGTTTTCGAGGATTGTAAGCCCCATCGCCAGCGGCGCCGGAAAGTTGTTATCCTCTGTTTTCCAGCGGCCGGAGGAGACGTCGTCGTCTTCTGCTTCTTCTTCAGATGACGACAACGACGAGGAGGACAACACCTCCGGTAAGGGAATTTAGCTAATTTTATGTGTTCTTGCTGTTCGAAACCCTAGGGTTAGGTGTTAGCTTTTGTAAAAGGAATTTAACTTAAGTTTAAAAATTTCTAGCTTCTGCATTTCGCAACTTTGGAGAAATAGATTCTGGGAAAATTGTGATAAAGTTTTGGATATGTTTTGAAGGCTACTTTGTGGCTCACCGTTACACGGAATGATGCGTAGGGATGGACGATTAGAGCTTCTTATATACATAATTTTATTATGAGTTCTGAAGAACATTCCAATGTCGATGGGGAATTTTGTTAATGGTCTGCGGATTGGAACTCTCTCTTTACGTAGATAACACTATTACAAGCACACGAGGGTAGGTTATATCTACAACAAAAAGAGCATTAATGACAACCTTAACCATCCATTATAAAAGCAATGGGATTATTTTAGACTAAAATTATCAAACATAGATAATGTTTGACATTGTTATGAAGATTTAGCTGATTGCCATAAGAACACTGTGTGGTCCATTGTAACGAATAACTATGTGTATGATATTATGTGTTTTATCTGTGACAAAGAATGATGTGTATAGATTGCAGACTAGGTCTGCTTGCTTATTTTGAAAACTATTAACGTACTTAACATGAGGGCGGAAAGGATCAACAATGAAAGATCAATAATTATGATTTAGCTATCCCGCAGTGGAATCTTTTTTTCACCAAAATTGCAACCTTGATAATGACATTGGAATCTGATAAAGATTTATATGATAATCATTTTGAATGACCCTCTATCATCCGTCTTAAATTATTAAGGGCGTATGGAATACAGATTAGAGCTCCTTATATGAATACATCTATTAAAAACACATAATTATGCGCAGATTGCATAAAAGAGAATATTTAATTACAATCTTAGCTATGTGTTTCAAAGGCAGTGGAAGTTTTACCAGAACTGATGAAAGAAAGAGTCTTCAATGGCTTGTTTTCTGGGATTGCTGCTCATGCACATTTTTGGATAATAATCTATGATGTGATAAAGACTTAGATAATCCATGTCTCGAGTGATGATCTGTGGTTCATTGTTATAATATAATGTTGCACAGGGAATGCAAATCAGGTTTCCTTGTGTGGATCATAGTGTACAAACTTGGCGAGTTATAAGCTGGATGCACAAGATTTCCTGCCTGGCGAGTAACTTGCTTGGGACTTGTGGACTGAGTCGGTTTAGGAAACTTGTGAGTTTCTTGGTGAGACTTGCTGAGTTTACAGCACAGCTTTGTCAAGTTTTTCCAGAGGCTTGCCCAAAGAAAAAAAAATGCCGTGGGTCTGTGAAAAAGTGCCTGACTTTTATGTTTTTTGTCACTGTCGTCTTCAGTGATTGTGGTCTTAGCAGTGTAAATTGAATGTCAATTGATTGAAAGGATTTATCAGTGGTTGGTTTAAACTTAAAATCAACAAAAATATGAAAATTGGCCTCTGACCCTTTCTCTGGTTATAAATAGGAAAATGGAAAAAAGTTGTTTTGGGCTGTGACAGATGGAAAAGCAGAGTTTTTCACTTTATTTGGCTTGAAATGGCAAAAACATCTTTTCCACACGTTTTTATGAATTTCAGTTTTTAGTCTCTCCTGTTTAGATCTTGAACATGCTTAAATCTTGAATAGTTGAATCCCATTTTACTATTGGTTTGCCTAGTCAATTCTGAGTCAAGTGATGCTACTATAATCAAAATAGACGACTGTGTTGCCTAAGTTCATTCTTTATGCATTTCATGCATTATTTAAGTTTATTTTGTATATTTAGTTAACTTTTTAATTCGTCGAGTTTTTGTCAAGGCCCAAGAAGTTGTCTAAATTTTGGGTTGCTGAGTTTTTGTTGAGTCCAAGATTTCAAACAATGGTATGAATAACTCCTATGTTTGAGTTTTCAAAAAGTCTGCAAAAAAAGCAGCCCCTGCAAAAAATGAAGATTTTTCAAAATCGCCATAAGGTTCAATTCTTTTCTTCTTTTTCTCCTCCTTGTAGTCTCTTCTGAAGTGGTTTGTCTTGCCATAGTTTCAACATTTTGCCTTGGAATTTTTAAGAGTTTAGATCTCCCACAAAATGTAGATCTGCTCGTCTTTTTTCTTATCCTTCTTGCCTATTTTTAGACCACCCATGAAGAACCAAGGCCTCTTTGGTGGATTCAATAGCTTTCCTCATCTCTTTTAGAGAGAAAAGCACCCACAATTGCATCAAGCACTAGTTTTGAGACAATGCTTCCAATAGCCATTACTAGGTTGTCCCATGAGTCTTGCAAAGAGTATAGAATGGTCACGAGATTGATCTTCCTCATCTTCACATACACAAATTGTAATTGGGTTATAATCATGTCGAATGCATTTAGGTGCTCAGGAATAAAATCATCATCATCCATCTTCAAAGTGTATAAGTTTTGTAGAAAAAGCTTATTATCTGCTTGGTACAAGGTTCGTAGCTTTTCCCAAAGGGTTTCTACAATGGATTTTTCAAAAACATTTAGTAACATAGTATTTGCCAAGCAAAGCTTGATGAGGCTTCTTGCCTTTCTATCCAATGTTGCCCAATCGTTTGGTGACATTGTAGCTGGTTTGGATCTAGATATTGCAGCCCATAGATCCTAATGAGTGAGAGAATTCTCCATCTTGAGCTTCCACGACTCAAAGTTAGTGCTGCTGAATTTTTCTATCTTAAGTCTAGATGTGCTTGCCATCTTTATGAAACAAAAATATTCTTTGTGCATGCTCCCACCCAAAAACCAAGATTATTACAAAAAATGCACATTCCTACCACCTCAAATTTGAGTTGATTAGGCTTTGATACCAAATGAAAGGATGTTAAGGCGCAAAAAATAAAATGGTTTGCAGGAAATAAATAACACAAGAAAATCATTTTTTGTATGTCATATCCCCGAAATTGTATCGCATTGAAATACAAATAAATGAATAAAATAAATGAAATACATATTAGCAATTTAATATTATTATAATTATAAATATGAACAATACAAAATAAATATTGACAATTTAAATATCATTGTAATTATAATCAATATATATATATATATATATATATATATATACACACACACTAAAAGATATAAAAAAAGAAAACTACTATAAAAAAAAATAATAATAAATTTATTTTAAACAAGAAACATTTAGTATAAAAATAATATGTTATACATAACTAATAGATATATTAACATATTATATATTTATATAAAATGTATAAACAACAACAATCATATAATATTGCTTTTAGTGATTATAAACAAAGCACAACGATTCTGTGTTATGGCAAGATGTGATAACAATTAAATGACTATAGAGCAACGATAGGATGCAATACTTAGAATCCTATGATTATGCTAATACAACCAAGATCTGATGCGATTCCATCATGATCACTAATGGTGCAATCTTTTAATAGTAGCGCTTGGTGTTATTAGCAATAAAACATAATATTGACACTTGTTTGATGTTTTATTAACATGTTAGGAAAGGTCAATCCTTTTGCAAAAGTCACCTCTTTTGAAGGAGGTGTATATGTATGAAACATTTTGTCTTTTAAAATGAATCACATTTCTTGGAAGGCATAAATAGGGAATATCATGGGAAATACAAGGGCATTCAGGGGAAGAAAAAGAAAATAAATAAAATCAGGAATATACAAGCAGATTGGGAAAAGGGAATAAGGAATATACTCAGACATAAGGACAAATATCTCAACAAATATGATCATCGAATCATATACAGGGTTGCATTGGAGATATAGAACAGATGAATGCAGGAGTAACTAACAGGTTTGAAAGAGATAATAAAGGAACAAAATGAGCAAGTAAGTATAACATAATTAGCAATATAAGAATAAGTAAATATATGAGCAATCAAGAATAAATCATAATCTGCACTCAGGAATAATAAGGGAAGTAAGTTAATATAATTACATATATACATATAAGCATAAATATATAAGTTCATTAGAAATTCATATATATATATATATATATACATATATACATATAAGCATAAATATATAAGTTCATTAGAAATTCATATATATATATATATTATATACGGTTATGCGATAATGATGCTTTCAACAATTATTGAACCTTTTAAGTAATTATGATGCTTTAATATAAGCATGGGTTGTTGGTGTTTTATAGCTTTTTCTCCCTCAAGAAGGAGGGTTTTCCTAGAGTATCTGTTGTGTTCATTGTTCTACATGTTGTTTTATTTATGCTTATTTCACTTTTGATCCTAAAACTAACATGGTATCAGAGTGGGTCTAAGAAAATATCTGATCAGAATTGTTTAAGCAAGTCGAATTTATTTTGGCACACTCTCTGTCTATTGGCATCTTTGGATCTTCTTTGGCGTCATTCCTAGAGAAGATTGTCTACATCAAAAGGAAGCCCGAGATTTCCTTTAATAATCTGGGCACAATTAAAGTAAAGCAAAATATTCAATTTTTGGTCACTTCACAAAAGACAGGTCGTCAGCCATGTCAAAGGTAGAGTGAGACAAACATAATATTTCTTTGAGAAGGAATCAAAGCGATTCTATTTGAAATTCCTTTATCAATGCTTGTGCTAGGGATTGAAGTCTGAGGAGTTCACGAGATTGCCATCGTTTAGTGTTTAAAGGTGGCACTCTCAAATCTTCATTACTGTCTGCTCTAGAATGTCCAATCGATGTTGAAAAGTTGGAAAGCTGTCATCCAGAAAAGTCGAAATACAGCGTAGACAAATTTTATATGAAAGTTGGGAGCTGCTTGAGTATTGTGTTACCTTTTAGTCAAAGGGCAAAAGACAAAAAGTGATTGCTGTGGATAAGACAAAATAATCAGATAAAGACAAAGTGACTTGAAGAAGTGATCGAATGAGGCAAAGGAAGGGACGTGTGTTCATCTGAAATGTTGTCGGGCTCCTCCTTTAGCAGACAAGACAAAATCGTGGAATCGTCATAGCTGGGAAAGACGGGTTGTGTCAAGCTCAAGTCGCTTTGGTAGAACTTCAGGGTAAGTCGGAATTGCATTCTAAAGAGAATCACATTATTGCTGGAATTCTTCACATAACAAGTAAGGAGTGGTGGCGTTGCCTGAAGAAGACAATTTTGGAAGAAAGTTCGAGTCTCAGACTCATACAACAATTGCCATAATCCAGTTTGATCCTTCGATGGATAAGCAATAATAGATTGCATAGGTGAAAATAATGCACTAATACTCTTGAACTGCTAAGTTGCATATTTGAATGAAGTCAGATTAATTGTATTGCTGGTCTGAGATCATTGTTGGCAAGTATCGATTAAAGGAAAAATAAGAGCAGACTTGAAAAGGGGTTTAAGTGCAACACTTAAGGAGATAAGTTCTATTATTCCTTCTCATTGTTTTATCTAATGATATTTGCCATATGTCTACATGCTTCATTTATATCAGGGGTAGTTTGATTTTATGAACTATTGTTAATCTCTCTAAAATGTAGGATGGAGCAAAAGGATGATGAGAGATTGCATAAGGAATTCAAAGGAAGGAAGAGCTTGAGGCATCTTGTGAGGAAGTCACGCAGGTTGGAGAAATGAACTAACATGATATCAATGGAGACACAACTTGCAGCCATGGGACTGAGTTGGTGGCACATAACTTCACTGGAGACATCTCCTAAAGAGGAAGACCCTGTACAAATTGTCATTGCGATCAGTTTCTTCAAAGAGGAGGAAATGCCATTCAGAGGGAGTTAAATTCCGAGAATTCAAGACATGAGTTGAGAGCATGTCCAGGAAAAGGATTAAGGTTCTGAGATCAGTCAATGGAGGGGAGTTCACTTTCAGAGGTTTTCTTTGCAATCTTTGAGGCAAGGATCAAGAGAAAGTTCTGTGACTTACTGAGAAGAAGTGAAGGTGTCAGGTAAGTGGGTTGTAGTGTTGAAGGATAGGTGCTAAAATCCTTGGAAGACCTCTTCAGTTGCAGAGAACAAAATTGCACAAGACAGTCAATCTGGATTTGACATTGGTAGCTCCGCAAACCTATTCAAAATAGGGTGATCCGAGATGAGGTCGAGAAGGACAGTCCTAAACTCTTGCAAGTCAGTAGTGCCAGAGGTGTGCGTTGGAAACCATTCCTCTAAGGCAACTTTGTAGGCAATCTTGGACGAGGAGGTCAGAAGGTTGATGCAAGTACTTGGAGCTTCAAAGGGAGTCACATCATCATGAAGATTTGTTGTAATGTATATTTCTCTGAGATGAAGAAATATGAGGTGAAAGCCCTTGTAGTGTATATTTCTCTGAGACGGAGAAATATGAGGTGAAAGCCCTTGTAGTGTATATTTCTCTGAGACGGAGAAATATGAGGTGAAAGCCCTTGTAGTGTATATTTCTCTCAAACGGAGAAATACGAGGTGTGAGCCCTTCTTCATCTCTGAGACTGAGATGAGATGTCATGTTGAGAGACTCCGTGATGAACCCTTGTACTTGTGTTTCTTTCCACACACGGGAGTAGCCATGGTGGACGTCATGTTGAGAGACTCCATGACGATATCAGGTTGAGAGACTCCGCGATGAACACTTGTACATATGTTTCCTTCCACACATGGGAGTAGCCATGGTGGATGTCATGTTGAGAGACTCCATGACGACATCACTTTGAGAGACTCCGTGATGAACTCTTGTACGTCTCTAAGACTGAGATGTGGTTTTCCACAAATGGGTGTAGCCATTGTGGGTGTCATGTCGAGAGACTCTATGACGAGGATATCTTGAAAATACCTCCCTAGCTAAGAGGGAGTGTTGGTGTTTTATAGCTTAGGGAGCTATTTTCCCTTATTTAAAGGCTGGTCGGCCTTCATATGTTAAATAATTATTTGTATTCTCTAGGGGCCGACCTAGAGAAGAGGTTATCCTTCCTTGCATATAAAGAAAGTGAAGACATTTCATTTGTACATCAATTCATTCTCATTCCAATTCACACTTTCAAGAAGAAGTTCGCACTTGTAGCAGCAGATCAACATTTTGTAGCATAAACATATTTATTTGTATTGTTTGCATCAAGGAGAGGTGCTATTATTTGTATTTTTTGCATCAAGGAGAGGTGCTATTATTCTTGTATTAATTTGGCCTTGAGTAGGGCCTGAATTGTAAGCAAATCTCTGCTCTTTTCTTTACATATATAAGAGATATATTTTGCTGGGTTTTTCTCCCTCGAGGAGGGTTTTCCCAGGGTGTCTGCTGTGTTCATTGTTCTATGTGTTGCTGTATTTCTGCTTATTTCACTTCTGATCCTAAAACTAACATGGGTAATAGATTCTCGTCTGTTTGGTCTACACTAACAATATCTTTTGAGTGTTAAAGAGCAGATTGATTTGGGAATTAGGAGGAAGAGAAACAAATCAGCCAGCAAACCATAGAATCTCTGTTTGCATAAGCTATCTTGTGATTGCAGATTTGTAAGTTAATATATTTGTGGTAGGATCTATATGGCAATATAATGCATTGTTTAAATATGATCAATGGTTCATGCATATTGTTATTTATAACTTATGATATTGCCTTCATGATTCATTATGTATTGCTGATATGATTATTTGCAAATATGAAATTGATTAGTTTATTATGCACATATCTCTACCATGATGGGAAAATGGAGAATTATGAAAGGGGTACGGTGACGGGGCTCTCTTCGAGGTACACCATCCAGGAGGGGACATGATGAGCCCACATGGGCCAAAGGGTACTACTGCCTTTTAGTCCAAAGGGTATTGCCTTTGGGCCTAGGAGAGTTGGGCTATCGGGACACCCTTTTGAAATCTCACTCCCCTATCATGGTATAGCAATATAAGGAGACCAATCATGAGGAAATGGGAAAGATGGCAAGATGAGGGGATAACGGATAAATTAGAATCCTCACTAGGTAGGCCACCTCATATGAATGGCATGGGCCACATGAGGTCGAAGGGGTATTGCCTTTTAGTCCAAAGGTACTGCTTTTGGGCCCAGAGAGGCTAAGACACCCCATTGAGCCACTCTCTTCCATGTTCTCCCATGGTTGAGGATCCCTAGAATAAGGAAATATTTGGATTAACAAATTTACTATGGATTTACTAATGTTCGATCATGATACACTACATGTTAAGTTATTATTGTATTTGATCTCTAACTTGTTGCAGGGATTAAATCAAGCCAAGGTACCTTCTAAATCCATTGTTGCTTGGGAAATTGATAAATTAGGGTAAAATTAGTATAATTCCTATTAGGGACATTACACTGTAACACAATGACGTGACTTGAGAAAACTCTTTTTGGTAAAAAAGTAGCCTTCAAATTCTAAACCATTGTATTAATTAGCAACAATGTTGGTTACAATACAATATAGGCAAGGAGCCTTCACAAAAGACAACACCAACACTTAGATTTTGTAGTAATATTGACTGCATAACTATACTTACAAAATATGCTATACAAACTCTATTCCAAGAATCCAATAAATAGAGAAACCAATACATGAAACCACAAAAGGGAATCACAAAACTATGAGATAATACCACCCAAAAGTAGCACTCAAATCCCCTAGTCAAATTCCAATGCCCAAATCCGAAGAAGAATTCTCATGATAAATATAGTATATTCCTTACACAGGTTTTCAAAATAAATTGTTGTCAATTTTCTTTGTTGACTTTTTCTTTCACGATCACAATTTATTGTGATAAAAATGTCAAAATTACATTTGGTCATAGATTCAAACAATGTTTTGATTGGTTTCTTTCCAATTTTGACTTCTACCCACAATTTTTTTGTTTGGATGATTGAATATGCATTTTTGTTTTTTTTCATATCTAGTTGCAATTGCCATGGGCTAATTATAGGTTTTACAAGCATGAGAAGTTGTGGAAATGAACTTATGTTCATTTTGCACATGCTAAAAGTACCAAGGTAGATGCTAGTATAAGTGAGGAAGAACATTAAGTATGTTGAAGGCCCTATTGTCATAGTGGTTTGCAAAAGTGACTAAATCTTAGATCAATCAAGGAAAGTAGGTAGGAGGAGTTGTGAGTGGAATTGTCAATCTAAATCTAAATTCAATCGCCAAGGAAATGATGGGGGAAATGGAGTGATCGAAAGGAAAAGAGAGCTTCCATTTTCATTTTTTATTAAATATATTATAATTATTATTATCTATTATTTAATTATTAATTTATTTAACAATCTTGTTATTTATTAAGCTTAAAACCTTTTATCATTAATTTTATTTTAAGTTATATGTAGTATTTTTATTAGTTTTTAAATTTAATAAGTTTAATATTTGTTATTAATAAAATTATAATATTATCAATAATAAATTAATAAAATTATATTTTAATACATTTTTAATTTGTATTAATTTTATTTTAAATTATAAATTTACATTTATTCTATTTTATTAGATTAATATACAAATATAGTGACATATTAATATTAATATATATACGATTCATCGTATATATACATTATATAATCAATATGCTATTTACTTAATGATTGCCATATCTAGTTGGATTTATATTAAATGGTCTTGGAAAATAGCTGTATCCAATACATATATTCATATATGTGTCCATGCAACTCTATTAATAAAATCATTAAACCTTTGATAAAAGAAGATTTAAGAGCTGCATTAACTAGCATTGGATATTCCATAACATTAACCACTAGTGGATATCGAAATAGACCATAATTCTCATTTTTACTTAACACTTAGTATTGACAATTCTTATATAATCTAATCTTAATGTCCCTTGTAAATGTGGGAAAATAACTTATCATCCTCAAAGATATCAAGTTCACATTTTATAAGAATTGATCTTTGGCTTCCTTTTTTAGGTCTTAAAAAGTAGATTATAATTGAAAATTTGAAAACTAAGTTGCCAACTTTGGTTTATATCTTGGTTCGTGCTTGGGGTTTGGTTTGTGGACTTGACGCAACCTAAAAGTAGATATCGAGATCAGAATACAACATATCATCATATAATATTTAATAAATGAAACTGCCATAACGTTGAATGTCATAATAAATATAATTTGCAGCCCAAAAGCAAGAATTAAGTTTGAATACCACATGGCACATACATCATATAATATTTTTTATTTAATAAACAAAACCACCATAAACTCAAATTTCATGATAAATATAATTATTATAAAATATTCATTGTTCAAACTTCAATATTAAAATAATGATGTCAAGATCAACAATTAGGTTTCAAATGTCATAAAGGTCTTCAAAAACATCATCAACATCATAATAGAAGATTTAGGAAGATTTGAAGAACAAGTAGTGCTATTGGTTTTCACACTAAAAGTGTACTCACTATCTAGCTCCTCCAGTGCAACATGTTGGGAAGTGGAAGCATCCAAGGCATTATGCTTTGACTTTATATTCCACAATCTTGTGCCTCCTTCCTTGTAGGCATGTTGTTTGTGGGAAAGGAGCTGCAAGTTGGAATGCACAGACTAATTCTTTACTTTTGCTTAGTGCAATCAACTGCACTTTATTGAATGTATGAAGGAGTATGTGCTCCAATTCTGCTCAAATGTATATGAACTAGCAACCTATTTAATATTTAGACAATGCTAGAATTAAAATTTTAAAATAAAAAATGAAAATTTAAACCTGAAACTGTTCTATTCTTTCTATTTTTTTTTATAATCTAGATAAAAAATTCACACAACTTACTTGCAATAAAATTTGATCGTAAAAGGGTGTAGGTGACAAAATTGTTAGCCATGAAACACCACCAACTATGAGATCCTTCTTGAACTTGTCACGAAGGGCTTCACACATTGACCATTAGAGTGTACAGAAATCAATGAACATTGGAGTTTACAAAATCAGTGAACTTAATCGTGTCTACATCCTACAAATAAAGATTAGGGAATAGTCAACTAAATGTTGCCTTGTACCCTTTGGCAACTTTGAAATCTCTATATGAGGCAATCCTCATTGGCACAAAAAGGATCTCAACACTAAAATATGTTGGACTCAAGTGAAGGCAAGGAGGTGTAGCAAGGTGGTCATTTTTTCTTGTCTATCATCAATAATTTTGTGCACCTATTTGAAGAAGGTTCTTCGAGGTCTTGCTTGCTTCCATTTATGATGTTCTTCATCTTCTCAATCATTGAGTTGATGCCATCATATCTCTATCCCAAACAAGGCTTATCCATGTTAGTATAAAAAATCATATTCATAATGAGCTTGGTGAAACTAAGGAGATATTTTGCACAATCCCACCAAATGGCATCTAGGATCGTCTACTTAACATTTGTTGCCTTTTTTAGTTTGTATTACCTCCATATGGATCAATTGTGATTGATGACCATGTTAATAGTAGGTATTGCCTCTTGAACTATCATCAGTCATCTCAAGACAATTTTGTTCAAGGAAAAATGGGTCTTAGCAACCTTCACAATAAAAATAAAATTCCAAGAAGAAATTTAAAACAAAATTAAATTAAATTTGAACAAAATAAATTTATAAGCAACTAAAGTGAAACATAAAATTTTATATTGTTTCACATACCTTAAAAAATTCCAATTTTGAGAATGTTTTGATTATGCATTGCAAAATGTGGTGATTGATGATGAATGTTTTGATCTCTTCGACCTTAGAATACACCTTTTTGATACAATCAATTTTTTTGCCAATCTTTTGTAGCATGAAGTTGAGGGAGTGGAGTCAATTGTTTTTTAACATCCTTCCATTCATCAGAAATGATGGACACCCTTGTCTTGACTCATGATTCCTAAGGAATCTTCTACAAGCTTGACCTTTTCCAATAAGGTGCCACACACCTTATAACTTGGGCTCTTGTAGTCTTTTGGAGCCTCATTAATTTTTCTCACCATTTCTTGTCAATATGGTGAGCAAATTGTTGGTCCCCCAACATGTATTTCAGTAACTTCTAAAGATTTACCTAATCTTATACTCAAAACTGTTGGAAGTTAGGCCAACAAACGTGAAACACTTTCAATTGTGTTTTCCTCTACACTTTAAGCTTTGCAGAACCTAGGTGGGTTTCCCTTTATGACATTGAGCGTAAATATGTTACAAATCTATGTCTTTGCACCCAGCAAATTAACTCTCATATACTTATGACAAGGATTTGTGAATTAGATCTTAAGCATCTAAGCTCCTTGTGATCAATTTGTTTCAGATACAAGGATTTTAAACAAATACAAAAATATAAAATGGTCGATTAAGATTTATCATTTTAGGATCAATTCTAAGACAATGGGAGAAATTGGATTGATTGGTGCCTATTTAGGGTAATAGAGTCAATACAACATACATATTCGTTCATAACAATCAATATACTCCAATGGTCAATCTAGAATTATCAACTTGCAATAATTCGATCTACAAAGGGCTAACAATGTGATCCTACTTCAAAGTTCGTTTTGGAACATCGATGTTCTTTATTATCATCAATGAAATAAATTACAATGTTCCTTGAACAAGAGTAACATTGAAAATAACATAGGTGCAACAAATGTGCACTGATGAACATCACAATACTTGATTATTTTGCTCAAAAGAATACTAGATCACAAAACATAGACGATGCACACTTAAAGCATGTAGTCGTATACACTCAGATCAAAGTATGTATAGTGATTACAAAAAAATGGAGTCATTGATTGTGTACCTAGAAAAATAAGACACAAAAACAATCAAGTCGCTGCCTTCTCAAATTCATCAAAACTTTTTTTTGTTTAGAACCCTTGGTTGATGAAAAATCTCCCTTTTTAAAAGGCCAAAGATAACCTTGCAGGTTGTGAGAAGAAGCGTGCATTGGGTGCAACCTCCTGTGAGAACTTGGAGTCTTTGTTAGTAACAACATGCCACAATTCATTTATGTAATAAATTGTGGAGATATTTTGTTGTTAATCCTTTCATGCAGGCACTAGTTCCAAGTTATGGCATGAATTCATGCGTTGCATGCCTCAAATTGTAGTTTTGGAGCGTAATCAATAGTTGTTGAAGACAAAAAACACGTCCTTTGAAGAAATTGTGGAAATTCATGCCCTTTTGCACCATTGCCGAAATCTTAGCGTCACTTGGATATTATAGAGTTTTGTGGGTAATGTGGATGTTGTGAGGATTTTGGGGTGAAGTGGATGTATCCCTAATTTGGCGAGAAAAGTGAAGGCAAAAGGATATAGTGGAGGTTTATGGACCTATAAGATATATCCCTAATGCGGTCAAAATTCTGCAATAGGAGATCTTGGCAGAAAAAATGAAGGGAAGAAGACAAGCGAAGACTCAATGTGCTTAGGGACATTGCAGAAGTTTACAAACCTACATAATATATCCAGAGTAGGGTTGAAATTTTGCAATAGGGGAAATGGGTGAGTATTGAAAGCAAGAAGGGGGTGAGGTGAAGATTTGGAGGAATTAAGACATATTCAAATCATGTTTGAAATCCCAAAATGCCAAAATGTCCCAATGCATATGAAAATTCTACAATTGAATAACTTTCACAATTTTACTCGAAACCTCTTCAAACTTGAAACACAACACCCCAGACACTAGGAAAATTCCACAATTGCATAACTATCACAATTTTGGTCGGATTTACACGGATACCCATTTTGTGTTCTAATAGATGGAACTATTGGCAATCTTCACACTTAGACACATTTTTGGCTTTTCGATTTGGGTACTTAGGTTGGAATGAGGGTATAAGTATAATGACTAAGACAACACCTAAACATCACAAGCCCATGAAAACTTTCTTAGATTGGTTATACATGATGGGAAATGAGATGGGGATATGAAAATCGGCAAGGCTTAACATGAACAACAGTAAAAGCCAATCCATTTGCATAAATTCATTTTGCTATGTGTTGATTGTTAATCTCTTGAGACTCATTTTGAAAAGTTGTTTCCAATAGTCCCCTTTGTTTCTTATTTGTAATAGGATTTTCTTGAGCTGTGGTAAAAAGTGGGTGGGCATCTATCGCAATTTCGTTCCCTGAGATGCAACAAAGGATGGTTAGCTCTACGACCTAATACTTTATTTGCTTGCTCTTGCTCTTGAATATATCTTATCACTTGCTATGATGGCACAAGTACACAATTCTTTTCTAGGGCAAGCTTTGATGCCTTGTCTAGGAATGACACACAAATGTGCTTTCATTCGTTTGTATGAGCTTACATACTTCACGTCACATCCATTGCAAATATAAATATATGTCCCACCACTTGGAACATGCATCATATCAACACACTTCCAAAGAGGAGAGTTTGGGTTTGGTTTGAAGCAAGATCGGCCCATGGAGTGCTTGAATTGGATGCCATTTATAATCCATATGACATCGAAACAAATATATGTAAGAACAAAAACAAGACAATAGAGTTGAAACAAACAATACAATAAACAAAAGCAAAAAAGCTTATTTCTTGTATAGAAGTCTTCCTCTACAATTTCCTTGGCAATGACCTCTTGCACACACATAGGAATAGTAATGTGATTGCTTTGGAACCTTCACACTCTTTAGTTCTACTTGAGTAATGGCAATAAAGAATGAAAGTTAAGCAACAAGGAATAGTTTTTGTCTTCAATAATCAAAATAAGGTAAAGTGAGTTTGTTCTGTTGTTTGAAATGGTTGAGATGGCACTTTTAGGGTTAGGGTTTCGTTATAGTCTATTTTGATCAAACTCAAACCTTGAGAATTATTAAAAAAGCAAAAAAGATCTAATTTTTGTAAAAAAAAATGCATGGGTTCCATGTTGGTTCTAGTGGATCCACTCAGGTTCACTTAGGTTTTTCTAGGACAAACCCACAATCAAATCCACTCAGGTTCACTTAGGTTTTTCTGGGACAAACCCACAATCCAATATTTGTGCTTTGGTAGAATTTGAAACCAAATTGGATTAGAATTTAGCTCCACTATGTATTGGACTTGAATGCATGGTCAAAATATGCAGAACTGATAACTTAGTTTGAAAACTATCAGTATCTAGTTATCATTTATGCACTATTTAGTATACATTGTGCAATACATTATAATTGGCAATACAAACATAAATGAAAAAAATTATATTCCACAATTCATGATCTAAACTTTCATTTTATTCATTCTCTATATCTTTATTCTAATAAAATGCCTTCAGATTATAAAAGATAGGTTTTTCAATGTTTTTTTGTAATGATCTGTTTGCAGGTTTTTTTTCCAACAAAAGGTTTTGTTGATGTTTACTTTTAGATTGCATTCAGAACTTTTAAACAACCATTTAGCATGAAACTAAGCAACAGTTAATATAGAAAATAGTGCTGATCATAACAAGTTTATATTTCAAACTTCATGGAACATGTGCAAACATTTTATAATCAGATTTAAAACATATTGCAGACCTGGTATAGTCTTCAAAACACAAAGTAGAATGCTCAGATCTGATCCAATGCCCAACCCTTAAGCACAAGGGGCTAGGGCACTTAGCTTGACCAATCTTTCAAACACCTCAAACTTTGCTCCAGCACTGTCAAATTATTCACCAGCAAATTCCAACGCCCAAGAGTGATGAAAAAGAGTCAACTAAAGGCAATTTCAGACCTGATACAAACCCAACATGCCTGAGATGAATGGTATGGACTCCTGGGAGGGGCAACCAGCATTTAAAAATCAGTTCTTTGCCAAAGATGCCAAGTGAACACTCATTTAGTGGCGCCCAGCCATGAGGAAAACTCATAAATAATACCCAGAATGATACTTAGCAGTCCCACTGAGTTATGAGCAAATTTTTGTTTTCCAGTATCTCAGAAAAAGCACACTAACACACTCCAAGAAAGCTCACATCACGACAAAAACTAAACACCCATATCAGAAAAATTCATAAATCTTCATCTTCTCCAAACCCAAATCACCAAATCAAGCTAAAATCATTGTTAATAGCAAACCAAGAGCACCAACCAGCTAGGGTGGATGTTTCATTACCGAAACCAACAACCAAGAAGAGGGTTTTCGTCCTTAACCAGCAAAAGAACTCCCTGAGCTCATTCCAGCAGCATCTCCTTAAGTTGTCAAAACATGCATATCCAAATGAGAGCTCAAACTCATATTTATAAAGTGAGGGACAAATTAGGGCAACTCTGATTTCATTTCCCCCCATTCCATCTTTTTGAAAATAACATGAAATTACCTTGAGAGGGCCGTCCAACTTTTTGCCTCCAAAAATTTCACTTTTCTTTTCCTTTAAAAAATAACATTAACTCCCAACAAGGTGTCCTACCTTATGAGGCATAACATTAGCCTTAAAAATGATAAGCAACCTCCCTTCTAGGCGCCAAACAAGGAAGAGCAATGACCCTCTTTCAAAAAAGTCACCTTACTAGGCCAAGGGGTACACTTTATGAACCCACGCCCCCCTCACTTAAGTTATAAAGCAACATTATAAACTTAAGTGGTAAAATAAAATATTCCTCTGAAAACATTAGAACTCACCAAGGTTATAACTGGAAAGCATTGCATTGACTGAAAGAAGAATAGAGGCCAGATCAGGTGCTAAAAATAACACTTACTAAAACTAGCAATTTGCTAAAAATAGTAAGTGAGTCCAATATCCCAGCCTGACCAAATTGGAGCCCAAATGGAACTTACTAAGAATAGTAAGTTACTAGAAATAGTCATTGCTAAAAATAGCAACTTTATTGGAAAAGACCTAGAAAAACCCACAAAAGCTCATCGGTAACATCAATTTACCCCTTTGAACATGTTGACACAAACCCAAAAAGTCAGCATTTTTTTTTAAATCCAAAATTTTTCCAATAGAATCCCTTTATTTTTAAATTCTTAATTTTTTGTTTTGATGTTTTTTTCTCATAAGTTTTTTGTTATTACAATCCTCTCAACTTGGGTGCCCCAATATGCTTTATTCAAACCCTTCAAAGATTCTTTATGACAGTCATAATGACATGTCATAAGTTGGTGAATATTTTTGGTCAACATCTGTAACTCCCTCGTACAACTCTCTTATGTGTCATAGATGCTCTTACATTTTTGATGTTGGGGGTGGGGGGCTTAACTTGTAGAGACTATGATTTTTTAAGTCGGAAAGCCAATTGAGCATATTTTTTATAAATTGAAGATTTTAGAGACGTCCATGTCACCATAGTTGGTTTTAGTTGGTTAAATCCCATTTCAATATTTTGTTGAATCAAAAAATGAGTTCTAGAGCCCAAAAAATGTATTTTTGTATTCTCAACATTAAGATGCAAGGTTGAGACACCTTTCCTAACACCTTTCATGCAAGGACAAATTGCAATACTTTCTTTCAAAAGGGCCATTTAATGATGCAACAGCCATTCATGTAACTTTCCCAAACTTGGCCAAAAATCTGAAATTTACAAATTAGGGTAACTTTCTTGAGCCAATCATTTATTTTGACTACATCCTTCCTAACTCCAATCTTAATATACCTGTGTATCTCAAGATTAACCCTACTTTCAGAATTTGGTTTTGCTCTAAGAGATAGAACAACATTAACATAGGACAAAAAGGATGGATTGACATGAGATTGTTGGCTAGACTGGGTGCAAATCCCTTCAAATCGTCACACTGCAGATGCAATCCAGAAGAAACAGAAGTCTTGGGAAGGGTGTCTATTCAAGTCCTAGCATTGTGGGCACTTAGCCTTGGAGAAAGATTGTTGTAGGCCTTTGCCATAGTGCAGCCAACGCCAATTTTTTGACGATAAACTAGGGTTTGCCAGAGTGATCCTTTCCCTGCAAAATGGGCTGCACTCATGATAAGTATTAACCCTATTCTTGTGGGCTGCAAAAATTTGTGGTTCCATTTGGGGTTCGGTCGATGCTTGGATGGGGGCCGTGAGAACATGGGAGGAAAAAGGGTTTATTTGCATGCCATTTAGGGTGAACCTGCATGGAATGCTTGTTTGATGTTATCAAAACAGTAAATACAAACAAAATAAAGAAACCTTGTCTACACTGGCTACCATTAAGTTAAGTTTATTGTGACATTAGCAGTGTGTAACACAGAAGGTAAAGAATGTGGCACATGTGAACATGGCAGATCATGAGTATAAAATACAACAAGTTCCAAAATGTATAACACTCAATGTTCTAGTAGCTGAGTTTGTCTTGGGCTGGGTAATACTGATATGCCCAGTTATTCCATCACAGATTGGACATTGTACTTAAGACGCATATTTTGAAAAGCCTTAAAATGGTAAGGTTATCTTATGGTGCAATGTTTAAACCTGGACCTGCAACATAATCTATAAACAATGCATCTGCCCTCAGATCTTTTCAGCCCTTCGTTCCTTCCCACAGTTGCAGCAGTCTGTGGTATTTATATACGTCATTGTTCAGGCTTCCATTTTAATCTCTGTTCAAAATCATTCTCTAGTCTAATCTACAGATTTAGAGTCTGGATTAGTAGTATTTTCTAACTCTGCACATCAAAAATTGACAGGATATAGCATGCAGTACAGTAAACAATAAGTGATTTAAATGATGTCAAACAAACAAAAGCCACACTGTGAAATAAAATAACTAAATCAAGAACAAACAAAAAAAATGCTGTGAAATAATATACGTCAAGCAAACAAAAGCAACACTGTGGACCAAAATAATTCAAATAAACAAGAGCAATGCTTACCAATGATGCTCAGAATAGTCACAGAATTGATTATAAAAATAAAACTGTAGCCATATCAGTAATCATAAACAAGTATGAAGGTAACCAAAATTCACACATCCTTAAAAAAGGAGCTGAGACATTATTTATCCTGAAAAATATCAAAGTAATTGTTAAACCTGCCAGATAGTTTTGTTGACCTGTTGTTTGTCCTAAAATTTGTCAGGAAAGCAACACTGTGGACCAAAATAATTCAAATAAACAAGAGCAATGCTTACCAATGATGCTCAGAATAGTCAGAGAATTGATTAGAAAAATAAAACTGTAGCCATATCAGTAATCATAAACAAGTATGAAGGTAACCAAAATTCACACATCCTTAAAAAAGGAAGCTGAGACATTATTTATCCTGAAAAATATCAAAGTAATTGATAAACCTGCCAGATAGTTTTGTTGATCTGTTGTTTGTCCTAAAATGTGTCAGGATATGGTTGAAACTGCTGTGTTGTTTACATTTTTTCCATTATAAAAGAAAGCAACTTTAATTTTAACAATGTCCAGATGGGAAAAAAAAGGTAAAAATAGAAACTTCAATTAGTGCATTCAGTTAGCGAAATGAGCTTAAATATAAGTTCTAACTAATTTGTAAGTTATATTCCCCTTTTTAAAGTGTTTTGATGCAGGGTGAGAACTGAACATCTTCATATTCACCAAAATCTGTAGGTTGCTTTTGACATTCTCATAAGCTATGGGTGACAATTTTTTTTAAAGAAATCGATGCAGAGAAATTTTAAATTAAAAAATGCTTTCTTCAAAGTCTTTAATTTTATTTGGTAACAAACCTCTTTCCATCCTACTAATGATTTTCATGTCTTATCAAGTTCACCTTTTTGGAGTTTTCTTGGGTGATTAAATAGTTGGTTTCACAAGTTTTTCAGGACTTGGCAACTACTGTTATTATGCTTGATCTGGAATGATGAGAGAAATTTTTATCAGGAATGTCCCATGTGACTGAGGCCTACTTTAGGTAGACTGACATGTCTATGATAACTAGGTGTGGTATGTTCAGGGTAAATTTAATGAGTTTTCTGAAACCATTTGCAGTAGGGTGAAAACCTGTTGCTTCTATCACCATTCTAGAAACTTCTGAAATGTCTTGGAAAAATGGGCTAGAAACTTTTGGAAACATTTCCAGCAGTTTGCTGATGTTCTTCAGGAGTTTTTGGAAGCTTTCAATAGTGGAACTTGGTTTCCAAATTTTTTTTATACGTTTTCTAGAAGTTTCTGAAGTTCTGATCTAACTTTCAAGTTTGATCCAGGAGGATCTGGGACACTCTTTAGCTCATAACCCTGTCAACATTCACAGGTGGCTTGTACAGCTCTATTAGCAGCCTAGTCATCACCTGTAGAACACTTGCCTGCAAATCAACAGTGTAACTCCTTTCCAAACCTACCACGCAAGTCTCATGGTGATTGTTCTGATAGACCTTTTCTGCACAGGCAGTTGCAGTGCCATTATTGGGTTATGCTAATACAGAGGAATCTAGCCGGAATTCAACACAGTGACTGAAAGTCTTGTAATTTCTGAGCCGCTCATCACCCTTCTACATGCATATTAGTGTATATTGGTGACAACAGTCGGTCAGTTTGTGGTAGAACAGGAGGATAGCTTAGACATTCATGCATAATAAAAATTGCATATTACAGTTTCAATTGCAATGTCTAACCGTTATGTTATCTTTCCCAAGCTTTCTGCACTTTCATAGTTCTTGGCCTCTATCATTCATAAATACACTTCTATCATGGTACATTTTGCCCGCTGAGCGTGTCTATCCTCCAGGTACCATCCTGGCCCTAGATTAGTAGTATCAAAGCAACAAGCTTTGTGCCATGTTCAGCTATAGTGAAATTTACATCTAAATCATGTCTCAATTTGCATGCCCATCCACACGAGCTCAAATCTTAGGAAGTTGGGGACTGAAGACACATAGCCCTTCCACATACCTTCTTGTCTGGTGACCCAAGATGGGAAATAGAACTCTAGAGATTTTGACTACAGATATGCTCCATAGAATGATAGAAGATGTGTTACGACGAAAAAGGGAAGACTTGGAACTCCAACACCCATGTGTAGTGTGGATCAGTTTGCTCAACTTCTTGAGCACATGCAACATCCCCCAAAGAGCTCTACTTCCCAAAAACCCTTGGTGGTTCCATACCATAGAAGGTATAGGTAAATCTAGACATCCCTATGTTTTAGAACAACATAGATGTAGATGCTCTAGATAACTCACTTTGTTGTGAATCACTTATTCAAAAGAGAAAGATTACCTTTTCCCTCAAAGTTTCTTTGCCTATTAAACAATGGTGAGAAAACTATCATGCCTCCCATGAGAAGTACCTTACATATGAATCCTTGGACACCTGAAATGGTTTTGTAGAAGTCTTGAAAGAGACCTACTACCTAGATGGGAGCTTGGAGGATCAATGCATCAAGTTTGCATAATTGTGCAAATCGTGGGATCAATTTGTGCAAGAATATATTGATATCTTCCATGCTCTAGTTTCCAAACTATGCATTGAAGAGACCAAGCAAAATCTCATTTTGAAGTATAGGTGAGGCTTGAGAACCTACACCCAATCAGAAATGGATTTACCCTAGATCTCCATCCTCATAAAAGCCTACAAATTCACTTGCAAATTTGAGACCAAAACCAAACATAATACCAAGAAAGAATAGTTAAAGTCTCAAGGCAAAGTTGAGACAAAGAACATTAAGGTTGCAACTCAATAGAGTTATAAATAATGAAAATGACCTCGGTGGGAAACTTCGAAGGACACATCGCTTTATGAGGAGAAGAAACAATCCAAGACTAGCAAAAGGTGCTTAGTTCACAATGTTGGTAGTCACTCAATTGAAGTGTGTCTTGCTAGAAAAGCCTTGCTTGTGCAACTATATATCATCAATTTTACCACAACAGTTGAGAAATGTAAGTAGATCATGGATGTAGAGTCTAGTGCCATGGTTGGTACCACCAACATTACCCTTTTCTCTAATATTGACTTAGAGGAATAGAAGAACCCAATTTCTCCTAAGGTAGTTCACAAATTGAAGTAGCCATTAACGCCTCACCCCTAAACATACACCATTGGATGGTCCAATTTGAGTTAAAAGAAAGACATCACTCAACATTGTCGCTTGGTGTACAGAATTATGCCATTTCAAGATGTAGGTAGTCTTTTGCGATGTAACATCATTAAAGGTATGTGATCTTTTACTTGGGCAAGCATATTTGTTTCATCAATATGCAACTTATGAGGCAAATCCTTAGAATGCTATTATAGATGTTGGCATACTAGAAGTAGGCCCAAAATTATTTCCCATTAGCACCAAGCAATGCAAGAAGATTGCCATCTCTAATAGCAAGTTTATCCTCCTTATGGTTAGACCTAAAAGTAAGAACATACTTGTGGCTCAAACTCATATTGCAACTCTCTTAGCATAGTTGTAGGAGTTGGGTGACATGTTGGAGGAGAACAAGGATCTCCTTTAGTTCCTAAAGGGAATGGCTCAACATTATGCAACAAAGCATGCAATTGACTTGATACCAAGGCTACATTAACCTAATGTATCTTAATACCACAAATCATTCCTCAAACATGAATAGATCAAGCAAAAAATCCAAGAACTTATGGACAAAGGACACATTAGGCCCATCTCTTCATCTTGTGGCAACCCAATTTTGCTTGTTCAAAAGAAAGTACATGGCAACCATGCATCAATTATAGGTGTTGAAGAAGGATCTCTTAGACCAACTTTGTGGTGCCAAGTTCTTCACCAAAAATCGTCTCAGGGAATCATCAAATCTTTGTTGATCCGATAAACATTTGGAAGATAGCCTTCACAGCCAAGGAAGGTTTGTTTGAATGGTTAGTTATGCCCTTTGGGTCAATCATCACACCAATGGCATTCAGGTAGATGATGAATAATATTCTTAGGCCATACACCCCCATTTGTTTGTCTACCTTGATGTCATCCTTATCTCTAACAAGACACGGGATGAACATCTACTCCACATCCAACAAGTGTTCCACAATTTGTGATAGCAAGAGATCTACTTTAAGGATATGTTATGGATGCACAAGGAGTACATATGGACATGGCCAAAATTTGCATTGTCCAAGAGGGTCCCACACCAAAGAATCTCACAAAGCTCCACAATTTCTTAGGATTAGGATTAAGATAGCACACTTCCATGCCCAAAAAGGATGACAAAGATGGGTCTTGAAGGATGGCACACAATTTGAGTGACAATGCCACAAAGAAATGGTACTTATGAAGTGCCAAATGCACTATAAAGCTACTAGGCTTAAGAGGGAACAAACAAAGAAAAATAACACTCAATTTAGGTAGAATAACCCTTATGAAATCATCCCAAAGGAGTCACAAATGACTTGGTGAATTGCACATGGCAAAGCGGGTAAAGAAAAGCATAAAATTGGCATGTTTTTTGAGTTCTGCTGCCACCTCCAAGCTCTGCCCTCCTATACGTAGTCGGTCAGCATATTTCCAATGCCCAAGTTGAGTATTAAAGCAGAAATTACTTAAAAGATTGGTGTCAACATCAAGGAAAAGCTAGTTTTAAAGCATGGATGGCTATATATGCAAGTTACTGTTCATTCAAACTCACAAAGCGAACTTCTTACTGCTGTTCATAGCAGAAAAAAATATTCTATTCAGACTTTTATAGGTTTATCAAGAATTTCCAGTGCCATAGTGAAGTATTGTACTGCTGTGTTGTCCAAGCTCTTTCACGTCCAAGTGCTGTTTGTTGTCTCTAAGCAGGAACTTTCAATCAAAGTGCTGCCAAAGGTTAAGGTTTGGATGGACCTGTCTTCAAATCAGGAGTTTCATCAAAGTCCTTGAGTAAAGTGTAGAGCCTTGAAGCTGAGTTTCAGACTGGTTGCGATCAGTGTATTCATCATGGTCACAATTCCACTTTGTAAATGCAATGCCAAGGTTGAGTTTTCCAATTTCAGGGCATCAAGTGGCAAAGGAGATATATTCATCAGTTTTATGTTCATTAGGTTTCAACAACTTTTATAGGCTCTAGGAAAAGGATTGCCATGTTTTAGACAATAAAAACAAGTTTCCAAGTCAAAGTCATTTTAGATTATTGAAAATCACTTAAGTGACAAAAGTTTCTATTCTTCTAGCATAACCACATCTAGTAGTTGTTGTCATTAAGCAATGACTATTTTTATGAGGTAGAGATGAGCCTATTATTAAGGCCTTTATTTTATTAATTGTTTTACAATTAGTTTGCTTTTAAAGTGTTTTATGTCCTCTTTGTTGTAGATAGGGATAGAATAGCTTTAAAGAGATATTTTTGTGGGAAATATTTTATTATTTTATAAATAAGTGCCTTGAGCACATAATTTTTTGAAGGAAGTTGATGCTAGACTTTGTTGCAGAAATTTTCATTCAAACTTTGAAGTCAAAATATTGTGTTGTGGGTGTGAGGATTTGATAAGTTAGTTATAGTAAAAGGATTTGTGTCAAACTTTGTGTAGCTCTTGTCTTTATTCTTTGAAGTAGCTTTTATTAGAACTATAGTCGCTTCCTATGTTAATGCACATCTCTATTTGTTTGTTTTTTGTTTCTCAGTTATGTCTATAGTCACGTCTCCATGATTATTGGATCTCCATCTTTGTATTGTATTTAGATACTCTTTCATGTAAATACAATCTATTTCGATTATTCAAAATACATCTGCTCTGCATCTGTAATATGGTATTGGAGCATGTGTAATCGGTTTGGTTCCTGTTCGTTCGTTCGTTCGTTTGTAATCTCATGAAGACGTTATCATCCCTCTTCATCCCGTGTTCTTTGTGCGAACTTTCTCATGGTTGTGCCATGGGCTTTCTGGAGCCGTGTTCGTGCATAGTCGGGGGTCTGTGTGCGTCTTCTTGAGCGGTCGTTCCTTTTTCATGAAGAGCTGTTTCATCGCATAAAGAATCTGGTAGTGCACGCGTGATTATCCTCCTCTTGTGAGCAACGACATTTTGTGTGCGTGTGCAACACTGATCGGGCTTCTGAGATTTCCCGTATTCGTGTCTTCTTCTGAGCAAGTTTTTTTTTCCGAAGGAATTCATCGTGCACACATTTCTTGTGATCCTGTGTCTGTGAATTTTATCTCTGGCATTTGTGCATTTGCTTGCATCCTTCGTTTGTGTGTGTGGAGACCTGAAGGTGCTCTACTGTGTGTTCTGTTGGTATTGTGCTCTGTGCGTAAGAGGCTTGATCGTATGTATCCTGTGTCGTTCTCCTCTCGTGCGCATCCCGTCTATTCTTGTTCGACTCAAGTTCCCGTGAGTGAGTGCGTGTGCGTATTCTTTTGTGAAGGCATCTAAAGCTTCCATTGCAACTTTCGTTGAAGTGTTTCATTTGATTCACAAATTCTAGCGTCGACTCTACTCTCCAGCGATTGTGACTTCTTCACGACTTTGCCTCTTCTGTTCCTGTCATCTATTGAGCGTGATTTGAAGTGTTGACGTCAACTCTTCTTGTCTGCAAGTATTTGCGTGAGCGGGTGTTCTATTCGGGTGTTACTATGCCGTTGATTTTGGTCTCTTGTGTTGCCGTCTGTGCAAGCATCGAGCATTGTCTTTGTGTGTATTCACTCTTCTTCATGTCAGGTGCATTGGCTTTGTGCGTGATCATTGGCGCCATTTGTAATCTGTCTGGTCTTTTTGTGTGCTTGCATCGCTCTTCAAAGCGACAAATATTCTATCCTTGTGCGCATGAATATTCCTATTTGGTGCTAGCGACGACTTTTTGTATCTTTGTGTAGAGCCGTTGTTCTGGTATCGCACAATTGCTTGGAGTGGTTATGTGAAATCGCTTTGTATCTGCCTTCTCTGTGACGTTACTTTGTGTGTGTGCACGAGATTTGGAATTTGTGATTGTGCATGCATTCAAACAACCACATCTTTTTTCTGGAGTTGGTGGTTGTGCGTCTTCTTTGCACGAGAGTGTGTGGGTATTGCTTTAAAGAGGCATCAATTTTTAAGAATTTGTCTTTAGTTGGAAGCAATTTTCTTTTGCTTTAGACATCTTTTTGGAGGACACCAGTTTTCTCTTTATCTGCTCTTTGCTGCATCGGAATTTGTGCTAGCTTGTTTGGCTTGTTGTGAACTCGTTTGTTTGATCGTGACCTCGAGTTTTGGGTTTCTTCTACAAATTCAGCCTTTCAGGGTGTGTTGTCTCAAATTTTGTGCCTGCTTGCATCATCTTCATTTTTCATGCCTCAAAAAGTGTGAAGCATGGCCTCTTTGACCAACATCATGTTGGACAACAGTCAAAAGTTCAATGGTCACAAGTACAACACATGGAAGCAGCGTATGCTGATGATATTTGAGTATCGATGTCTTGACCAAGTTGTTTTGGGAACCATGACATGACCTCTCACAGTTCATAAGGATCAGGTGAAGTTTGATGAGAAGAATCGGGAAGCTGTTATGATCATAAAGTTATCAGTCATTGATGACCAATTACCTCAGGCTCCTTCAGGTAAATCAGCGAAGGAGATTTGGGATCTTCTGAAAGATCTTCATGAGACTTCCAACAAGAGTCGTTCGTTCTTTTTGAAGAACATGTTGTTTTCCACCGTCATGGATGAGCATACACCTTTGCAGGCACACTTGACCAGGATCAAAGACATTCGAGATCAACTCGAGGCTATTGGTTGGAAGATGGAGGAAGAAGCTATGGTGGTGATCACTCTAAAGAGTTTACCACGTCCGTATGAGCACTTTATTGAGACGCTCAACATTACAATGACTAATGTTGACTTGATGTTTCTAGATCTCTACAATCAACTTCTACAACAAGATTGTTGAAAACAATAGTTTGGTACTAGTGCCATTTCATCCTCTTCAATGCAGGCATTCTCTGCAAAGACATTTCAAAAGAATAAGGGCAAGCCTTCGTCTTTTCAGCAACACAATCAGGGGCCATCTTCAGATTCTTCGAAGTCGAAGAATATTTAGTGCAATTATTGTCACAAGTTTGGCCACATGAAGAAGGATTGTCGGAAACGCTTGGCCTCTGAACAAGGCAAGCAAGGAGAGTCTAGACCGAAAGCACATGTGGCGGAGCACACTGAGCAGAAGGAGTCTGCTTTCTTTGCATTCATGGCAAAGAGTCCTACAAATCCTGTAAACACTTCTGCTTGGTACATTGACTTTGGTGCTTCACGCCATTTCACGCATCGTCAGAATTGGTTCATTCAGTACACACTTTTTCAGATATTCAGTTATCTTTGGAGGAGGTGAAGAGTATATTGTTGTCGGCAAGGGCAATGTTCGGGTTTAGTCTAGTGGGAGAAATTTGATATTTCTCGATGTATACTTTGTACCTTGCATGGAGTTGAACTTACTTTCTGTAAGTCAGATTATGTTTTACTCTCCTTAGTTGGACATCGTCTTTAGTATGCATACATGCAATATTATTGACAAAGAGACGCAAACTACAGTCATTCAAGGACTCAAGGATCATGGTCTTTATAGACTTGTTGATTTTGGTGATTCTCAAGAGCACGCTATGGCAGCCAGGAGCACTTCTATTAGCAGTCTTTGGCATCAACGTTATGGGCACCTGAACATGAACTATCTCTCTCAGTTATCACGAGATGATCTCGTTGGTGGTCTACTTGTGATTCAGACTCAAACTCATGGTGTTTGCAAAGCTAGTCAGGTTGGAAAGCAACATCGGACTCCTTTCTTCGATGGTGACTCATGGCGGGCTTCCCGGGTTTTATAGTTGGTCCACACTGATGTATGTGGTCCAATGAACACACCTTCCATTACGGGATATAGGTACTTTTTGCTTTTTGTTGATGATTTCAACAGAAAGATGTGGGTGTATGTTTTGAAGCTTAAATCAGAGGTGTTTAGCATATTTCAGCAGTTTAAAGCCTTGATGGAAAAAGAGTCTAGTTCTTCTATTATTACTCTTAGATCTGATAATGGGGGGGAATTTTGTGCCAAAGATTTCTCCACATTCTGTGCTACACATGGCATAAAGCGCCAATTCACCACACCTCACACCCCTCAACAAAATGGTATAGTCGAGTGTCGCAATCACACCATTACAGAAATGGCATGTTCTATGTTGGAACATAGACATGTTCCTCATAAGTTTTGGGCTGAAGTAGTATACAGTGTTGTTTTATCTTCTGAACAGATCTCCTACTCATGCTGTGAAGAAGATGACTCCTGAAGAAGCCTGGTTTGGACATAAGCCGAACATTAGTCACCTGAAGGTTTTTGGCTCCACTGCTCATGTTTGGATTCCTGATGCTTAGCGCACTAAGTTGGATTCCAAGAGCTAAAAACTCATGTTTACAGGTTATAGTGAGAACCATAAGGCATACAAATTGATAGATGCAGACACTGATCGTCTAATCTTCAGTCGCGATGTCGTGGTTGATGAGAATTGTGGGCTCTTCTATCAATCTTCTCTTGTTTGTTTTGAAGATTAGCCTCCAAAAGATACTGATTTGGGTGTTTATCTTCCACTCGGTCCACTTTATGGGAGGGATTTCGTAGAGGTGGAAGTACCTCAACAGTCGCTTCCACCACTGGCGCCTATTCAACACGATTTGAATGTTCTTCCAGATATGTTAGTTCTAGCTGATACAGTGAAGGTTGTTTTTCTTGATTCCGTTATTAGTTCATCTACTCTTCGTCCTAAATGGTGGGCTTCGATGATTGGTGCTCTTCATGATGATGAGTTACTAGAAGGTAGATCTGCTCGGATAAGAGCAAACGACAGAATACAGTGAACTTTGCTCTTATGGCCAACCTTCATAGCATTTCAGAGCCTTAGACATATACAAAGGCTAAAGGCACACCTGAGTGGGAACAGGCTATGACAGCTAAACATCATAGTCTCATGCAGAATCACACTTGGGAGCTTCAGATCTTCTGCATGGGAAGAAACCCATAGGCTGCAAATGGGTTTATAAAGTTAAGTATAAGGCTGATGGAACCCTTGATAAATACAAGGCTAGGTTGGTAGCCAAAGGGTTTTCACAGCAAGAGGGCATTGACTATGAGGAGACTTTTGCTCCTACAACCAAGATGAGTACCATTCGGCTTGTCCTCTCGATAGTAGCTCAGTTTGGATGGAAAGTCCATTAGATGGGCGTAAAGAGTGCCTTCCTCAATGGTAATTTGCAGGAAGAAGTTTACATGACGCAACCTCCTGGATTTAAGGTTGCTAGTAAAGAACACCAGGTATGCAAACTGGTGAAAGCAGTCTACGGCCTTAAGCAGGCACCATGGGATTGGTACATGAAGATTGATTAGTACCTTATTGATCATGGCCTTCAGCGAAGTCCTTCTGACTCTAATCTGTATGTCAATCGGATTGGTGATGATATCTTGTTCCTAGTTGTCTATGTTGATGACTTAATCATTACTGGCAGTTCAGATCATCTGGTTGAGGAGATCAAACATAATCTTAGTCAATCATTTGACATGATAGATTTGGGACTCCTCCATTATTTCCTCGGTATAGAGGTTTGGCAGTCTACTGGTAGTACCTTCATTTCCCAGTCAAAGTATGCGAAGAGCTTGTTGGACAAGTTCTGGATAACAGATTGCAAACCAACATCTACACCTATGGAGAGAGGGCTGAAGTTATCAGCTTAGTTGGATTCACCCGTGTAGAACGAATCAGAATTCAGGCAACTTGTGGGCAGCCTCATCTATCTCGCTGCCACCAGACCTGACCTTAGCTTTGTAGTGAGTTACATCTCTCGCTTCATGTCAACCCCTAAAGCTGAACATTGGGTTGCAACAAAGCGTGTGCTGAGATATGTGAAAGGCATTTCTGACCTTGGCATTTTATATGGTAGGTGCAAAGATCCAAAGTTGATTGGTTATACAAACTCAGATTGGGCAAGTTCTGTTGATGACAAAAAGTCTACTTCAGGGTATGTATTCAGTTTGGGTATAGGTGCAGTTACATGGACCAACAAGAAGCAACAGGCAGTGATCGAAGCAGAATATCGAGGAGCTGTTAAAGTAGCTTGTGAGGCAGTTTGGCTTCGAAGGATGCTCTCGGACATGCAAATGTCTCAAGCAAGACCTTCCCCCTTATATTGCGACAATCAAGGGGTGCTGAAACTTGCCAAGAATCCAGTCTTCCATGAACAAACAAAGCATGTTGATCTTCATTGTCACTTCATTCGCCAGCTTGTCGAAGACAGATCCATAGCATTGCCATATGTTCCAACAAAGGATCAAACTATTGATATTCTCACCAAGTCTTTGAGCCCGGATAAGTTTGTTAGATTTAGGGGGCATCTTGGTGTAGTTGATAGATTAAGCATTAAGGGGGGTATTAGAACTATAGTCGCTTCCTATGTTAATGCACATCTCTATTTGTTTGTTTTTTGTTTCTTTCGATTATGTATAATCACATCTCTGTGATTATTCTGTTTTCTTTCAGTTATGTCTATAATCACGTCTTTGTGATTATTGGATCTCCATCTTTGTATTGTATTTAGATACTCTTTCATGTAAATACAATCTATTTCGATTATTCAAAATACATTTTCTCTGCATGTGTAATAGCTTTGTATGCATCTAAGTAATTACTTCTTCTCAATCTTGCACTATGTTTCTTGTTTTTAGTGGATTGTTTCCTTTGTTTAATTAATTTTGTTGTTGATACAAATTAGTTGGTTTCTACCTTAACTAATGGAAACTATTTGTTTTCTATTCATTTATTACTTAGTTGTATAATTTAAAGAAAAGGTGTTCTTCACAAATTGTTTTGGTTTGAGTTGCCTTGGAAAGCACAATTTAAAATACTAACACGATTTAGCAGTATCCAACATATTGTTCTGGTTTGAGTTGCCATTGTCAGGCATGCAAGCAATTAATTGAAACACTACATATTGGGAAAAATAAATAGATAACCCCAAGGACCACAAGTCGCTTCAATTTCTATAGATATAGAACAAGTTACAACACAAGGCCATCATAATTGGCTATCACATCTCTAGTAGTCCCAGCTTAATATAAACACAAGCAAGGAAATTCCAATCTAGTAGTAGATTATTTGAGCTCACTTAGGTTTAAGATCTCATTGTGCTTAATGCATGTGGACTTGAGATTGACAGTTGGGTAAAATCATGTGCATCTGATGCAAACTTCCCAGAGGTTATTAGATCATATAGAGCATTAAGCCAATTCTATACTTCTACTTGCAAAATGGACTCCTATATCACCCTGAGCACTTGTTGGACACTTTGGAGTTGAGAAGACCCTCACGGTACCACAAAAGTACTTTTTGGTCACACCTCCTATCAAATGTTGCCAAGTATATCCAATCTTACACGATTTGTGCCATAATCAAACCAGTTAACAAAAGTCAAGGTATGCACACACTTTTCTTGGCTCCACCGGAGCCTTGGGAATCTATTTCCATGGGCTTTCTGTCTATTTATCCCACCACTAAATGAAGTAATGACTTTGTACTTAGTGGTAAATAGATTCTCTGAGATGGAATTCTTATGCTTGGCAATAAGTTTGTTTCAACTTTGGAAGTCACTCATTTATACTTTCAGAATTTATGGGTTCACTTTGGAATACTATCCACCATCATGTTTGATTGAGACACCAAATTCTTGAGCCGTTTTTGGAAAGCACTTTGGTCATTGGTGGACACAACATTGGATAAAGTCTATTTCCTTATATACATAGACTGATGCACAGACAAAAATGGTAGATAGGATGATAGTGCATCTTCTTAAAATGTACAACTTGTTGGCACTATTTTATGCAGTGCTAGTTTGATGTGGATTTTTCCATAGGTGGCCTGTGTTTACTTATTGTGTGGTATATGTTTGTGATCATATCTTCATGTTCGCTTTGATTATAGGATTCTATTGCAGTCTAGGGTATGCCTATCTACAGGCGAAATGATGAAGGTTTGTTCTTTTTAAGTCGTTTAGGTCCATTTTGCCTAGGCATGTTCTAAACATACCTGGGTGCTAATGAAGGTCTTCATCATGCAATTGTATTTCATGTTTGTAGTAGGGTTGTTTACCTTGTTCTCATTTGCTTGACCCTCCCAGGTTATTTTAAAAACTGCTTCTCTTGCCCATGTGGAGGCATGGAAACTTTTGGCCCATTTTGTTGCTCTTCAGCATCACCATGACCGAGATCTCAGCCAGATATTAAATTTTATGGTGTATAGTCATGCCCTATGGACTTTTAGTTGTTGGAAGCTTTATTGCCAATGTTGTGTTTCCTCTGTGTTGTCATGCATGTTGCCCAACTGTGCCAAATTTTGAGTTCTCTTCCTGTAATGGGTTGGAAAGTATTCAATGGCAATAGGTGCCTTCATGGTGTGCTTGGCGACATAATATTGCTGGGCAGGGCTTGAGGTGGCATGTTGTGCTTGCAATAGAGTACCTTTCATTGTTGATATCCTTACTCTTAATTGGCATTTATATTGCACTGGTTTCCCATTGATCTGGATATATTGTCAGGTTTTCCTTATGAAATTCTCAACAGCCTGCAGTAATGTGTGGACTGAATAGGTGACTATGTTAATATTACTTGCTGAGACACGTGTATGCCACATTTGCTGAGATGGGTGAACTTTTAGGCTATTTCTGAAATTTCATAAAATGGTTGTCATTGGTTGATTGGCTGGAAGAGACTGCAAAGGATTTGCTTTTTATTGTCTTCTGTTTCTGCAAGTACTCCAGGGTGTCAAAGGATATCAGTTTGAGTTTCTATGTTTCAAGAGCATGTATGTTTTTTAATCCAAAAGGAATGTTCATAACTGTAGTGCTATCATTGATGTTAATGTCTCTGTGGATGCCTGGTATGTTAACAGGAATATATGTGATTTCTCCTGCTACATTTGCTAGTTTGGGTGGTGTGCTAGATGGCTGATCATGTTAGAGATTACAAAAAAATTGTGAAACCTTTCTCAAGGAGTCTTTTCAGTACAATACAGAAAGCATATTTGTTTATTGATGAATTTTTCAAGTATGTTTCATCTTTGATACTATTATATCTCTGAGTTTGTGTATTGGGCTTATATAAGGTATAGCTTATGTATGTGTGAATGCAAGCTTTAGTCCCTTCTGTCCTCATCTCCCTTGAGTTGTAGGTTCTCTGCTTTTGATATGCATTTGTCTTTTGATTTGAAACTTAACTCTGTCACCCAAGGGCCAATATAGATCAAGACACTGGTGTTGTTTTCAACTTCTCCATCACACCATATTTCAAATACAACAAGAACATCTTTACATCAATTTTAGAATCATTATTCTACCCACTCAGCAAGTGCCTATAGTATTTCAAGAATACATCATAATAGAGTTTTAAGGTTAACCAATTATTTCATGTCCTTGCCTTGTTCTTTCTTTTGCAGGTGTGTATGAAGTAGGCCCTCATTAGTATACATATTAAGGGGAGTGATTTGCATATATTGAGTTGCATGCACAGTCTCTTTTTTTGATTGAAGGAGTTTATGATAGAAACGTGCATGGAGACTTAGTGACATCCCTAGGAGTCTATCATTGCAATAGGTCAGGGTTTGTTTGATAAAATTAATCATTTCTCTCTTTAATTATACTGTGTTTAACCTTAAGGCTTAGGGAATATCTGCTTTGGCCTAGCAGAGCCAAGAAAAGAAGGGATTGATCTCCCCTATACATGAGCCCATTTGTGTCATGGTCTAATTACAAATCCAACCCATTACACTTTGTTGACACTCCCTGGCCTTAGGTATGGAATTTGTTTTTTCAGATTTGTGGAGATATATGTTTGAGAGCCAACACAATTCTAGGAAGCTTATGTTGTTAGAGTGTAGGGACTCTTGAATTAGGCACTTCAAGTTACTAAGGTAACTTTGAGAAACTATATTGTAATTTGTGAATACTGGTGGACTTTTCAAGTTCCCTAAATGGCCACTCCCCATAAGTTGTAATGAATGCTGGTGGACTTTTCATATTGTCATTGAACTATTAAGGCAATTCCTTAAAATATATTATGTAGGCCAAGCTCTACATATGGCCACGTGGGATTTGACTTTCCTATTTAGCCCAGGCATTCAAGGTGATTTCTTGTTGATTCTTCTCATATTTTATGCACACCTTGGAGGTAGTGACTAGCATGCTACCTTGTTTGGAGAAAGTGCTTTAGGTAGAAGTCAAGAACATTTGGTTAAAATTTGTTGAAAGACCATATCAGACAGCTCAAAATTTCAATGCTAGTGGTCTGAAAGAGTTGAACATGACACTATGACGCAATTCAATCTAGTGAAGTGACAATGAAATGTTTTACTTCTTGTTCTTCAAAACTTTGTAGTTAATTCTTTGGTTGCATTTTGTGGTTGCATCCTGTAAATTGGAACCAGTCTTTAAATTTTTTATTCATTATCTGTGTACTGCTTGACAATTGTACAGAGGAGCAGGAACATGAAGAAAATATTCTAGGAGCAGTAGTACTCAAGGTAAGAATACACATCTATAAGCAATTTATCTTTAAAAAATTGCCATGATGAATAGCCAGCTTAATTTTAAAATGTTTGTTTTGAAAGAAAACAATGCAACACTCGAGTATAATTAGAACTTACTTGGTATGACTTATAGATTTATGTGCTCTGTTCAAGGGAAGATTTATGTTATTTATTTATTGCAGGATGACGTTGTAGTAGAATCAGATTCACAAGGCAGGGAGACTACTTTAGTAGCCAAAGAGAAAAGTGAATCAAAGCTCTCTGAAATTGAAAATCTAGTCAATAGCAAAACATTTACAAGGTATTTTGTATTTTTCCTGATGTTCTAAGTTTGAGTTAGAATCCCAGTTTGAGCTCTTAGTTATGTTTGCTTTTAAGTTTTTTAATAACTAGATTAGTGTACAATTAATTTCAACATTTTTCAAAAAAAGTACACAAATTATACAGAGATATTAGATTAGTATGTGATAGTTTTATTTTTATGGCACAATCTTTACATCTCAAAGCCTTAATAATTAATTTATTAATCTTTAATGTTGTAAGTGCTGCTACAATATGCAAACAGTTTTATCTTGTATTTGGGTGTTATAATCATTGTAAGTAGAGCAATTGAGTATTTACATTTTTTCATTTTGAGGTGAGTGGCTTTAATTTGTATTGCTTCATGGAAATTCCATTTCATCTCCAAAATGACTTTCTAAATGGGCAAGGACATGAAAAATGACTATCTATTTGTGCGTTACTGTTGGATGAGTGTATTATTAGTTCTAATAGTCCTATATTATTGTTTTTTGGTGTTCCATGGAGTTCCTTATAAAGAAAAATAAGGCACATGGAGATGAATTTCTAGTATGGGAAAAAATCTAAGGTTTCATTATGGCATATCCCTATATAATAGATATAAATACAAGAAAAATTTACTCATTTTACTCATTTTATTTTTCAAAATAACTTTGAACATTACTGAAATAAAAGATATCCATATCCAGTTAACTTGAAAACTGAAATGAACATTGCAAATATGAAACATAATAAATTAAAACCTCATGCTAAGACTATTAACTTATTAATCTATGGAAAAATGAAAAATTTAACCCAATTCTCGTTAGTCCCAACAGCTCCTCATCATGACTTTCTGATCCTGAATCATTTGCCTTATCCAAGTGGATCCCAACAAATTTAGCTGCATGTCCTGATCATATATTTGCTTTGACCTTTCAGGTTCAAAATTCCATTGTGTTTCTGTATGTCTTGATATCACGTTATCTTGCAATCTTGAATACAAATGGCAGTGTGCAAAACAACTAGCTTATTTGTTATTTGAGATACAGTCCTATTTCGCTTGATGGAATAGACGAGAGCATGATGCTATAAGTGGTACTTTTCTTAGCAGTGACAGGAACTAGCAACATGAGAAAGAAGGACAAAGGCAATTGTTTGTAGCATTGTCATACCTCTGTGTTGCTATTATAAATTATCCAATGGGTTTATCTTGTGGAAGATGAGTCTATTGTTTCTAACTGCTTTCTTGTAGCCATCGGTACTAGCAAATTCTACCCACTCAACCTGAGTCTTTGCAGCCTTTTCTCTTACATAAGTTTACTTAGAGTCTTTAAGGAAACCCTTCACCTCCTCATTGATAGGTGATAATCTCCTTGGCCTCTCTGCAAAACATTTAGGATTAGCTTGCATATGTTTCCGTCTGTAATTGGGTGTTCAAATGTTCTCACCTTTGCTAAACAGTGGGCTGAACATGCTGGTCATGGGATGCTAGGGGAGTCACTATCATCAATCAAAAATTCTGTCAGCTTGTAAGTTTCCCCAAGGGTAGGAGGGTTGAATGTCAACATATTAAATGACATTAATAACAGTTGCCACAAAGGACAAATATACTTATGCCCAAAAGCTATCGCGAACCACCACTTCCTTTACTCTCTTACTCTGATCTGTCTTAGATTCTTCCATATGCAACTGAGTCAGTATCATAATCTGGAATTTCGTTCAACTCAAGTATCTTCTCCAACAAGATGAAAGAGGAGGCAAATATCACCTCCATAAGTTTGAGAGACCCCTTCCTTGAAATTGAGAGATTCCTTCCTTAAAAAAACTTAGAATGTCCATGAGGCATGAAAAGTGCATATAATCATAGCACTCATCATGACATGTTTCATCCAGATAATCTTTCCAAAGTCTATAAAATGCATTGATGCATTACAAGTGGTCCAATGAATGTGTTTATATGTCTCCTCAATGAATCTCCTTGCTTTCCTATGCACATATGTTTATATAATTATGGTAATAGAGTATATCTTGCCCTCAGCTATGTCTTTATCTCCTCCATAATCTATGTCTTTATCTCCTCCATAATCAAATTATTTTTGGGTAATTTTTATCAAGATTTGGCATCCTAAGTTTGTGTTCTTATAGATGCATATAGATCTGAGCCTTTGAACTGTTGCACCTGCCTTATGGAATACTTTGTATGGTAAGGAGATTGGCAACATGGGATTGGGTACTATTGGAGAAAGAAGAATTTTCCAACTAGATTACTTATTGTTGTACCCAAATAAATTTTTTGCTTCATTAAGGTATTTAGTTTAAAATGGTCAAAATCTCAAAATTGTTCGAAGTTGGAAATTTAAAAAATAGAAATTTGAATGTCATGCATGTGGGTGAAAAACTCAAAATTTTCAAAATCTAACGATCTAAGCAACGTGCTCTACAAAACCCAGATCTTAGTTTTTTGGCCCTAAATTTTAGGAAAAAGCCTAAAAATAGCAATTTTCTGAAAATAGATTTTTTTTGGGTTTTTTGTTGATGAAATTTTCTAAAAATAGAAAAACCCTAAAAAATAGGAACACCACGCATGCAACCCGAACTGATTTTGATTGGTTAATTTTGCATCTTGATCAGGCTGATCTTGTCAGAATCATCATATTATCGGTTTTTCTATCATGGGTCAATTTTGCTTTTTCGGATGATGAAGCATGAGCTCCGAGGTCATCAATGGAGGATAGCTAAACTGCTAGGTCTCAAAATCAAGGTTTTAGATGTTGCACATATCACTCAATGATGAAAGATGTTCGAGAAACAATACATGAGCGAGAGAAGATTTGAAGATTGATTTTTTTTGAAATTTTTCTAACATTGGAGCATAAAAGCACCCAAGGTTTCCAAGGCTCAAATAAACTTTTCAAGATTTGTCACTTCTAAGAAGTCTTCTTTGGAATCTGTCTAGCTTCGCGATAAGCCTCACCAGTTTAGGAGATCTATCTAATGCTTGAATTTGAGGATCAAACAAAGAACGAAGGAGAATGAAGGGAAATAAAGTTAGTCAAAATTTGACTAACATTGGTGGAAAAAAGCGCCCTTGCTAGCTAGGGGTGCCCAAACTTTTGAGGCACCTAATGTAACTTTTTGGGCAAATGACATCTAAAATGTTTGCCTCAGACTTGATTAGGCATCGCAACGTCAGCAGATTAATCAAAGTTGCCAAATTGCCGAAATTAGGAGTCAAATAAAAGGATTAGTCAAGGTCAAAATGTGAGTTCAGAGCACAAAAGCGCCCCTATTGGCCAAGGGCGCCCAAGGTTTTGAGCCCTCAAATGCAGTTGTTGGGGTTTGCTTAGATGCTCATTTTGTTCGGAATTCTTCAAGCTTTCCATTGAATGTCTCAGCCTGGTCAAAGGAGTTGTCAGTAGTCGGTAGCTGCAGATTGAACGAGGAACGAGGCAAATTGTAAAATGGCCGAGTCTGGAAATAAAAGCACCCTTGCTAGCCAGGGGTGCCCAAGATTTTGACATGCTGAATGAAGTTTTTAGGGTTTGTGCCCTCTAGGAGATTATGTTCGGTTTTGATCTAGCTCCGCAGTGAACCTGTTCGTCAGCTCAGGAGATTTGTCAAGTATCGGGAAATGCAGGTTGAAGGGAGGTGAAAATCAAGTTTGAAATGATTAATTTTTTTGTTAAAATGGTTGTTTGGTAAGAGAAAGCGCCCTCGTTGGCCAGGGGCGCCTAGAGTTTTGATGGCTCAGAAGTCAAAATCAGGGTTTGCAACTTCAAGAAGCTCATTTTCAGTTTTGATTATGCTCTTCAACGAGACTATTAGCCAGTCTACTGGATCTGTCAGTCACTCAGAAACAGTGATCAAACATAGGCTTCTGTGACGTTTGCAAAGGCTAAAAATGTCATAGTTCCTAAGTCTGAGAAGTTGGCACCTAAAATTCAAACTTTGACTTTGAAGGATTTTTGAATTGAAGTGCATGCTTTGGCCGCCCTAAATGTTAGGGATTTTTGAACTCAACTTGAATTGATGAGGAAACTTCAGTTCCACCTCCAAATCGAACTGTAAATGACTCCATTTTTCTTGCATGTGGCATCCAACCTCTTTGCATGCTGAGTGGCGCTTATTTTAAGGTTTTATCTTCATTCAGTTAATTGAATTGAGGTCCAATGAGATTATTTCATCCTAAATTTAGGATGTTACTTGCATGTGACACCTTCATTCATGAAAATATTTTTTATTAAAGCACTTGGGTGTCTATTTTAATAATCACAATTGAAGGAGAGCTCATATTTCCTAGTGCAAACAAGATTTGGAGGCGCTACAAGAGGAATTTTTTAGTGTTCTTCGTAGTTCCAGGTTCAGATTGCTCAAACAAATAATTTTCCAGATTCCATCTTTTCAGCACATGCTTGGCAGACTTCATGAGACTGGGTAGAAGGAGATGATTTTCTTGAATATTGACAAGCAAAATACAATTTCTATCTTCTCACATCACATTTCTTCTATACTTGTCTTAGGTTTTCTCTTGCATGCACAAGTAAAGGGCATCTTTTTCAAAATCTAGTCATCTGGGCTCACTCAACACAGTGTTGGCAATAAAACCCACGTGCCAATTTTTTTTCAAGAAAAATGCCCTATTGTCTCCTAAAATTAGGGTTTGCGGAAAAAGTCAACATTTCAAAAAATGGAGAAACTGGGTTTGATCAGCACATTGGCAGCTACAAAACCCATATGCCAGATTTTTTCGGAAAAAATAGCCCTGATAGCCCTTGTAGCCCCTGCAGCTTCTACACTGAAAAGTCATTGCATGCTGAAGGAAAAGTCAGTTATTCAAATTATTTACAATCTGTGTTGGCTTAGAAATACATTCTCTACAAAACCCATATCTCAGAATTTTTCATGAAAATTGCCCCTCGATAGGCTATTTTTAGCCTCATTAGAAGCTATTTTTAGCCTTTTTCAGAAGTTGTCAGAACATATCCGAGTTTACAGTCAAAAGTCTAGTTTTTCAAAATGCAACTCAATCCAATTGAATACAAGACCAAATTGGTCTTGATTCATGACTTCTTGAAAACTTTTGACACTAACTTGTGCCATGTTCACCCAATGATCAAATTGAACACATTGGAAGGCATAGACAGTACTACAATCAAGCATCTTGATCGCTGCGGGTTGCTGGCAGCAGCTTCTATTCCCATCACAGTGTTAGATCTTGAGTTTGTAATTGCATGCATCAAGCATTATGATCCTTCTACACAAATTCGATCACAAATGAGCGAGTTGTTTGCAGGCTCAAGCCAAGAGATGTTGAAAAATGTTTTGCCATTCCACCTCGTACAAATAATTTCATCATAATCATGGAGGAATGTGAAAAGATATGGCATGCAGAAAAGGAGAGATCACAAAAGAAGGTCGCTCAAAGGTGGTTGAAAGAACAAAAAAACAATTTGCCAAAGAAGCTTGGGCGTGGAGAATTCAAAGATGAGATTGTTGTCCTAATTACCTTGCTCAACCGGGTCATGGGTCAAGAAGAAGCTAATGTCTTTTGGCCATGGATGTTTTATGTCATCTCTCAAATTGTCAATAATAAAGAGCACTATGATTGGGTAATGTTGATCAGTGAGGTTCTTCACCAGCAGATCACAGGATTTCTTAAGCTCCATGAGTTTCATATGGTATCTCATCTCGTCTATCTAATTGCATTCCAAGGCAATTTTAGACTCTTGAAAACCGTTGGAACTCTTGGCATTCAGTGTGTGCATGAATACTTCCCACAGTTGGAGTTTTCGCGAGCTAAACAAGATTTCAAGTAGGGGAATGATCATTTTCTGATGAAGACAGTGAGAGATCTTGACAACGAGATGCACAAAAGGATTTCAGCGGATGCCAAATCAGCGATGGAGAATTGGGTAGATTGGTTTATCCAGTTTCCTACATTCACCTACATTTGAGTGTATGGTTTCTCAAGAGAACCTTTGATGCTACCAAGATACCTGCTTGACAAAGTCTTGCTTATGGAGTTCTTGAGACAAGTTCATGAGGTTCATTCTTTTCTACGTTATCGGCATAAGAAAGCGTTCACATTTCCATGTGGATTGGGCATATACAAATGTAGATCAACAACCAATTGCAAGTTGATGAACAACGAATTGTCAAAACTTCATCTCAAGTACCTCAACCAAAAGCGCTCATATGACCCTTTGGGCCTCTTTGCAACTCGTTTGGAGTGTAATCATTCACACAAACCAACACTTGAAGACTTTTGGGTCAATTGTGATGATGAATTTGAAGTGCGCAAGCGCCATTATTGCAAGCTCACTCTTCCTTAGCTTGCTGATTTCTTATCAAAAGATGTTGAAGATTTGTCAGATGATGACGAAGAAGTGTTACTTTCTTCATTCATCAAAGATCAAGTTGCTCGCCACCCGCTTCGACAACCAGATTGGTATGCCAGAGAGAGTACTTCGGTTGAAGATCTATCAAGCCGAGTTGTCAAGACCAGTATGCTTTTCTTGGACGGCAAGAGAAGGCAAATGGTAGTTCTAATTGCAAAGCCGTCAATTGTATTCTCTTCACTACCTTCCACATCAAGATCAAGACCAAACAAAAGGCATGGAGCAACCCTCTTGAAGGTGCCAGGGTTAGCGAAAATACAAAAAGAAACACCAGTCAACGACCTAAAATAGAAAAAATGCTGGAAGTTCTAATAGAACCCTCTTGAAGGTGCCAAGGTTAGCGGAAATACAAAAAAAACACCAGTCAACGACCTCAAATAGAAATTTTTTTCGGAAGTTCCAATAGAGCTAATAGTACAGGTTGAAGCTAGGTCCTCATCTCCCAGCCCGCCACTATCTCCTCAACCTACTCCCATTCAGATAGATTCGAAAACAAAATCGTTGGTTCGTGAAGTCTTAGTACCAGTTAAATCACCAAGAGTTGACACAACAACAACCATTTCTCCCAGAGTAGATAACATAGATCATTCATCTTGGCTTGAGAAAACTTTTCGTAGGAGGCGAAAGCCTTCTTATCAATTGGATCTTTCAAATTTTGGCAGTGTTTATCAAGACAAGTCAAACAAGAAGATCAAGAAATAGGTAAACATAGAACATAATCCTGATGCAAAGATTGTCATAGAGGTGGTTACACTGCCAAAAGGTAGGACACTAGATGAGGTTGAGGTTGGTGATTTCACTTTTGTTAAAGCCAATCTCAGTAGAAGCACTAGACACATGGACATGAGCCTCTTTAAGGTAGCTGCAAGCAATCTTTAGGAGTGCGTGATGAAGGACAAAGAAGACAAAGCAACCCTCAAGGCTGAAAATAATCTGCTGTGACAATATATCTCAAATCTTCTTCCTGGGACTTCAAGCATTGCGGCTATTCTTCCATAGCTTCTAGAATCACTTGCAGATCAACAAAAGCTAGGCTAGTTGGTCAATCATGGAAAGCTTTTGGAGAACTGGATTGAAGATTTTGTTATCGGAGGCAAATACCTTCTTGCAGAGATGTACCAATTAAGGTACAAAGCTCACGATCTTCGTCAAGGAATTCAACAGCTTGAGTTGAGCATCGTCGAGAACAAACCAAGGGATGAGATTGTCATTTCTAAGTTGGCGGTTGCACATGATGTCGTTGTAGCAGATGAAGACAAAAGGAAGCTTTTTGCTTGGAGAGCACAACACCTCTTCAAAGTAGAAACTTATGAAAGGGTGTCTACAAAGATGGCTGAAATCAAGCAAATTGTCGCTAGTGCTCTCAAGATCGTAAGCAAATTTTTCACGCAGATCTCGTGCCATTATCTTCATGAGGATGGTACCTACACCCATCTCGGCGATCTGCAAGTAGAATTCCAGAGTTTGGTTCATGATGGTCTTAATGGTGATCCTGTGGCATCCAAGTTGAATCATTTTTCCGTGATGTCAACAAGTTTTGATAAGACAGTTGAGGAGGTCAAAGAATGTTTGAGATTAATCGCAAATGGAGAGAAGACGTTGAGTAAACAATTTGTTATTCTGGACAGCATCAAAGTACCTAAAGAAGATGCAGTTAATGATTTCCTAGAGGAGATGATTGCTCATGATGGCTTGGAGTAGACAGACAGTTAAATCCAATGATTTTCCCAAGGATAGAGTCAAAGGCAGCAGTCAACTCAACATCACTCTTGAGTTTAGATTGCTGATTTCATGCATGTTTATTTCTTCCTCGGGGATATCTTTTGGTAAAGGCGGAGCTTTCAGTTAGGTTTCAGTCAACTGATGTTGGTTATCAGTTGACTCTCATGTCAATAAAGACTTGCGTGTTGGCGAGTCCAATTAGTTTAGTTTAGAATTAGTTAACTGTTAAGTTGCACATGTTTAGACATAGTAATAGCTCTTGCATGCTGGCAAGACTGATGTTAACTCAAAGAGATTTTAGGGTTCCCTACTCCTTAAGATTCTATAAATAAGAGCACCCTGCTCATTGTATTTCAACTTTTGCTTGTGATAACAAATTGCTGTGCCTACCTTGCCTACAATATTGCTATTTTGTTTTGGTTCACTTTGTTTAATATAAAGCTGGTTTGATCGTCTATTGTGTGTGTGTTTCATTATGCAATTTACTGTCCCAAATTTACTATTGCTGTTTTAATAATCTTTCTTTCAATCTTCACCTCAGATAGAGTGTTTCACCTCCTTGGGAATTTAGAGATAAAGATTATCGTTTAATGTTGTTTCTAGTAATCTTCTTTTGCGCCTACACCTCCGATATAATATTTTACCTCCTTGGGAATCTTGAGAACTAGCTTGCCGTTTCATGTTGTTTCTAGTAATCTTATTTTCAGCCTACACCTCAAATAGAGTATTTTACCTCCTTGGGAATTTGCCGTTCCATGTTTGTGTCCAATAGCCTACACCTTGGATAGAGTGTTCCACCTCCTTGGGAATCCTGAGATAGAGTTTATCGTCAACCATTCCCTTTGCTCCTAGATCCTCATGCTTTGTTTTTCTTGAGGAAATAGGATAGTTTTAGCGTTAGCCTAGTTGTAGTTAAGATCTGCATAAACCAAAGAAAACCTTAGCTGCAATGTATTTGGTTTTATAACCTTGTGCCTCTATCAGTTGAGTCAAAAAATAGGAATTTAGATTACTTTACTTTTTACGCATATCAGCAAAAGAGGGAGCTTCCCCTCCTAATTTGAAGAGCAGTTAATACTGTGCATAGCTGTCCATTTCCAATACGCACTCTAGAGGTGCGAATTGAAATGCCAACACTTATGAAATGCCTTATTATGACAACCAGGCACAATTTTTATGGAATACTTTGGTATGATAAGAAGATTGGGCAACACAGTATTGGAAAAACAACTGGGTCACTTACTTCCTCATTTGTTTGCATATTACTCATGTTTGCATCAATGTATGCGGCCTCCTCTTCACCTACCACAGGCCCTTATCCTAACTTGACATTAATTTGAAGACTAGGAGTTGGAGAAGCAACATTGGAAGGAGTGGACAATACTGACATAGATTTTAACACTCATTTCAAGTGCAAGTGTTTCACAAGCCCTCCTCTCAACAACCTGGTCTATGTATGAGGTGAGCACTAACCTTGGTGGTGCTCCTATCCAAGCTGGAATTGCACATATTGAACCTAATGTGATGAATTTCTACTGACTGATTTTTTTGGTATGTTTTTGTTAAGCATGGTCACAAATTGAAATAGGGGTTTGGAAGCATGAAATCTTTCCGTGTGTATTGCTTCAAAAAAGCTTGGTTGTTTAGCACCTCTTGGAGTGTAGTAGGGTGGGGTGCCTTAGTGAAGTCCCTAATTTTCCCAGGGGGTGCTGAGGGTCTCGCAATTAGGGACGAATGCTTCATTCAGCACAGCCAAGTAATTGGGGTTACTTTATGGGGATGATATTTATCTGCAGTGAAATGCTATGTCTCTGTTATACCAGCTTCCTAATTTCTGATTTTTTGCTCATAAACCAATAGGAAATTAAAGAGGAAATAACCATGCACACATAGCTACAATCATCAATTTACTGAACATGATTTGATTAAAAATCAAAGTATAAGATCTTACAACTTCTTCAATATTACGGCTGTGGCCATTCAGATTGTTTATTATTTCTGAATAATGCTTTTACAGTCCAATAATGCCCAGAATTGACTGATTGTATGGCTTAGGGCCTGTTGAATGATTTACAAATAGCAGATCTGCTATGTCTGGTATAGATTTTGGATTCACTGCTGAACTGGTGTGCAAATCAGGTTACGGAGGTCACTGGTCTGTTGTGATGTGAAACTGCCTGTAGGTGGTTTGGTGCAGATCTGGTGCCTATCCAATCATATCTGAGGATAGTTTTGCTGGATGGTGACCTGGTAAGTTGTTGGTCTGAGATCTCCCTTGTTGCTGTCCAGATATGGGAAATGCTGTCCTCTGCAGTAGTGACACCTCAGGATGGTGCACTAGCAAAAGGAAGTGGAGTGGTGCTGGTCGCCTGTTATACAAGCACTGGAACCTCCCACATCAGCCCTGCAACTGGATTGAACACAATTCTGGGTGTCGCCCAGAATTGCCCCAAGATGGAGTCGCCCCATTCAATCTTGTCCTAAACCTGCAGAATGTTGGAAAATCTAGAATGAGATTACACAGCAAACTGGATCTGGTTGATAATAACTATGGGTGGAGGGGTTTCGTCCTCACCTCACAGAGCTCAAATTCAGGGGTTTCCATCCCTGCCTGAGTCGTCTAGCAGTTGCAACAAAAAATGGCATTCAATGATATGGCAAAATGAAATGACAGCTTGATAAATATACCTCCACAGCAATGGGCTCATGGGACCTATACTTGGCGGCATGTTTTGAATTTGAATTTTTTATTTTTATTTTATTTATTTATTGTTTTTTAATTTTATTCTAATAATATTAATTATTAATTGTATTAAGGAAAAGGGGACATGACATGGATTCTCCAGTTATTCCATCATGCATTTTTCTCGTGATTAAATATTTAGCATTGTCATACATCAAAGCGTAAAGCAGTAACCAATGATCCGTCTTCAAGCATCAATTGCTGTTGCTCCTCCAACCAACACAGCCCACAAAGTCAAATTCTGAAGTTACTGTGCCCATTCAACAAATAATATTGAAGAAAAAAGGAGGAATTGTCACCTGGTAAGCTGTGGTAAGCAGTGGTGCCCATGCCAAATATAAATTTGGAGGGAAATCATCTCTAATCAGACTATTCTTCTAACTGTCTAGCTTTGGCTTGATGGCATCATGCATGCATATTACTGACCAAAATGAAAAATGGTTTGTGTTGCCAAGTTTGAAAATCCTTTGATAAATGAAAAATAAATACAACTTAGGAGAGAGAGTGGTAGATTACTGAGCACAACTTGTACATTATATGAAGATCAAATGGATTCAGCAGAAGAAGAAACGAAAGGCATGTCAGCTTTGGATCCCAGAAATATGTGGTGAGTAATAGTAAGAATCTTTAGTACCAACCATATAGATGCATTTATCTATTAATTTTTAGTGCATTTCACACTATTCAATGTGATGTATGTTGAATGATGTGTTGATTATCATTCTTCAAATGAGTTAATCAGATAATCATGACAGGCAGTAATAAACTAGATCTAGAAAAGGGCTTCTTCCCAAGTTTACTTGCAATCCGGTGGAAAAGATAAACCCGCACTTATTCCAAATAAGACGTCTAAACTACAAAGAACATTTTCTTACATTTCTCTGTTTGAGAAATCTGAGCCGGTTGACAAAATGATAACCATTGCTTTACTAAGCTGTATCATAGTTGATGGATTAATATTGTTTGGTATCTAACCTGTGGACTGCATTCAGAAATGATTGTAAATATAAGTGATCTAGATCGTAAGCCTTATGGATCCTATGTTATTTCAGACCAGACTTGTACCTTTTAGGCTTGAAAACAAAATATTATTCAAGAGTTGTACCATTCAGGCTTGAAGTGAAAATATTAGTCAAATCATACATGCAATGTGAAGTTTTCCGTGCTAAATTGGTTTTAAATTTGTAGGCAAAATTCTCTCTCAATTCCAGCAACATGAGTGGTCATTTTATACTTAGTAGTCTTCTTAGGGACCTGTTTTTAAAAAAAAATATTTTATGACTGCCTTTGAGATAATCATAGTAGAATGCTTAAGGGAGTAATTTTTATCATATTGTAAGCCACATGTATGGTTAGTCAACTAAATATTTTCATCAATGTTTATGATATTTTAATATGTTATTTTGCATTTTTATGAGGAACTTGGAAACTTGCTTTAATAGTCACACTATATATTAAAAGTTAATTTCTTGTTTTAAGTAAAAAATAATTATACTCTATATTTAGACACTTCTGGTAATCCAATGCTTTTGATATGCTCTTTGTTATGGTTAGTCAATTAAATATTTTCATCAATGTTCATGATATTTGCATTTTTTTGAGGAACTTGGAAACTTGCATTAATAGTCACACTATCTATTAAAAGTTAATTTCTTGTTTGAATAAAAAATAATTAAACTCTATATTTAGGCATTTTTGGTAATTCAATGCGTTTGATATGCTCTTTGTTATAATACAAAGCAAATTACTGCTTCACTCAATAGGAGCATAATCATTTTGAAAAGGACTAGCACTTTTCTAGTTTTCACCTTAAATTGGCAAGACATCAAGACAAATGCCTTTTTGTCATCTTCCAGCCATATCATATTGAATGATTTAAAGAAAATTTAGCATCCATGCTAGCAACCGTAGTAATCAAAGAAGGCTTTTTTCAAAAAAGTATTCCCTAAATTTTTTATGCCTTAACTCTAGTTTAGTTTAATATATGGTCGTAATGTTGCAATGGGTTAATTGTGATGAGCATTGGCCAGTGAAATGGGAAACCTAATGGCGTTGGAAAGGGATCTGCAAACAAGACGCTAATTGATGCAATGGTTTTGCCGTTGTGCCAAAAGATCGACCTATTAATGCCCTATACAAATGCCAGATTTATACAAGATCCACAGGAGGTTGGTTAAGCCATGTCACGAATCCGTGGCAGGATGGACAATCACCAACCTCTCCAAGGGGACAAAGGCACCAACTTTCCAATTCCCCCCCCCTCCCCCTCCCCTCCCCTAATGTGACTGTGGGATTCGAACCCATGACCATGCTCTGATACCAAATGATGCAATGGCATTGCTGTTGCACCAAAAGATCGACCTAGTAACGGCTGATACAAATGTCTGATTTATACAAGATCCACGGGAGGCGGTTAAGTCATGCCATGAATCCGTGGCGGGATGGACACGCACCAACCTTCAAAAAGCACCAACTTTCCAACACTAATAAATATATTTAATATTCTTAAGTGGCCTTAGGTAGGTTGAACCATAAACTATCAAGGTTATACCTTAAATTAGTTACCAATTAACAAAAAGTATATTGAATAAACTATGAGAGTACTAATTGACTAATTCTTACACAAAAAAGTAAGATTGTAATTAAGAACAAAGAAATCTGAGAACAATCCCATGAAAATGGAGGCAAAAGAAATAATGTGGAGAAACCCTTTGTGGGTAAAAACCTCACCAATATGTGATTCACACACTTAAATACTCCAAAATGGTAATAGACTATCTAAGAACTCTCACAAACAATTGTAAACCCTCCCCAAAATCAATTTGCAACTGTTCAGTGAACTCCCTACTCCAATACAATCAAGATATGAGAACAAAGTTCACAATTGGCTACAACCAACATGAAATATAGGACACTTCAAACTCAATTTGTGATTAATGAAAGACAAGAAAGGAAAATAAAGATTGAAATGGGAATAAACAACCTTCTATCTTGCTCCTCAAAGCTAGATGGATTGAGTGGAAGAGGCAGTGCTCTATGTTGAGAGATGGCTCTCTCAACCCTCTTGATTTACTCCTTGGATGAAGGTAATGATTGATGGGTGAACTATGAGGGAATGTAGATTTCTTGTCAAAATGGTAGCATGACTTTAGGATACAATGTGATGATCCAAATGGCTTGGAGGGACTAAAGATGTGAGGAGGGATTGATCAAGGGCTAATATTTGATTTGAAGATCAATGGTGGATGATTCATGAGAGCTCAAAGTTGAGGAAAAGATGCCAAGTGGCATCACTAGATTGATGGAACTGGGAGAGCAGAGGATTTAGGAAAGATCAAGGGATAGGATTTGTTTGACCAAATCCAATGGTGGAGGATGAGTACTCTCTTGTGCAAGGACATGTGGAAAAGAGAGCAATGGCATGTGTTCTCTCACATGCGTGAGGACACATGGAGGAGTGTATGAGGATAAGTGTCTCACACCTATGAGCAAACCTTGGGAAGAGACAAAAGGATACATGTGTCTTCCCATTCGTGTGAGGACACATTGGGAAGATAAAAGATAAGTGTCCCCTCAAGGACACATGGGGAAGAGTGGAGGAAGATATGCGACTTCTCACACGTGTGAGAGTCACATGGGCTAAATGGATTGTGAGGATTTTCTTGATCAAAATGATGGTCAAGATTTCATTGTAGCATTTTAGGATAAGTGAGATTAAGGGTGTGATTAATTAAATTAATCACACTTAGGTATGTGTAAGAGATTAATTAGTTAATTAATTGGTTTTAATCAACTAGTGAGAAATGAAAGCAAAAAAGGATAAATAAAATAATTAATTTTTATATTTATTTAATTTATAGAGGCTAATGGATAAAGGCTAAGCTTAAGTCATTTCAAAACATAGTGGCTAGAAAGGGGTGAGACTAGTGGCATGATGCCCCAATTGTTTGATGGATGAGCATGATGATCAAGAGGGAGGATGGTATGCCCTAAGAGGAAAGGCGAGTTCGAAGAGCACGATTTTGCTTTTGAAATGGATAGGAGGATTAGAGGATAGAAGATAGGAGATGTAAGGATAGAAAAGGGATAGTTGGATTAGGATGTGAATGATGGATGGAAGGGTAGATGGAGTAGGATAGTCATGTTGCATTGGTGAGAGCAACCATTATTTGATATTGCACATGATGTTATGCACCAAGGTATAAGGAACTAGGGTGATGATGTGCTAAGTGTATAGATAACTAATGCAAAAGAAAAGGTCATATCCAAGCATATGTCGTATGCCATCATGATATGGAAACTATGATGCCCTTGTGGTGATATGATGCAAGGACCATGAGAAATGCAAGCAATGATGATATAAGAAAACAAGCAAGCATGCACAAACAAGATAAAGACAAACAGAGATGTTGCCCCTAGTCAAGCTGAAAATTGATTGATTGACAATGAGGATGAGGATAGCTTTGTTAATGATAAGAACAATGTGAGGATTAGGAATGATCTTTCCTATTAACAATGTTGGTAATGATAAGAACAATGAAAGGATGGGGAATAATGTATCTAAATGATGATAATGAGCCTAAAGTGGATAAGGTTGGTAGCAAGGCAAGGAGCACAACCAATGAATGCTTTTGGATGGTGTAATAGATTGCATAGATTAGGATTGATTGCAATTGGAGGGATTGCTTTGGAAAGATGAGAGTGAGTTTGAGGGGATTGTTTAGGGTGGATGAACAGGTTTGGAGTGTGTTTAGCATGGGTGGAAGATCGTTTAGGGTAGGGGGATGGGATTGAAGGCCATTTAGGGTGGGTGGATAGAATTGGAGGTCATTTAGGGAGATAGGAAGGATAACCAATGACAAGGGAGAACCAAGGTCATGGACATTGATGGAATGATGGAGAATTGGCCTAGCCAGGAGATAAGGGGAAGAGTGGATCGAAGATAGGCAAGAGGACTATTGGATGGAGGATATGAGATAGGTGAATTAGTGAATGGAACACCAAGAACCATGTTGCATAGGATTAACATGCATCCACGCTAGATGGGTTATAGTGGAGAAGGTGGAGGAATTGTAGAGAAAGTAAGGTTTGTATTTTATTCATGGATAAGAGGGGTGTTGGTGGGGAAATTGGCAGAAAGAGTAAGGTTTGTATTTTCCAAAGCTTGTGTGAATGTTGTGCTCTTGTCCTTATCAACATTGAAATTTGGGTGGATGGAGTGGATATGATGGGATAGTTTCAATAGATAGGATGGATGGGGTAGATATAGTGGAAGAAGCTTGCACCCAAGCTAAGTTACCAGGTTTGCCCCTGGGAAGTCTAGGTTCGATACAGGTTCGATTCAGGTATGAAATTCGGGTTCGGTTCGGCCAAATTCGCTATGGGTTTGAAAAATTGCTTGTGGGTTCGGCCAGGGTTTGGAACCCTGACTGTGGGTTCGACTCAAACCTAGGCAGATTTTTGTGCCTATGCGGACTTTCAAACGCCTTTTTGCATTTTTTTATTATTTTTTTTGAGTCTTTGTTGACTTTTCTAGAGGCTTAACTGTTCTAAGAGATTAACCATATCTTCAAAGTACTTCTGCCACACGTCAACAACACAAGATTTTATAAATTGAATAACTTAGATGCATACAAAGCTATATGTTTAAAATGAATCATAGTGTTCATATAAAGCCTAACACTATTCTTCATTTTTTATTCAATCTGCGAAAACGAAACACAATAATTGCTTCTATATTTCAGTTTCAACACATTTGAATGACAATTTCTGTAGCATAAGCATAATCTCCAATATCGTTCAAATGTCTTGTGCCCAAGGCACTTATTTATATGTTACAATGAATAAATTTTAGGGATTTGAGAATAATAACCAAATATCCCAAAAAGAAATATTTTAAACCTATCCAAAAGATGTAGGAAAAGCAGAAAGAAAGGAAGTTAAAGCAAATATATCCTAAAACAACTAATAAAATTAAACTAACTAAAGCAGCCTGAAAATAGGCTTTCATCCATTGCCCATAATAGACATAGTTAGAAATAGCCACTGCTTGAAAATTAGTAATTACAATTTGCACAAGTGGTCTCCATGATTTTGATGAAGTTTCTTGCTTTGAAAATTGGCGAAACCTCTAAAACCCTAACCATAATAATTATTAATGGCTGATTGTAAACACTTTGACATTTTCATGTTTAAAGTTTGAACTTTAATTTATAATTCTATATCATGGCATTTGAGTATAAAGTGGTGGTGTATTTTTGCTATGTTATTTGACTATTAATATGGTGGTGTATTCTGAACTTAATTACTGCTGCAAATATGCATATATTTCTGAATTTTATATGTTTTTGTATTACTGAACCCAAAACGAACCCAAACCCCAAATTTTGTTTTTCCCGAACCCGCGAACCAGGTTCTCGAACCCTAACCCAAAACCGAGCCTATAACTTAGCACCCAAGTATAGGGTGCAAGTGGATGGGGTAATTTACACATGATGTCTATTTGCAAAGTTTTCATCATGATACTTGCCCAAGGCACCACAAGGGGTGATTTTCACCATTGGACATTTTTTTTCTTTACCTTTCTTGATTTTTTGACTGTTGAGATAGGTGGATTTGGAAGATAGTAGCTGTGGGATAGGGAGATGGAGGAAGGACTCAAGTGTCTGTTTTCATGGATAGTATCCCTTGTTGAATGATTGTTGCTATAGACCATGGCAATTATTGTGGAGCTCATAACGTTGGGGGAATGTTGCCAAGGAAGATGGAATGGATGAGGGAATGAAAGATGAATAGAGATTTATGCAAAAGCTTGGATCATGGATGAGATGGTGGCATTATGAGGGAATGTTGTTGGGACCAACATCAGCTGTGTTGAAGCTTTGGATCAAAAGTGGATTGTGGATTTGGGGATTTAGATGGGAGAGTTGGGAGGATGGAGGACTTGATTTTGGTACATGAGGGCCCAAAATGGATTGAGTAGATGGGGGACATGTGATAGCGGATTTTGGGACATAAGGGACCCAAAAAGGATTTAGAAGATGGGGGATAGGGATTGATGGAAGGAGTGTGCTTAAGATTGGCAAATGGAGTACCAACGTCTTGAGCGTGAGCTTTATAGCCAAGGCCATGGAATGTTGGATTTGCTTTGATTTGAATGGGTTTTAGGATGCCTTGCTTGTGTAGGTCTAACCCTTCGCCTTGATAATGCATGTTTTGACAAATCCGATTACCAATGGGATACTTGTTTTTGAAACAATATGTGAATCCATTTTTAAGGGGATAAGGGGTGGTGCGGATTTTCTTCAAGGAGATCAAGTTGAATGAATATAGAGAACTGAGTTGATAGGCTTGTGGTTCATGGATAGGTGTGATAGGGATTTTGGGATCTTGAGAGGGAATGGGATCATGAGAAGGATTAGCAAGGATATTAGAATGGTGAGGTCTTATGGGACCATGAGAGGGATAAGTAGGGATGTTTAAATGGTGAGATGGTAAGGGATCACGAGGAGATTAGGAGGGATGTTTTGATCTCAATTTGGAAGAGGACATACGTGTGTATGCTTTGGAACAAGTGCTTGACTTAAGTGGATTTGCTTGGATGAAATGAGGGAAGAGTGGCATTTTGTGTTAGCAATTATTTCATGGAGGCATTCTATGAGTTGTGCACATGGATGAAAGGAATTTTGATGTTTATGGATGTTGGATTTGAGGGATTTGAGATTAACGATCACATGGTTAACAACACATGGGTGGCATGGGATTAACGATGTGGCAAGATGGCACAATTTCATTTGTGCATGGTGGCTTAGGATCCTTTTCTAGTCCTTCGAGGAAGTCATCAATGAATTGGGATGAAGAGGACTTGTAGGAGTGGGATGGCGTGGATTGCAAAGATTTGGGGGATGAGGAATCAGAAAAAGAAGTGGAGGCTTCAAAGGATTCTTGGATGTAGGATTAGGATAGTGATCTTGTAGAGGAATTGGAGATGGGCACTTGGGATATGGATGGGTGTTGAGGATGGTTGTGGATGGAGGATTAGTTTCCCTTGTCAATGGTAGGGGAAGGATGAGCACAGGAGGATTGAATGAGGGGAATTGATGGATGAAGCTTGGCTCCAATACTTAGAAGATATCTAACCATGGCATCTTTATCTTGGTTGAAGAGATAGCCTAGGATGTCTTGTAGTTGGTGGAGTAGCTTGTGCTAGCGGGTTCATGGTTTTGAGGGATGATAGATTGGGGACAGGGGCTTGTTGCAAGTGTGGCTAGCCACATCACCATCATCAAAGGAAGGATGCATGATTTTGGATTTTGATTAGGATGAAAGATGGGATGGAAATGAAAGAGATTGGAATGAAGTAGAAGTTGGATTAGAATAAATTGGATAGGATAGAATGGATGAAGGATCTCAAGATTTATTTTGATATCAAAAGATCTTAGGATTGATTTGTTAAAGCTCATATTTCAGATTTCGAGGTTAGGTGAGAAGTAGGATGAGGGTTGGATTTTAAATTTGGATTAGGAGGGGTTTAAAATTATTGATTGAGGTTTGATGAATGGATTAGGGTGAAGGTTGATTAGGATTAGGATAAGAAGATTTAGCATGGATGATTGACTTGATTTGGATGAGGTTGAATTTGGATGGGAGGAGGTGGGGTGAATGGTTGAACCTTTGGATTTCCTTTGAGTTGCAAGATTAGGGTTTGATATAGGATTTTGATTTAATTTTCCAAAGGTTGGAATTTTTGATTTGATTAGAGATGGAGGAAAGGTTTGTTGGAGAAATGAGATTTGTATAATGGATTAGAATTGGATTTGGGATTGGGATTGGATTGATGAGGGTGAATTACAAATTAAATTTTGGGATGAGATTTGGATTGATGGATTGGAGTTTGGGTTATAAGGGGATAGACTTTGTTAGAATTTGATGATTTAGATGATGGGAAGGATTATGATTAGGAGATGAAATTGATGAGGATTATGGATTGGGAGGATTAGATGACAATGATTTAGGATTATGGGTGAGTGGATTGTTTGGGAGGATTAGATTAGGGATGAAGGATTAGATGATGGGGTGAATGATTTTAGGGATAATGAAAATTAGAATTAGGGGATTAGGAAAGATTTGCAATGGAGTAAGAAACTTGAATTTGGTTGGAAGAAGGGGTTTCAGATGATTGATTGAGGTTGGAGAATAAAGATTGGATTTGGAGGAAGGCTCACATAGATGTTGAATTGCAAAGGAGATGGGATGCAAAGGCATCAAACTATATGCATATCGATTGATAGAGTGAAGGTGCTAAATGGAGAGGTGGTGACTTGAGATGGGAGTAATTGATTTTTGGATTAGAGGAGGAAGGTTCATGTAGGTTTCAAATTGCGAAGGTGTCAAGATGTGGAGGCACTAAACAAAAAAAGTGTTGAATTGTGAAGTTACTAAAGCACAAAGAACTAGCGCTAGACTAGGATTAGAGAATGATGGTTGAGTATTATGGATTGGGAGGATTAGATGACGGTTGTTTAGGATTATGGGTAAGGGGATTGTTTGGGAGGATTAGAGGATTTGGATTAGATGCTGAGGTGAATGATTTTAGGGATAATGAAAATTAGAATTAGGGGACTAGGAAAGATTTGTAATGGAGGAAGAAAGTTGAATTGGGTTGGAAGAAGAGGTTTCAGATGATTGATTGAGGTTGAAGAATGAAGATTGGATTTGGAGGAAGGCTCACACAGATGTTGAATTGCAAAGGAGATGGGATGCAAAGGCATCGAACTATACACATGTCGATTGATAGAGCGAAGGTGCTAAATGGAGAGGTGGTGACTTAAGATGGGAATAGTTGATTTTTGGATTAGAGGAGGAAGGTTCATGTAGGTGTCAAATTGCGAAGGTGTCAAGATGTGGAGGCATTAAACAACAAAAGTGTTGAATTGTGAAGTTACTAAGGCACAAAGAATTAGCACTAGATTGTAGGGAGGTGACTTTATATGGGGAAATTTAGCTTGGATGATGAGGGATTATTTGGAATCTGGATTTAGGGTGGAAAGTTAAATTCTTTAATAAGGAAATGAGGTTGGATTTAGAATAAAGGATGAAGAAGGTTTGAATTGTTTGGATGGGTAAAGGTAAGAGCTTTGTTTTAGCTTCAAGAAACAATCTAAAAACACACCAAGCAAACAACATTGGATTGATGGGGGATAATGCATAGGTTTTGACAAGAAAACACTCAAGGCATTAAAACAACCTAGTGTTAGTAAAGTGGGTGTGTCAAATTTTGTGTGCCCACAAATGTACTATCTATTAATTGGTGGATAGCTAGGGAATGCAAGGTCATGTACCACTTACACACCCCTTATCTTGGAGGCCAGAACCTTGTTCAAAATAAGCTCTATCTCCCCAAGTTGAAAGAATAATGTGGGTAACTTCTTGGGCCTAATTAGTATTCAATGCATCATAAAAAGAGATGAATGGAAGGTCTTAGACTAAGATGAACAAGGTTGTTAGACGCGTGGGTGCAAGGGTACATGAGGCCAAACCTATTAAGATGAAAGGGAAAGATGTCAAATTGCTAGAAGAGGGTGACCCACTCTTCTCCTTCACTTACCCAAGGTATAAAGATCTTGGGGGCTTAGCCCAAATGACAAGATTCTACTTCCAAGAGGCATGCCTTTAGATTTGGACCCCACTTTTTATACTTTGTTGGAACACTAAAGTTGGGGTTGCCCCTAAGGTGATCAAATCCTTAGGAAAGCCTTTTAGAAAGGAATGATCCAAATGCTTTCGGTCACCCAAGATCACAAGCGCAAGGGGAGAGCATACACATGTTGGGTTCTTTGAATTGAAAAGAAAAGAAAAGAGAGCAATTGATGATAAAATGAAAAGAAAAGAGAGCGTGTTGGGTTAGATGATAAAATGATAAAATTAGATGATTTAAACCCCCAAAAAATAATGAACAAAGCGAAGATAGAGCAATAGGAGACTGTGCAGGCATCGAACTACTTAGGCATTGAATTGTGTAGGTGGCACAAAAGACTGCACAAGAACCAATCTAGAATTGACAAGAGTGAGTAGATTTGGATGAAAATTTGATAAAAACTTGGAAAATAAAGAGTTGGGTTAGTTAGAAAAATAGAGTAAATTGATGATGAAGTGAGATAAATAGAAAGCAAGGACAAAAATGATGAAAAGTGTTGAGAAAATGAGAGGTTGGTGTCGAGAAGTAGAGGCACTAATTTGTAGTGCAAAAGTGCCAAAATTAGTGGAAGCATTAATCTACTAAGTGCTAGCATCAAAATGAAATGTGATAGGAAAAAGAAGAAAACCTTGGGAAAAAAATGTTAGGAAAATATGAAAGGAAGTTAGAAAAAGATGAGACTTTGCATAGGAGATGAAAAATGGTTAGAAACTGAGAAATTGTATCAGTTGTTCATGCCTAGGTGTGGAGGTAGAGGCGATGCGGGAGATTGTGGACGTGCCAAACAGTGAAGCTACCAAATTGTGTAGGTGTTGAATGACAAAGCACAAGTGACAAATTGAAATGTGTGCGTCAAAAAATCACAAAAACTCTAGAAAAAAGATGGAGTTAGAAGGTTGAGCTTGCCAAAATGAAGACACAAAAAAACAAGAAAGAAAACAATGATTAAATGAAAGGAAATAACCTTTTACCTTGCTCTTCAAAGTTACATGGATTGAGCAAAAGAGTAAGTGCCCTATGTTGATAAATTGCTCTTTCAACCCTCGTGAATCACTTCTTGGATGAAGTTGATGATTGATGGGTGAACTATGGAAGAATGTAGGTTCCTTGTCAAAATGGTGGAATGACTTTAGGAGAGAATGTGATGATCCAAATGGTGTGTAGGGACTTTTTTGTATGAATGTGAGTAGGGATTGATCAAGGGCTAGGATTTGATTTGGAGATCAATAGTGGAGGATTCACAAGAGGTTAGGGTTGAAGAGAGGATGCCAAGTGGTATCACTTGATTGATGAATATGGGAGAGAAAAAGATAAGAGAAAAGATAAAGGGATAGGATTTGTTTGATCAAATCCAATGTGGACAATGCGTCCTCTCACATGGAAAAGAGAGTTATGACATGCGTCCTCTAACACTTGTGACACATAGGAAGGAGTTGATGAGGACAAGTGTCTCTCACATGTGTGAACACACCTTGGGAAGAGAGGAAATGTGACACGTGTCCTCACACATGTGAGGACACATTGGGAAGATAAAAGGTGACAAGTGTCCCCTCAAGGACACATGGGGAAGAGTGGAGGAAGACATGTGACTTTTCCCACGTGTGAGAGTCACATGGGCTAAATGGAGGGTGAGGATTTTCTTGATCAAATCAATCACTTACGTATGTGCAAGAGATTAACTAGTTAATTAATTGGGTTTAATTAATTAGTGAGATTTGAAGTGAAAAAGAACAAATAAATAAAATAATTTTACAATTTAATTTAATTTATGGAGGCTAACAGATAAAAACTATATTTAATTAAATAAATATAAATTTATTAAATTAAGGACAAGGAATAAGGATAAAGGATGAATTAATTAAATACACAAATAATATTTATTTAATTAATGGCTAGGGTATAGTAAAGTCTAATATTTATTTAATTAATGCACAATTTGACCTTAAACCTGTTATTTGTATAATAGTTCACATACTCAGACTTGACTGGGCTCAGCAGACCAAATTTTTGATTTGGAAGAACTTGGCAACTAATAAAAAACCTGAAATCAAAAAAAAATATATAAAATTTAATGCAAAATACAGTGACAAAATCTATCAACTGAGACTATACAGCGTTGGGATAGTGTTTTCTATCAGAATTAGATACAAACAGAGTACACAATTGCATCATCACGTGCTTACAGAAACCAGCTGATAATTATTATGAATTTATGATGGTTGTCATTACAAATTATCATTATAAATTGCATATCAATGCAAGTTACAAATTACAAGAATTTCCAATTTCCAATTATATTGATTATTCAATTTTGCTTTTCAAATCTGTTATAAATTCACTCCAGTTTTTTCAAGAATGCTCAAAAAGGCCAGAAACAATATGTTTTTTCTGACAAAGTTGCTTTCTTCCAGCACATTTTCTGCATTTGATAGTACTTGTTTGTGTTGCAAGTTTTCCACTAGGAATCGCTAAGCTAAAATGAGTTAAAGTCAGAAAAATGTTCCATGAAGGAAGCTAAAATGACTAAACAGGAAACTGAAATTTTTGTATTCTATAGGAATTGTTGCTTTCTGTAGAGTGGTGAATGATAGTTGCTGTTTCCAGCAGACCAGTGAACATGTGTTTGCCATTTTCATGACAAGTTTGCTGCTTTATCAGCTTTGTTTGACCTAATTCTTTTGGAAGCCATAACTTTTGTCGTGTATGGACTCAAAATGAGTGGCAATTTTTAATTTATTTTTGAAATTGCACAAAATTTTGTCAGGAGTCCAAATATGCAATCATATCCACCTTTTGATTCCAATTAATCAGTGTTTTAGCTCTTTCAAAACAACTGCATAAATGAGGCCCACGGTGAACAGAACCAATATCGGAAGAATATCTCCTCTATCAAAGAATATTCCAATGCGTTTTGTGCCATCCCAAAATTTCCCAAGCATCAAACAAGTAGGCAACTGTCTAGAAACATGCCATAGAGTACAAAACTGTATCCATTTTCAGATCATAGCTAGATTACGGTTTCTAGAGGCTAAACAAACTAATCCAAGTATGAAGGCAACCCTGTTTTAGCCATATGATAAAATGTGAAGCAGAAACAAGATTCCTCTTTTCTCATGTTCGACTCTGCTGGATTTTGAACCATCTCTGTGGAATGCCAGATCATCTTTGTCTCCAGATCATGGGATTTGTCAGATATATATATATATATATATACATGTGCTTACTTATTAGAGTTAGGCAATTACATCACATCCCTAGATTATCAATAATGCAAGCATATTAGGATTTGGGAGAAGGGACATGATGGGTCCGCCCGAAGCCATTTCTACATCAATTCTAAGAGGATGTCTACCACAACCCTCTTACTTGGCGGCTTGTATCTGCTTTCCCCATTAATGTCTCAACCCCCTAAAGACACTTGCCATCTTGTGGAATTGGGCAGGGGTCATAAGTAGTTTACTTGGCTCTCTACGTAAGTGCCCCTTTGGTCCTAGGAGCCATTGCGGTCAACTCTAGAATGGCCTACTTACTTAGCCTTGTTTACCCCTTTTGCTTACACCCCAAGCCCTTCCTACAAGGTGGGTTTCAGCAATCAAGCATATCTCATATTCCATCATAAGAAAATATACTTAAATATTCTTTATTATCCATAAGCAATATGTATGCATATGTAAAACAATGATTGGCAGAAAATATCGAGTATACCCTTGAATATATATATCTGATGATAATTATCTGCTGTGATGAAATGGATTGGTTTCCCTTTGTGATCGCTGGTCTGTATGTTCTCCTTCAACCGATCTGTTCTTAACACTCAGAAGATATTGTTAGTGTAGATCAACAGATAAGAATCTATTATCCATACTTATATTAAAGCATAATTTACTTATAAGGCTCTCTCTCTCTCTCTCTCTATATATATATATATATATATATATTTCTAGATGATTTCAATCTTTCAATAATCACTTTTTATGAACATATATATTTATATGATTACTAAGTTACCGGTTCGTTTTTGGGTTCGGGTTCGGGTACGAGGGTTCGGTACACGGGCTCGGTCAAAATTGTTTTTGGGGTTGGGTTTGTTAATACAAAAACATATAAAAATCAGAAATATATATATATATTTGCAGTAGCAATTAAGTTCAAAATACACCACCATGTTAATAGTCAAATGACATAGCAAAAATATACCACCACTTTCATAGTCAAATATTAAAATATTAGTGATACTCAAATGTCATGATATAATCATAAAAGTACTAACTAACTACATAAGCTAACTAAAGAATTAAAGAACATAAGGAAAAGAGGTTTCTGCAACTGAATGTTTCCAAAAATCAGGCTTACATCTCCTCAAGCTCTTCCTTTTCACTATCAAATTCAGTCTTCTCATCTACAGTTGCATTGTAGTACTGTTGATACTCAGAAACCAAGTCATTGCCTCTTTGAACTCCATTCTGTCCATACCCTCACTGGTGTACCAGTGAGAGAAAGTCTTTGACCTGAACAAAAGACTGAACTGTTTGCTCACATTCCTAAACATTTCCTGAATGGAGTTTGAGTTCTCAATGAAGCTTGAAGCCATGGAAGGAGGCTAACTCAAATTCTTCAATGATCGAAGGCCTTGAGATCGGCCTAACTCCTAGCGCCAAGCTTTCCACACCACACGATAATTCCTATTCCTATATGAAGATATAGAAGGCGGCAACAATCACTAGATGCGGAAGAGAGCTCATGCCGACAACAATCATCACAGTCCCAACTCGCTAATCTCCAGAATGGTGCAACCAGATGAGATCACATGTTCTCCACCATAGTCTTCCTGAAGTTGATTCCTGAATGGCGTAAGAACTTGATTCCACCTCAGGTCCCGATGCCTTCAGTCGTGCGCCCCATGCTCGAGACTATAACTGGACAGAGACAACTTCGTGGAATGATGATATCGAGTCTAGGAAGGCATGCGATAGATTTTCCTGTGGTTGCTGGCAATTTCTGTCGAGGGCTGAGTCCGATCAACTTGGCTTCTGTCTGATTAACAGGGGATTCGGATTCTGGAGATGAGCATATCCGTCTAATTAAGAGCCTCCTGACTGAATACCTTCGACTTCCTTGCTTAATTCCAATATCTCTAATTTTGACTTAAACAAATCTGATCATAACTCTTGAACCTGCTCTGATACCATGTTGAGTTTTTCATGATCAGATAAATCAAACAGAAAGCAATCAGAAAATGCAACACATAAGACAATGAACACCTCAAGAAACCTTGGGAAACCGGAAAACCCTCCAACCTGAGGGAGAAAAACCCAGCCAATATATCTCTTATATATTGATAAAGTAAGAGCAGAAATCTGCTTACAATTCAGGCACAATGCAATGCCAAATTGATACAATGAATAAGAGCACCTCTCTAAGATGCAATACACAAATGACTATATCAATTTCCTTGAAGTCGTTCTGCTGCTACAGGAGACGATCTGCTGCTGCAACTTGAAGGCCTGCTGCTCAAGTGTGAAATCCTTCAGAAATGTGAACTATGATGAATAAACTTGATGATCAAATGAATGATCTCCTACTTGTATTTATACAAGTGTCAATGAAGAGGTGTGTCTCTTAACACCAAGAGGTCGGCCTCAAGAGAAAGAAGTGTCTCTTTGTCATTATTAAGTCGGCCTTAAATAAACGTTTTTCTTCTTAGAAAAATTGCACCCTTCTAGAAGTCGGCTCCAAGAGAATATTATTTATTAAATAATAAACAACCCTTTTATTTATACATATGAAGCGCCTCTTCATATCTCCAAATCGAGCACATATTAAATTGAATAGCCAAGGCTATATTCAATTTAATCTTTCTTTATAAAAATCGCGCCTAGAAGTAGAATCCCGAGGCTGCAATATCATTAGCAGCTCCTTGGGGGAATGTCACAGACACTGGACTTGCCATTGTTGGGTGATCAATGCCTGAACATGGCCTAGGCAGTCAGGTAGCAGCTATGATGTGGATCTCCTGCACATATTATGTTCTTGTTTTTTGGGTAAGCTCAGGGCTCTTTATTGTTGGGATCCACAGGAGGTGAGGGGGGAACACCCAACTATTAAGAAGTGTAGACAAGAGATCAGATTTAGTGCTAGTTTTCTCAGATTCGAGTTTGAGCTCAGCTAGCCGAGGAACTGGTGACAGCAGGTCGCCATGTTCATAGTGATTGAGTTCAGGTGTGTTCTAATCTTCAATTGCATGAAATTAACCACATAAAAAGACATCAGTTCAAAACCTAAATCTTATGATATCTTTTATCCTTTATAAGTATAAAAACGAATCCACAGACAAGATTTTGTACCCTGCTCATTTCCACAGAGGAAAATTCGTTTCCTGGACATATCTGCATCTTTTGAGACCTGTATCTCGTTTCCGTATTGAATCGTACCCGTACCAGGGGTCAGAATAGGACGTACCAGTAACTTAGTGTAATTATATTGACTTACTCCCCTTATTATCGATTTATCAATTGCCTTATATATCTCTTCTTGGACCATCTCCTAATCTTCCTGAATAATTCTGCTGATTATATCTACTGCTGCTGCTAAGTGAATGCAGACTTCTTATTTATTTCCTTTGCCATGAGTATATCTGCTGTATATACTCAGAATTATATTCCAGATTTCCCATTCTCCCCCTGTTGCTTCCCTATCTCCTGTTCTCTCTTCCTTCCTACCCACTCATTCCTTTTTATATCTTTATTTTATTATGAAAGGATGCATCTCTTTAGAAAAGAGATATCCTTATGAACAGACATGACTCTTCGTTGCCAAACTGCCTTTAGATTAATTGCTGTCTGGAGTCTTTTGTTAAGTATTAGTTATAACCCTTCCTTTAGTAATCGCTGCCTATTGATTGGTAAGCATTTTATATAAGTTAATTGCTCCCCATAATTATTCCGTGATATTTGCTGTTGCTGCACCTTAGAATCGCTGCCTATATTAGGCTGTATTGATGGCTGCCCTTAATTGATTCCCATGTAGAATATAAGTATAACCATTACTATCCATATAGCATAAATTAATCGCTGGCTGCTCCTTTCATAAATTTATTTTTTATTTTTATGTTTTTTATAATATATTTATAAATTGAATTAATTATAAACATATTTATTTATTTATTTTTTAATATTAGTTATATACATATTATATTATAATGATTATTAGTATAATAATATTTAAATTATTTATATTTATATTTTAGTATTTATACTGTTGTTTATTTTATTTATTTATTTGCATTTCAAGGCTTAGTTATTTTTGGTGTTCTATTTTGGGGACATGACAGCAAGTAAAAGGCCAACACAAAAGGAATTTGGGCATAAAGTATGCCCGTGTAAGCTAGGTCAAAGCAAACAATGTCAAGTCTTTGTGGAAGAGGTGCAATGGATATTCTCATGAGCACACATCTGTGACACAAACATGAAGAGTACGACACAATGGGCACATATATTAAAATTAACTTAAATCCAGAGAAGATCTGAGCAAAATATATTCTCAACCATTATATAGAACCACAAATTAGGAAAATCTATAAAAGCAATGGCTTCTCCTAGTTCATGTTGATTATATAGCAGAAAATGCAAGGTTACCCCAAGTTTCCGATTTTGAGGCCAAATTGAGGGACGGCGGGGGACGGCGATATAAAATATAGGGAAAATTTTAAATATTCATATGAAAACATGGATAAAGCATACATAATATACATTATAGAACCTTAACATATAACATTTGTGTTCAACATTCTTTGTCAATACTCAATAGACATTGAAAATTCAGAATTAACATACATGAATCATAATACAACCTCCAAGTTAAAATTTATAAACTTATATCAAATTACATAAGGTTATTTCCAGCTCACAAATTGGGAGAACATTTGTGATTACAATGAAGATTGTTTCACTTAGGTTATTGATTACTTGGCATAGAACAATAACGAATAGCTGAGGTGTCTGAAGGCAGAATTATTGTAGTTTGCTGGGAGTGTGGACTACTGGAAGTAAATTCAATGCTGGTGTATTGTCTGATATAGATTTGAGCAGTTAAATGTGGGGACAATTGCTGCAGTCAAGGAGTTTTGGGCATCAAATTGCCTTAATATTCAGCCTATTTCCAATTGTGAAGAAGTAAGAACTGTTTAAAAATGTCAAAATCCCAAGTTTTTGTCTCTAAAACCTGTTAGTGAACAGCAAGCAAATAAATTCAAGTTTACACACTTTTGGAATAAATTTTTGTTATTTTTATATATCTCTAATAGAGCATCAAATATTTATCTTGTGAAAATAATTTAAACGAACAACTCAAACCAAAAAATTGAAAACTGTTATATATATATATATATTTTATTTTTAAAACATGCTTTGACGTGGGGGACTCCTGGGGGACGGTTGGGGGACGGCTCAGGCGTCCCCTGGCTGTCCCCGGGACTGGTCAGCCGTCCCTATTTGGTCAACGGCATCCCCCCGTCCTGGGGACATTTCCTGTGTTTTTGGAAAAAAGAGGGACGGTCCCTTGCTGTCCCCGGGACGGGGCATTTTAGGGGGGGGGGGAACATGTCCCCGGGTTTCCCTGAGAAAATGTGAATTTGGTACCATTTAGTTGCTTTAAGCTGATTTTTCTCATATTGTTTAGCTTCTTAATCTCTCTATATAATTGTTAAAATTCCAATCTGGTTGGATATTATGTGTGAATAAGTATTTTTGGTAATAGAATTATGTAGAAAAAGCATATGTTACTATAGTGCCACCTACACCAGGGAGGTTGTTGCGTGCTAGATTTGAAATGGATAAAAGATGAAGAACACCTAAACTGAATAAGGTGGGAAAAGCTGTGAAGGAAATTTGAAGTTGTTTTTTGGTTTTATGTTGATATTGCTAAAAATGCACATCCAACCTGAAAATTCCTGAAATGAAATTTAATTGCGTTCTGCTAAACATGTAACAGTACATGAATTAGAAATGATCCACAAGGGATCAAAAAAGCAATAACAAGATCAGTATACTCTAAAAAATCCATCAAAACATCAATTTTTTTATCTCTGACAGAAATTGTTAAACTACTTTGCAAATTGACAGTTATGCTTCTGACAGTAGCAGTTACACTTGTTTCATTGACTGTTTTCTGACAATTACTGGGTTTCAGTGGCTGTTACACTTGTGACAGTGGAGGTTACACTTGTGTCAAGGGCAGAGTACAACAAACAATATAAGAAATTGTTGCAAAAATATTATCTTCGTCTTCTTGATGATGGAAATCCTTTAAGTTACAAAGGGACATTCTAACATATCATAAATAAGAGGCAAAGGACATGGGCTAAAGGAGAGAGTGAGTCTAGGACTGTATCAATGCATGAATGGTTGATAGGATTAAGAGTTAGAGTGAATAATTGACTGTTTAATACTGGTTTGTATCTACCTTTGAGCTCTTTGCCTTAGGCAGCATAAGGAAGAGGCAATAGAGAGTTGAGACGGATGCTAAATAAAACTCATTATAAGTAGCCTATTTGACAAAGAGGAGAGGTAGTGATCAGTTAGTTGACACTGCCAAGCTGGCTTTCCTCAGATCAGGGATTTCAGTGTAAAATCCTGTATAATGTGTGTTTGCTTCTCTTTCTTCAAACTGGTTATTGTTTTTTTATTTTTCCACAAATAACCATTCTATAACACACTCTATTTCACTTCCATTGAAAGCTAATGCAAGCAGTAGGATCTAGCATAGTTTAAAGCCTGCATTTAATTCTCAACAAGCTAATTAGTAGGGGGAATCAAAGACCGTGTGGAATTAGAGCAGCAAGTTCTTGTGGCTTGTAGAAGCTTTATGTGAAAACATTTCAGCTTTGTTTAACACTAACAGCAAAGTTGAATGAAATTATTTGATGAAGGTTGCTACGATTTGTGGTTCTATAGATCAGCCATGACCAAGTCTTTGGAGGAGAAATCTTGAGGAAGCCATATGTAATTTACAAGAGGACAAATAATTGAAAATTGTAGTTACTAAATATACATTATTTTGTCTCCTTAACTATTTTCTATAAACATTCTATGCAATTTCAAAGCCTGATAGTTTTGATCTATTGTTATTAATATGTAATATTTGAGAAATGTTAGAGCTTATATATTTCAATTTCCTGATATATATAATATTTCAGCTGTGTTTAACAGCAAAGTTGAATGAAATTATTTGACAAAGGGTTATATATAAGTTTTGTGTGTTACATAGACCAGCCATGACCAAGTCTTTGAGGAGAAAGCTTGAGGAAGGCATATGCAATCATAAGAGGACAAATAATTGAAATAGTAGTTACTAAGTACACATTCTTTTGACTCTTTAACTATCTGCAATTAACATATTATGTACTTTTATAGCCTGATAGTTTTGATCTATTTTTGAGAATGTTAAAACTTTATATATTTCAATATATATATATATATTAGTTTTGATCTATTTTTATTACTATGTGATATTTGAAAAACATTGAAGCTTTACATATTTTAATTTCTATATATAAATACCTATTAGCATCCCATGGGCCCTGTCCTGGGAACGCCATGGAACATGGTTGTTTTTATAATATAATATAATTCTGGTAAATTGTTTTCAACAACAATATGGTATGGTTTACTAGCAAAATTGTTTGTTTTGTCGGCATCTTCATGTATCATAAATGTTTTTCCCTCCAAGTTGTTTCTCTTAACTATATGGTCATTGTTCAATCCTCATTTCTTTTGATAATAATATGATTCAACAAAATCTATGTGCTGCTAGATTAAACTCAGTTTTATTAACTAGACTTTGATTTATTCAAAGTAATCCATCATTATTGTAGCTTCTCCTATGAGGTCGAGAAAGTATATCTGAATAGCACAATTATGCTCCCATCAAAAGCTTTCTGTACTTAAATTTTATTATGAAAATTCTAGAAACACTACAATACACCTTGCTGTATAATTTTGAAGATCTATATTTTGTGAACTTTTGTATTTTATTCAGATATGATTTGAAAAAGCAATATCTCTGATTAAAGAATATTGTCTCTGGCTATTAGACATACACGAGGCAATGTCCAGAGAGAAGTTCCAACATGAATGACATACCAAGATGTGGCGAAGAAGATATAATACATGTTTATTTTATCTCTCATGTATCACTGGCTCATTATTACATGATACCACAATGTCGATGAGAAGAATTCTCACACAATCCCAAAAGTTGTGTATTTTGACTCATCATCACTATAACAATGATGGGATGTATGGGGACTGCATTAATATCTCTAATAATAGATTGCAAACATCATTCTTATCCCTCATTGGTCATGATAGTAAGCATTGGATTACAAATAATGGAATAATCATCTTGACACATTTTTTCGTCAAGGTCTAGATTCTCCATCATTGAATCTAGTTGTGCAAAATATGATCTATTATGATAATCATTGGAGTGAGTCAAAGATGTGCATTCTCTGGTTGCTCTAAGAGGATGCATGAAGGACAGGGTAGGATGTCGTAAATGGGAGAAATAGTAGAGGGTTGTATGTCCGAAATTTTATTCCAAGCTAATAATATATTTTGAAAGAATTTCGGAATTTTTATCGGCATAAATGGGTTTATGGTTGCTTTATTCAAGAAGTTCTCACATCTCTTGATCAGGTTCAGTTGTTATTGCATATGATGGTGATATGCATCCTTGCTTGTAAATATGGATTATATAATATATTTTTTAATCTGTTCAATACTTGATGAATGAAAATTTTGAATATTGTATATAATTTGTCTTGCATTAGGGATGAGTTCATACACTTAACAGTGCTGCTACAATCACGGGTAGTTGATAGTTCTGGCTTGAAAGAGCATGAACAAAGCGAGCATTCAGGGAATTTTTTAAGGAATGAAGCACTTGAGGAAGCACAAAGATGGCGGGAAGAGAGAAGAAAATCCCAGGAAGAAGGGGGGAACAGTGGATTGAATGGTTCTTTGTGTGCCAATGTCTCCAGCCTTGATTTGTCAGCTGATGTAAGTGAATAATTATGGTTGTTATAGGTCTAGCAGTTTGAAAAGATGTAAGCTTCCTTTGTTTATGGATACCTGTATTTACTATTTTTCTATACATGCATGGGTATGTTTTTTAGTTTCCTCATTAATTGTTTTATCTTTGTCATTCTTATATTAGGATATTGTTTTTTGCAGGCTGCTGATAATGCAGCATCTTCACCTGTAGACATTGCAAAAGCTTACATGGGAGTGCGACCTACCTGGGCATCATCATCACCTGTATCTTTGCTGTCCTACAAATCAACTGAAAGTGGTTACCAAAGGAATAATCCCTCATTTGTTCCAACAACAAAAAAATTCTGGTCGGTTGGTAATAGCCAGCATGAGGATAGGACTCCTATGCCTTCAAGTTTATGGAACAACACACAAAGAGTGACTTATAGTCCTTATTCCAGAGCTGGTCTAACACAAACACCAAATCATTGGGGTGCTTATTCACAACATTCTATTCAGGTATAGAGATTTGTATAATGATGGCTAAAGTATGAATAGATGTTTAGAATTGCACCTTACAGTATCATATCTTTCATGTGCAGAGGACAGATAATGCAGCTGAGAATGATATGACGTCTTCTAGGTTCACACAAATTCAGCACTCTGGTACAGGTGGATATGAGGTGAAACTTCACATCATTTGTGCTCAAATTTTTTTTGTCTCTTAAAAGTTTTATTGCAATTATAACTTCAAGTATTGAAAGCGGACTGTGAATTGTTACTTTTTAAGTCGGTTAAAACTGGTTTCGACCAATGCTAACACAGTGCTTTTTATTCATTGTGAGAAGATATTAAAGAGGAGGAGTTCCATGATAGATGATGATCAGGCATGCATTGGACCAGTTCGAAGAACTCGTCAAAAGTCATTTGGAAATGTATCATCATTTTTAACACCATATAAAGAGAGTTTACCAAAAGTTTGTGGTGTGCCTACACAATCGAGCCTGACAGCACACAAAATCCTTAAAAACAGTGACGAGTTGCCTTTGTCCAGTAAGAAGCCTTCTGAAGAACAGTTGGCCTCTGTGAAAGATAAAACCCCAAATCAATTGACTATGAGCGTTACTGATGTAAATTCTGAGAAGAGCAATAATATTATGAATGCATCTTCAACACTGGCATCTTTAGAGGGCACTAGTTCTGTCTTTGTCGGCTCTGCTATATCAGAGAAGACCAACAACTCACAACCAAACATTGTTGAGGCAAGACTCGTGAATTTTTTGGTTGAATAAATAAAGCTATCTGGTGTCATCTATGGTATACTTTATGCTGTTTTTTGTGGTCTAATTTCTTTTATGAATTCACTCAGGGGCTAGAAAACAAGGCTTGTGAGAATATGGAGAGTGCCATTACGCCTGCTAGCCAAACACCGAAGTCTCTGCCTCTTGCATCCAATGGTAATATTTTTCGATGCAAGTGCTTCAGGGAAACAAGCTACTAAAAAATATTTCTGCAAGTTAAATTTCTCAACAATAGAAACTATGGTGATAACAAATATATTATTCCTGGTTTGGAATTGTTCTGAAGTTGCATATCTATGTTTCGTCTGGCTACCAGACATTATGTATTCATTCTGCTAACTTTAAATATTACACCCCTTAAATATGCAGTTGGGCTAAACTGTAATCAAAATCCAACTTTTGAATTTGGCTCTGGAAACATGAGCAAAGGACCTATATTTTCATTTGCTACAAATGGAAATACAAATTCAAACGCTTTCATGCCAAAGTTTGACTTCAAATTTGAAAGCAAGAGAGAAATGTTATTCAGGTTAGCTATTATATGAGTGGGTTTTATAATTGATCTGTTTATGTAGAAAATAAGTTGCTTTTTTTAGTCGTCATTGCTAACTTTTTCCGACTAATGATGTCTAACTCTAATCCAGTGCTGCCGTGGAGGCAGCTGTAGCTACTGAATCAAGCAGTAATCCAGTATCAACCTCTCAGTCAGCATCCGATCTTGGGGCCAACTCAAATTCTAAACCAGCTTTTTCATCATGGACTTCTGCTTCATTCAAGTCTATGTCAAGCTCTCCATTTTCAAGCACATTATTTACCAGTAGGTCGTCTACATTATTTCAGAGCACAGGCTCTCCATTGTTCAGCACTTCTGTTGCAACCTCTTGTCCTTCATTGAGCTCTTTTGGACTTAGCAAGCTTGGTGCATTTGCTTCAGCTCCTGCATCATTTACCAGTTTGACCAAAACTAGCTCTCAAGCAGGTACTGGAAATGTTTCAGTATTTGGATCCAGCAGTAGCACTTCATTTGGTGTAATCCCAACAACTGGATTTAGCTCAGGGATTGCTCAGTTTGGGGTTAGCATCACTCCTGTCTCAGCTGCAACAGCCTCTTCCTCATCTGGTGTAAATAGCAATTCTACTTTAGCCTTTGGGAGCAGTTTTTCTAAATCAAAGATGGTTCCTCCTTTATATCCATCCATGCTTAAAACTAGCAGTACTTCTTCATTCAGTTTTGGGACAAGCTCTCAATTTGGTTCAGGAGGTTCAGAAAATGGTGAAAACAAACAAGCATCTAGGTTGGTAGAGACTGTAGAAGCTGCCACTGATAAGACCACCTCTGAGACATGTGGTTTGGATGGTAGGTCTTTGACTTCAACTGGGTTGGCTAGTTCATCAGGGCCACCAACACAAATATTTGAATTGACAAGCTCAACTTCCGCTGTGAACACAACAATAGGAACTACATTGGTGGATGGCCAACAAAGTGGGCAGATGAATGGAAACAATTTGAAAGAGCCTTCAAAGTTGACAGGTACCCCTCTCTCAGGCTCTGTTGAAAAGACTACTCTTTTAGGAACTACATTGGTAGATGGCCAGAAGGCTGGACAGGTTAATGGAAATGATTTGAAAGAGTCTTCAAAATTATCAGGTACCCCTCTCTCAGGCTCTGCTGAACAGACTTCATCAACTGTTTCACGAAGTTCAGCAGCTCTCCCAATCGATTCTCAATCAAATGCAGAATCAAGTGAAGCCAAAGCAGACACTCCATCTCAGAAACTTTCTATGTTAGCTACTGACACTTCATTTGCTTCAGGGGGTCATAAAGAAGTTGCAGATAATGGAGCTGAGAGACGTAGTCGGAGAATTGTAAGGGTCAAGCGGGACAGAGCTCGGAAGAAGTAAAGTGCATCAATTTCTAGATAGACTAACTGGCACACAAACAAATAAATACTTCTTCAGGCAATGTTAAGTGCTACCGCAGTACTGTGTCTTTTTTAATTGCTGGGGATAGCACACCTACAATTTGCATATGCTGAACTTCAAGAATTTGGAACACCAAACATCCTGATTGATTGTTCTAATTATTTTTTTTTCAGGTAGATCTCAAGAGTCTAGCTGAATTGTATACATATTGTGCAATTCTGGGTTGCAGTGTATCTTTTGACAGGACCCACTGATGTTCATGTGTAGTGTAATCTACAGATAACATGCAATTTACATAGTTGGATGGAAGTGCAATTCATATTTGTATTATAATCTGTAGTTTTAGAGTAACTTCTAATGTTTGTGAAGTGACTGCATCCAGAACATGATTTGTCCATATCGACTTTTTCAAATGCGACTGGAAATTTGATGCTTGAGTAACAGTTTATTTTAAACTAGTGCCAATGTTTCTAGATTTTTTTTTTAAAAACTTTTGTTTGGGAATATGTTAACAGTTTTTTTTATCAATGTTAATCTAGCCATGTTTTTTATACTGATTTTGTTGTCAATGTTAATCTGGTGGGATCTTTTATACTGTTTTTTTTCTGTTAATCTGGTTGGATTTTTAATACTGTTTTTGATGTCAATGCTAGTCTGGTTTTGTATGTTAAACTATTTTTGTTGCCAATAATAGTTAGTCATGTTGAACTACTTTTGTTGCCAATCTTGACGCACAGATTAATCAATAACAGTCTTTAAAGAAATAAATTAATTTCCTTAATCACACCAAGAATTGCCTATGGTACTAATTTTTTTGTCATTTCTTTTCAAAATGAATTTGTAAATTTTGAAAATTGCATCGTGCTTCACAAATCAACTAGATATTCAAGTGTGTTCCTAGCCTAGGCAACAAGGTAGAAGAAAAAAAAGCATGTTCCCTATTGTTATTTTTTAAAATTATATTATTCATATGATCTGTAATTGTATTTAATCTTGAACGTTAATCTTGCTTTATTTAAAAACTGATAGTAAGCACTTTAAATAATAACAATAACTAGACACTAAAGATGCATTAACGACTTTAGACACAGACTAAAGTTCCTGTTTCATTTTTTAATGAAATTTAAATGCACATTCAATATCCCGCTCAAACCTACGCTGACGGTATGCGCTTTAAATAATGATGATGATTAGGCAGTCAACATGCATTAATAGCTTCAGACACTCACTAAAGTTCCTGTTTCATTTTTAACGTGTGAAAACCTTTAATGTGCATTAAACATATCACTCAAACTTACACTGTACCTGTGACAGCACAATTTAACCAATGTCTACTAAAATCAAACTCAACTTTATTGTTCTATTCCTGATACTGTTTTAAGTCTAATCAAATTTGCAATACTAAAGCCATAAAGGTTTACAAAAGCCTAATTGATTATACTTAAATTAATTTTTTTATAAAGCAATAAACTACAAGTCCATGCCAATCGACATTGCCACTAAACTGCCATTAAATAAAAAACAGTTGTCTGCTATTAAGAAATGGTAAAAGAGAAAATGCTGTAAGTAGCATCAAAAGCTATATTTAAAAATTTAAATTAGGAGTTCCATGTAAATGTTCCAACTGGCTAAATTACAGTCGTAACTTACAAAATTAAGAGAACATGCTGTAAATGGGATCAAAAGCTAGATTTTTAAGTTCAATTTAGTAGTCCTTTAATTAAGTCCCGTGCAAGTGCACATAGTTTGACTTCCAAAATTCGTTTCAGAAGTCAAACAAGCAGGTACTGTTCTCACAAGATTTTAAAATGCACCCCCTTGAATATTAATGACTTTGTTCTACATTTGATGAAGATAAATTGTGTTGAGGATGCTCGTACTCACCTTCTGCACGTGCTCATTAGTGCATGACAATATTATGAGCTATCGAATGCACTATCGAACCTTCTACAACTGAGTTCGTATTTCTTGATTTTGACCTAAAACTTCATTATACTAGATACAGGTGATGTTTTGTACAGAATTATTGTAATTCAACCATGATTTTGGTGGGACAAAACCTTCGTCAATCCATATTTTGTAAGTAATGGTTTACAAGAGCCCAACCCTAACAAGAATAAAAATGGCTCACTTGACACTCATCACATCTTTAACTACCCATACTTCGTAAGTTAAGGTTTACATGAGAATGACTGGCCCACTTGACACTTTTTGCGTCTTCATCAACCCATTTTTAGTGTTCTAAAGGAATCCAATTCCAATGAGAGTACAAGAAAAAAAACATATAGTCATCTATTCCAATTATATTCTGGGTTATTCATGCATTGGTTTTCCTCCACAATCAAGCCCACTGAGTTTAGAAAACCTTACGCAAATTATATTACACTCAAGCTGGAGGACAATTTGATTTTTCAATGAAATATCTTGTCTTGCTTCCTAACTAAATAACTTGTGGTAGATCAAAGACCCATGCACCACTAATTATATCACTAATTATATTCAGTAATACCAATGTGATGATAATGTTGAAGTAAAGTTTAGGTATAAGGTACATGAACATTTTATCAGTTATGAAGTGCACCTTTTTTATAGGCATGTTAAGAAGGAAATGCTAAGTTACATGTGAATAAAACTAAGATCATCCCATCAGAACAAAACCTTTTCCAGCAGCCCATAATTTAGAAAGATATTTACATATACTACAAACTAACTATCCTGATTTACAATGATAGAAATCAGCAAAACATTTTGTTGATGCATAGTGCATTTTGTAATTTTTAAGTACAACATGACCACATTAACGAGGTTTAGCAAATTAGAATCTAGCTAGGGAAAGTGTACCAGTAGTCGCCATAGCTCGTGCACCCATAGATCCTACACAATACATCAAAATTTGACGATTTTTTTGTCCTCTCCATATGCGACTTATTTGCTTCAATTAAAAATTTTGGCTTGTGGGTAGTTAAAAAGCGTGTTGTAGAACCCATTGGTCAAAAATAGGTGTTTTCAATGTGTCATCCACTAGTTATTTAACTTCATTTTATTTGTATATACTAAATTATTTTATTTTATTAATTTTAATTTTTTATTTAAAGTGTTTGTACTTTAATAGCTTTTATTAACACTCACACCATTCCATCCATTTTTACCACTATATTTATGCTTCTTTATGTAACAATATAGTTCAAATCCGATACACAATCATCAAAAAGGTAATACTTCTACAACTTGCTCTCTCCCTCATATGTTGTAAACTCGACTAAAATATAATAAAATGGAGTCCAATTTGGTTACTCATCTAACAAAGTAATTTAATAATATAGTCCTACCATACATACAAAATAGTAAAAAATCTATGTTACTAGTCCAACCCCTAGACAGCCCAAGTCCCGTTTCGGTCCAGCTCGGGTTCAAGGTTTGGATCCAATCCTTGGTGGGTTTGGGCAAGGTCCCGTACACAATCTCAAACCCAAGTGAGCCTGAGGGGAATTTGGGCAGATTCCAAAGAAAACAAAGCGAATTTTGCCTTTTTCAAAAAATATTCATATAGTTTTTACTTTTTTTACGCTCTAAAAAGTGTCACTCACCCTCAAAACCCTAAGATGACATGCGCCATGAAGGTTTGTGTGGTTTTGAAGGTCTTAATTTGGGTCTTATGGTGAATGCAAAATGATGAACACCCCCAAACTCCCCTTTAATTTGCCACGTACTCTCCAAGTTTTTAAGTTTGTCTACAAGTCCTCATCTATAATATCATCATCCAATTGGACAGTCTTCCCCTGATGTTACTTGATGCTTTAGGTGCAACGAGAAATGCAACAAAGTAGTTAATTTTAATATTAATATATATCATGACATTCAAGTTTGACTAATTGACATTCTAATATTTTTTATTTTTGTGATGGTTATGTTTAATATACAATATATGATTCTGTGTGGCATTTGGAACTTAATTACTGCTATAAATATGTATATATTTCTGATTTTTATATGTTTTTGTATAGATGAGCTCAAAACAAATCCAACCCCAATTTTTTTTTGACCAAAACTTAACCCGAATCAGTAAATTAGTAAAATAATCAACATATAACTGCAGCATAAGTTTCCTATCCCTCTACTAAGAATATATTTTAGAACTGTATGTCTCCAGAGGAACGTCTCCTGATATTAGTATTTCTAATATGCGTTTAGAAAGAACATTGCTATCAACCTCAAAATATTCACATTTATTGCTTTGCCTTATCCAGCTAGGATAACAATATAGCACCAAGATAATGCAGATATATACTCTATAACTAGCACGTCTACCAAAAAGGTATAGATCTTTGTCCTATTTGGTTTTGAAAAACAGAAATGTGCCAACCTTGTTTGCAAACATGCTAGCTTCAAATAAGTTGGTTAAATAGTAGGACCAAAGCTGCTAGGCTTTGGTTTTGATAAACAGAAACGTGCCAACCTTGTTTGCAAATATGAAGTACAATCATATTAACCAAGCAGGCATCAAAATCAATTTGATTTAATTTCTAGCACTATTTATTTGGATAGCTTATTCTGCCTACGATATCCCAAACGCTGCTATGCTGCTGATACTTTACCACTCTCCTGGTATACAATAGAGCAAATTCAAATATATGGCACAGGAGAGCCATGAGAAAGCAAAACTGGCAGGTCTTGTGGCCAAGAAGAGACGTCAATTATCACATAACATAATGCAATTATATAGGCCATTCTGTTCATGCATCAGGTTTCAATCATGGGCTCAGGGCCTGATGCCTCAGTAGAAACCAATCCATTCCTTGCAGACTGATGAACTGAATTAAACAAGGTATCCTTGATAACCTGGTTTGACAGTGAATACAACAATATATAATATAAGTCCCTCTGAGAATCATCTGGTGATATAAATTGATCCCTATTTGTATACTGTTGTAGTGCAGCAACATAGTAGAAGTTTCAGAGCAAATATCCTACCTGTGACATCAGGCCATGCACCTGCTCAACAGTAATCTTTGAGCTGTCTCGTGTAATCTTTGCAAGTTGTGATTCCTCCTATACATAAATATTCAAACATTCTACACATGCTTAAGATAGAACCGGAGAGAAAAATATACTCAAGAATAATATTTATGAATATAGAAGAAAATACAAATCATACGATAAGACAGTGGACCATAAAACTAAAGACAGTGGACCATAAAACTAGAGAGAATGCATCAAAAGTTACAAAGAGGTATTTGTAACTTCACACTGACTATAAAAGGGGCCTTATAACTTCATGCCAAGACTTCAATATTATGTATTATAGGCTATTTGAGAAAAAATAACTTCAGCAAGAAGACATTTCTAAAGAATATTTTTGTATTGTTCTTATTATTTTTGTTTCAATGCACCAATTACATAGGCAGGGGTTTGATTCAAATTGCTTTTAAGAAGAGACCATACCACATATTCATAGTATACTTTCCCAGGTATTGTTGTTAGAGGGTTCGACAAGATATGTTCACTATCTACAACATGACAATACTGGAAGTGTTATTGAAAGCAACGGGCTGGTGTGCATCTAAACAGGGGCCCCTACACTATACAGTGACCAGCTAGAGTTTTTTGAATTTGGCCCTGTTGATCTTGGAAGGCCGACATAACTCTACACAATTAGTGACAGGTATTGCACTAGGCTATGAAAAATGATTCTCTTCTGGACAGACCCCTACCCAAAGACATGAAAAAACAGAATATCAAAAGGATAATGATTGAACTACCTCTTTCTTGCGCTGTGGGGGCACAAGAAATGAACCCACACGTGAATGAGCAAGTTGACTCTCTGCTTGCTCCAACTTTTCCGCTGATCAACAATAAAAGATCAAGTCATAAAAAAATTCCATCAAAGAAACTGCAATTCAAAGATGTGCTAATTTAAGATGATATCTGATAAATACACATCAACATATACAATACACTACAATTTGCTTGCCGTGGAACAACTATACGTGGGTTTTTTAAAATCAAAATATATATCTAACATTAGGATCATAATGCGGTTAGAATCAGTAGACAATAATATTTAGTTACTAGTACAGTTATGCATGTGGAGCTTTGCCCTTTGTTGGGACCTTGGTATGGTACTTCTTGAGGATGTCTCTATAAAAATAAATAAAAAATTATAAAATAAATAAGACCATAATGTTGGTGTGAATGGGTCTATGACTCTATTACCTATTTGGTTTCCCTTTTGGGTCTTTTTCAAACCTGGTTAGTTAAATTTACTTAGCACATTTACTTTTGTATCTCAAGCCATGTGATCACGACAATTGTCACAATCACATCTCATACCCCCCTTGCATATTTGCTCAAGTCTAGGGCCAGTAATTCTAGTTTATATTTTTGGAAATCCTGGATGGTTCACTGCCCGATCCAAGTTAAGCATTGTAAAATCCCGGTCAGTTCATCCATTGGATCCTTTTTAATTTTTAGTATATTTTCTGCCATGATTCACATGTATTGAAATTGGGTGATTTAATTTGCCATTTTGGTATTGACGCAATTCCGCTTGCATTCAGCCAATTTGTTTTGATTGGAATTTGCATTTCATATCAGCCATTTTGGCTTGATCGATTTTATGACTTTATTGTAATTTAGTTGGCTAGCCACCTATATCTTTCATTTTAATTTTTCTCATTCTAGTTTCCAAATGCTCAGATTCAAATGATTACAAAAAATTCTTGTGGATTTGAGCTAACACCTTATGGGGGTTATAACAATCGTATCAAAGCTAGTCTTGTCAGCCTATATTTTAGAGCTAGTACTTTTCATGCAGAGCTATAATTCTTATGGACCCTAGTGTCAGAGGAACATATATTATTGAAGAGAAATTAGAAAACAATTTCAGTTCCTAGAGAATCTAGAAGTAGAGTTGCTGCTTTCAAAAATTGTGTCAGAACAAAATAATATGGCAGAAAAAGAAAAGAATGCTATGGGGGAAGAAGATTCTCCAAAAGCAAGGTATAATAGATTTATTCAAGGGCAAGAACACATTACAGACATGTTGGCTCAATTGCTTCTTACCATGCAAAACAATATGACTGTGCCTAGACATCAGAATAGTGAAGGAAGCACTTGTGGGGCTAATAATCCCAATAACACTCACACCAACACTCGAAGGACTATCATTAGTTCAGCTACTAGACCTTTCCAACCTACTTTCTTTTGTAGGTAGGGAGAGGTTCCTGAAGTTGAAGATCTAAATTCAATAGTGGATGACATAACAGCTTGTTATGATGAGTATAGAGCTCCTTTAGAGGAAACCTGGAGTGAAATGTCACTCACAAATTTTATGAATATGAAGAAATTCCGAACTGGCTCTAAACCTGAGCCTAGACCTCAAGCTATCTAGCAAGATTCATTTCATTCTTTTGATAGATCTAGCAAATGTTCAACTAGAGTTTGGATTCAAAAGATGGACATATACCTATCACTCAGGCCAATGTTAGAAGATGAGGCCATCAAATCGCCACTCTCCATCTTGAGGGTACAATACATTAATGATGGTATCATGGGCGAATTACTCAAGGGCACAACTTTATCAACTCCTATGATGAATTTAGCAGAAGACTTATTGAGAGATTTGACAAGGACCCCAAAGTTCATTTTCAGGAGTTATCACAACTCAAACAATATAGAAGTGTTGAGAATTATGTTGCTGATTTTCAAAAACAAATTGTCATGGTACCTAACAAAATTAAAAGAAGGCTGATTTTGCTGTTCACAAAAGGATTGTCTAAACCTCTCAAAGGTTTAGTCAAAGCTTTTGAACCTCCATCTCTATAGGAGGCTATCAAAAGGTCCTTGGCACTTAAATCCTTCATTTGGAAGAGCAAATTCTAGAAGAAGACTTTCCCTCCAAAGAAGCCTTTCAAGAAAACAGGAATAGGCAAAAAATGAATTGAGGAGGAAGAAGGTTTGCTTCACATACAAAGATCCATGGGCATCAGGCCATAAATGTCTTGGAAAGGGACAAGTACACTAGATTGAGGTGGTTTCAAATCAAGAATTAGGAGTTGAGGAGTTAGAACAAGAAAGTGATGAAGACGAGTCTTTGCAAGAAGAACAAGAAGAAAAAGATACTTGAAGAGATACTCTTGCCAAACTTTCTAGTACTCCAAAGTATAAGCCTTTCAAAGCCAGTGGAAATCTATGAAAACAATAGATTATTGTGCTCATTGATTTTGGAGTGACTCATAATTTCATTGATGAAGATGTTGCAAAAAGAGGTTTAAAAACTGAAAACTTTGAAAGCTTCAATGTGATGGTTGTTGATAGATTTTCTATTCACTGCACAAAAAAGATTCCCAAAATGAGTGTCATGTTGGGAAATTATGAGGTAAAAGATGACTTCTATGTTGTCAACATAGGACATACTGATGTAGCACTAGAAGTTCAGTGGCTGCATTCTTTGGAAGAGATTACTCAAGTCTTCCAAACCATGGAACTTTGGTTCCATTTAGATGGTAAAAAGGTGGTACTTCACAAAATGTCTAATGGTATTCCAAACATTGTTTCAGCCAAACGTATGCAAATGACTTTCCACGATGGTCAAGTTGGGCAGCCCAATTCTTGATTTCAATCTCTTCTAGACAAACATGGTAAGGTTTTCAATGACATACCTTTTGGCAGGCCACCAAATAGAGGATTTGAACATGTCATTGTGTTAGAGGAAGGAGCTAAAATAACGTTCACCACTCCTTATCGCCATCTTGGAAGGCATAATGAAAAGATAGAAAGAGGAATTAAGGAGCTCCTTGATATGGATTACATCAGACTAAGTTCAAGTCCATTTACTTCTTCAACTGTTTTGGTCAAGAAGAAAGATGAGACCATGAGAATGTGCATTGATTAGCTAGCTCTGAATAAAAAGACTATAAAAATAGGTATCCAATTACTAATGTTAAACTAAATCAAATCTAATCAAATTATATCCTAAAGGAGAATAAGTAAATTCTAGATCTCAATTTACTTGTATGAATTCTAAGTCAGATTTATAATGTCTTTATTTCAGATCTTCTGATTGCAGAACATCTATCTATTTCAATGTCTACAATAGAAGATCGTAATCATGTTTTATATCTATAGGAGGAGGCACGCCTCAAGGAGAGAAGCATCCTATGAGAGGACGTGTCCCTTGAGTACGCGGACTTCCTTTAGTCAACCGATAATTATCGGTGGCTAACATCAAACACTCGCATGCATTTAGCAAACAACGATTAGAGTATATGAAGTTCAATCATCATTAGATTTCAAATTTTATTCATGCTTGGAAATTCGAATCACTTACTTATAAAAGTTATATATTTAATAAGTAATTTCGATTATATATAAATGATGATGATGCATAAATGTAATCATCATTTATATCTGACCAAAGCTACCTTAAATCAACACCCCCTCTTAGCTAGGGAAGATAACTCAAAACAAGTAAGAATAGATATCACCTTACACGTGATATCAAAGATGTGGTATGTTTCCAAAATTTGTCAAGTCACATGACATTCTTCATAACACATCTTCATTATGGTATGTGCACTGACATCAACTCTTATGATGTCTACCATAATAATTCATGGCATGTCCATGGATATATATTTATCCACCATGATTATCTCATAAGGATCATAATGATCTTCAATTGACATCAAGTCTTCATGATATCTATCAAAATGTCCACGAGATACTATCATGATAGTTTAACTCATCATTGTCTTATACCTATGGTTTGAGCTTTCTTTATAGTGGAGTTCTTAGGCCATGCCAGAACTTTCCCATCCATAAAGGTAACCCTATATCCATTGTCTTCAAGAGCAGAGATGGATATTAGATTCCTCTTTATTCCAAGTACGAATAAAACTCCAGTGAGTTGTAGGGAGAGACCAGATTTCAATTTGATGGAGCAAGTTCCAACCCCTTTTACAGGATATGCAGAATCATCCCCAATAGTTACTTCTTCATCAATTTCTTCAGTCATAGTGTCTAGGTGTTCTTTGAACCCTGTGATATGCTTTGAAGAACCACTATCAATTACCCAGTTGTTGATATTGTTAGATACTTGACTTGATAAGGCTGAATAAAATACAAATTTCTCAGAGTCATAGTTTGTATTTGATTTTCCTACTTTAGCAAAAGATGCTTGTTGTTTTGTTCTATCAAGGCACTTCATTGCCTAGTGCCCATATTGATCACATCTGAAACATTGTATTTGAGAGATGTCTTTCCTCTTCTTAATTGATCCTTTTCCATATAAATTTCTCTCTCTTGAATGATCCTTTCCTGTAAGAATTCTTCTTACCTCTTTTATTAGATGTTGTGTTGAGCACATGAATATCCTCATCTACGGGTTTATGTTTGCTTTCTTTTGTTGAGAGTCTTGTTTCTTCTTGTAAGTAGTCTGTTCTTAGCCTATCAAATTTAGGGAGTTTAGATCTCGCACTTATTCCTTGAACAAATGACTCCCATGAGTTTGGTAGGCTTCCTAGAGCTATTAGTGTTAACTCCTTGCTATCAATTTGATATCCAATTGTTGATAATTGATTCCTTAGTTCAGTGATTCTCATGAAGTATGCATTAATAGTTTCTCCTTTGTTTATTTGAACATTGTTAAGTTGTCTTTTTAATACAAGAGTCCTACTAGTGTTGTTTATTTCAAAGGTGCTCTCCAAGGATTTGAACATTAGATATGCAGTCTCATGTTTTGACAAAATAGGTACTATATGGTCCCTAATTGCATCTACTAAAATTTTCATGGCTTTTTCATTGTTCTCAATCCATTGAGTTTTCTCTGGATCATCCTCTGGTTCTCTCTTGTTTTCTTTCACAAATGAGTCTAACTTATTTTTTTTTAGAATCATCATGATTCTGAATTTCCATGATGTGAAGTTGTTTGCACCTTCAAGACGGTCTTCAAATCTGATCACACTTGACATTATGAAGAATGTGATGTGAATTCGATTTTTTAAATAATACGATTTTTCTAAATAATCTGATTATTTAATTTGATTCGGATTTTCTCAACGTGGCTCTGATACCATGTTAAACTAAATAAAATCTAATCAAATTATATCCCAAGGGAGAATAAGTAAATTCTAGATCTCAATTTACTTGTATGAATTCTAAGTCAGATTTATAGTGTCTTTATTTCAGATCTTCTGATTGCAAAACATCTATCTATTTCAATCAATGTCTACAATAGAAGATCGTAATCATGTTTTATATATGTAGGGGGAGACACACCTCAAGGAGAGACGTGTCCTATGAGAGGACATGTCCCTTGAGTACGCGGACTTCCTTTAGTCAACCGATAATTATCGATGGCTAACATCAAACACTCGCATGCATTTAGCAAACAGCGATTAGAGTATATGAAGTTCGATCATCATTAGATTTTGAATTTTATTCATGCTCAGAAATTCGAATCACTTACTTACAGAAGTTATATATTTAATAAGTAATTTCGATTATATATAAATGATGATGATGCATAAATACAATCATCATTTATATTTGACCGAAGCTACCTTAAATCAACAACTAAGATCAATGAATTCATCGATTAACTACATGTGCATTTTTCTAAAATAGGCTTGAGTTCAGGATACCACGGATTTCAATCATGTATGAACCAATTGTTTAATAAACAATGAATGAAATTTGTTTTGGTCTTCTTTGATGACATACTCATCTACAACAAAACATGGGAAGATCACTTAAGGCATTTCGATGAGGTTTTGAGTATTCTAGAAGCATATTTTCTTTTTGCCTAAGAATCTAATGTGAGTTCGGTACTGATTTTATATTTGGGGCATGCAATCAATGCTAAAGGTGTTCAAGTTGATCAATAGAAGATTTAGGCCATCTTGGAATGGCCTATTCCAAAAACTTCAACATATTTGAAAGGATTCTTCGGTCTTTGCAGCTATTACCAAAGATTTGTGAAGGGTTTTTCTTATTTTGCAGCCCCTATGACTGATTTGACAAAGAAAGGGGCTTTCAGATGATCTAATTCAGCACAACAAACTTTTGACAAACTCAAAGAGTTGATGAGTTCTTGTCCTTTGTTAGCCATTCCAAATTTCTCTCTTCCTTTTGTTTTAGAGTGTGATGCTTTTGGAGAAGAAATTATTAAAGTAATGTTTTATCTTAAAATAGTCAATTAGCTTTTAGGATAGACGTTAGGAATTTCCTTTAATTAAGTCATGTTGACTTTAGATATTTTTCCTATGAGTTGTCATCCTTATCCTTTGTGGATAAGATATTTATCATCCTTATCCTCAATGGATAAGATTTACATTTTTGCTTTATGAGTTGTTACTCTTATCCTATGGGTTGTCATCCTTATCCTTTGTGGATAAAATATTTGTCATCCTTATCCTCTATAGATAAGATATTTGTAATCCTATTTAAGGATGCTTTTGCTCCTTTTTTCTTAATAGATTTTTATGCAATCTTGGTTAACTTTCTATGTGTTGTTTTTGTAATATGGTATTAAAGCTTGAGATTTGTAAATTCTCGGGATTGCTGAGTATGTGAATTCTCCGAACTGTGGCAGTGGCAAATTGCATGCAAGAGACACAAAATAACGTGCCAAAGGAAGCTGTATGGATTTGTACAAGGTTTTTTTTTAAGTTTTTTCAATAAATTCATGGGTCTATTTTGTGATTTTTTGGCAGATTTTTTTTACAAAATTCATGGGTTTTTAATAGTTAAACATTGCATAGGGTTTTAAGACATGTTTTTTGACGTTTTTGTTTTTAAACATAATTTTTCAACTCTTTTTTGACAATTTTTTACAAAATCATGGTTGTTTGTGGAATTTTTGCAAATTTTATCTAGAATTTTTTCAAAAATTTTGCAGATTTTTCGACAATTTTTGCAAGTTTTTTGGAATTTCTAGCAGATTCTTTCCAAAATTATTGCCATTTTTTTTTTAAAATTGTGGGATTTTTACTTTGCTACTCAAGTTTTGCAATTTTTTTCCCAAAAAATTCAATGGTTTTTCTAACAGCAGCAAATTTCTTCGTTTTCCATTGATTTTGGATTGTGGGAGGGATAGCTTCATTGCTCAACATGGAAACAAAGGATGCTCACGATCTTCAAATACAAATGCCTTGATCAGATCGTCCTTGATACATAGACTCGTCCAATAGTCGCAGGTAAAGACTAGGACAAGTTTGATGAGCTTAATCATGAAGTCGTCATGCTTATTAAATTATCAATAATAGATGCAATGCTTCCAGAGATTTGGACGCACATGCGTGATCTGCACGAGACGTCAACCAAAACTTCTACGGAGATTTGGACACACATGCATGAGACGTCAGATAAAGGCACAACCTTCTTCTTGAAGAACATGTTCTCGATCATGATGGACGAGAAAATGTATTTGCAAGATCATTTGATGAGATCAAAGATATTTGTGATCAAATGTTAGACGTAGGTCGCAAGATGGAAGAAGATATGGTGGTTATAATGCTGAAAAGCTTACCACGATCATATGAGCATTTCATCGAAACACTCAACATCACATCTACCAATGTTGACTTGAAGTTTGATAATTTGTGCAACAAACTCTTGCAGCAAGACAGATGGAAGAAACGGTTTGGTAGTAACAGTGATTCACCAAGTGTGGAACAAGCCTTTGTAGCCAAGTACAAGGGCAAAGGCAAGTGGCCTCAAAAGAAAGGTCAAGGAAATGTTGATGATACTTCAAAGAATTTGAAGACTATCACATGTCACTATTGTGGTAAACTTGGTCACATGAAGAAGCACTCTAGAAAGCAAATGGTTGATCAAAAATCCAACTAGGGAGGGCCTCCACAAAAGGCTCATGTCGCAAATCATTTTGAGCAAGAGTCAACCTTCTTTGATTTCATGGCCAAACAAACCAGTAGATCAGTTCAAGTCTTCTGCATGGTACATTGATTCTTGAGTGTCTCGACATTTTACACATAGGAAAGATTGGTTCATTGAGTATATGGCTTGCTTAGATTCAATGATCTTCGATGGTGGTTAGTATACAGTTGTTGGCAAAGGCAATGTTCAAATAACCTCTCAAGGGAAAAATCTTCTTTTCTTCAATGTATACTATGTTTTGGACATGGAGCTCAATTTGCTCTCAGTGAGTTAGATTATGCGCCACTGTCCCAAGTTGAATGTAATTTTTAACACACGCAAGTGCCATATTGTTGACAAGGAGTTCAAGAAAACCATCACAGTTGGCATAGAGGATCATGGTTTGTATCAACTTATTATACTGGAGAGGTTTGAGAGCATGCATTGGCAGCCAAGAGTTCATTTGCTATCAGTACTCTTTGGCATCAACGTTATGGGCATCTCAACCTTCCTTATCTCTCTCAATTGGCTCGCTAGAATATGGTAGAAGGTTTACCTGAAATCCAACAACAAATACAAGGTGTTTGCAGAGCTTGCCAAGCAAGGAAGCAACACAAAACCTTGTTTCCAAATGGACAAGCCTAGAGAGCATTGAGAGTTCTACAGCGGATTCATGTAGATGTATGTGGACCAATGAATACGGCATCGGTCACTCATGCTACATATTTTCTTTTGTTTGTAGATGATTTCAGTAGGAAAATGTGGGTAGTTTTTCTAAAAGAAAAAGCAAATGTGTTTTAAGGAATTCCAAAAATTCAAAGCATTAGTAGAAAAAGAGTTTGGTTGTTCAATAATCACTCTTAGGTCTAATAATGGAGGTGAAATCTCTTCAAATGAATCCATAGACTTTTGTGTTAAACATGGTAGCAAACATCAATTCACAACACCCTATACTCCACAATAGAATGAAGTGGTTGAGAGAAGGAACCGTACTATTACGGAGATGGCCCAATGTATGTTGGAGAACAAGAGTTTCTAAGAAGTTTTGGGCAGAGGCAGTTTACACAATAGTTTATATTCTCAATAGGTCTTCGACATAGGCAATGAAGGAGAAGACCCCAGAGGAAGCATGGTCTAGGAGGAAACCAAAGGTGAGCCATCTAAAGGTTTTCGGTTCTACTACATATGTTTGAATTCTAGATGCCAAAAGAACCAAATTGGACTCCAAGAGTTAGAAGTTAATGCTTATAGGGTATAGTGAAAATCATAAAGCCTACAATCTGATTGACGTGGACACTGACCGCTTAATGTTCAACATGGATGTGGTGATTGATGAAGAAGTTGGGCCTTTTCAACTCTCTTCTAACATCAAAAGTACTGAAGATCAGCCTCTAAAGGCTAAAGATTTAGGTGTCCAGCTCCCATTAGCTACACCTAAACTTTTGGAATCTCCAAGGCAAGTACCAAGGGGGGCTCCAATGATTTTGAACATGTGGAATCTCCAAGGCAAGTACCAATACTAGACAAGAAAACCTGGATCAACATGCAAATGATATAGTACTAGGCAGCTCAAGTCATGATGACTGCACTTATTTGGATGAAGGGGTTTCTACAAAGAGACCCAAGTGGTGGGAAAAACTCGTTGGTGATGCTCGAGATGATGAAAGGGTCCAAGGTTGATCATTCAAAGGCAAGAGCAAGCAAAACACAATTTACTTTGCTCTTATGGCCAATATTTAGGGAGTGTATGAGCCACAAGTGTTAGTTGAGGCAAAAGATAAACCTCAATAAGACTTGGGTTCTTTCAAATCTTCCACCAAGGAAGAAATCCATTGGCTGCAAATGGGTGTACAAACGCAAGTACAAAGTTGATAGTACACTTGACAAATACAAAGCACAATTGGTGGCTAAAGGGTTCTCGCAGAGAGAAGGTATTGATTATGAGAAAACCTTTGCTCCTACAACAAAGATGAGCACCATCTAGTTAGTTCTAGCCATGGTAGCATAGTTTGGATGGAAAGTCCATCAAATGGATGTGAAGAGTGCCTTTCTCAATGGTGACTTAGAGGAAGAAGTGTACATGACTCAGCCTCAAGGTTTTCAGGGTGCAGGAAAGGAGCATCAAGTATGCAGACTGACGAAAGCTCTTTATGGCCTGAAGCAAGCACCTAGGGCATGGTACATAAAAATTGATAGGTATTTGGATCAACAAGGATTCCAATGAAGTCTTTCAGATCCAAATTTATACATCAAAATCATAGGTAATGAAATCATCCTTTTGGTCATTTATGCGGATAACATCATCATTACAGGCAGTGAGGCACATTTGATTGAAGAAATCAAATGTAATTTGTGTAAGGCTTTTGACATGACAGACTTGGGCCTCCTACATTATTGCCTAGGTGTAGACTGACAAACAAATGGTGGTATTTTTATTTCTCAATCTAAATATGCCCGGAGTTTGCTAGACAAGTTCATAATGACAAATTGCAAAATCTTGTCTACACCTATGGAGAAAGGGTTGAAGCTTTCAGCCAAAACCGACTCAAAAGTAATCAATGAGTCAACATTCAGACTAATAGTGGGCAACCTTATCTATCTTACAACCACTAGACCTGATTTGAGTTATGTTGTGAGTTACATTTCCCAGTTTATGACAGTCCCAAAGGAAAAACATTCGGTTGCAATGAAGCGGGTAGTAAGATATGTGAAAGGGACACTTGACTTTGGCATTCTGTATAGCAGAAGCAAAGATCCTAGGCTGGTTGGGTTCACAATTTGGGCAAGTTTTGTTGATGATAGGAAGTCCACTTCAAATATGTTTTCAGTCTTGGTATGGTGTAGTCACATGGACCAAAAAGAAGCAACAGGCAGTAGCTCTTTCCTCGACATAAGTAGAGTATCGAGGAACGTTCAAAGCCGCATGTGAGGCAATATGGCTTTGGAGGATGCTTTTAGACATGCAAATGTCTCAAGTAGGGACTTCATCCTTGTTTTGTGACAATCAAGGGGTGTTAAAACTTGCCAAGAATCCAGTCTTCCACGAGCATACCAAACATGTGGAGCTTCATTGTCATTTCATTAGGCAACTTGTAGAAGATGGATCAGTGATGTTGCAGTATTGTCCAACTGAAGACTAGAATGTATTCTTACCAAGTTCTTGAGTCCTAACAAATTTGTAAAATTTCACGATAAGCTTGGTGTAGTTAGTACTTAGTAGAATGTGCGATTAAGGGAGGGTATTAAAGTAATGTTTTATCTTGTCATAGTCAATTAGCTTTTAGGATCTACTTTAGGAATCTTCATTTAATTTGTTCCTGAAGACCCATTTTGTGCCACTTACATTCTTGTCTTTTGGTCTTGGGACATGTTCCCAAGTATCATTTTTCTCTATTTGATCCAACTCTTCGTTCATTGCACCAATCCAACATTTATCTTTGCTTGCTTCTTCAAAGGTTTTGGGCTCCATTTTGGATAGTAGTGCTACATGACAATCTTCATCATAGTTTTCCATTTTCCTTGTAGATCTACATCTATCTTGAAGAATTAATTCTTCAGGATGGTTCTTTTGCACAAACTTGGAAGGTGTCTTTGGTGTCTTCATGGGAGTCTTTTGTGGAGATTCTTCTATTGTCTCCTCTTTTTCATCTTCTTTGGAGTTCTCATCTTCTTCATCTTCATTACTCATATTTTGTACATCTGGATAGCTTTGTGTGATTTCCTTGAATTGTCTTCCTTCATCAACTCTTACGCTTGCACTTCCAACTATTTTGTGACTTCTTTTGTTGTAGCATTTGTATGCCTTACTCCTTGATGAGTAACCAAGAAAGATTCCCTCATCTGCTCTTGCATCAAATTTTCCCAAGTTTTCTTCATCTCTTCTAATGTAGAAAGTGCTTCCAAAGATCTTGAAGTACTTGACAATTGCAGGCCTTCCTTTCCAAAGTTCATAGCGTGTCTTGTCATTGTTCACTCTAATTTGTGCATGATTTAAGATGTAGACTACTATGTGAATTGCTTCCTTCCAAAAGGAATCTTCTATTTTTGATTCATTGAGCATTGCTCTTGCCATTTCTTGGACTGTTCTATTCTTTCTCTCTACAACCCCATTTTGTTTAGGGGTTCTAGCTGCCAGAAAGTTGTCTTTTTATCCCATGTCTTATGCAGAAATTTTTGAATTCAGTTGATGTAAATTCTCCTCCTTGGTCTGATCTAAGGCACTTTATCTTGGTATTTGCTTCATTTTCAACCAACTCTTTAAAAGCTTTGAATTTCTCAAAGGCTTCAGATTTTTCTTTTAAGAATGCAACCCAAGTCATTCTTGAATAATCATCAATTAGAAGCATGAAGTATCTCTCTCCATTCATACTCTTGGTTTTGGTTGGTCCACAAATATCGATGTGTATAAGTTCCAATGGCGTTGATGAAGAGTGTTCTTTAGGCTTGAAACTTGATCTTGTTTGCTTTCGAAGTTGGCATTCCTTACAAATGATGTTGGAAAGCTTTGCAATTCTTGGCATGTCTCTTACCACATCTGTCTTACTAACTTTGACAATATTATTCAAGTTGAGGTGGCCTAGTCTTTTGTGCCACAACCAACTCTCATCCTCTTGTACCAAGTTACAGCTCTCACAATTTCCTTCCTTTAGAATATACAAATTGTCTTTCCTTTCAGCTTGTGCAATTAGTTTTCCATCCTTCTTGATTTCACATGTTTTAGAAAGAAAAGTAACACTATGTCCTTGATCACAAAGTTGGCTTACACTTAGCAGATTTTCTTTTAAGCTTTTAACATATAAGACATCTTCAGTTTTTGTTCTACAATTATCTAGGGTGAGAGTTCCTTTTGCTTTTATTTCTTTTCTCGAGTTATCACCAAATCTTACCGTCCCTTCATCAGATGGTTCAAAGGGGATGAACTTGCTTTTGTCACCTGCCATGTGCCTTGAGCACCCACTATCAATATACCATCTATCCTTTCTATTTTCTGCATATAGGGCTGTTTGAACAAACATGGATTTCTCCTTTTTCTTCCAAACTTTAGATGGCATTTCTTTCATTTTCATGGACTTGTCTTCTTCCTTGTTTAGTTTTGGAGAATTTTCAAAAACTGTCCTACACATTTGTGCTTTGTGCCCAAAATTATTACAGTTGTAACAAATGCTATTAAAGTCCATTAAGGATGTGAAAGGATTATAATTACTCGTAATGTAGCTAGGAACATTCTTTTCTTTATTTTTACAGTTTAAGGCCTTGTGGCCAAACTTGTTACATAGAAAACAATAGCCATTAAACGCATAAGAGTGCCTAGTGTTAAATCTTCTTTTAAAATCAGCACCTATCCAATCTTCTTCATTTTGCTTTGAGAAGGTCTCGGTTTCTTCTTTGGAATTTGTGATATTCTTGGATTGTCTTTCAAAGCTGCCCCCTATTTTATCATAAAAGAATTTTTGAGCCTTCATGAGATCATTCAAGTTGTGGAGCTTTCATCAAATTTTGTGTGTTGCTCCTTTGTCTTTTTCAATTCTATCTTCAGCATAGCAATTTCTTGCTCCAACTTGTCACACTCCATCTCTTTAGTGCTGAGCTTGTTCTTCATTTCATCTTCACTTCTTTCAGCTTTCATAAGAAGAGCCCTCAAGTCTTCAATAGTTCTGCTTGATTCCTACAAGATTTTTGTCATTTCATTGATTTTTGTTTTGTGCTTGGTGACTTTCCTTTTTAAGGTTTCATTTTTCTTGTAAGCATACTGAAGTTCTTCCTCAAGATCCGTTTCCTCTTCTTCATTGCAATCTTGTTCATTTTCTTCTTCATGTTTGTTGTTTGTGACTACTTCTGCCATGAATAAGATTTCCTCCTCATCATTGCTTGGGTAATCATCACTTTGTTCTTCATAATTGCTAGAATCTTTCTTTGAGTAAAAACTCTTTTTGTATTTTTGAGATTTCTTCTTTGAGTTATATTTGGAATTCTTCTTTCCCTTTTTCTTGGTGTAGATTTATTTTTCATCTTCACTAGAGTCACTATAAAAATTCATAGTAGAAGATCCAAAATTTAGAAGGAAAGGGAGATCAAGTAATTCTCGGGCTATGGTTTCTTTTTTGGGTTGTTATGGTGTTTCGTTTTGCTGCCGATCCGTGGGTCCCATAGGCTGTTTGGCCTCGTGGACGTTATTAAAAGTCTTCATTCATTCATTCAATGTCCAATCTTCCCACAATTGATGCATTTAAAGGGAAATTTTCCTTTATATTTTTCTTTTCCTTTCTTGAGCTTTCCCATGAAGAAAGCTTTTGCTTCATCATTTAATTTATCACTATATTCTTCATGTTTGTTTTTGCCCTTTTTGGATGCTTTGAATGAAACTTCCTTTTGTGGTGTTCTCCCATCAATCCTCATTCGTAGGCAACAAGAATCCCATGTAGTTCATCTTTTGTTAGCTGGTCTATGTTTGTCAATTCTTCCAATGCTGCTACCTTGGCCTCAAATTTTGTGGATAGAGATCTTAGTATTTTATCTATAATAAAATCATCAGCAATATCTTCACCAAGTCCTCTCATAATGTTCACTATTTCATCAACACGAAGAAAGTATGATGCTATGTCTTCATCTTCATTCATCTTGAGAGTCTTCATCTTCCTTCAATGAGTTTGCAGCTTTGCCTTCTTTACTTTGGCATCTCCTTCATAGATGTTTTGAAGCTTGACCCATATCTCTTTTGCTGATTTGCAACGCATGACCTTTGTAAATTCAGAATCTGTTAGGCTGCAAAGAAGAGCATGCTTTGCTTTGGCATTGTTCTCACTTCTATTTTTCCCAACTTGATCCATCAAAGGGGTTGTTGGAGGTGTATACCCATCAACAACAAATTACCATACATCAAATCCAAGGGCATTCAAATATGCTTCCATCTTGATAATCCAAAATGCATAATTAGTCCCATCAAAGATGGGTGCTTTGACTGTATTGTTATGATCTGTCATTTGTGCTCTTAAGGACCTCCTTCAAGCAGTTAGGCTTTCAAGAAGGACCTTGCTCTGATACCAATTGAAGAGCACTAAGATTTACTGAGAGCGGGGGGTGAATCAGTAAATCAACAAACACTTGTATTTTTCAATTTTTAAACCCTTTTAAACTTCAATACAATATCAACTTCTTAATATGAAACCAATGCTATCAAGATGACTCCAATTAAAAAATGATTAAATGATTTATACAAAAAGTAGGTGCTAAGCTACTTGAATATTGAATAAGAATTGTTTAGTAGGTTCAAACCTACAAGGAGCACCAACCCCTTAAATTGGTTTAGTAGGCACTTGACCTACAAGGAGCTTCAACCCCTAATGCAAGGCACCAACCTTGACTTGATGGTGTAAGATCTACACTCTCCCAATCCTCTAATATGTTTTATGTGACAAATAATCTCACTCTAAGCCCACACAAGAAGATGGGTTATGATATGAACTACCTTTAATCTTAACAACCACACCTTCAAGTCTGAAATGAATGACAAATATATACTTTGTTCTCGGATAGCATCTCTTGACAAATCGCATCACTTCATTTGTGTGTGTTAATCTTTAATTTTCTCTTTCAAATTTTTTAACACTTTTAACACATTACCTTGCAGCCGCCTGTAGGATATTAAGGGATACATCTTTTTAAAAATAGAGACTTTTGAAAACACATCTCAAAAAGTTGTATCCAAAAGTCACACATAGAAGTTTCTGAAGAACACGTCTCTTAGAGAAACATGTCCTTTCAAGACATTTGTATCTGTTCAAAAAGAATGTCCCTTCCAGCTTCGAAAATTAGTGAACAGACGCATCATCAAAACACGTCTCCAAACTTCTTTTAAAACTACACGTCCTTTAGTTATGAACATGTCTCTAGAGAAGCAAAACAAAGAAACACGTCTATAGATTTTGATCAGCAAGACACGTCTTTTGAAAAAAAAACGCATCCATAAATTTTGATTAGTCAACATTTGTCTTCTTAACAATCAATCACAACATTTCATTGATCACGCCTTTATCAAATTTTTGTTCTCCAGTTTTAACAATTCGTTCTTTATCTAGTAAATGCCTTCAATGATCAGTTTTAGAACTTCAATTCAGATCTGCAGACTTCAAATTATTTAATATGACTTTATGCAGAACACCTCAGCAACCAATCTTCAGATTTCTGACTTCGATTCAGTCAGTATGTCTTAAAGCAATCTTCAGATTTTCTGAAAGAGCTCGAAAGACAATATACTCTATGATCTTCAATAAGCTTGACCAAAATTTTGAGTGATCGGACTAGGATCTTTAGACTGAATATACATCATGTCATGTGTTTCATTTGACATCAATGACAATTCTTCTAACACCAAGCTTATTCAATTAGATGCTCTTCTACAATTCCTAGTTCTAAGGGTCCAACATTGGCAGCTCCATTGCCTTAATAGACGTAAGCCTAAGACAAATCTCCTTTAGCTAGTGAGTCTCCCTCCAAACCAAAGCAAAAGAATAATTAGAAATCCACAACTCCCTCTCTTTCTTCTAAGTTTGATGAGTCAAATGTTGGCAAAGGTTAAAGGTTTTGGAGGAAGCCACGTAGTGCCACAAGATCTCATCTCCAAACTGTTGACGGGTGTTTTATGACCACACCAACACAGTATAAAATGTCTAACGGTCACCCTATTCTGTCTTGATCAAAGTATTTCGCATGCTAAAATCACGTGAAAGATCATGCGTTCAACTCCAAGGTTGCTTATGTCGCGAATAGACTCAATTGGTTGATGTGAATATGTTGGGTATTCCAAGGGGACTTACACAATTTGTTCAACTTTGCGAAGCAATTAAGACACGAATGATTTGACAATGATGCTCTCATTCCTAAGTTAACTGGGAAAATATTGAATTTAAAAGGAATAGGGGTAGGGATTCTACAATCTATCTCTAAAGGGTGTAATGCGAGGATTGACTTCAACAATCTTCAAACCAGACTTTGCTTCGCCTCCCTTCGGACAACTTCGACAAAGTTGGTGCAATCTTCAAAGGATGAGTAAGATGTTCAAATTATGATTCAGCATGCACACACCATCACAACGATGCAAGTGAACATACGAATCACAACCGAAGTTAAGTACTAATACTCTAGTCGACCACACAAGGCGAACTTACCATCAGCAAGCCCACTAGTGGTATGGATGAAAGAAGACTTGCTCAAACCAAACGGCACACTCCACAATTAACAACTACTTGCATGGAATTGAAATCTATCTTATTCTATCTACTTGAATCAGAAAGCTGAAAAAGCCTTGTCAACCACTCACAACGAAAGAGAGAATCACCAATCAATGAAGTTCTTTATATTATGAGAGTTCCCCACAACAACCTTTTACAAAAGCTTTCAAAGGGAAAGCTTTTCTTTCCTTTTCAAACTAAGCTAACTTCTAGCTCTACTCTCTATTTTAACCTCTATTTCCAATTTTGTCTAGTCTCTGATCTAATTTCTAATTTGATCTAATTCTATTACAAATGAGGGGGGATGCCCCTTTTATATCAAGCCCAGTCCAATGGACAGCTTAGATTCAAATACAATGCAAGGCTCAAATTGAGCTACCTAAGCCCTGATTAGGGTTCTAGCCCTAAAAACCACCACTGAGAGGAATGGGGCAATGAATGCACTGGAGATTCTCCACTCCTTTGCAAGAACCACTATCTGCAATCAATGCACATCATCTCCCTCCAGAAGATCATCATCTAGAAAGGCGTTTCCTCTCTCCATTTCGTTGGCTGCAAACTTGATGAACCTGGTCAACACTGCCTCAACTTCCTAATCTGAAATGGGAGGAATGTGATCCAATTGAAACTCCAATACTGTAACTATTTGCCCATGCCGGGCACAAGATTTCTTCCAGGCAACAAGGGCGTCCTGGGTGTTCTAAATAATACTGGAGAACGTAGAGGTGTTCTCGAAATCATCCTGGACAAAGGCCTTCACGTCAGAAAAGAATGGTGTTAATCTATTCTTCAGACCATCTGCAGTTACCTCCTTAGAAGTCAGACTCTTGGCAAAGATAGCCTCCAACGTATTGAGGACTCCATCAAAGATGTTTGTCATGGCCTTTCTGACCCTAACCGAATCTGCCTGTGATGCATCATAGAATCCCCGGCCCGTGACCACTAAAGAGTACCACCCGGCGAAGTCATATCTATCCCCTTCCTGAATCACACCTCCCTCAACCAAAACCTATAGAGATGTGTGCATCAAAGCTCCTAAGCGAAGAACCACTCTCGTTTGATAGATACGAGCCTCACCCCAAGCATGGTTAACTGCATCCATTCTTGCTATAATGTCGGAGGCTTGCCGATAGGCATGTGCAAGATCCTCCATAAAAAAAATTGTTTCCTCCATTCTTTTCAAATCTTCTAAGCCACTGATTGACTCTCTGGGCAATTCGGCTGGAAGCTCAATTGCCATATTTTCTTGCCCACAAGGACGGGACAAGTGTTGCACATAGCCAATCAATGTTTTGTGCTCTACCTTCAATTTTTTATATTTTCCCTCGATATGGAGCAATCTATCCTTGAGTGCCTGGTATGAATTGTCGCACTCCTCAACCACTTGTGCTCCAGTAGGGAGGCCAAGTTCCATAGTCGTAATCACATAATTTTCCGAAATAGCCTCATTTTGATCACACTCCACTCTAGGCACTGCCACATGCAACGTCCGAGAGCCATCCTCATCTGTTGAGATTTTAGAGAACTTTCTAGCCTTTTTCTTTTTGGAGGTGCACTGATCCTACTCAACAATTCTTCCATCTCAGTTGCAGGATCAGTCTCATCAACAGGATCATGTCTCATCCTGTCCCTTAGCCATTCTAGCACCTCCTGCCGTAAGTCTGAAATAACGAAAGGTTGCTCAACTTCAGCCTCCACCTCATGAACTTCCTCCATGCCACCGTTCTGACAAGGTTCATCATCGTCTATAGGCTCAGTATCTCCTGAGCTCTGTGCATCTTGATCTGAAGTAGCATCATCCTCAAGAGCTGCCTCAATCTCCTGCTGAAATTGAGTATCAGTGGCCACCCCTTCATCTGTCTCTTGCTGATTTTCCTCCCTAGGCATGTTGATGCTTCGGCCCACTGACTCTCTACGAGGTGGTTGACTTGCCACTTGCACTGCATGTTCTGCATTCAATCTTTCTCTTTGATCAGCAAACAGTGACACTTCCTGCATACTCGAAGAATGTGCCCGTGATGGTGTATGCGTGGATTCTTCCATTCTTAGAGGCTCAAGTCAGACTGGTTCCTTTCCTCGTGGCTCCGGAGCTTGATCAACCTGCCTTCCCTGCCTAGCCGTCGGTGATCTGTGATCTCCCATCAAATTGTAAGTAAGGGGGATTGATTTGCCCTTCAATCGGCTCACATGCCTCTCTACCCAGCTCCGTGTGAATGTCAAGATTGGGATACAAAGTGTATCCAAGTCAGTAATCTCTGGCTCCGACCAATCCGGGAGTGGTAGTGGCGTGTCCCTTACTGTTTCATAATCAATTTGTACAACATTTATATCTTCTTCAATTTGGTCTGGCACTGGGACAATCTCGCATTCCCTAATCATCCCCAACGGTATCCGTGAAAACATCCTCCTCCTAACCTCAATCTCATCCACTGCACTTGCCCAAAAGTCTTCAATCTGCGCCTTATGCCTGAACTTTTCAGACAATATCCACCTGATGTTACTGTGGGGATCATAGTGTTGCCTACTGGTATGGTATGAAAGGTGGAAGAACTGGAGTTCATCCTCTGCCTCCCTTGCTACTTGTAGCGATGGACAGACTTCGTCGGAATTCCCCATGGTAATTGGGAATCCAAGCCCACCTTTCTTCTTCTTTTGAATTTTATCATAGGCAATAAGTTGCCTAGATATCTCCAGCATCACAATTTTGTTTGTGGGATACCGAGGCAATCTGTATGGATAGGAGGAAAATCCTTGCAGCCTGATGTAGGTGAACTTCAGAAACTGGATAAACCAACATCCGAACTTCTCAATCAGCTCCTGTGCCTCTCTAGATATTCTATTGTGAGTTCTTTGCTGCAAGGTTCTCATTATGTGCATCGTGAAGGCGTCATTGACCCTCTTGTAGTTGGAGGTGCTTGTCAAATGTAATTGAGGACAAGCCTCATGTATTTTAAATTGATGGGAGCCACACCCAATTGGTTCCTTATATGAAATCCCTCTATACTTTGTCATTTGGGCCAGCATGTAGACAATGTAAAAGCTCACGTAGAATTTTTTTGTCCTCCTCAAACCACGGAGTTGCTCATGTAAGTTGTCACTGATCATCAGTGCCCAATCTACGTAGTCCTTTCCTTCCAGCACCAAGTTGATATAATAAAACATCCAAGGTTCAAAGATGAACGCTTGGGGGCACCCTCCAACTCTGCTCAACATCATTATTAAGTCACAAAACTCCTGCCTCAAATCTTTTGAAATTATTTGATTAGGCAGCTTTGTGCGAGTTGGCTTGGGTTTGTTCATCCACCTAGAATTTATCAAGTCAACACATCGATCAAACGTGGATGAGTACATCTTTTCAACCCTCTCCCTTGTTTTGTAGATCATCTTTTCATGGACCGGAATTCCAAATGCCTCCTCAATTGCCTCTGGCGTAAGGTTGGCCAATATCTTTCCATCTGGCGAAATAATAGTCCTCTGCTCAATGTTGTAATAGTTGGCACATTCCATGATCAGCTCCGGACACTGGATGGCTGGAGGGAAACTAGCAGCTGCATAAAGTCCGCTCCTTACAATGTTATGCGAAGTAACTGACGGGTGATGACCTCCAGTCCCCATTATTCTTCTCCTGAAAGTCTCCAAGTTGAACAAGCCAATGTTTGTGTCACTCAGTTTGCCCAACCTTGAAGAAAACTTTGACTCCAGCAAGAAGAATTTGCTCAACTTCTTTATCACTACCTGTCTTGATGTGCTTGCTCTTGTGGACTCATCGTGGTTCCCTCTTCTTGCAGCTCTTTTGCTTGATTCAACCATTCTGCAAAAATACAAGAGGGTTATTAAAAAACGGGTTTTAGGAAAACAATGCCATTTTGAGGATGCTAGCAGATTTTCAAATTAAAAGGCTGCAACACTTTGTCATTTTCAGCGGCAAACCTCAACACCCTTGTTTGCTTCAACACTCCGAAATTTCTCTACTTGCAGCAACACAATGTCAAATGCCCGGAGATATTTGCTTGCAACAATTCAGAAGTCTCAGCACCTGTAACTCTTCCCTTCAAGTTCGTACTTCAGCTACTTAAATCTTCTCTTTGCAAAATCACGCTTTCAGCAACTTGAACCTTGGCAAATCAAGATCGTACCTCAGCAATTCAAGAAGCTTCTTGTTTCAAATCGCACTTCTCAACATTCAGCAACTTGGGACTTAGAAGTTTGCACTCTCAGCAACTTCACTCTCTTCACAAGCTCGATTTCTTCAGCAACTTGAGAAGTTTCTATCTCTGCAAACTTTTACTTCAGCAATTCAAAACCTCCCTTTGCAAACTCGTACTTCTCAGCAACTTCAAACTTTCAACCCAAATTCGAATTTCTCAACAACTTGAGAACTTCTTCCTCAAATCATACTTTTTAGCCTCAGAGAATACTTTGCATTCAACAACCTGTGAGAGATATGAAAAGAACTTGAAATCTTATAGCTAGGTCGAATTCTGGAAGAGGCTAAACTTAGCAAATTTTTGAATTCCATTTTCCCTCCCCTGCTAGTTGCAACACTTGTCACTTGGAGCATCAGAATCTTTAACTTCTAGAATTTTGAGAGTTCATCATCCCTGCACAGGCCTGCTTCATTACATTTGCATTTTTTTAAAATATTAAATCGATATCCTCCGTGAACAATTTCATTTCATCTGGCTAAGTCATTTGATTTCACGCTTGCCTCGGCAAACTTATTCCATTCATCCAGTTCAATTCTCAAGCAAAAACACTTTGTGAAAACATATTCATCTCATTTGCCTCAGATAAAATTTTAAATTTGCCTTAGGAAATTCACTAAAACAGGCACCGGGCAAAGTTCTCTGTCAAAACGAGGAAATTCATTAAAACTGGGACCGGGCAAAGTTCAATTCTCAAGCAAAAACACTTTGTGAAAACATATTCATCTCGTTTGCCTCAGATAAAATTTTAAATTTGCCTTAGGAAATTCATTAAAACAGGCACCAAGCAAAGTTCTCTATCAAAATGACATGGGCGAGGTGTGGAACAAGTTCAAACCAGCTCACAGTTGGAAATGTTAGATACCCAGAAGAAAATTCCCTTTAGAATTCATCGTTTTCATGTGTATCTGGACGAAGGGGACATTTAATTTTTATTATTTTGAAAAAATAATAAAATTGCTAAGGTTCACTCATTTTTATTCTGGACGCATTCCATACCTGCAATCTTCAATTTTTCTGCCTTGTCGTTTTCCTTGATTTTCCTGAAAAAGAATTCCTTCCTGGCTTTGGGCGCATTTCATCTTGCTCTTGGAAATTTCCAACTTCATCACCCTAGGCGTATTTCCCACCTTTGAAAATGCCTTAGACAAATTTGAATTTATTTAATTTACCCATAAGGGGCGCATTTGAGGGTATGAACTTCCATTTTATCCTTCCTTACCTTTCCACACCTAGACTTCCTTGCCTTAGACTTAGCAATTTTCCTCCTCAAGTCCCAACTCCTTTGGGCGCATTTCACATGGTGAAAAGGAACTTGTTCAATCTTAGGTGCTTTTCACTTAGTGGGAAAGATTTTATTACACTTAGAATATTTTCAAAATCACGTCCCCTTTGCCTTGGGCGCATTTCATGTGTCATGAGGGGAACTTTGAGTGCATTTCACCTAGTGTGAGGGAATTTGCTTAACCCTTGGAGCGGATTTGCTATGTGGTGCTTCCACTTGAAGGCGCATTTGAGGGGGTGGGGAGGAATTTCCCACGCCTTAGTGACTTTTCACCTCCCTTTTAATCTCTATGGGCGCAAATAGCATGTGAAGAGGGAACTCATGGGCGCATTTCACACTTGCCACTTCCACATGAGGGTGCAATTGAGGGGTGGTGAAGGAACTTCCACCACGCCTTAGAAACTTTTTCATGCCTCTTCACTTGTGGGCGCATTTCACCTATGCTCAAGGAATTTTTGGGCGCATATGACATAGGGAGAAGGAATTTCCCCAAGCCTTGGGCGCATTCAGCCTAGGCTACTTCCATTTTCAACCCTTGAGGGCGCATTTCACCTAGTGTGAAGGAAATCTTGGGCGCATTTCACACCATGAGGGGAAATTTTATACTTAGCAATTTTTTATCAACTCTCTCCTATGCCTTGGGCGCATTTCAGGTAGTGGGAAGGAATTTCTCATGACTTAGAAAATCTATCATCAAGCTTTCTCTCATTAGGGCATATTTCTTGATTTCTCCTGCCAGTCTTTTATCTATAAATTTCCAACACCCTAGCCATGCCTTGCCCTTCTATTTTTAGCAGATCTGGAGAAGTGTGGACTTCCATGCATTTTTCATCTGTTCTGAGCTGGAGCAAGCGTGTTTGTGCCTCTACAGACTTTGTCACCTTGTTTATACCCTCTGTCCATACTGGTATGCCATTTTTAGCCGTTTGCTATTTTTAGCAAACACTAAAATTGATTAATCTTCGTAGCTCCGTTTGACCTGAAATTTGCCCCAATTGTCCTTAGTGATTTAAGTGCCTCGTTCACACCCTCTTCTGGCACCAACATGCTATTTATAGCCGTGAAGTGACTTACTAAAAATAGTAAGTATTCATATTGTGCTCAAATTTTGCCAGTAGGCAACCTGAAAGATGTTGATCATGGTGGTGTACCTCGTTTCGACAACTCTGTATTTCATTCCCTCATTTTTAGGCCTAACAGTGGAAACCCTAATCTGACTTGCATGTGCCCTGAACTGTTTCCATTTGACTTGACTTTTGTAGCTTGTTGCTCTGCTTGCTAAACTGAAGTGTTGGGTAGCTACTGGAATGAAACTGCTATTTATAGAAGTGTCCGGAAAGCGATCAATCTAATGTCGAATGAGTTTGCATGTTAGATTGCCCGTGGGATCTCAAAAAACCCAGAAAAACCCAAAAAATTGGTCAGCATGCGGGCACTGACTAAAAATAGTAAGTCCCTGAAAAGTGATCCATTTTGCTTGTCAGTCGCACCACTACAAAGCTCTCGCAAAACCCATAAGGAATATCCGGACATGCGTTGAAAAACTCTGCATTCAAACCCTAAAAATAGTCTTTGAAGGTTGTACCGCTGAAAGTCATGGTCTTGATTTGCATGTCACTTCACTACGAAGGTCTTGAAAAACCCAGATATATTCTCCAATCATGCATTGGAAAATCATATGTTCAAACCCTGAAAATGGCTCCTGAAGCATGAACTGCTAAAAATAGCCAATTGTCAGAATCTGTTCAAATTTCTCGTGCAGGCACCTTGAAGTTACCTGGATGTGTTGATGCAGTCAGAATCCCGAAATCTTGAGGAAAAGGCCTCATATTAGGTACTTACTAAAAATAGTAAGTTGTCAAATTTTAGTAAAAATTCAGTGGAATCCTGTCTTGAGCCTTCTGATTGTATTGCTGCTCTCAGATTTCTCTTTGATAACCCTATTTGACCTCAAACAAGCTTGAAGGATAGAAAACCCTAATTTAACAAACTTGGCCAACATTTCAACCTAGGTCAAATGACGGGACATCCCCGGAGGACAAAAGACCAGAGAGAGAAAACCAAGGCCAAAAGACTAGAATGGAGCAAAAATTAAGGGGTCCCCATCTTGGATGGGGTGATGTGTGAAAAGGTCACAACACAAACCTTCTTCCACAAGAAAAGGGCAAGCCCATTTTGCATGGGCTGTAATGTCCCCATTTTTAGCCATACGCTCTTTTGTGCTCTTCAACCTATTCCGAAAGCCCGTAGGCTCGTTGAGGTGAAATCAAAGTTTCTTTGTTTGGAGGTTTTTTTGGTATTTCTCGGAATTTACTATTTTTAGTAAATTCTATTATTGGTAGTGAATAGTTGCCAACGCTTCAATAAGTCATCTTTAGTTGGAGTAGTTGCTTGGGTTTGATTTTTGGCTTTTTAAAAGCATTTTGGTGAAATAATATATTTCAAGGCATTAATGTTTTAATTTCAAGTTCACCCCTTGGCCTAGCTCATTAACTTTAAGTTGTGTTTAAAAGGTGGCCATGAAGGGGGACGCCTTCATGAAGGAAATATTAAACATTTAATAAAGTTCATTTATGCTTTGAAGCGGACGCCATTCTAAGGGATTTAATATTTATGAATTTTAAATTATTTCAAAAGGGAACTTTTGGTGTCCCATTCTTGGAGGAGTTTTGGGAATTTGAAAAGTCACCTCTTTTTCTATAAAAGAAAAGTTTTGCTCTGGCTCTTATCATCCATGAACTTATGCTAATGTTATGTTGTCGAAATGACATCTTGGTTTTTACTTCGAGGGATGCTTACCTCCTAGTTTCAATCCAATTTCGTGTTTGAAAGATAACACCTAGTTGGCCTTCTTGCTGCTTCTCATCCAAACTAGCAGATTGAGCTTCAAAGTTGAAGAATTTTAGTGATATTTTCAATTTGTATGTTGCTTATACAGCTGAAGCTGATTTTTGCGAGCATCTTTTTGAATAAATTTAATTGTGTTCTAAGTATTGAAGATTCGTGTTTGTTGACCTTGGGCGACCCTTTCCATGGAAGCTGAGATTTAAATTCAAAGAACTTGATTTTTAAGAGAAAAATCGCCCTTGTAGCCAGGTCGTACCCTCTTAAAGCACATTGGAATTCGTGCCAAATAAATGAAGGGGTTTTGATGTTTTTTGTTTTGTTCTTGGGGCCATACTTCTTGAGAGCCTTTGCAAAAGATTTCAGTCAATTCAGAGGAAATTTGGTGAAGTGAAGTTATGAGCATTTAAATGAGTTTACAAGTTGTTGGTTATTCATTTCCAGAATTGCAGATTTATATCAGACTTGTTTCAATTTGAATTTCTAGTCTTTTCTTCATCAATTATTGATTGATATCTAACATGGAATTGTCCAGTTTCTTGGTGCTTTGAAATCATTGTAATATTCATGTAATTTGCAACTCTTTCTCATATTGTAAAACTATAAACAGTAGTATTGTTCCAGTTTATTATTGCTGCAACTATTTCTTAATTTCACATTAAGCAGCCCTGGATGGTATACCGCCAGTGTGGAGAAACGAATTGTTTAAGATTTCTTGTACCCACTGTCAAGTGGTGAATTCTCACTCTTGAGTGGATGTCTGCCGCAGTAGATGAATTATTTTATTTGTAATTTCATTCCCCCCATTGTTTTAGTGGAAGTGTGGAAAATCTCTCATGGCTGGTTATCCGCGTAAGTTCTTTTAGTTTTGTAATTAGTACTCCACCATATGTTAGCACCTCACCTTCTAAAAGATCTTGTGTGCACATTCTTGGTGTTGAATTTAGTTATTCTCTCTCAATTGTAATCAATTCAGTTATGGAGTTAATTAGATCCTAGGGATCCTCTGACCATATGCCCGCCCCTCCTCTCTCATCGGGTCTTAGGGTGCATTCTTGGTTAGAGTGACCATTTTGCATCGTTTGATTTGAAGCTAACCTTAACGGGTGCATGGTTGCATTGTATTTGAATTGAAAAAATCAAGAAAAAAATTGAAAGGATATCTTTCAGTGGTATCAAAGCCAAGATCCTGCCATCTTGTGAAAAATGGAGCTCAGTTGTCAAAAGAGTGACAAAAAAATCAGATTCTACACCAAAGGTCAAAACTGAATTCAATTTCGAATTTCAGAAGTATCGAAGATGTTACGTTATCTGAGGTCCCGAAACTGTGAGAAGTCAGATGTGAATATGGCTTCTGAAAAGGAAAGAAGTTTGGCAAGGTCACTTACCATTGCAGGTGCAAGGCTCAATGAAGAATGTCAAACAAGAGGCGAAGAAGTGAGTATATTGTCCGAGTTGGAATATCGTTTGAGCCAAGTCCAACAATCTCCTACTGAATTATTGAATAAGGCATTATCTCCAACAATAACTACTTTGATTCATCCCTATTGGATAGAGCATCCAGAGGAAGAAATAAGTTTGTTGGTCACTTCATGCTTTAGTGAAGTTATAAGGATTGTAGCACCATTGATGCCTTATGAAGATGAAATTATGAAGAAGATTCTTCATAAGATTGTTGAAAATTTCCAAGATCTTGAAGAAACTTGTAGCAATCAATTTCCTAGAAGAGCTGCTATCTTGAAGACATTTTCAGATCTCAGTGCAAGTAACTTGCTGATTGACTTGAAAATGCATAATCAGATTGATCACTTGATCTACTACCTTTTCATATCCACTTGGAGTGAACAAGAAGAAAGTGTTATGGCAGCAGTAAGGAATATTCTTGTTCTCACTATTAAAGAGGTAGATGAAATTCCACCGAATGTCCAATCACTCTTTTTGGAAGTATATGAACAAAAAGAAAAACTTTATGCTATTGTTGATATGTTGTTACATGAATTGTTCAATCAATGTGAGGATAAATTGAAGCCCCTTTTAATGAAGACAGTTCAAAATAATGTGGAGAATTCCTTCACTGAAGAAAAGATTGAAATTTGGCATCGCGTGGATTTGGTAGCAGAATCTCAAGAAGAATCTACAAGTGTGCATTTGACCATGTATTCAACAGAAGAGGGTCAAGAAGCAACCATAGTTTCAGGAGAGCATGAAGACTGTGAAATTGGCTCACTTGAATTTTCAGATAAAGAACATGTTGAAAAGGGAAGAGATGAATCTACAGAGTTGTTGTATGAAAAAGAAGATTTCACTAATCAAGAGGAATGTATGGTAGACCTTCAGAATGATTTATTTGAAGAAAATGCGGTTAATGAAGAGTTCATAACAAGTAACCAAAAAGATTTTCTTGTTATGTGTGGGGCTACTAATGATGAAATCAGTAACATACCTATTCATGGAAGGTCCATTGAAGTAGAGAATGATGACATTTTCAAAGCAACCAGCTTTGATGATTCTTTTTTCCAATACAATGATAGTGACATGGATAGTATTGGGTTTGATTATCAAACTACGCCCGTGGAAAGAGTTATAAATGAAGACATCAATTTAAGGGAAAAGAGGAGTGACTCATTCAAAGAGACAACAATCCAAGAGAAGTATGATGAGTTCTTCCCTGTTGATCATTACAATCGGGAATTCATAAGACCATGGGATCCAGGTGTTTTGATACCAAAATGCTTAGGGGAGCAAGTAATGGAATCTTTTGATGATCCATTGCTTGAAGATATTGCTGACAAGCCCTCTATTCAGGAGTTATGCAGTGGAAAGGATGGGAAGGAGGCTGATTTTGAAAATCATGTCAATGAAAATAAATCAGAAAAGTTGTTGTTTGATAAGCAAAGCTTCTTTGTTGATTGTGATCAAGGGCCTAAAGAGCTGCAAGTTTTGAAGGATAACTTATTGGTTTCAAAAGAGAAAATGGTTAAAGTGTTATCAAGAATTGATAGCACCCAAAATGTATTGAAGAACTCTACTAGAAGTTCCAATTTGAAGAGAGACAAAATGGAGTTAAGGATGGAGAGACTCTTTCCAAGATGCAAACCATCAAAGAAGCATTGGAATCAATTAAGACAGATTATTTGCATTTGCTCTTTGATAGGGATAATGCCATTAAGTTTGCAGAGGAGACCTATGATGCCTACGAAGAGAAGGAGAAAGAGGTTGATAGGCTTTGCCTTCATCTTACCCTAGCTCATCATTCTATATGCATAGCAGAGAACCAATCACCTATTGCAGCTACACTTGAGGAACAAGAAGCTAATACAAGGATTATGGAGATCAAGCAAATAGTTGAAGAAATAAATGAACTCCATAATAACGAAACATTGCATAATGCTAAGGAGATTCAATATGTAAATGGTGATTGGAAGGGACATCAAGAGTGTGAACTTTTGAGTTGGGAAGAGAGATTGCCACAAGAAGGAATAGTTTGCAACCATGAGGTGGATGATATGGCTGGTAATGTATGTGGTAATCAGCATGTTACACCTTGTGAATCGACAACTAATGATGGGCATCCACAAGTTGAAGAAGATGTGCATGAGTTCTATGATGACACCAACGAAAGAATGAAGAATTCAAATCTACATCAGCATGTCTTTCAAGCTAATGATGTTTCTTTATTTGAAGTTGGTGCTAACGAGTTCCATGATGGCGAAATCAGCGCTGATAATAATGCTTCCACTTCTCAAGAATTGAATAATCAAGAAATAAGGAGGAATGAGGGTGTTGCTTTTGATTGGTATCAAAGAATTGATAGGCATTCAGATGAAGAATTTTTCCAATCCTTGATGAGGATGTTGGTTAGAGTTATATTAGATTTTATGTTTGCATCAGCTACCTTAAGAGTAACTGATTTCATAATTGAGTTTGATGAAAGGTTCATTGAATCTTTCCAGCAATTCATGTCTCATGATTTTGAATTCAATTTGTTTAGAGAATTCAGATTTGTTGAATACTTCTTGGAGTTTCAAGAAGTAATGATTCAGATGGAATGCATGGATCAAAAAATTCAAGTTAGAGTAGCTCTCTGCCTACGGAATGGTTCTTCCTTGCTTATGGTTTGGGATCCTAGTATCAATATGCATTTGACATTTCTTGGAGTTTGGGACTTTCAGCATATCTTGATGAAGATGATCATGTGTGAAAAGAAGGTATGTTGGAGTGATAGGTGTCGAAACTTTTGTTCTATGTATGCTGCTACTTTATTTATCAGCCATTTAATGAATATTTTTGATCATCAATTGGTGGTTCGAAGAGGAGATTGGGGCAAAAAAATGTTTCTTTGCTGTTTTGGAATTATTAGAGATGATGTTTCCAACTTTGGGCATGAGTAGTTGTGACTCTAGGGACGCTCATTTCCAGTGTTGCAGCAGATGTTCAACTCCTTGCATGTTGATTTCCCTAAAATCAAATTTTGAGTGGTTCACTTCAGATTTCATGTGCAGCTAGTATACTCATTTTTTCTCTTCTCAATCTCTTATCAATGATGGTTTTTGGCTTCAAAAGTGGGTAATGGTGTTTCATAGTGATTCGGATCAGTATTGGATGGTGTTCAAGTTGTTTTCCAGTGGCTTTCTTGGTATAATCTCTTGCACTAGTGTTTAGGGCAGCGAACCTTTGCTTTTGGTTCAACTTTTTGAGACTTTGGTGGGGAGATTAGTGGAAGTTTTCAGAATTTTTCTTGAATATGTCAGAATTACTCAAAGGAGACATAATACATCCTTGTGGAGTTTTGGGGATGCGTCTGCTATGACTTTGCAAAGAGTTGTTTTTCCCTTTGCAATTGGCTATGATGGAGACACATTTGTTGTTATGATTCGGTTTGATTCTTTGAGGAGTTATGTTGATAAGAATATTTTTGAGTTGCTTAGATTATTCTTCATTGTTTTCAGAATGGTGATTGAGATTGACATTGCAGATGTTAATTCCTCAGAGTTTATTGGGCATGAAATGCTAATAGATTTTGATTCCACTCCTTCCATGTTTTTTCAGTTTGAATTTCAGGCATATCTTCTCTTTGAGATTGCAAGGATGGTTTGTGCAGTTCTGGTGCAATGACCTCATTGGTATGATCAAAGTGGAGCAGCAACAGCATGGTGGGGTTTTTCAGAGATGGACATGGGACCTTGGGATCCTATATGTTTGGTGGGATCAGTTTGGAGTGTTGTAGCATTGCTTGACGACAAGCAATTTTGGGAAAGGCGGATTGTAATGTCCCCATTTTTAGCCATACGCTCTTGTGTGCTCTTCAGCCTATTCCGAAAGCCCGTAGGCTCGTTGAGGTGAAATCAGGGTTTCTTTGTTTGGAGGTTTATTTGGTATTTCTCAAAATTTACTATTTTTAGTAAATTCTATTATTGGCAGTGAACAGTTGTCAGCGCTTCAGTAAGTCATCTTCAGTTGGAGCAGTTGCTTGGGTTTGATTTTTGACTTTTTAAAAACATTTTGGTGAAATAATATATTTCAAGGCATTAATGTTTTAATTTCAAGTTAACCCCTTGGCCTAGCTCATTAACTTTAAGTTGTGTTTAAAAAGTGGCCATGAAGGGGGACGCCTTCATGAAGGAAATATTAAACATTTAATAAAGTTCATTTATGCCTTGAAGTGGACGACATTCTAAGAGGGATTTAATATTTATGAATTTTAAAATATTTCAAAAAGGGAACTTTTGGCGTCCCATTCTTGGAGGAGTTTTGGGAATTTGAAAAGTCGCTTGTTTTTCTATAAAAAAAAAGTTTTGCTCCAGCTCTTATCATCCATGAACTTATGCTAATGTTATGCTATTGAAATGACATCTTGGTTTTTACTTCAAGGGATGCTTACCTCCTAGTTTCAATCCAATTTCATGTTTGAAAGATAACACCTAGTTGGCCTTATTGTTGTTTCTCATCCAGACTAGCAGATTGAGCTTCGAAGTTGAAGAATTTTAGTGATATTTTCAATTTGTATGTTGCTAGTGTTTATGCAACTGAAGTTGATTTTTGCGAGCAGCTTTTTGAATAAATTTAATTGTGTTCTAGGTATTCAAGATTTGTGTTTGTTGACCTTGTGCAACCCTTTGCATGGAAGCTGAGATTTAAATTCAAAGAACTTGATTTTTAACCAGGCTGTACCCTCTTAAAACACACTGGAATTTGTGCCAAATAAATGCAAGGGTTTTGATGTTGTTCTTTGTTTTGTTTTTGGGCGCCATACTTCTTGAGAGCCTTTGCAAAAGATTTCAGTCAATTCGGAGGTAATTTGGTGAAGTTATGAACATTTAAGTGAGTTTACAAGTTGTTGGTTATTCATTTCCATAATTGCAGATTTATATCAGACTTGTTTCAGTTTGAATTTTCAATTTTTTCTTCATCAATTATTGATTGATATCTAACGTGGAATCGTCTAGTTTCTTGGTGCTTTGAAATCATTGTAAATTCATGTAATTTGCAGCTCTTTCTCATATTGTAAAACTGTAAACAGTAGTACTGTTCCAGTTTATTATTGCTGCAACTATTTCTTAATTTCACATTAAGCACCCCTGGATGGTATACCGCCAATGTGGAGAAATGAATTGTTTAAAATTTCTTGTACCCACTGTCAAGTGGTGAATTCTCACTCTTGAGTGGATGTCTGCCGTAGCGGATGAATTGTTTTATTTGTAATTTCATTCCCCCCACTATTTTAGTGGAAGTGTGGAAAATCTCTCATGGTTGGTTATCCGCCTAAGTTCTTTCAGTTTTGTAATTAGTACTCCACCATATGTTAGCACCTCGCCTTCTAAAGGATCTTGTGTGCACATTCTTGGTGTTGAGTTTAGTTATTCTCTCTCAATTGTAATCAATTCAGTTATGGAGTTAATTAGATCCTAAGGATCCTCTGATCATATGCCCGCCCCTACTCCCTCATTGGGTCTTGGGGCGCATTTTTGGTTAGAGTTACCATTTTGCATCGTTTGGTTTGAAGCTAACCTTAACGGGTGCATGGTTGCATTGTATTTGAAATGAAAAAATCAAGAAAAAAATTGAGAGGGTATCTTTCAGTGGTATCAAAGTGGTTTAGCATCACATGATTGGATACTTAATTCAAGTGGTCACCATATGACAAATTCACATTATCTGTTGGAAATGTTGTCATTGATGTCAAAGGCATATAAGAGATTGTTAGAATTGCGTCATTGATGTCAAGGGAATAAAGACAATGTTATAATCAAAGTTAAGTCATTGATGCTATGAAAGAATGTTGTCACAAAGAAGTCATTGATGTCAAAGGTAGATTGAGTTTTTTCATCATTATCATTGATCTCAAATGGGATCTATGTCTAAGGACATCAAGGATAGTACAATGATCAAATTAAGAAGGATCAGCAATGAGAGAAGGCAGCAGAAGAAAGAATAATCATTTAATATTATTACCTGAAGAGTTTCCAAGACCATGGGGGGGCCGATAATCTTCTAAGATGATAAATTGTATTCGTTCAACAAATATTACATAATATTATTATGTATGCATAAGATGCAAAAGGAGTTCGATTATTTTGGCCATTATTCTAAGACTAGAGAATATCGGGCCAAACAGATTATGCGATCCATCCTTGCCACATACCCTTTATGACTATCGCGGTCGCTATGATGGAATTATTAAAGTGAGGCACCGCCGATGAGAGTTGTCGTGTCCTGAAGCTAGCCGCCATAGCAAATGAATAGAGATTCAAGGAAATTGAAGATATATACATGGTTATATTGATACGCCAGCATTAGAGATATTATCGGGCTATTGCCAAAGCAGTTATTATTGATATTAATCAAGGAATAGTCACGTGTCTTCAATACTTGGTGTATCCGCGCTGGGTGAAGGCATCGGATATATATTTTACAAACTCCGCTCTTGAACCTCATTGAAGTAATGACATTGTTAATAATGTCGGGCTTATCCTGTGTATGTGTTCCAATAATATTTCAAGATATTGCCTTGGTCATCGTATAAACCGGTTGAAGGAAGACATGATGAAGTCTTGTTATCTCTGCTCAGAAGAAAGTAATTATGCGTTCAAAAGAATCGTCCACCTACAATCTTCACGTCATCCACCACAATATACAAGTTATTATGGATAGTATGGAAGTCGACTAAAGGCATCAAAAGCGTCTTGTTTTCAATACGTGATTTGCTATTGGAAGACAATAGAAGATGTGATAAAAGGGGATTATTTAAAGTTTGAGATGCAACGATTATATTAAAAAAAGTTAAGCAACTATATTCAGCAACCTTGACTAAAGGTCATGACCAATCGAATGGTCATCTTGTTCCCAAGAGAGGTGTCTCTTATGATTGAGACATAAGAGTATAAAAAGATAATAAATTGAGAAGTGAGTTTGTGTGTGAGTAAGAGAGCAGTTCAGTCAGATTTCCATCTCCTTGTGAGGGCTGAAGGTGATATTATTTATCACATAGAGCAGATTGGAGAGTTGGGTTTGTGCAGATCAGATTGAAGGCAGTCTCACTTCCATCAAGTCAAGGATTGGTGCCTTGCATTAGGGGTTGGTGCTCCTTGTAGGCAGGTGTCTACTAAATTTGTAAAGGTCTAGGTGTTCCTTGTAGGCTACATTCTACTAAATCATCTTGGTGTAAATCTGTAGGTTGGTGCCTACTTTAAAAATAGTATTTCAATAAAGTTGTATCAATTTGGGGAAATTGGTTCATATCAAAAATTGATTGTAAAAAGTTTGAAAAGATTAAGAAATAAAATTTCGTGATTGATTTACTGATTCACCCCCCCTCTCAGTAAATCTTTGTGCTCTTCATTATCTTCTTTCTTCACTTTCTGAGAGTACTCAAATTGCAATGGGAGACTCTTCACAAATTCTAGTTTTGGGATAAGGCATAGTTTAGTTAGTAGAGGGGTGCATGAATGATGTTCTCTTGGTTCCAAAGATTGTTGCTAACCTTTTTTCTATTTATCGAATGTCTTATTTTGGTAAGGGAATGAAAGTTGATTTTATTTCACACGATGTAGTTATTTCAAAGCTACAAGATCCTAAGATTGATTTTTCTTTAGGGAGTGTTGATCATGGAGCCTATTTGCATAGGTTTGATGGTTCACACAAGATATAGTGATTGGTCTTCCTAAGATTTCACACATCTTGAGGTTGTGTCCTCGGCAAAAATATCAAGACCCCTTTTATAAGTGTAACGCCTCATGCACTAAGGCACCCCTTGAGTTAGTTCATAGTGAATTTATGTCATTTTTAACTCCTTTTTTTGGGGCCAATCATGTGTTCACTTTATTGATGACTTCTCATGATGCACTTGGGTGTATTTTCTTAAGTACAAAGCGAGAATTTTTCTACTTTTAAAACCTTTTGAGGATTTGTTGAGAAGCAATATGGTCTTTCTATCAACCGTATCCACACAAATAATGAGGGGAGCATGTGAATTAAGCATTTTAGGACTTTTGTAAATAGCACGGTATTCAACATCATCACATAGTACCAACACTCAACAAAATGGTGTGGCAAAATGAAAGAACAAAACTAAATGGGAGATGGCCAATTGCATGATTCAATCCAAGAACATGGCACCAACCTTTTGAGCTGAAACAATGATTTGTGCTAGCTACCTTCGGAATTGCATGCTCCACAAGTTAATGTGGAATATAACTCTCGAGGAGTTTTAAACCCATGTCAAGCCTAATGTTTCGTCCTTCAGAATTTCTTGCTTGCTTCTAGTATTACTCATTATCATTTTGATCCTACAGTTTACATTTACAAACATCAAGAGCATCTTTTGATGTTTCTTGTTCTTCATGTGGATGACTTGATTCTTACAAGTAGTTCCACTTCTATGATTCAGTGTGTTCAAAGAACATTGATGTAGCAATTTGATATGACCAATCTTGGGCTTTGCATTTTTTCCTTAGTCTTCAAGTCCCACAAGATTTCTATTTTCTAGCTAAACTATGCTCTTGATTTGCTTCACATATTTGACATGGCTAATTGCAAGACTAACCCCACTCTATTTCAATTAAGTGTCACATTGTCTACCAATTGCACTACACCTAGAGTTGATGTTGTAGTGTAACGTATTGTACCAGTATTGGCAATATAACACTTTAGTGCTTCTCTCTTATGGATGGTGCTTTGGTGTTGCAAAAGATTCATGGTCTTGTGAAGTTCTTTTACTACATTGTATGGCAATTGATTGGCAGTCTTTAATACTTGACACATAGTGATCTTGATATTTTCTTTGCAATTGGCCTTGTCTTTCATTTCTTTCAAGATCCTCATGAGAAAAACTTTAAGGCAGCCAAGTATATTTTGAGGTACATCTACGAAACTTCATATTTTGGCATTAACTACACATTAGGAGCTTCTCATGTTGATGATTATAAGTCTAATTCTAGTATTGTCTATTGCCTTGGTTTTGGTCTAATTGCATGGTCTTGCAAGAAATAGTCAGCTATTATATTATCTCCCAAGGCTAAGTATCAAGGAGCAGTTATTGCTAGTGAGAAGGTTCTTTAAACTTTGATAGTTGATGATGGAGTTTGGTTTTCCTCCTAATCACCCCACTACTCTTTGGTGAGCTAATCAAAGTGCCACACATTTATTGTAACTTAGTGGAGCATTAGCGGAAAAAACATATCGAGATCCACACGCAGTTCATTCAGCAACTCCTCTAGCATTGTGTTCTTAGTTTGGAGTATTTGCCTACTAAGGAGCAGGTTGTAGACATCTTCACTAAACCTTTGTCATCACCTCGTTATCTTCAATTCTGATTGATGCTTGGAGTGAAGAAAGTTGTCCTTGGGGGGGTCATCTTGAATCCTCCTCCCTTCGCATGTTTTTCTTTTCGTGTTATCTCTTTTGGGGAGTAGTTTTTTCCTAAAAGTTTTTCTCTGTTTGTGAAATATGTTTATTGAATTTTTATTTTTTCTATTTGAGAAATATATTTATTGATTTTTTTTTTTAATATCTTTTTAATCCTTTTATTATGAAAGTTGTACACAGGTCAGCATTGTTTCAAAACTTAGAATTTTTATTATGCTTTCAATATGGCAATTAGGTATCTAGGATGATAGAATATCCCAGAAGTTATCTGGACCAGTACCAATATCAAAAACATACTGTTACAGGTACATGGAACCTCCAAAGCAGTATCCAAGAACGTGGTAATAAAAGCATAACTAATGATGGATATATTATAAGTCTTACTTATACATCTGCCACTACCCTTCCAACATGTCCACAACATGCATGTTCTCAAGCTTCTCCATAAAGGATTCTCCACTTCATCTTCAGTTTGAGAAATTTATTAGTTAATATTGTTTCATGAGAGTCTAGTGAAGTCCACCAAAGATTCTGCACCCAATTTTTAGTTCAATCCGTATTGATTTTGGAAAGCCTGGTTTCTACTTTTATTATTTAATGCTGTCATTTATTTTGTTTGTGGCCTCTTCATTCGTAGCCAAACTAAATGGTACTTTGGCATTTTCAACAGACATCATAATCTCTAATAAATTCTCAAAAGCAAATCTTATTATCAACTCTTTATGTTCTTCACCCACTAAAGTTAAAAATGGCTACCAAAAGTAAGAAAGAATGCATAGTGTCAAATGTTAGATGCATAAGACACTAAGCAAAGCCATCTTGAAAAAATAAGTCAAACACAATGTACTTACCAAGATCTGAAATTTGTCCTGCAACATAATCTCTGTTCCCCAAGAGTGGAGAGGATGAGAGAGTGTTTACCCAATACTTGTTCCACAATAGATCTAAGAGGTGAGAATCAAGAGATGACTTGAAGTATGTAATGTCCAAAGCATAATACTGCATTGAATCAGTCAACATATGCTTATTACAAGTACAACCAATTAACATCTACAAGGTTGGCACACTAAATAGAAACACGCCAACACAATGTTAACTAGATACAAAGCCAGTCTTCAGAAAATAAACGTATGAGAAGATTTTTTTGTCTATTGAAAAATACCTGCTTGCAGTGGACACCAAAATCTTCAATTTTGTTTAAAGGGATTGTTTGATATTCAGAGACTGGTTCATCTGGAGGTTTGTATCCTTGTGGGTATGTTCGAAATGCCCCAATCTCAACTTTTCCTGCAGATACAGTTCTTGTCGGGTCTATAACAACTGCCAAGAAAGGCTCCTGAAACTGCTGATTCAGCATTTGAGTTGAAACATCAATACCAGACAGCCAGCAACCATAACCAGGATGTGAATGATACCAACCAACAACATTTTCCATTCGTCCAGCCTTTTTACATTGCATACAGTATAAAAATCACTAGTTAGCATTTGCAGTAATTGTCTTTTACCAAGAAAATAGTCTCCACACATTGTATGTCTGGACACCCAAAATAAAAGAATCACTAAGCATAGTAACAACGAGAAAACAGAACACCCATGACAATCAAATATCTGATGGCAACTTAATGATGCAAAATTTCATCAACCAGCTATAAGATTCATTGCAGATTAGGCGTTAGCACACTTTATAGTTAGCTCAGTTACAAGCTACGCAGCAAACCTAAAACTTTTAACCTGGGCCTTTTAGACAATGCAACTCAGAACAAATATAATTGTATTTAAAAGTTGAATGACAATACAAAAGCCTGTCAAGTACAATCATGAGTATGGAAAGTAGTTATATTATAGTTAAGTATTATCAGATTCAGGGAATAGAAGTCATTCTATGATTGACTAATAAATCACGGCCTTGCTTTAGACTAAAAATTTTAATACTACAAGATGAAGAGGATAAAATAGGAACAATGAAGTGAGAGAATCCAATGTCACGATGGGTAGAATGTGTTATTGAGCTCCATAGCATTAGCAATAGAAACTCGTGAGCTGGTTTGTTCATTCTACAAAAACAATGACAAAGGTACATAATAATATACCAAGCATAAAAGAAACCATTCTAACCATAGAAGCATAAATCCTCAAAAAATTGCAAAAAACTCGATTTTTAAAAGATCTTCGGCCGAAATGATTTATTCCCCCAAAAAAATCCTGATTTAATCAGCCATGGCTTTCAATGATCAACGATTTTTAAGGGTCTAAATAGTATAAAAATCCCAAAAATTGCCCAAACAACCTATCGTGAAACCCTAACTGCATGAAATCGCCATATAATTGGGGTTTTTTGTTGAGTTTTAGCACAAAACTGATGGTCGTTGGGACATGGTTCACCATCAAAGATTCACTATATTTCATCAGGTTGCTGAGGCAAATCACAGATAGATGACCTTGAATGGACGTATATTTCTAATAGATGTTAAAGACATTGAAATAGAGACACGTTCTTTGGTATGCTTCTATGTTTGATGTTAAGGACACTAACATGGAATGGTTAAGAGATATGCTGTTTTTTTCTCTATATTCCACACTACTGGCATTTGTCTTAAGCTTGTACTAATGCTTTCCATGTATATAAAACCAAAGACACAATTTAGTGGGAAATAGTAGACAATATCATAAAGACCTTATAAGAGTACTTGCCAAAAGTAAACATAGAAAGCCAAACTAAACTGAAACAAAACTCCATTGGCTTGGTATCAACCTAAAGAGGTTTGTTTTGTGATCTTGCCTATTTAAAATAATTTTAACATTTCAATTGTCAACAATAATACCAAGGTGATTGTTTAAATTATCAAAGTTAGGTTGGGACAAATTTCCTTTTCAAATGCTAACAAAGTGATAATTTGGAGCTTTAATGACACTGGCCATCAAGTTTTAATGACAAGCAAGTAGGGTAGTGAAAATTGTATAATCAAGTGGGAAGCGTAAGTATATACATAATAGTACATAGACATTGTGGAACTGGAAGTAGAATGGTTCCTATCAAAAAGATAAAAATTATCTTGTAGTGTTGAAAAAAATGAATTGTAGCAGTATTTTATATCAAAATGAAGGATTGTTTTGGTTATATTTAAATTTCCTATATCTTCTACAAGCTTAAAGCTTTGTTAATTGGTGAAACTCACTACTTAAATGCATGCCCTACACTTGTTTTGGGAACTAATTACATTTAGGATCATCATATACATGGAGGTTTAGAAGGTCTACGAGGAGTACAATAGCAGTACATGAATGCTTTAGACATATATAGTGTAGTATTCCATGCATGATAAACAAGTATCAAGCAAACTAATACATGCCTTGAGAGAAGTCATGCCCTAGTCTTGTGGGCTTATCTTAAACCCTCTTGAAGCAAGCCTCATATATTTTCTCTTTAACAATCTAGATAGATTTCAGCAACAATTGTCCCATTGAAAGGGAATGTTCCTCATGCTTTGATTTTGTTAGAAATCTGAAATAGATTGAATAACCCAAGAACTTTATAAGAGAAAATCAAAGCTACATAAATTGGAAAAGAATAAAGAATGCACACTAGAACTCCGAGAGATTATGCAATGACATAATATATTAAGAGCTTCCAAGATTGCTTGATTGGATGCAAATACAAGCTAGGTAGTGAGTTTATATAGAACTTAGGAGAGGAAGTAGGTGGCAAATCCAACCAATAGGAATTAACCACAAAAAGTGGATATGGACCACCAAAAGTGGAAAGTGGTTCCACCTTTTAAGGAAGGGGACACCTCATCACTTATCTCCTAGTTATTAAATAATAAACTCACTTTATTATCCTAAGCAAGCTTAATTAAGTGTAAGAAAAACCTAGGACTAAGGGAAAATAAATTAACCCGCTAGGAAAATAAAAACCTACACCTACACCCCCCCTTAAGCACAGCTTAGGAGGATGTACAAGATGATGGATCTCAGCAAATGAGGCCATGTTAGGTACCCACGTGCAAATGCAATGCAGAGAAATCTCTCACAATTGGAGAAAAAGAGAAAACCCAGTGGGACAAAACTCATCCCCAAAAGAAAGATGAAAAGAAGAATCTTGAACAAACCCCTGTGATTGCTCCATGTATATCTCCTCCTGAAGATCACCATGAAGAAAAGAACTCTTAATATCCATCTGATGAACATCCCATCTATGTGTTGTAGCTATGGCAAGAACAAGTCAGATGGAATTCATTTTGGTGACTAGTGCAAAAGTCTTAGAGTAGTCAATCCCTGGAACATGGAAGAATCCTTTGGCAACCAAGCGAGCCTTATGCTTGTCAACTGACCCATTTGCTGCATATTTTGTTGGATAGACCCACTTGCATCGAACAAGTTTTCTTCCCTTAGGAAGTGGGAGAAGATCCCAAGTGTGGATCCTCTCCAAGAAACTGAACTCTTCCTGCATGGCTGCATCCCACTCGAGGCCACCAAAAGCTTGCCGAAAAGTCTGTGGATTAGAAGCTAAAGCAAGGAAGGCATGTGGAGCATCCTGAAATTGTGATCTTGTTCTCCTGAGATTTGATGGATCCCCTACCCAATCACCTGCTAACTATAAAGTCTGACAAGCCCAAAGAGGTCATACGGCTGGAGGAGGAGAATCATCATCCTCCGAAGATGAACTATGTGCATCCTCATGATCACTACCATCATCTGAAGTGGAGGAAGAAGACTCCTCATCATGATTTGAGGTATTATGAACCTCTGAAGAACTATCATCATGATACAAGGACTCCAAGTTGATGGTGGTAGGAGAAGTGTCGAGAGAAGGACTGGAAATACTCTCCTCAAAGTGAACACTCCTCTCAATGAACAACTCATGTGTGGTAGGATGATGAAGCCTATAGCCTTTGAATCATCTGGGTAACCAACAAATATGCAAGGCTTGCTTTGTGGATCCATAGCCTTGCGTTTCTCTGCTGAAATGAGCCCATACATTAGAGCCAAACACTCGAAAGCGCTCAACTGATGGTTTCCGACTGGTCCAAGCTTGAAAACGAGTTACCCCCTTCACAACTTTATGGGGAACACGGTTCTGGATATAACACGCACAGTTAATGGCTTATGCCCAAAAAGGTGGTGCCAAAGACTTGGAGTGAATCATACAATTAGCCATCTCTTTCAAGGACCCATTCTTTTGTTCTACAACTCTATTCTACTGAGGACTGTGGGGAATTGTATGTTGCAAATCAATACCCTCTAAAGCACAATACTGCACAAACCTGTGGTTGACATATTCCCCCCCATTATCTGTACACAACACTTTGATAGATTTTCCAGTTTGTTTCTCTGCAAAATCCTTATACTCCAACAATGAATCAAAGGCTTCAGACTTTTGTTTGAGGAAGTACATAATGGTGTACTTGGAGAAATCATCAATGAATGTCAAAACATATCGAGCTCTACTAAAAGGTGGTTGTGGAAATGGCCCTACCAAATCACAGTGTACCAACTCCAAAAGATGTGAGGCTCTCCAAGCTTTGCCTTTGTCAAACTTCTCTTCAGGATGCTTGCAAAGCATGCAACCATGGCAAACACCTTTAGAAAAGCGAACTGTAGGCAATCCTATAACCATGTCTTGTTTGTTGAGTTGTTGCAAGTAGCAGTAGTTTAAGTGACCAAGCCATTGATGCCACAAGTTACTCATATCATTTGAATGAGTGAGTAGAACAATCGAAGGAGGATTGAGAACAAAGTGAGAGAACAAATAAAGTCGAGATTGATGGTCTGCTCTCCCAACTGCAACTGTAGAATCATTTTGCATCTCACGAATCACCACTGAATCAGGAGTAAACTCAACTCTCTTGCCTGTGCCTATGTGAGTGATTTGATAGATAGATAGGAGATTAGTTGATAATGAGAGCACACAAAAAATCCCGAATGTGCCATCCCCCATATCAAGAAACCCTCTCCCACACACCTCAAGTGGAGTGTCATCACCCATCAAAATGGAAGGCATAGAACATGGCTCCATAGATACAAGTTCATCCTCAATTGAAGCCATGTGGTGTGAAGCACCTGAATCAAGAACATGTGTGGATGGTGGAGAAGCAATTGCTACAAGGGCTTTGCCCTTTCCTTTTCCCTTGTTCTTTTTGGCCTTATGAGAACCCTCTTTTGAACTTTGTTTGATGGAATCAAGAACACTGAGATTATTCTTCTTAAGAATGTGTGTCAAATGATCAACCTGTTTCTTCAAACATTTGTGCTCATCATGACCGGGTTTCTTACAATAGGCACATTTGACCCTCTCTTTCTTAGGCTTGTCACCTTTTGAAGATGAGGTTTCATTACTTGCTTTTGGAGTAGCTGATTTTCTGATTATTCTTCTCTTTGCTATTCTTTTGTTTCTTATCCTTATTACTACTTTGTCCTCTTTGTTCATTTGTGCCAAGGTTGGCAGCCAAGGCATGAGACTTAGAAGACTTAAGAGTGCCCATCAGAATTAGCTTATCCTGCTCCTGTGTGAGAGAAGTAGCAAAATCATCCAAAGATGGCATCTTGAATTGAGATCCAAGTGCATCCTTAGTAGCATAGAAGGTAGAAACAAATACTGAATATTCAAAACTTAGCTTTGAAAGAATGCTTAAGAATCAATTGTTCATCTTTCTTATCAATTCCACATTATTGTAGTTGTAGACTTAGTGATTTCATTTTGGTGAAGAATTCCTGAATTGTGTTGAAGTTGACTAGATTTAAATTGATTAGTTCATTCTCCAAAATATGACCCCTCATAGAATCTTGTACATCAATAAACAGATTCTAGCTTTTTCCATATTTCATTTGGAGTATTCAAAGATTCAACATGAAAGAGTAAAGCAGGAGATACAGACACACAATTCTCCATATGCTCTAGCACATTTGTTAAACCACTTAGACTTTTTTTCATCTTCAGTTGGTTTAGTTTCTAGTCCCATTACTACTCTATGCAAACCAAGTCTTCTTACATGAATTTCCATTTGTTTTTTCCACTCAAAATAGTTGTCTACAGTTAGAATAGGAACTATTGTTGATGCCATGATAAAGAAATGCAAAAGGAAATGTGGAAAGTGAACACAAGAACGCCAAGAACACCCCCACCCTTTTCACTAGTATTAAAGATCAACTCCCCCCCCAAATATTATAAGGTTGGCACTTTATAATTTAGTGAGTTTACAAAGCTTTTCCAAGATACAATGCTCAATAGGCTCAAAATAACCAAAATTACAAATTCTGATACATGAACCTGAGACAAAATTTGGAAAAAATTAGCCTTATGACTGTGTAGTGCTCTTTAAGACCTTTCCAACGCCTATTTGTTTATGAAAAACGAAGCACCAGAGCGAAAGTTATGGCCTATTGAAGAAATTAGCACAAGACAGCTTCAACCTGAAATATCTAGTACAAAATGGCAGAAAATCTTCTCAATACCTCTATGGATGGAAAGTGTTTATCAGCAGCTTTCCAATGATACCTTATTTGCTAAAATCCAATTCTTGAAGCAAAAATTATGAATTTTTGAAAAAACTAGTTGAATTTAGCCTGCAGGAAATGGGTTTTCTAGCAAAACAAAAATTACTTCTGATTTGATTTTTGAAAAATCTACTCACTGTTTGCAGACAATAACAAAAACCCCGAAATATTTTGAAGCTAAGAACAAAACCCAAAAATTGTTTTTTGATCCAGCAAGCAAAAGATGAAAAAATGATTTTTTTTTTACCTTCAACTAGAAGAAAAATGACGTGCAACGATTTTTGTACAACAATTTTCTTCAAATTTGTGCAAGATATGCAAAATCTAAAAGATACCCAGTTGAGATTTTGACCCTGGCTACAAAACCCAGAAATCATTTTTCTCACAAATGAGTGAAGCTGGATTTCTGAAGCAAAAAACTAAACGGCTCCAATGAAAAATGGATTTCTTCAAACCCTTGCTTGCAACTATGTCAAATGATCTCCAATTTGGATGAAAGAAAAGCCAAATTTGACTTTCTCGAGTCTTTTGAACATGTTGGAATAGTCAAATATCCTGCCAGTATAACCAGAAATGTTGCAATCACCTGGATCTCACAAAACACATATGCAAAATAAAGAGATAATTAAACCTTTGCAAATCCTTTTTTATTCTCCAGATCGTTCAAGAACGCAAGAGAAGAGCATAAAGGAATTTACAAGATTTTTACAAGAAACTCAATCTCTCAATCAAAAATCTAAGAACTTAGATTTCTCAAAACAAAAGCTTTGATTTTGTTAGAAATTTGAAATAGATTGAATAACCCAAGAACTTTACAAGAGAAAATCAAAGCTACATAAACTAAAAAGGCAAAAAAAATGCACACACACCAGAACTCCGAGAGATTACGCAATGACAGAATGCATTAAGAGCTTCCAAGATTGTTTGATTGTATGCAAATACAAGCTAGGTAGTGAGTTTATATAGAACTTAGGAGAGGAGGTAGGTGGCAAATCCAACTGATAGGAATCAACCACAAAAAGTGGAGATGGACCGCCAAAAGTGGAGGATGCCACCGAAAGTGGCTATGGACCACCAAAAGTGGAAAGTGGTTCCACCTTTTAAGGAAGAGGACATCTCATCACTTATCTCCTAGTTATTAAATAATAAACTCACTTTATTATCCCAAGCAAGCTTAATTAAGTGTAGGAAAAACATAGGACTAAGGGAAAATATATTAACCCACTAGGAAAATGAAAACCTACACCAACCGATTTTCCATTGAAACTTGTACTTATAAACTCTCAACTTCTCAACTCAAATTCCATTAATGCTTTTAACTCCATCATCCACTTATACGCAAAATCAAGAGAAAATTACTTGAATAATAATAGCTAAAATTGTGGCTCAAATAGTTGCTCTTTTTTTTTTGTACTAGCAAGTCTTTATTATCTAATGGAAAAATATTTAACACTCCCTTTACTATTTTACAAATCTGCTGAAATAGTTATCAATGAGAACATTTCAATATCATTCATGGTCTTTTGAGATTTAAGATTTTGTTTCAAAAGCATTTTCTATTACTCTATCTTGAGCTATTTGATTCAAAACCTATTAAGTTGAACTAAGCAAATTGCTTCCTTTGTCATATAATTTCCCTTTCACACTCTTCATATAGTTCTCTTTGACATTGTTCTAGAAATTGCAAATACTGTTAAATCACAAATATGAACCAATTCATTCCCGTTTTGTAATTTATGATGTCTGTTCAACAAAGGAAAATTATCTTTTTAATGGCTTTCTTGAGCCTTAGGGTTTTGAGATCCTAGAGGCCAACTTGGACAGTCATGAGGTTAAACAACTTAGGAGAGGCTTTGAATCAAGAGGTTCATCATTAGGACCTGCAAACCTCTAGCATAACTCTATTTGTAGTAGCAAGTCATTGGCTACATTTGATTTTTTGGAACTTTGTACTTAGTTTATAGGTTGACTTAGTACAAACTCTATTGTAATTGAAATTTTATCAACTATAACCATCTAGTTATCATTTATGCACTATGAAGTATGCTTTGTGCAATGCAATGTAATTAGTGATATGAACATAAACAACAAAATCCTATTTTCTACAATTCATGGGTTAAACTCTATTTTGTTTGCTCTTTATATCTCTATACTATGGAAATGCCCTTAAATTTAAAAAAAAAAACAGTTTTTGTCTTTTTTTCCACAATTTTTTTTTTTTAAAATCCGATATTTCCTCCCATTTTTCTCAATTTTTTCCTCATTTTTTCAAAAAATCTTGTACTTTTGGTTTGCCAATTTTTCTTCAAAAGAATTCTGCTGCTATGATTCTGACCACCACACAAAAACCTTATTACAATTACAATTCAAACGGATATTAAAATTTTGAAGTCACAACTAGAATTCAAAAAACGTGTTGCTCAATTAGGATGGCTGTTTTATTTGTATGCAGTAATCCAAAAGTAATCAGAGATACATAGATTACAAGATGTCTAGAAAAGTTAAACACAACTAAAACATCTATGCTAGTTGCTTTGAAAAAGATATGGATAATAATTTTGGAATGTAGAAGAATTACAGACATTATTAGAACTTGCCATCATTGGAATGCACCACAACCAATGTGGTATTTGTGGCTTAATCAAGCTACACAATGGTTTTAAACCAAGATTGATTGTGGCATATTGGTTGAAAATAATAAGCATCCACGTTTTTAGAAGGTATAGATGAGTTTATGGCAGGTATCAAAATGAGCAATTGGTGACCCTTGCAATATAGATGGTTACGAAAGCCTAGTGTTGCACCAACAATTAAAATGGGTTTTGAGTCCATCCAAAAGCATCCTTTTGCCACTGCCTGGTGTCAACTTTTATTCTTGAAGCATTATAAAGCAGTTAGATCTGATCTAATGATGGCCTCTTGTAAAAGAACCCATTAGAAATCATATATTAAGACCTTCATTATTAAGCAAGAAGAAAAACTTTTGATTCAACCCAAGAAGGAAGGTAAGATCCATGCCACTGATCTTTAAAAGCTAAGTTACCAGTTCTAGTACAGATCCTAGTTCAAGTTTGTGGATTTGGCCAAAAAAAATTGGGTTGGGTTCATTTTGGGTTTGTCTGCACAAACATGATGTAAAAATCATATATATATGCAGCCTAAATGCAAGAACTAAAATTAAAATTCACATAGCATCATATAAACAACAAAATCACCATTAACTCAAATGTGGTTTAAAACATAAATGATAAATATTATAAGATTATAAGCTATTCATTGTTCAAACTTCAAGTTCGATATTAAAATAATATCAAGTTCAACAATAAGTTTTAGCATCAAATGCATTTTTTGAATCATCAAGATTATCATCATCATTGACATTAGATGTAGGAACATTTGAAGAACCACAAGCAACGCCCTTGCCACTCGCACTAAAAGTGTGCATGCTTTCAGACTTCTCAAAAGCAACATGTTAAGAAGTGGAAGCATCCAAATTAATATGCTCTAGCTCCATATCCATATCCCACAACTTCATGTCCCCTTCTTTGTAGCCATTTTGGTGCAAAAGAAGGTGCAGGTTTGAATGCACATACACTAAGTTCTTTACTCTTTTTGAGTGCAATTTATTGTACTTTATAAGTGGATGAAAGAGTATGTGCTCCAATTCCTCTCAGATATGGAATATGGATGAACTAGCAACCTATGAAGACAAAGTAGAGAGATAGAATTATACATTATAAAAATAAAAATAAATAAAAAACAATAAATGAAACTTTGAAAATCAAAAATTTAAAATTTATTAAACTTACTTGTGATAAAACTTTGATTGCAAAGGGTTGTAAGTGTTGGAATTGTTGGTCATGGAAGCGCCACCAACTGTGAGCATCCTTCTTAAACTTGTCATGAAGAGACTCAATACTTTGACCATTTCTATGTACAAAATCAATGAACTCACTCGTGACTACATCTTGCAAATCAAGATTAGGGAAGAATCCATGAAATGTTGCCTTGTACCCTTCAAAGACTTCAAAATCTTTATATGGGGTAATCCTTCATGCAAAGGTAAGAAGATGTAGTAGGGTAGTCATTGTGTGGATTAGGGAAGAGTCTATGAAATGTTGCCTTGTACCCTTCAACGACTTCAAAATCTTTATATGGGGCAATCCTTGTTGGCACAAAAGAAATCTCAGCACTATAGTGTTTTGGGCTCGATGCGAAGGTACAAAGATGTAGCAGGGTGGTCATTGTGTTCTTTCTTCAATAATTATGTGCACTTAATTGAAAAAAGTTTCTTTAAGGTCTTGTTCTTTATCATTTACGATGATCTTCATCTTCTCAATCATTGAGTCAATGCCATCATATATCTCTCTCAAGCAAGACTTGTCCACGTTAGTATAATGAATCATACTCAAATGGGCTCAATAAAACCAAGGAGATACTCCACACGGTCCCACCAAGAGTCATCTAGGATCATCTACTTAACATTTATTTTTTGCCTCCATATGGACCAAGTTTGGCTAATGACCATGCAAGAAAGTGCCTTCTGAACTTTCACAAGTTGTCTCAAAACAATTGTGTTAAGAGGCAAAATGAGTCTCATCAACTTATTCAAAAGTAAAAAAATAAAAAATAAAAACAAACTCTAAACAAGAATTAGAATACACAATCAAATTATGACTTTTTTTGTATTAAGAATAGTAGAAGCAGCAATATACAGATTGTCTTAGCGCAGTACTACTGCACTCAAAACATTACAGCCAAAGTAGATCCAGCATCTATATCCTTTTACAAAGCCATCCACTATCAGAATTTTGCATTTCCCCTAACAGATTTACATCAATATACAGATATACAGCAAATATAAAGGAAGGTCATTGGCTTGAATCAGAAACATCAGTATTTTAGCAGCTGTATACATACAGTATTGCAAAACAAAAGTCAAAACTGTCAAAACTGTCCCTTCAGTAGGCTGCACCTTCATTCTGGGCTGGATATCTTCTACCTGAGAGCGCTTCAGCAGCCTCTCATTCCTCCTAGGTAAGGTCTTCAACCCTGAGCAGCGGTAGAGGGTCTTCTTTCTGTGCATCTCTAACCATTTTATCATTGAATTCCTTTTGGAAAAGTTCCAAAGCTTTGAGGAAAATCTCTGAACCTGGCTGCCAAGTATGTCCAAACTTGTCATCCTGTAGGTTGATTTGAGGTGTGCCCTTTTGCAATGTCTTCAGAAATTTGAACTTGGAGACCTTTGCTGACATGGTGAACTGCAAGGCAATATTATACCAGGTGAGTCCTTTCACAGACTCAATAAGTGCCCTATGTGTCCCATTAAACCTTTCACCATTCCTAGCTTTCCAAATGCTCCACAGAATTTCAGTAGATATACAAGACCAAAACAACATTTGCTCTTTCCCAAATTTATTATTTTTAAATAAAAGAATTCTGTCCACTCTAGGTTTACAATTTGCATCCCATATATCTTGTTTATGGCAAAAGATATTCCAAATCTCCTTTGCATATATACAGTCAATGAAAATGTGTTGTATTGTTTCAGGCACCCTACAGATCCTGCAAATGTCTATATCATCAGTATTAGTTTTATATGGCAACCTATGAAAAATCAAGAGCCATCTGAAGCATGCCTTCTTGGGCTCAATTGCATTGGACCAGTTGTTTAGGAGACTTTTTCCAGTCACTACTGTCAATATTGGTATTCCAAACCTTGTTCAGGTGATTATAAGTATCTTCCTATTTAGCAAGTGTATTGTATATTAGCTTGGCATTAATTTTATTAATACTGGTTCCATCAAACCATTTAAAGTCCTTGTATTGCTCTTCATCCTGTTTACAAACTACTAGGATGTTTATTTCCTTACATGCTTCTTTTAAAATTGTGTATGTTCTCCAGTGAGAATCAGGCAAATTGTACTCAGACTTTAGATGATTCCAATCCTTTAAAGACCCATCCTTGAGGATGTCTGAAAATAGTTTCACACCACTACTGGCCCACTTCCTGGTCAAGCATCCCTATAGAAGTGCTAGAGTCTTACCTTTATGACTGAGGTTCCACCACACTGACCTGTGCGAAGAGACAACATTGCCCTGCTGGAAGTTACAGTTGGTGACAAACTCTTTGACACTTTCCCACGCCCTCCATACACTTTTGAACACAACTGAGCCTTCAGGGGAGATAGGGAGCCTGCTGCTAAGGAGGTCACTGAGGGCGAGATCTTTCCAACTCCTGGCATGCTTTGGAGTTGCTCTTTGCAAGTTACATCTGATCAGGACTTTCCAGGGCTCATCCCCATCCAATGCCCTGAAGATCCATTTTGCTGCTAGGGCTATGCCTTGGATTTTTAGGTCCTTTAGGCCAAGACCACCATCTGCCTTGCTTAGACAGCACCAACTCCATTTGACCGCATGTTTCTTCTTTTTTCCTTTACCATCTGACCAAAGAAACTGGCTTATCTTTTTTTGTATTTCATCTACTTGATAGCTACTGAAAAGCCATATAGAAGCAAAGTACAAACTGTAAGAGGCCAATACCTTTTGGCATACCTGGATTCTCCCAGCCAAGGACAGAAATTGTCTATTCCATTTCTCAATCTTCTTTTCAATCTTGGTTTTGATCCAGAGCCACATTTCTTTCAGGTTTGGGCACACTGCAAAGTGTATGCCCAGGTATCTTACCTGCTTTTGTGGGCCTCCCCATTGGATTTCAAATTTGTTTACCCAGTTTGGGGGTACATCCTGCCACCCTAACATGATGGTTTTTGCCATAGAGACTTTTGCTCCTAAGGCAACACAGAAAATGCTTAATTTATCCATTAGGTTGTTGATATTGTCTTCCTCTAACAAGGGGAACAATGCACTGTCATCTGCAAATTGTATGTTTAGAAGTTCACTGTTGTTAGGGAGTGTAATACCTCTAACTTTTGGGGTTGCATCACTGGCCCTGAGAATATAGTGTAGGGCATTTGAGGTGATGACAAATAAAGCAGGTGCTAAGGGGCATCCTTGCCTGATTGATCTTTCAACGGTTATTTCTTCTGAGTGAGCCATTGACATCTACTTGTGCTATCGCATCTTTGAAGAGCATGACAATCATGGAGCAGAAGGTTTTGGGAAACCCAAAAGCCTCAAGGGTAAGCTTGATGAAATCCCATTCTACCTTGTCATATGCTTTCTCAAAATCAAGTAATAGCATTGCTACCTTTTGCTTAGATGTTCTTGCCCACTCCATTGCCTTCCAGCTGATGATTAGATTTTCCAAGATGTATCTACCTTTGATGAACCCAATTTGGATGCTATTAATAAATTTGGGCAATATATTGACCAATCTTCTTGCCAACACCTTTGTTGGGATTTTGTAAGATACATTCAGAAGTGTTATAGGTCTCCAATTTTTAAGCAGAGTCTTATCACTCTTTTTGGGGATCAATTTTATGATGCCTTTAATGGTGTCTCTCCCCAAGGAGCCAACCTCTAGAGCCTCTTTGTAGACTAGGTAGAGATCCTCCACTACCCAATCCTTGAAAACTTTATAGAATTTTGTTGGGAGACCATCTAGTCCAAGGGATTTGTCGCTTGGAAGGGAGTCAATTGCCAATTTTATCTCTTCTTTGGTGATTTCCTTGTTCAGCCCTTCTACCTCATCCAACTCTATCTTTTTTGGGATGCATCTTCTAATTATGTTTCTTGCAGAGCTGCAGCCTTCACCACTTTCTTCCGATGAGAACAAGCTTTTGTAGAAGTTAAAAAACTGCCCCTTGATGTCTTCTTGGCTAGTATAGGCCACCCCTTTTGACTGAATCTGCTCAATGGGTTCCTTAAAAAATTTATCCCTTAGGAGCCTAAAGAAGAATTTGGAGCCTTTGTCCCCACTTTCTAGCCAATTGAGTTTGGACCTGAGTTTAAGCCCCTGAATTTTACTGTTTTGAAGCCTTCCCAGGGAGTCTTTGGTATGGATGAGCCTGCTGTCCAAGAGTTCACTTTCAGGATACCTTTGTAGAGTTGTCTCAGTTTGCAGCAATTCTTCTTGCAGGTACCCCTCCTCCCTTCAACTGCCCATGGCTTTCATCTTCCCTATTATTTGAAATAGGGTTTTACACCCCTTTGCATTCAAGATCCATCTATCAATGGCTGACATATTTTTGCACATCCAACTGTTAATCAGCCTAAGAGACTTAACGCCATCCAGACAGTCCTTGTCCTACAAAAGCCTTGTGTTAAGGAGGAATCCTTTTCCCTTTCCATTCCCTGGCCCTTTTTTGATCAGGATCTTAATCTTAATGGGGTGATGATTTGATAGAGTGTAGGGGTGCACTTCAATTTTGCAACCTTCCCTCAAGGAGTCTAGGAGAAAGAACTCCTTATTCAGGTAGAATCTATCAAGACGGCAGTAGATTCTCCTATTGCCCTTCTAAGCATTGCACCGTGTGAACTAGATACTCGGGAAGTTCTTTTTCTGCCCCTCTATAGGGTTAGTCAATTTGAGCTTGTTCTTCATTTTCAGCTAGAGGTACTTCTCACTAGCTTTCCATTCCATGCGAATCCCTCCAAACTTATCCTCTTGGTTCTCTATCATGTTAAAATCCCCTCCAAGAATCCAAGGGATATCCTCCAATTCACACAACCACTTCCACAGCTTGATTCTCTCCCCATACTCATTGGGTGCATAGACTGAGAAATTCCAAAGGAGAAGTCCTTTTCAATGATGACCCGGGCAGCTCTGATGCATGGGGAGGTCCCAAACCTAGAGACTAGTTGCCCCCAATCTTTTGAGACTATGATCGCAGCCCCCCCTGCCCTTCTCATGCTGAATGGAAAAATGGGTGGAGTCCCTCTATATGAAGTTCAGGTTGGTTTCAAGGGTAAATCCAGTTCCTTTGAGTTCTTGGAGGAGGACCACATCCTTGTCCTTACATTGGCTGAGGAATCTCCTCACAATCTGTTTTCTATCAGGGGATTCCAACCCCCTCACATTCCAAGAAATGCAATTAAGGGTCATTGGAATCAAGTTTTGAAGCAGGGTCCTTTTCCAACCTAAAATTCTCAAAGCACTTTGGCACTTTTGGTTCCACCTCCAACTTTTTGGCAATAGGACTTTTGAGGATTGTACTAAATTTCTTCCTCTTTTCTTTGGCTAGTAGTTTGAGATTTCCTTTGCCAACAGGGATTACGGTTTCAGTACCATCCTCCTATGCCATGACCAACCTTCATCTTCCTAACTCAACAACACTTTTCACTTTTGATATCATCAAGAATGTACAAATTGTTAGCAGCCCCTACTTGCATCAGAAAAATGTTTACCATCCTTACTAATTTCACAACAATCTAAATTGAAAACTAGGGTGTGTCTTTGGTCACACATTTGACTCACACTTAATAAATTATGTTTCAGACCTTCTACATACAAAACATTCCTAACATTGATCTTACCATCATCCAAAACAAGAGTGCTTTTACTTGAAATTTTTGCAGATGCATTATCACCAAATCTTACTATACCACCATTAGTCTTCTTGAGAGTAAGAAACTTGCTCTTGTCTCCAGTCATATGCCTAGAGCAGCCACTAGAACAGCCACTATCAATATAACATTTGTCTCTCTTATTTTGTGCATGAAAGGCTGTTTGCACAATCATAGACTATATTGAAACTTATTTCTCCTTCTTTCTCCAAACCTTAGCAACCTCTTTTGATTTGTCCTTTTCTCAACCTTCTTGTTCTGCTTAGAGAAATCTGCCATACCACTTCTACAAACTTTTGCAGTGTGACCAAAGTTATTAGACTTATAACATACAACAATGTAATTCCTCAAGAGAGCAAAAGAGTGTTGGACTCAAGGGAACACTGAGAGGGGAGGGGGTGAATCAATGTTCAGCAAATCTTAACTTTTGTTACTCTGAAACTTAAACCATTCTATCATTACATTAAAAGAAAGATGCAAGCATTCAAAGGAAACATTCATAACACCATGACACAAGGATTTTTGCGTGGAAACCCTGTTAGGGGAAAAACCATGGTGGAGGTTAATCCACAATTTGAGTACTCAAATAAATTTTTACCAAAAGAAATGCACTTGCATTCAGGCACACTACCTAGAGCTCACTGCTCAAAAGGGAAAGCTCATTGCCTTACAAAATTCAGATTAAAACCATCTGAAGGATGAACTGAGATAGTAGCATCTATTCATGCCAAGTTACAGTTTCGGTGAAGCTCATAGATTTGATTCTGGATCTGCTTTCTAACTCTACACTTCGCTCTGCTCTGCCCTGCTCCTTTTTGCTCTTCGCATCACACATAGACAAATTCGCACTATTACTCTGCTCAATTTCGCATTCCATATATTCGCTTCCTTCACACACTTCTCCACATACGACACACACAAAAATGATAAAACCAATCTCATATATAAATTTGATATCAAGGATTTGATCATTCATATGTCGGCTTCATAAAACATTAAGTTCTTCTCAATAGTCGGCAAGATCCACCACTAATTATTTATGTGCATCCTCCAAAGTTGGTTAAGACAAAGAGAGGACCTAAACAAACATAATAGAGCGCGAAAAAAATTAATTAATTACTCCTTATACATCTGCGATTACTATATTTGACGGGTCGACCTTCAAGCACAGATAACGAATAGATTAGTGCACCAGATCTCCTAGATCGCATACTAGTGAATGCGCATCAGCATATCTCACGAATAAGCATCAACAAACATCGACAAACCTTCCTTTGAGATCCATAACCCAAAATAATAGTCCGATGAGGTATTCAGATCAACATTTGTGCCTTTTACTGGATGCCCTGTTCTACATCCTGTTTTGTCGGGGAAAACCAAAACTGTACTATAGATCGGATGCATGACTTAGGTTGCCATCAATGACAACACTTACAAGCCATATGCCAACAATCTCCCCCTTTGGCATTAATGACAAAGCATAGAAACCATATGCCAAAAAGACAAAACATGTGTTCAAAATCTTCAAAACTCCCAATTATATATACCGACAATTCTCCCCCTTAGACCAAACCTTCAAAAATTCGAAAACAATTGACTGCTACTTTACAAAATTATCTTATGATTTTTCTTCATTTCCGAAAGAAACTTCTTCCAAGCATCTATTGATATCCCATTGATAATGATTAAACTGTTGTTCTTGGATGTTTTGTTGACAATTTCAGTTAAAGATTTTGGAATTGTAATTGCTTCTTCCAATTTCTCACCTTTCCTTAGAATCTTCACCATCTGCTCCAATCTGCATTCGGTTTGTTCCTTCACCTTCCATAACGTATCAACAAGTGTGTTCTTGGTGAGTTGAATTTTGGTGTGTTCGGACTGTAACTCCCGAATTCTTTTTATGATGGTGCCATCCTGATCCTACAACATGTCGAAGCATTTTTCACTGCCATTTAGCTTTGTTCCAATTTCTCTTTGTAATTACTAACTGCATGGGGCCAACGGATGCAATAGCTATAGATGTTGTTAGCTGAATTTATGCATTGCCTCAACTCATTCATTTTCTTCTTCAGTTTGGTAAGTGATATTCTAAACTGCTCCTTCAAATGAGAAATGACTTCACCTTCTTCTTTGTCTTTATCCCTAAAGTTCATTGTTTCTTTACTACATTCAATCATTTCCTCAGGTAGAACGCTCTGCAAACTTTCCAGTTTGATCTTGCAGTGCCCAACATGAGCATTTAGTACACTCGGAATCATATCTTGATCATATGATGGTCTAACTGACCATAACCTAGCGATCTTCTGCATTCCACCTTCTTCTTGAATAAGCTGCTGTAACATTTCCTTTGTCAAATCATCTTCTTCCTCCCTGGCTTTTTCTGGTTCTGATTCATTTTTTTGTGGGTCCTCAATATCTTCATCAGATTCTTCATCTAGAATATCCACAATTTCCTTTTCTTTACCTTTTCCTTCAATTCTGGGAACTTTGCATTCTGGAGGGTTGTATTCAACAACTTCTTTTTCTCTTTTCTGTCTTTTATCCATGCCACCGGAAGAGGAACCAACTTCAATTGTTCTTAACGAAAGGGAAATATTGATTGAACCACACTTTCCAAGCACATTCTTAAAGAAATTTTCAAATTCTAGATCCCAATCAGCCAAGCTCCTAGAATATGAGTATATTTGTCTGCATACCGGTTCGTTTGCTTTCCATACCACCTTGTCAATCTTTGGCAAACAATTCAAGAAATACATTACTAAGCATATGATCAAAGTACCGAACCTGAAAGGGTAGCCCGTTTCTTTTGTGAGTTGCACATTCTCCATTAGTTGATCCTTTATCAACCCACACAGGTCAAAGTCTTGACCTTCGATTAACATCTTGTGAGAAATATAGACAGCGCCAGCCGAGGTCGCTCCTTCTCGATTTCTGAAAAAGACTTTGTATGAAATTCCATGCGCAATGTATTTTGTAACGGGATTCTTGATTGTCGCAATAATCAGCACCCTCTGATCTCCGATTATTTGGGTTAGGGTTTCAACTTCCTTGTTTCGGATGGATTTCTTCCTTGGTATATCTCCGACTTTGCATAATCTAGTCAAATTCTCAAGTACCTCTTTTGAAATAATGTAGGGTTTGTCCAAAGATAAAATATCATCATGTAATCTGCTCAAGATGAATTTGACAAATTTCGCATCCTCAAAGTACGGAAACTCATTCCAAATATCCAAATTTCTATGTTTGGCTTCATTCAATTGCTTTAATTTGTTGGGTAATAACAAATTCCTCATGGACCTAATCTTCCCACTATTGTATTCATCCAAAATGATTGACCCTTTGATTTGTCCCATTTTCCTTTCGATCTTAGGTTTAACAACCGCACACCAAATTATATGAAAATTCTGAAGACAACTGAAATACCTGATAGATTTCGAGTTTCGACGGTGAATCAATTTCTCTGCTTTGAAATTCTTCTAGCGAGTGCTCTCCTTCTTTTCTTCTTCGATGCAAAGTGACAAATGACAATTCCAACTTGACTTTTATAGTTCGCACACGCGCAATAAATCCATTTGCCCTAAGTTTTCCGAGTGCTCTTATTTTTTCAGACAGCGAGAGAAAAATTCTCTTGCGGACCTATGAATTCTCAGAATTTTCTTATGAAAGTTCTCCAAAACCTTTGCACATCATAAATACACTTTTCTTGACCATTCTTCGCGTTCCGGTACCATTCACAAACATGGGAGGAAAGATTTTCTTGACAAACTCCCCCTAGGCCAATTGGCCTGAAATCAATTATCGAAAGAATTACCGGAAGCAAGTTCCAATGTAGAACCATTTCCAGCATTAGAATCATTCTTCCTTACCCATGTCTTCTTCATCTCATCTCTTATCTCATCTGTAGTTACTTTTCTTTTTCCTTTGTCATCTTCCTATAAGTTTCTGCTTCTGTTAACCGAACCTCTTCTATCCACCTTTTTGTTTCTGCAAAATCTTGCAATGTGGCCATATCTATTGCAATTGTAACACAAAGTATATCCTTGTCTAAACCAATCATTCCATCGATTTCCTCTTGATCTGCATTGATTAGCAATATGTCCAAATCTTCCACATGTGTAACATTCAACATTATTTCTATCGACAGAGTAGTTTGACACATTTTTGCATTCATTTGATTTATGACCAAGCTTTTTATATTTGAAACACTGACCAGAAAATGATGAATCTCTTGATTTAATATTATTTCTACACTGAGTAGCCATGTGGCCAGCTTTATTGCAAGCAAAACAGTATCCATTAAATTTTTGAGCATTAGGTTGTCTTACCGGATACCTTCCACCTTTGTTTATCAGGTTTCCTTGTCTAAAATTCTTTTGTCCAGGTCTGGAACTTTCTCCTTTTTCATATCCAAGACCTCTCTTATCACTTCCACTCTTTTGTCCTTGAGTCAGCTCATAAAGCTTTATTGAACTGATCTTAAACTTTTCTTTGTACTCATTTACAGTAGTAAGTTCATTCCTGAGAATAACAATCTGCTTAACAAGTTCTTCATTATTACTGAATTGTAGCAGTTCACTTTCCATCTGAATGAATTCTCAATTTATTCTTTTGCATTCGTCAAATTTCTCCTTTAAGGACTAAGCAAGATTCTCTTCATTCTTCTTCCTTTCTTCAATCTCTTTAGTTAGCTTCATCACCATATATTTCATCTCATGCTTTAAAGTAGCATTGTTTCTGGCAAGCTTTTCACATTCTTCAGTTATTTCCTTCAAGGTTTGATTTAGGTGAGCATCATCCATGTTTTCACTCTCTTGTTGTTGTATCTGGTCACAGAGATCCTTCCTTTTCTCCCTGGATTTAACAATCTGATCGTTCAATGACTGAATGAATTTCTTAGCATCTCTAAGATTTGCTTTCAATTCCTATACTTCTTCTTTTGACTGATCAAGGTCATCAAGTGCCACCAAAAGTTGCTGCTAAAACTACCAGAGTCCATTACATTCCAAGATCCACCTCAAGCTGCTAAACTTCTTCCGAAGAACCAGAAGCTCCGATACCAATTGTTGGATTCAAGGGAACACTGAGAAGGGGTGGTGAATCAGTGTTCAGCAAATCTTAACTTTTATTACTCTAAAACTTAAACCATTTTGTCATTACATTAAAAGAAAGATGCAAGCATTCAAAGGAAACATTCATAACACCATAGCATTCTAATAGGACAGCACTCTCTTCATTCTTGATTTCTCTATTTAGTTGAGACATAGCCTTGTCAAGTTGTTTTCTCAGTGAAACAATTTCTGATTCAAGCTTCTCACAGTTTTCATCCTTTATTTTGAGCAAATTTCTAACATCTTCTTCAATCTTTCTAGCTTCCTCAATCTGAACCTTCAAATCAACAATCAATTTTTCTGCTTCTCCGAGAACTTGAGATGTCTTGGATTTTGTTTCATTCTCTTCTTGTAGCTGCTATTTCAAGTTCTGATTTTTCTTTGTGAGTTTCTTGATTTCACTCAGAGCACTTATTAATTCCTCTTCAAGGTCCACTTGAAGGATATGATCTTCATGTTCTTCATTTTCAGTGTGGACTTCTTCTTTGGCCATGAATAAGATTTCTTCATCTAAAGACTCTTCATCACTATCATCAAATGAACAACTTTCATCCTTTAAATAGAGAATTTTTTTCAATTTTTGAAACTTCCTTTTTCATTTATACTTCTTCTTGTTGAACTTGGGCTTCCTTTCATTGTTGCTGTCCTCACTCTTTGCATATGGACATTTAGCTGCAAAATGTCATACCTTACCACAATTGAAGCATTTGAAAGGCAACTTGCCTTCATATTTCCCTGAACCCTTCTTCAACTTCCTCATGAAATGTGTCTCTTCAAAATCAAAATCTTCATCAGAACTTTCACTAGATACAAACTCCTTGCATTTTCCTTTCTTTGAAACTTTTAAGGCTGCCTCCCTTTTGGATGAAGAATCAAAAATTGTCCTCATCTCATAGGTTGTTAGAATGCCATGAAGCTCATCAACCGTCAACTTATCAAGGTCCATCTCTTCAATCGCTGAAACCTTTGCATCAAAACGCAAAGGAAGAGACCTTAAAATTTTCTGAGCTATAGTGGACTCCTCGATCTTTTCTCCTAGACCTTTAATGGTGTTGACAACTTCATCAATTCGCAGAAAATAACAATCTACATTTTCCTCTTCCTACATCGTGAGACTCTCAACATGTCTTCTATGTGTCTGAAGTTTTTGCTTTTTTGACTTTGACATCTCATTCATATGTTTTTTGAAGTTTGTCCCAAATCTCATGAGCAATATCACAATGCATAACTTTCACAAATTTTGTTTCTGACAAACCACATAAGATTGCATTCATAGCTTTTGCATTATTTTCAAAAGCTTTCTTTCCATCTGCATCTGATGGAGGAGTTGATGGAATTGTATAACCAATTACTACACTTCTCCAAACATCAAAACCAAGTGACATCAGATAGGTACGGATTCAAATGCTCCAGAATGCATAGTTAGAGCCATTGAATAAGGGAGCTTTGTTTGTTGCAAGACCTTCATGAGAACCCATCTGTGCAATCAAGATCTACCTCCAAGCGTTTAAGCTCACTTCCGAAGGATCCCTCCTCTAATACCAATTGAAGAGCATGTTAGTTTTATATGATCAGATGAAAAGTACAAAAATTTAATTCAAAATAAACTCACAACATAGCAAATACCTTGGGAAAACCCTCCAACCGAAGGGAGAAAAACCCAACCAATATATCTCTTATATATTGATAATAATGAGAGCAGAAATTTGCTTACAATTCAAACCTAACACAAGGTCACAATGAAAAGCACCTCTACTAGATGCAAATAATATGTTTCTCCTTAAATCGACCTGCTGCTACAAACTTTGATCTGCTGCTCAAATCAAACTTCTCCTTAAATGAAAATGCTTGACTTGATGATAAATGAAGGATATCAACAAGTATATATACATGCATTTGAGGAAGGATGTGACTCTTCACCAAGAAGTCGGCCTCAAGAAGGAAGTACGACTTTTCTAGAAGGGGCGCGATTTTTCATGAAGTCGGTTGCTTTAATTAAATAATAATTATTTATTGTGACTTTAATATTTCATAATGAAGACTCCTCTTTAATAAACATTATATAAATATAAATTTAAATAGCCTTAGCTATATTTAAATTTATTTCTCAATTTGAATCTGGAAGTATACTCATGCGGTTGTCTCAACATCAACACTTCCTCTCAGCTAGGCAAGAATACTTCCACCTGTACAAGACATATCACCTCATCGTGATGTCAATCAACATGGCTACATCCATGTGAGAGAAGAGCTTATCACCTCATCGTGAAAGCATATAACCTCAACGTGATATCGGATATCACCTCATCGTGATATCAACCATCATGGCTACCTCCATAAATGGTATGTACAAGTGCTCATCACTCAATGTGATGTTGTCACCTCACTGTGACGTTCACCATGGCTCTCCCAGAGGGTGAAACACAAGTACAAGAAGGTCATCACAGACTCCCTCACGTGATGTTGTCATGGAGTCACACACATGACATCCACCATGGCTCTCTCAGAGGGTGGAAACAAGGGCTTTCATCTCAAATCTCAAAGAGAAATGCATTATCAAGGGCTTGCACCTCAAATCTCTCTCAAAAGAGAAATGCATTAAAGAGGATCATTGATACTGAGACTCCTTCTCAGCTAGGGCTTGATTCTCCACTATACCAAGCTTATCTCAAAAGTACACAAACTTTATCTTGGAGAGGGGCTTGGTGAGAATGTCTATTGTTTGCTCATCAGTGCTGATATACCTCAACTAAATTGCTTTCCTCAATACCATATCTTTGATATAGTGGTATTTGATCTCAACATGCTTAATTATGTCATGAAACACAGGGTTGACAGAAAGCTTCACACAACTTTGATTATCACAATGAATGATAGTAAGCTCCATTGTTTGTCCAAACAATCCTGCAAGGAGCTTCTGAAGCCACACCGCTTCTTTAGTTGCCACACAAGCTGCAATATATTCGGCCTCTGCAGTGTTCAATGCCACTGAAAACTGCTTCCTGCTACACCTAGAAATCATCGCAAACCCCAACCATCTTCCTCAGGTTCAGGAGGTTCCCTCTAAATCTTTAAGTACTTGCAACAATCTTTTAACCTCTTCGTCCAAGATTGCCTGCAACGCTTGCCTTAGAGAAATGTTTTCAGCACTCATCTCTGTAGAGATTCAGGGTTGTCCTCTTTGACTTCATCCCAAATCACTTTATTTTGAATAGGTTTGCGGAGCTACCAATGTCAAATCCAGATGACCGTCTTGAGCAATTTTGATCTTCACAGCTGAAAGGATCCTCTAAGGATTTAGCACCTAGCCTTGCAATACAGTAATCTTCACTTCTTCTCAATGAGTTACAAGACTCCCTCTTGATCCCTACTTCAGAGATTGCAAAGAAGACTTATGGAAGTGAACTCCCTCTAGTCACCAACTCAGTCCCATGACTGCAAGTTGTGACTTCACACTTGATCATTTCTTTGGTTGGCATGACTTCCTCACAAGATGCCTCAAGCTTTTCATCACTAAGCAATCTCTCATCACCTTCTTGCTCCTAGATTTGTCCTGGAAGCATTTTAGAGATAGATTACCAATAGTTTATAACTATCCAAAGAAATATCAAGGCTAGAATCATACAAGGTTTACTATCTCAATGTTATAGCATGAATTAATAACTACATAAAAAATTCATGAACATTATTCAACCATGAGATATTTATCTCATTAGAATCTCCTTAAGTAATCCCAGATAATTAATTCATCATTCATTTGCTTCTCGATCCAATCTGCATTTTAAGGATTAATAATAATAATAGATTATATATAAGAAGCAAATATCAAAAGATCAAAAGGATAAAGAAGTAATAGAACTTATCTTTATTTATTTTGATGTATCTTTCTTCCATCTTTTACTCCTCTCGAAAGAGCTCATCTTAGCACAATAAGAGACAATCTGCTCAACTCAGATTTCTCAGACATATTATGCAGTCAGCATATACAACATAGAATCAAGCCTCTCAATGCACCATCATAGTCCATGCACAAAGAGAATGTTATCGATGTAATCATCCAATCACAACAAAATTGCAGTTCTCTTTTCATCTTAGAGTCACACTCAGAGATCTTCACAATTAGCATGAACCAACTTGCAATGAATGATTGGCATCTCTTATGCCAATGATCATTATCACAAAATTTACCAATCACACATGATTCAAGTAAACAATGTCAGACCTGCACAACTTAGCAAACTAAAATTTTCCCTAGATTTCAGAAGAATAAACAAAAGGAATACTTATCTTGAAGAAATCAGACTCTCCTTTTCAGGTTTGCACTTTTCCAGAGATCTATATTCATTCAGCTTAGTACATAAGCAGCGGTAACTTCTCACATATCTCCTGTGGAGAAGTCCTATGCTAGATAAATAACAATCCTTCAAGCAAGCTAACACCTCTACCACACACAATGTTCGAACAGTAGTGCTCAAGCCCATACCAAACTCAATGTTCGAATGGTGTAACAACTACAGGCCTCAACTCATATATTCCATGATACAACAACTGTTAGTTCCCGAGACAAGCTTAATACTGATACATGTCAAATAGACCATTCAGATCTGCCTCAAAAAAGTTCTTCATCGCCATAGGATTCTAGATCAAGAAGACGCTCTTCTAAACTCTACTGGTAGAAAAGAGTCCCATGACAAGCTCCATTCTGAAACACATCGACCATAGACACAACTTGAAGAATCTTAATATATCGATCACCTTTGTATATCAACAGCAGCTCAATAATTTTGATTTTATCTGTATTACTGACGCTTTTGATAATGCCCAACGATTCCTTGAATATTGCCCAGATAAAACCCTATTATATGCTTAGCAAAAATCTGATCAGATCTTTTTCTAGACCTGCTCTGATACCATGTTAGTTTTAGGATCAGAAATGAAAGCAATCAAAAAATGCAACACATAAGGCAATGAATACCACAGATACCCTGGGAAAACCCTCCAACCTAAGGGAGAAAAACCCAGCCAATATATCTCTTATATATTGATTGAACAAGAGCAGAAATCTGCTTACAACTCAGGCACAACACAGTGCCTATTTGATACAATGAATAGCACCTCTCCTAGATGCAAAGATACAAATGATATGTTTATCCTTGAGATTGATCTGCTGCTACAAAATGATCTGCTGCTCAAGTGCGAACTTCTTGACTTGTTGCTCAAGTGTGAACTTCTTCAAGGAGCGAATATATTGAATGAACTTGATTGATTGCCAAATGAGTGAAAATGACCTCATATAAATACATATCAATTAGAGAGGTCGCATCTCTTCAAGATCTAGGTCGGCCACATAAGAAAAGGATAATTACAAATAATAATATGTTTCCTCATGTAGGTCGGCCTTCTTAATAAATCGTGCCTTTTCATTAAATGACGAATTCTTCAAGTCGGCCTCTATTAACAATTAACCATTAATTATTAATAATATAAATATAAGATGAGGCACCTCCTCATTCATAATCAATTGATCATGAATAAATTTAAATAGCTGAGAGGGTATATTTAAATTTTATCTCTGTATGACGTGCATCTGGAAGTAGTCATCCAGACGCTGCACATCAATAGGTTTGCATTGGGTTTGAAGGCCCTTATCCTTGGTGAAGAATGAGACAAGTGGAGTCCTTAATTGTTGTTATAAGTGCTGCAAAAACCCAGCATTGAATGGCATTGAAACAAACAACCAAACTTTCTCAAACAAACCAAATCAGCATAACAATGAAAACAATCAACATATCAGTGATAGCAAACACAGAAAAAAAAAATCAAGGGTCTTATATTACAAAATGATCCACATACATTGCATATGCTAAGTTCATATGACTCCAACACAAGCTGCAACCTTAAGTACGCAAGCAACCAACTCAAGTAATCAAGCAACCAGCTCAAACAAACAACCAAGTAGCTCAAGCAAGCAACCAAGTAGCTCAAACACCTTGACATCAATGACAAAACACTCAACAAGAGTTACTTATCTAAGGAAAAATAAGGACAATTTAAAAAGGGGCATTACAGTGTATCTTTCTTATTTTAATACCCATCCCTCAATATAAATCCATCCATAATAGAGTTTTGTTCACAAATGAGCCTGATACAATAATGCATTCATTCTTTAAAGATAGAGTATATGAAAAAAATAGAATACCTGAAAAAATATTGCACCTCATACAAGTTCTCCTAATTTTGCAAATCTATGCCAAACATATGTAAAATAGGAAGCAATTCTTCAACCATTAGTCAAGAGAGTCACAACAAACAAGAGATACTCCTATACTTTAGGCTCTGCAAGACCTAGGGGGTATCCCTATCAATGTACACTGGACTATGTGAAAAGCAATAGGTTAATTATTATGTAAAACAAATAAAATGTTCATGCATACATGGCAAGGATTCTTCAAATATAGCGCATTCATATACACCCCTTATACTCTTAATGCTCAAGCATGAACAATATAAATTATAAAATAAATTACACATCTAATGATTTTCATTCTTAAAGTATGAGCAGCTTGGGAGGTTTCCTACAAACTAACTGGTGCATATTCAAAGAAATACAAAGTTACCATATATTGACACCATTTTGCATTAAAAACGTCTCTGGTGGTTCGAAACATGTACCACTACCTTATAGTGACTATTATTGCCTTGCAATAACTTGAACCTGCAAATATAATTTGACTACAAAATTCTACTAAATAATCCCTTGTTAGAAGTATTGTCATTGATGTCAAATGCAAATGCCACAAATCGTGCAAATATGCCAGAACAAGATATGAAGAACAAGATTTGAAAAGTTTCAGACTTATGCTCAGATTTGAAGATCTTTCAATATAGATCAAGTTTGGTTGAATCAATTCAGCTCGATGGTTAATCAGTTCAGATCGATATAAATTTCTTCCAAATTCCTTCAGACCGATATAGCTGGCATGTTGTATTAGGCTCGAATATTTTTAACATACGTTTTGAAAAAGAACAAGTATATCAAAAAATGAGTATATTAAAATGCAGCTGTTAAAGTAAAAATATGTGATTAAGATAAAAGAGCGGCTGTTAAAGATAGAATTGAGTCAAACTCGATTTATCAAAAGGTATGAAGACGTCTTTTCAAAAGGAGGCGAATGAAGCTTTTTATGGAAAGACGTATGTAGTAAACTTAACAAATACGTCCATAATACTTTTTCCTTATGGATAGACGGGTCTGTTGGCAAGACATGATTCTAAGGGATGTTGTTAATAACAAATGATTATCTTCATATTTCTTAACTAAACAAGTCTAGGTAAAGACAATAGATCAAGGGACGTATTGTTCAATAAAGGTTGCAATCTGAAGTAGTATGATGTTTAAACAAGAATCAATTTGTTTTGAAATATTAGGATCTATTTCAAAAGGATGTGAACCTTCTAAAAGACGTGTTCAGCCAGAGGTTATCACACTTTCCAAAAGGACGTGATCCTTTATATTCTATAGATGCAACTGGCAGGAAATTAAGGACTGTGTTTTGTGAAAAAATCTGAAAAGAAAATCAAAGACTAATACACACAAATGATGTGGTGCGATTAGTCAAGAGATGTGATTTTTATCAAGAGATGCAATCTTAGAACAAAGTATATGGTAGTCATTCATTTCAGTCTTGAATGTGTGGTTGTGAAGATTACAGCAGTCCATATCAATGAACCCATCTTCTTGTGTGGGCTTAGGGTGAGATTATTCATCACAAAAGCAAATTGGAGGATTGGGAGAGTGCAGATCTGATTGAAGGCAGCCATCTTACACCATCAAGACAAGGTTGGTGCCTTGCACATTAGGGGTTGATCCTCCTTGTAGGTTAGGTGCCTACTAAAAAAATTTAAGGGGTTGGTGCTCCTTGTAGGTTTGAACCTACTAAACAATTCTTATTAAATATTCAAGTAGGTTAGTACCTACTTACTTGTAAAACCACTTAAACATTTCTATATCAATTGAAGTCAACTTGATAGCTTTGTTTTCATATTGAGAAGTTGATATTGTGTTAAGATTTAAAAGTGTGATTTATTGATGAAAAAAATTAGAAGTGTGATTTACTGATTCAACCCCCGCCCCCTCTCTCTCAGTAAATTTTAGTGCTCTTCAATTGGTATCAAAGCAAAGTCCTACTTGAAAGCCTAACCGCTTGAAGGAGATCCTTAAGAGCATTTATGGCAGATCATAACACCACAGTCAAAGAACCCATCTTTGATGGGGCTAATTATGCTTTTTGGAGTATTAAGATGGAAGCTTATTTGAATGCCCTTGGGTTTGATGTGTGGCAATCTGTTATCGATGGGTATACACCTTTGGCAACCCCTCCAACGGATCAAACCGGGAAAAAGAGAAATGAAAACAATGCCACAGCTAAGCATGCCTTCTCTGTAGCCTAACAGCCTTTGAATTCACAAAGGTCATGTGTTGCAAATCAGCAAAAAAAATATGGGTAAAACTACAAAATATTTATGAAGGAGATGCCAAAGTAAAGAAGGCAAGGCTGTAAACTCATCGAAGGAAGATGGAGACTCTCAAGATGAATGAAGATGAAGACATACCATCATACTTTCTTCGTGTTGATGAAATAGTGAACATTATGAGAGGACTCGGTGAAGATATTGTTGATGATTTTATTGTTGATAAAATACTAAGATCTCTATCCACAAAATTTGAGGCCAAGGTAGCAGCATTGGAAGAATTGACAAACTTAGACCAGCTAACAAAAGATGAACTACATGGGATTCTTGTTGCCTATGAAATGAGGATTGATGGGAGAGCACCACGAAAGGAAGTTTCATTCAAAGCATTCAAAAAGGGCAAAACCAAACATGAAGAACCTAGTGACAAATCAAATGATGAAGCAAAAGCTTTCTTCATGGGAAACCTCAAGAAAGCAAAAGGAAAATATAAAGGAAAATTCCCTTTTAAATGCTTCAATTGTGGGAAAATTGGACATTACGCCTCAAAATGTCCTCAAAATGATAGTGACTCTAGTGAAGATGAAAAAGAAGTCTACACCAAGAAAAAGGGAAAGAAGAATTCCAAATATACCTCAAAGAAGAAATATCAAAAACACAAAATGAACTTTTGCTCGAAGAAAAATCGCAGCAATTCTGAAAGTGATGATTGCCCAAGCAATGATGAGGAAGAAATTCTATTCATGGCAGAAGTAGTCACAAATAGCAAGTATGAAGAAGAAGAAAATGAACAAGATTGCAATGAAGAAGAGGAAATAGATCTTGAGGAAGAACTTCATTATGCATACAAAAAGAATGAAACATTAAAAAAAAAGTTTCCAAACACAAAACAAAAATCAATGAAATGACCAAAAGCTTGGAGGAATCAAGCAAAACTATTGAAGACTTGAGCGCTCTTCTTATGAAAGCTGAAAGAAGTGAAGATGAAATCAAGAACAAACTCAGCACAAAAGAGATGGAATGTGACAAGTTGGAGCAAGAAATTCCTATGTTGAAGATGGAATTGGAGAAGACAAAGGAGCAACACACAAAGGTTGATGAAAGCTCCACCAAGTTGAATGAGCTCATGAAGGCTCAAAAATCTCTTCATGATGAAACAGGGGGCAGTTTTGAAAGACAGTCCAAGGAGGTCACAAATTCAAAAGAAGAAAACAAGACCCTCTCAAAGCAAACCAAAGGAGATTGGATAAGTGCTGATCCTAAAAGAAGACTTAATACTAGGCACTTTTATACCTTTAATGGCTATTGTTTTCTATGTAACAAGTTCAGCCACAAGGCCTTAAGTTGTAAGAATAAAGCAAAGAATATTCCTAGTTACATTAGGAGTAATTATAATCCTTTCACACCCTTAATGGACTTTAATAGCATTTGCTACAACTGTAATAATTTTGGGCACAAGGCACAAGTGTGTATGACAGTTTTTGAAAATTCTCCAAAACTAAACAAGAAAGAAAACAAGTCCATGAAAAGGAAAGAAATGCCATCTAATGTGTGGAAGAAGAAGGAGAAATCCATGTTTGTTCAAGCCCTATATGCAGAAAAATTGAAGGATAGATGGTACATTGACAGTGTGTGCTCAAGGCACATGACAGGTGACAAAAGCAAGTTCATCTCCATTGAAGCATCTGATGAAGCAACGGTAAGATTTGGTGATACCTAAGAAAAGAAATCAAAGGAAAAGGAACTCTTAGCCTAGATAATGGTACAACAAAAACTGAAGATGTCTTATATGTTAAAGGCTTAAAAGAAAATCTACTAAGTGTTGGCCAGCTTTGTGATCAAGGGCATAGTGTTACTTTTCTTTCTAAAACATGTGAAATCAAGAAAGATGGAAAACTAATTGCACAAGCTGAGAGGAAAGACAATTTGTATGTTCTAAAGGAGATAAATTGTGAAAGTTGTAACTTGGTACAAGAGGATGAGAGTTGGTTGGGGCACAAAAGACTAGGCCACCTCAACTTTGATAATATTATCAAAGTTAGTAGGTCAAATGTGGTAAGAGACATGCCAAGAATAGCAAAAACTTCCAAAATCATTTGTAAGGAATGCCAACTTGGAAAGCAAACAAGATCAAGTTTCAAGCCTAAAGAACACTCCTCATCAACGCCATTGGAACTTATACACACCAATCTTTGTGGATCAACCAAAACCAAGAGTATGAATGGAGAAAAATACTTCATGCTTCTAATTGATGATTACTCAAGGATGACTTGGGTTGCATTCTTAAAAGAAAAATTTGAAGCCTTTGAGAAATTCAAAGTGTTTAAATAGTTGGTTGAGAATGAAGCTAATGCCAAGATAAAGTGCCTTAAATCAGACCAAGGAGGAGAATTTACATCAAATGAATTTGAAAATTTCTGCATAAAACATGGGATAAAAAGAAAACTTTCTGAAGCTAGAACCCCTCAACAAAATGGGGTGGTAGAAAGAAATAATATAACAGTCCAAGAAATGGCAAGAGCAATGCTCAATGAATCAAAAATAGCAGATTCTTTTTGGAAAGAAGCAATTCACACAGCAGTCTACATCTTAAATCGTGCACAAATTAGAGTGAACAATGACAAGACACTCTATGAACTTTGGAAAGGAAGGTCTGCAACTGTTAAGTACTTCAAGATCTTTGGAAGCACTTGCTACATTAGAAGAGATAAGAAGACTTGAGAAAATTTGATGCAAGAGCAGATGAGGGAATCTTTCTTGGTTACTCATCAAGAAGTAAGGCATACAAATGCTACAACAAAAGAAGTCACAAAATAGTTGAAAGTGCAAACGTAAGAGTTGATGAGGGAAGACAATTCAAGGAAATTGCACAAAGCTATCTAGATGTACAAAATGTGAGTAATGAAGATGAAGCAGATGAGAATCCCAAAGAAGATGAAAAAGAGGAGGAGACAATAGAAGAATCTCCACAAAAGACTCCCATGAAGACACCAAAAACACCTTCCAGGTTTGTACAAAAGAATCACCATGAAGATTTGATTCTTCAAGACACATGTACATCTACAAGGAAAATGATAAACTATAATGAAGATTGTCACATGGCACTACTATCCGAAATTGAGCCTAAAACTTTCAAAGAAGCAAGCCAAGACAAATGTTGGATTGAGGCAATGAACAAAGAGTTGGATCAAATAGAGAAGAATGACACTTGGGAACTTGTCCCAAGACCAAAGGACAAGAAAATAATTGGCATAAAATGGGTCTTTTAAGAACAAACTAAATGAAGATGGTCAAGTCACAAGGAACAAAGCAAGGCTAGCATGCAAAGGCTACACTCAAGTTGAATGAGTGGACTTTGAAGAAACGTTTGCACCGGTTGCCAGGATAGAAGCAATTAGAATGTTCCTTGCCTATGCAAGTCACAAGAAATTCAAGGTGTATCAAATGGACGTTAAATCTGCTTTCCTCAATGGAGACCTTGAGGAAGAGGTTTACATTGAACAACCTGAAGGCTTTCTACCATTAGAAAACAAGGATTATGTGTGCAAGTTAAAGAAAGCTCTCTATGGGCTCAAACAAGCGCCAAGAGTATGGTACTCTAGACTTGACAAGTACCTCAAAGAAAAAGGATTCAAGAGAGGAGATGTAGACAGCAATCTATATATCAAAGAAGAGGATGGACATTTATTGATTGTGGTGGTGTATGTAGATGACATCATTTTTCGTGGAGACAAGGACAAAATGTGCGAAGAATTCTCCTCATGTATGCAAAAGGAGTTTGAGATGTCAATGTTAGGAGAACTATCCTTCTTCCTTGGACTACAAATTTCACAGTCTAGTAAAGGAATTTTCATAACTCAAACCAAATATGTGAAGGAAATGTTAAAGAAGTTTAGGATGGAAGATTGCAATCCTGTAAGTATCCCCATGGTTACAGATTGCAAGTTAAGAAAAGAAGATGAATCCCAAGAAGTGAATCAAACACTTTATAGATCAATGATTGGAAGTTTGTTGTACCTAACTGCTACAAGACTAGACATCATGCAAGTTGTTGGAGTGGTGGCAAGATTTCAAGCTGCACCTAGGGAAACACATGTTCATGCAGTAAAACAAATATTCAAGTATTTGAAAGGTACTATGGAATATGGTCTATGGTACCCTAGTAGCAAAGATTTCACTCTTGAAGCATTCACAGATGTTGATTGGGCAAGCAATGTGGATGATAGAAAAAGCACAAGTGGAGGAGCCTTCTTTCTTGGAGGGAACTTAGTATCATGGATGAGCAAAAAGCAAGAATCAGTCTCTCTATCTACTACAGAAGTTGAATATATAGCAGCAGCAGCATGTTGCACTCAACTTTTGTGGATGAAGCAAACTTTAAAAGACATCAAGTTGGAATACAATCATCCTTGTACTATCTATTGTGACAACACTAGTGCAATCAGCATCTCCAAGAATCCAGTGATGCACTCAAAAACCAAGCATATACCTATTAAGTATCACTTTTTAAGAGAGCAAGTAGCAGAAGGACAAGTGTGTTTGGAATATATAGCTACAAAAGAACAAATTGCTGATATATTCACCAAACCATTACCAAGGGATGCATTTGAATATCTAAGAGACAAATTGGGAGTTGTCCCACATCCATCAAATTGATTGGTGGAAGCATACATTTAGGGGGAGCTATACATAGCATCTTGTAGCTCCATGGAACAAAAAAGAGGCAAAACGTTCTATGGTACAGAAATGAATATTCAAGTATTTGAAAGGTACTATGGAATATGGTCTATGGTACCCTAGTAGCAAAGGTTTCACTCTTGAAGCATTCACAGATGCTGATTGGGCAGCAATGTGGATGATAGAAAAAGCACAAGTGGAGGAGCCTTCTTTCTTGGAGGGAACTTAGTATCATGGATGAGCAAAAAGCAAGAATCAGTCTCTCTATCTACTATAGAAGTTGAATATATAGCAACAGCAGCATGTTGCACTCAACTTTTGTGGATGAAGCAAACTTTAAAAGACATCAAGTTGGAATACAATCATCCTTGTACTATCTATTGTGACAACACTAGTGCAATCAGCATCTCCAAGAATCCAGTGATGCACTCAAAAACCAAGCATATACCTATTAAGTATCACTTTTTAAGAGAGCAAGTAGCAGAAGGACAAGTGTGTTTGGAATATATAGCTACAAAAGAACAAATTGCTGATATATTCACCAAACCATTACCAAGGGATGCATTTGAATATCTAAGAGACAAATTGGGAGTTGTCCCACATCCATCAAATTGATTGGTGGAAGCATACATTTAGGGGGAGCTATACATAGCATCTTGTAGCTCCATGGAACAAAAAAGAGGCAAAACATTGTTTGAAGACCCTTGCCATTGATGTCAAAGGGGGAGAAAATGGACACGAGGAGCAAAGAGAAAAGGATCAAAATTGCCATTGAAGAGGTTGCCATCAATGACAAAGGGGGAGATTGTTAGAAGTATTGTCATTGATGTCAAATACCACAAATCGTGCAGATATGCCAGAACAAGATATGAAAACACGATTTGAAGAGTTTCAAACTTATGCTCAGATTTGAAGATCTTTTGATATAGATCAAGTTTGATTGAAGATCTTTCAATATAGATCAAGCTCGGTTGAATCAGTTCAGATCGATATAAATTTCTTCCAGATTCCTTCAGACCGATATAGCTGGCATGTTGTATTAAGCTCGACTATTTTTAACATACGTTTTGAAAAAGAACAAGTATATCAAAAAACGAGTTTATTAAAATGCAGCTGTTAAAGTAAAAATATGTGATTAAGATAAAAGAGCGGCTGTTAAAGATACAATTGAGTCAAACTCGATTTATCAAAAGGTATGAAGACATCTTTTCAAAAGGAGGCGAATGAAGCTTTTTATGGAAAGACGTATGTAGTAAACTTAACAAATACGTCCATAATACTTTTTCCTTGTGGATCGACAGGTCTGTTGGCAAGACATGATTCTAAGGGATGTTGTTAATAACAAATGATTATCTTCAGATTTCTTAACTAAACAAGTCTAGATAAAGACAACAGATCAAGGGACGTATTGTTCAATAAAGGTTGCAATCTGCAGTAGTATGATGTTTAAATAAGAATCGATTTGTTTTGAAATATTAGGATTTGTTTCAAAAGGATGCGAACCTTCTAAAAGAAGTGTTCAGCTAGAGGTTATCACACTTTCCAAAAGGACATGATCCTTCACATTCTACAGATGCGACTGACAGGAAATTAAGGGCTGTGTTTTGTGAAAAATCTGAAAAGAAAATTAAAGACTAATACACACAAATGAAGTGGTGCGATTAGACAAGAGATGCAATCTTAGAACAAAGTATATAGTAGTCATTCATTTCAGTCTTGAATGTGTGGTTGTGAAGATTACAGCAGTCCATATCAGTGAACCCATCTTCTTGTGTGGGCTTAGGGTGAGATTATTCATCACAAAAGCAGATTGGAGGATTGGGAGAGTGCAGATCTGATTGAAGGCAGCCATCTTACACCATTAAGTCAAGGTTGGTGCCTTGCACATTAGGGGTTGATGCTCCTTGTAGGTTAGGTGCCTACTAAACAAATTTAAGGGGCCGGTGCTCCTTGTAGGTTTGAACCTACTAAACAATTCTTATTAAATATTCAAGTAGGTTAGCACCTACTTACTTGTAAAATCACTTAAACATTTCTATATCAATTGAAGTCAACTTGATAGCTTTGTTTTCATATTGAGAAGTTGATATTGTGTTAAGATTTAAAAGTGTGATTTACTGATTCACTCCCCCCCCCCTTCCATCCCTCTCAATAGATCTCAGTGCTCTTCATCCCTTACCAATACTGCAAACCCTACTTGCTTTTTGGGAAGATTTATCATTCTCCTTGAAAGTGTACTAACTAGAACAGCAAATCCTATAGAAAATGTATAGGCAAAGATTTTTCACCTTCTTGAGGGTGAAAAGGGAGACAACTACAAAATCAAATCATCATTCATATAAGTAACCAGAAATAAATATCACAATAGAATGAATAGACAAGATTGAAACCGATATTTCTTCAAATCATAGAAGCAGGTATCTTTAAAATATTGCGATATATTCCAATGTATCTTTTTCTCAATGAGGTTCCCAACGTTTCCTTGAAAATATCGCAACTTTTTCAAAATATCTCTGGCCAAAATTTTTGCCAATATAAATTATTATAAATATGTCACTAGAAATATCACAGTAAATTAGTTTTTCTTTTATATAAGCATCAGACCTGCAAGTTTTTTGTTATTCTACTCTAGAACTTTTATAAACAGGTTATACACCTTGAACAATGTAAGTAGCTGTTAAAATTTCCAGTTGTCATTATTGAATAGCACTTAGATCTGTTGCTAAGGGACAACAACTATTGCTATCGTTATTTAAAAAATGAACATGGTTATCTGCAGTTGTGAAGACACCTAGCATAATTGGGTTTGAAAACCTTGTGAATAGGAAACTGATTTTTGTTATTGTGATTAGTGACTATAACTATTGCCTTTGATAATAGCAAACAATGTTGTCACTATTCATGATTTGTGAGCACTAGACAAGATGTTCACGCATAAATGGCAAGGCTTCTTAAAATATGTCATATCCTGGCCTAAATTTGTATGCAAACTTTTTCCGATTTTCACCGACTTATGCTCCCTAACATTTCGTCAAACACTTTGCAGCAGTCTGACTGAGTTTGCATTTGTAATGGTTTTGATTGATTCAAACAAATTTCTTAACCCCTCATATTGATGGCATTCATTTACAGTCAAGAAATTAACTTAGACAGACTTCCAGAACTATTTAACTGAAAATGATATTTAATCTCATACACAAAGCATTCATAATTCCTCAAATACTTCACATTGACTGGTCTGAAATATTAATAAATTTCTACAATAAAATTTCTGACCTGTAACATCAACAGCAGCTCCCTAGTCACATATACGGCACACCTTTTATATGTATGGAAGCCCTATGAATTACAACAGCAGACTTAAAAGGCTGCGATTCCTCATTGGTTACTCACAGCCAGGTTTGGTGGGCCCACACAAAGATGTGCTGGAAGCAAATAAAACTTTAATCCTTCAAATTATTTCTATCGACCCCATTATGCTCAATGGCCCCTTGGGAAAAGTAAAGAAGAAAACTTAAATTCTTTTTATTGTCTCCTTTGACTCCTTTATCAGCTGTGTCAGATTTTGTCTTTTCCTTATTGCTGCATGGGACTCCCAAAAAGCTGTGACTCCTCTATAGGCAGATTCGACTGTATTCTCAGCTCCATTTCATCATCTTTGACTCTCTTTTGGTGTAATTTCTTATCTAATTACCTTGATGACTCCTTATGGTGCTGTGCTAAGGATATTGGAGACCACGTGAGCATAAAGATAAGATTTTCAAAATAGTATGGCTGGTAATTGCACTGGAATTATATTATTTATTTATCTCCATATATCGAAACATAAAGAAATATGCTCAATATCATTCCCTTATTTCTGAATTAAAATAATTAATAAATACCTCTGCATTTGATAAATCAAATACCCTGCAATTAGTTTCCAGAGGAAACTTCACAAATTTCAATACCACCATTATCGTGCAAATGCAAGTAACCTAGATGATTTCTCCTGCTACCAGCTAGGGAGGAATCTTTCATCACTGAAATTGGATACTGTTGGTGTGCATTTTATCATCCACCGAACACTTCAGAATAAAATGTCCTAAGACACTCCATCCTCTCTTGAACAAAGTCACCGCGTATGCTAAGATTGCAAGAAGATCATATGGCGACTCCAAGGTTTCTTTCGTCAGGTCATGACACGTTGATAAGCTCATTGGGCGTTGTGATATGCTGGTAACACAAAGGGACTTACGTTAAAAATTATTCACAAGTTTAGGACTTAAGACGGTTTTGAAGTTAGCTACTCTTTCCATTGGGGCTTTTCAATTTTAGGATTTCAAAAAAAGTGCAAAAAGATAAGGGTTTAGGAGCTCTAATCTATTCCTAAGAATTCGAGAGACAGTAATGATTGGGTGAAACAAATAACCACGCTTTGCTTCGCCTCCCTGGGACAACTACACAAAGTGGGTGCAATCTTCAAAAAATGTGATTGTAATTTTCATGTCTAGAATAATACTCACTCAAACTTAAGTTAAGCATCCACAATTAAAAGCTCAAGCTAACTTTACGCATTGGATAAAAATCATCTATCCAAAGAAAGTATGAGCTAGGTCTCACCGATCACTACTATCAAATCTTTCATTCATTTAACAAACATTCAAATAAAATTCTACTTTAATTCTAATCTAAGTGCTAAGAGAGATATGTAACCTTAAAAACCACTTGACAATAAAAGGAATTCAAAGAAAATCATGCATAAGAGCTTTTATTATCAGAAGTAGCAATGCGCAACAATTTCATACTACTCTCTTCACAAATTGAAAATGAGAGCTCACGAGTTTATATAGAGTTCCAGAGAATAAATGAAAGGCCTAGATTGAAACAAATCGACAACCAAGATCAAAACATTAAACCCTAATTAGGGTTTCCAAAAATATCACTAACACTAATTGCATGTGAGACAAGTGGCATTAGGAGCTATTTTCAAGGAGGTGCGTCCCTATCCTCTCAAGTTGTAGTGTGTTCGATGAACCTGGACACAATCGGAACAACCTCTTCCATTGTAACCCGCGGCAACATGTTGATCTTGAATTCCAGCCCATCCAAGTCTTCGACGCATCCGACAAAGGCACTCTCCCATTCTGGTTCATTTTTTATGAAGGCATCTTGGATAAATGAGAGGTTCGCCACTCTAGTCAAGTTTTGTCTCAGAATAGGTCCGACGGTGGAGAAGAAGATTTTTTGAACCCTGTGCCTTAGATTTTCCAACTATAAGTCGTTCTCTCAGATGACCTCTTTATTCAGCATATCTGCAGCTATGAGGAAAATCTTATTTTGAATCTCTTTAACTTGCTCTTCAATTTTGAACCCATCGGACTTCGTTCTTTCCAAGACTTCACCTCATGCTGTCAACGCCCAATACCAAGTATGGAAGTCATAGGTAGCACCTACTACAATTATCTTCCCGTCAATCAACTCCTGCTTTGGAAATCCCTTCAACACTTTGAGGCACGGAATGATCCTATCCTGAATGTCCCAAACTTCTGCAATGGCAACAAGTCGAGAAAGCAACGAGGTAGTCTGTCTATAGCCTAGTGTCAATCTCTCCAGGAACGCAGCTGCTTTTGTGCCTTTACTTTCCATCCATTACTTGGCTTCCCTAGTCGTGACCATATCTTCTCCAATGTCCTTGGTTGTTTCCTGTGAGGATTTTAGAAGAGAAGGAGTTGTTGCATCATCCTGATTAAGCGTTTTGGTCAAATGTTGAATATACTCCTTCAGGCGCTCGACTTCCTTCTTATATCCCCTCTTCTTCGCCACTTCCTTCTCCAGTCTCGCCTTGATAGTAGAGACTGAGTTGTCCTCAACTTCCTAGCCTTTTGTCGTTGGGCCTAAATCAACAATGGTGATGACATATTCGTGTGGAGCAATATCTTCCTGTGGTTTGTCCACTGTCGGCACTGCAATACGTAACAGAACGATTGTCGGCTTCATCCCTTCGAATTGTGGAGAATTTCTTGGCAAGCTTCTTCACTGCAACTTGCTCTAATCTAGCCAAGAAATCTGCAATGTCATCCTCCTCCTGAGCCTCAACTGGCACCTGCATCTTCAGTCTTTCTTTCAGCCAATCAAGAATTGTGGGTTGTTTCATGCCGTCTTCCTCCTGAACATTTTCTTCACCTGGAACATCCAAAATTCCTTTAAGAGCAGAAATCATTCCCTCTTGATATTCATCATTCCGGATATCTATTTCATTATCTAAGCAAAGTATTTTCGTGCCCATAGGAGATGGCGGCTCATCATCGTCCAGCTGGATTGGCTCAATATTTCCCTCATGGATCGGGGAAGGAATTCTCATGTCAGCCAAGGAATCATCCACAGTGGCCACTATTTCATCAATATTCCTGGATGCAGTGGAAATTAATGGTTCAACCCTTGGTCTCTTTTGAACAGGTTATACGTTTGTAGTTGACTCTTTCCTCTTCCTGGACTTAGTAATCTCCATCAACTCGGCACAATCGGATGCTTCTGCATTCGAGAGGTAAGATTCCATCTCACTCAGCCTGTCATAAGTGAGCATCACCTTCCCCCGCCTCAATTCCTAAATCTATTGATCAACCCACCATTGAGAGTATTTGACCATTGGCCTCATTAAGGTATTCAAATCCGCAAGCTCGGGCTCTGACCACTTTACAGCAGGAAGGGGCTAGTTCTCATAAAAGCATGGTTAGACATACTCTTCGTCATCCTCGAGCTAATCAGGTACTCGGCAGAGCTCAGTCATTCAAATCAGGCTTGTTGGCAATATAAACCACAGCCTCTTTCTGACCTCATACTCATCTACAGCATCTGCACAAAAGTCCTCCAATTCAACTCTATGATTATACTTTCTTTCGTCCACAGCCCCAATGTGATGGTGAGGATCAAAATTTTCTCTGGACCGATAAGTTGTGAACGAAAACCGTTGTATCTCTAGCCTGGCACTCTCAGCTGCTTGTGTCGAAGGAGAGGATTCTAGCATGTTTTCGATAAAGAACAGGAAAGTGATAGCCGCCTTTTGCTTTGTCCTTTGGAGGCTCTGGTATGTTTCCAACTGTCTCAAGACTTCCAGCAAGACCATTTTGTTGGTGGGAAAGATTGGAAGCTTGTAAGGGTTCCCAGTGAATCCCTGAATTCTGATGTACGTGAATCTCGGGAACTAGATGAACTAGGATTCGTACTTGTTGATTAAGCTCTTAGCTTCGTGAGTCAGCCTTTGGCGAGTTCCTCCTTGAAGTATTCTGGTGATGTACATGAGGAAAACATCATTGGCTCGTCTGAAGTGGACTTTCTCACTGAGTTGCAACTGTGGGTAGCAATAATAAGATTTTAATTCATTTTCTCCGTTGCCAACTACACCCTTACAAATCAACCCTGCATATCTGTAAGTCCTAGCCAGCATATATATGACATAGGAGCTCATGTGGAACAATTTTGTCTTCTCCAAATTGATTAGTTGCTCATGAAGACTATCACTTATCATGCGAGACCAGTTGAACATTTTCACTCCTACGGTTATTTCCTCCATAAAATAGTACATCCATGTCTCAAAGTGTGCGCCCTGGGGGTTGCCAGCCATTCTGCTTAATAATAAGATAATGTCCCCATAGTCTTCCTTGAAGTTTGTACAAAGCAGCTTCTTGGGCATTTTCTTGGCAGAGGCTCTCGGTCTTTCCAGCCATGATTTGTTAATGCTTGTAGCGCAAAGTTCAAATTTGTCTTCATACAACTTTCTAGCATCCTCCTTAGTCTTGTATGAAGTTTTGTGGTAGGTCAGGATGCCAAATGCCTCCTGAATGCCAACTCTCCAAGATGAGCCAATATCCTCCCATTAGGTGCAACAATTTGTCTTTCTTGCACATTATAATGGATGGCGCATTCTACCATCAACTCGACACATTCTACAATTGGTGGGAATCCGACAGCCTGGACGATGCCATTCCTCATCATCCGGCGAGCAATAGGAATTGGCAGGAATCCATCGTGCCTGTACATCCTCTTTTTGAATTCCTTGAAGTCAACATGTCTGAGGTTGGTGTCTATAATATTTTTCCACTTAGAATTAATTTTAGACTCTAGCTACAGCCCCTTGCTGGCGAACTTCATTTGCGCATGTCTTGATGGTTCTACCCGGGTGATCATCAACCTGCAATACAAAAAAAATTAACATTAATATGAAGACTTCTAAAATCTGGTTATTATGGGCCTTTATTTGAAAGATTTATACTTTCAGCTTGTTAAAAAGATGAATTTCTGCGAAAAAGTTGAAAATGGCAAACTTTGCTAATTCTTTGACAAATCTCTGCCAGAGTGACGGAAGAAGATGGAAGAATAATAAAAAAACCTTGCCAATTGAATTTTAAACCTTTGAAATTATCTTTTGGCTGCAAATTAAATCCAACTCTGAAAATCAAGAGAAGAAGTGCGCCTCTTTTGCTGGGAAATACTCTTTTCAGCTAAAATTTCCACTTTATTTCTTCAGCAATTTACCCTTCCAGCTCAAGAATTTATTCTTCCGTCAAGAAAATCTACTTTGCCTTCGCAAATTCTTCCTTCCAAAATTTATCTTTCGCAACTTCAAAAGAACCGAAGAGAAAACTTTTGATCAACCTGCGAAAGAATGATTTGAAAGAAACAAGTCGACTTTGTTATAAAGCTGGAGAAGTTGATTGTTTTAGCAACTTCGTGTTTTCTTTCTAAGTTCATCAAGTTAGACTTGTTTTATCTCTTCCAATACTGGAGATTCCGAAAGAAAGTTTCCATTTTTCAATCCAAGCACCACCCTCAGCCAAAATCCTTTAGATTTTTTCTCTTTCTCAAACATTTGCCTAAGTGTTGAATATTTCTTTCAAACGTTGGAAAATATTAAGTATTCAATATATTAAATTCAATTTTCCAACTCTTTTGATCTTCGAATCATGGCGAAATTCAATTTTGTCTAAGGCAAATTTGTTATTTCTCGTGTTATTTTCCATTTTTCTCCAAACATTGAACATTTTAGATAAATTTTCCTAAGCGATGGAAAATAAATAATAAAATATCCAAAGTATTAAATCTCCAACCTCTTTAATCTTTTCCAACCTATTAAATTATTTAATACTTGGCGATATTTAATTTACCCATGGCTAAATATTGATCTTCCAAGTCATTTCATTTATTTCGTCTAGCTAGGGCAGACTTCAAAATTTTCTCGCCATTCTCATCTTCCTGGGCAGACTTCATACTTAGCCAAACATATTCCAATATTCCAAAGTCGGACTTAGCCTAAGTTTGGACGTTGCTCCATACTTAGCCAAATTTTTAAGTTTTCTCTCCTTTTCCTAGCTAGGCGGACTTGGAGACTTCTTTGCCATTCACTTCTTTCTTCATGCCGTAGAAATTTTTATCATGCTCGAGGGTGGGCGGACTTTCCAATGCTTTTGCCAAGTCTTCTCCATGGGTGGCGGACTTTGAAGTGCTTTTGCCAAGACTTGGGCGGACTTTCTTATGTCTTAGCCAAATCTCATCCAAGGGTGGCGGACTTTGAAGTGCTTTGGACATTATCTATCTTCCTCAAGGGCGGACTTCAATGTGTCTTGGCCATTGCCTTTCTCCTTATGGCGGACTTCCAAGTTGGTTTGCCATTGACTTTTCAAAGGTTTGGGTCGGACTTGAGAGAGTGTCTTTTCCACTTTAGTGCGGACTTTGAACTTTCTTTGCCATGGGCGGACTTTGAGATGACTTTGCCATTCTTTATTTCCCAAGGACGGACTTCCAAGCTTCTTTTCCAGAGGATGGCGGACTTGAAGGCTAGCTTGCCATAGGCAAGGGCGGACTTTCTTGGTGCTTGGACATTTCTTCCAAAAGGTTGGGTTGGACTTGCCAAACTTTTGGACACTTCCATGGCAAATTTCTTCATACTGAGACCATTTTTCATCTTTGATTGCCATGAATTTGCACCATCACCTTCGCCATAGATCTTGATTTTTCTCTCTCCGGAGGAAACATTGGCTTCATGACCAATAGGACCCTGAAATAAAAACTTTCTAAAAATAGAAATTTTCCAAAAATAGAAACTTTCTAAAAATAGAAAAAAATTAAAAAAAAGCATCCCTAAAAAATAGGAACTCCAAAATGGTCCAAAAGTGTCAGAAATCAAAAAAAGTGAAAAAGCGAAAAAGCAAAATCCCTAAAAAATAGGAAGTGTCAGAATTGGCTCAAAGCAATGGAGTTCCTCATCTACTGGGCCTTTTGAATACTTCTATGACATTTAGGCACTGATACGGGCTTAAAATCTCAACTTGACCAGGGTGATTCTTAGAAATTCTAACTCTAAACTCTTAAACAAACGGGCCCATGAAATTGCAACATAGAGGACAAACCTTAAAAACAAAAAAAAACTAGGGGACCCCATTTGCAATGGGGCGATGTGTGAAATAGGTCACAACAGATACCCGTAGGAATTCCCACCTAGGGATTCGAACTCCAAAGAGGTCCACCAAAATTCCAAATAAAATGATAAACCAACATATCCCAAATGAACTCTCGCAGCCCTTTTTATTTCCATCTGAGGAAACTTCCGGAAACCTTTTCAAATTTCCCACCAAAACATTAAACATCTTTTAATAAAGTGACATTTTAAAACACCTTTTAAATACTTCCTTAGCATCACTTTATAATAACACTGCAATCTAATTATTTAATATTACGTTTTTAAATATATTTTTTGCTAAGCAATATCAAATAATTAAATTAATGTCTATTTGGCAAGCCGGAAGACAAGGTCATTAAAAAATGTAGCACATTCATTTACACCCCTTTGTATCCTTATCATCAAATGATTATGCTATTCTTTAACTTGACATTATTGGTGCATCACAAATGTTAGTGTTGTCATTGACTTGCTATCATTTCTACTTATCAATGGATATTGTTGTTATTTCATTTGTAAAATAGTTATATGATTGAGGTAATTGTTTGGGAACTTTCATTGTTATAAATGAGCTATTAGTTATGTTGTACCTGTTGTGATTGTTGTCATCATTATTGTCTTTTGACATAACTCCATTTGTGATTAGTATCTTCTTATGATTATTGATTAGTAGCATTATGTCATTATTGTAACCTACGCATTCTTGATCAATACGATGTTCAGTAGCATCCTCATTAGTATTGTGATTGATTATTATGGGCATCAATATTGTTGTCAACATTATAGGAAATATTGCTGATCAAAATGATTAATATGAATGTTGTTAAGACAAGACATTGTTGTCTTGAAATGCAAGATATGAATGTTGTCACTGCTATAAACTTAAGAGATATTTGAAGAGATTAGGGAGACTTTGGTTATCAACTATTGCTACTATTTTGTGTATAGTTTATTCTTTTCAACTTGATAGTTATGGGGAACTGTAGTGTTAACAAGTCATATTTACCTTCATTGCATTTTATTGCATTAAAGGTTCATTATCATTCTAGCAAAGTTATCTATTAAATTTATGACATATATTATAATTATCTATAATTAGTAATATCAAAATTAATCAGAAAAATCCATATTTAAATTCATTATGTACACTCTTATTTCCTTTCACTATCACTCTCTATGTAATTAGGATGGCTTTAAATGTAAAAAACACCAACTATTTCTCTCTTTTTTTTAATTTTACTATTTTTTTGTTTTCGCAATATTTTTAAGGTTTTTTTCCAATAATATCTCAAGAAATTAAAAAACATCTTTATCTTTTGGCATGTCAAGAAATTCTTGAGAACAATGTTTGCTTCTATGCTTCAAATAGCTATGGTATACAATACAAAGGCTTTTTCCCTTGCTATCCAACGCTTTTCAAATGAAAAAATTCACCCCTTATATAGAAAAGAATTTGACATGTATCAATCAAAGATCACAAGATGAAAAGCCAAAAAAAGACCAACCTCCTATGTCAATCGCCAAGAATTTTCGCAATATTTTTATAGTTTTTTTCCAATAATATCTCAAGAAATTAAAAAATATCTTATCTTTTGGAATGTCAAGAAATTCTTGAGAACAATATTTTTTTACGGTTTTTTTCCAATAATATCTCAAGAAATTAAAAAATATCTTTATCTTTTGGCATGTCAAGAAATTCTTGAGAACAATATTTGCTTCTATGCTTCAAATAACTATGGTATACAATAGAGAGGCTTTTTCCCTCACTATCCAACCCTTTTCAAATGAAAAGATTCACCCCTTATGTAGAAAAGAATTTGACATGTGTCAATCAGAGATCACAAGATGAAAAGCCAAAAAATGACCAACCTCCCATGTCAATTGCCAAGAAAAATCCCACAAGAACTACAAGAATGGAGATCATGAAGACCATCAAGAATTACAATTTCAATTGCTACATTAATGGTTGCAAGGGTCGTTTCCCTTTTCCACTATTGCATATGAATTTGTGCCTTTATAGTTGCAAGGCCTCAACAAATTGTTAATGGTGCTCTGGGTCATATGGGAGTAGTGCAACAAGTTAAATGTTCCTTTGGCACACTTTTTTGCACTCAAAATTAATAGCGTGACCATTAACTCCCCGAATTTTGCTTGAATGTTGATTGTTGATGTCTTTAAGAGAGGAAGATCAATGGCTACTAGGCTTCACGGTTTCATGTATGGTACATTTCTTTAAAACTGTGATGTATAAGCCTCGGCAATGAAAAAAACTTGCCAAGAGTCAAATTTATGCTCCTGTCTTTACACTTGGTGACAATGAAGAGACATGTTGTACACATCAACCAATAGGAGCATTATATTTGTTGGGGTGATTAATATGTGGCCCAATAATATCACAGCGTCATGCCATGTGCATTAACAACTAAGCCATTGTGTGCCATAACATTTCACCTTTTATTCCCATCATGCATCATGTGTATGATAGTGGGAACCACATCCAAAACTTGTTGGAAATATTGTTGTCATTGATGTCAAAGGGAAGAAGTACAAATTGCTGCTATCATCTACTATCATTTTTCTGTTGTTAAAGGAAAATATTTATTGTGTTTTAATGTTAAATTTATGGTCTTAATGGGCTGGACGACCCCATTCATGTGTGGCACCCATATTGGTGAAATTGCCCTTCCTTAATTTTCAGCCGACCAATGAGAAATATATAAGAAATATTTATTATTTATCTTGAGTCTTAATGCTGACTGACCTTCTTAGATTGGCGACTACTTTGGAGAACTTAAAAATAAATTTTATTTTATTTTATTTAAATACTTCTAATGTGGCCGACCCCCATCATGGATAGTCACCTCCCTTGGGTAAAGGCATGTTAAATGGTATAAAAGGAGAAGAGATGGGAGTTAGAAATGCATGCAATTAATGAATATCTTTCCTACTCATAGCAGATACAAGTGCAGATTACAATCAGACTTTATCTGCAGATCTAAAAGAGGTTTTTGAGTAGATTATAATCAGACTTAATTAGCAATTCTATAAGGTGATATGGAGCAGAATTAGAGCAGATCTACAAGGTGATTTGGAGCAGAATTAGAGCAGATCTACAAGGTGATTTGGAGCAGAATTAGAGCAGACATATAAACTGATTTGGAGCAGACCTTTAAGGCAGATTTATAGCATTTTTAAGGCAAATCGGGAGGCCGGTGCCTCTCATTACAAGAGATTGGTGTCTCTTATTGGGTTGGTGCTCAGTTGTGGGGATTGGTGTCTCCAGTGGGTTGGTGCTTGCAAAGATTGTGAGAAGATTTCACATATAAGCAATTTTTCCATGGTTTTTTTTCCATAAGGGTTTCCACATAAATCATGTGTTCTTCTTGTGTTGCATAATTGTTAGATCTTGTGTGATTGATATTGCTATGGTTAAGTTTTGAAAAAGTAAAAGATTGTCTTATATTAATTCACCCGGCCCCCCTCTCAACATAAGCATGTGCTCATTAAAACTACAATGTGAAGAACCCTTGTAATGCAATAATAATTTTCCATTTGTTTACCACTGCATATGATACTACCTAGTTGGAAACCATATCAACATTTCCTCCCATAAGAGACAAAGCATTGTTCATCGCGAGGGTGAAGGTGGGGTCCTCACTCAAAGCCACAATGTGAAGGAGTTGCATGATGCAATAGAGCGCCACCAACAATCAAACCATATCAAGATTTCCTTGGGAAAGATGAATCCATCACGCATCATGAGAGTGAAAGTAGGGCCCTCACTCGAAACCATAATGTAAAGGAGCTACGTGATGCAATGGAATGTTGCTAGTTGTCACAAGCTAACAAGCCCTTTTAAACTAATCCATGAAACGCACACATAAGCATTCATGGGCCAATCATAAGCCATCAACTCAATGCAAGGACAACACAATATTGAATGAACTAGCAAGTATGACTCCTAACTCAAGAACACATGGCATGATATTGCTAGCTCATTGTTTTAGCAAAAGACTTCAAACAAAAACTGCGATGTGAAGGACTCTCATGATGTAACAAGAAATCAACACATGGAATGCCAACGGGGACTAAAATTTGCAACTGACTGTGACTGGATAACATAAGGAATAAATCAGGTGTGGATATTTACTAATAAGAAAAATCTAAGGGCCAATAGGATGATGATACTCATGCGGATCAGGATGTAAACTTAAGTAAACAAATTGAAAAAACCAATCAAGGTTAAAATAGAATAATACAACAGAAATACGCAAAAAGGACCATAACTCTTAAGGTCTAGGGTTTAGTCTTTCTAGTTTGTAAGGGTTTTCCTTTATATCTTGGGGCATCTCTCAATACAAATCATCCTTCATATTATATCTATTATTATCAATCTATCAAATCAATTATGGAATCAATAAATTGTGGTTGTACATACCCTTTAAAATTTCAGATTCTTTGAGTTTGTTTCTGTTACTTTTAGGTATTTTTGATTATTTGTATTTTAAAATTTCAAATACTTTGCTGTCTCCAAAATTAAGAATTTTTTTTGCTATCCCCCAAACCCCTCCCCTCATCCGGCACTCTCAATAAGAGGCAGCATCCCTCCCCTCTGATCTGAAAAACCTCAAAGGGCACTCTTGAATCAGAGTGGGAAGACCATCATCCATAAGAACTTTCTATTAGTAACTCAGAAAGTCTCCTAGAGCTGGGCCAATGTTGGTTGCGGCCTTTCTAGATGTGAGCTATCGTTTTGTTTCAGGTGTTGAAAATTACACAAAAGCTACACTCCGAATTGCCCACTTTTATTTATGATTCCTACATGAGCTCTAACTTTAGATATTACGTTTCTATTACTGTTCCTAATGCTAGGTGCTATTTTTGAACATGTTAATGCTATCTACCTATGGACGACCTGTGTATCTGAACCTTCACTATCTTAATCTGAGTTTTTTAATGATGAAAAAAAAGGTATTCGCATAAACTGCTGCAGCTTAATATATTTTCAGAGACATACTTTTATACACATTACCATACTATCACATTCTATATCAATTCCACCAAATCTCTAATTACTCTTAAAACAGAGACAAAAAAAGAAAAAACCAATCCATGGAACCACAATATCATTTCTGCAACAATGCGCAACAAACATATTACAAAGAAAATAAACAATAAAAAGAAGAGAAATGAATGCACGAATAGCATACATACCTGTTTCGTAGTCTGGGCATACTCCACCATATACTCATAAGCGTCAGCCTGCGCATTGACTCTGGTTTCAGTACCCTCCACAGGAAGAGCAAATGCATCCATCACAATAATAGTGTCCCCATCCGTCTTTCCCTGCATTAACCCCATGACCTCAATGGTGCCTCCTGACCTAGAATGGACCACCATCTTCAACAGAGCCAATGCAGACACCTTCACCTTCTTGAAGTAGTGTGGGTCCCTGCTCCATGGCTTGTCCTGCTGCACCTTGCTCTGACCGGCCTCATCATATCTATATATGGCATCACACTCTGCATTGGGGACATCCATGTTCACTATATTGTTTTCTAGCTCCCATGTTTGTTGTGCTATTGACGAAGAAGAAGAAGCAGAGTTAACTAATATATCCATCTAATCAAAACCCACTTCAAATACAAGCACCCTCAATGAAAACCTCCAGCGCCCAATTCAAATATATATCCCTTCAGCAAATATTTCCAACACGCAATTCAAACCCTAAACCCTCCAATGAAAATCTCAAGCAATGATTTCAAATAAAAACCCCTTCCAATAAAATCGGTAACACCGAATACGAGTTCAGGGGAAATTAATCGAAAACGAGTACCCAATAAAAAAATCCTCAGCGCCCAAGAAAATAACGAGCACCCACTTCAGTAACTACTCTCCAAATTAAATGCTTCAACGGATTTTCGAAAGACAAAAATAGCCGAAACTTTTCACTGCAAATTAGAAAAAATTGCGAAGCTCGACAATTGATTTGTAGAACGTTTTCTCTATTTAAATTTCTTATTCGGCTGTAAGAAATAAAAGCATCCTTTATCTAAAAGAACAATTAATTAAATTATAATTATGTCGACAGCTGTAATTACAGTGGCAATAAGGGAGCTTAATAAAAATTATTAAAGAGTGGAGACATATTTTTAAAACAACAAAAAAATAACTCTCCAAATAAATAGAATAAAATAAAATAATATTAAAAAAAAATCTAAATAAATAAAATAATATCTTTCTCTAAAAAATTTATGTGTAGAAAGATATATTTCTCCATGATCTATTCAATTTGTTATTGAATAAAAATTACAATTTCAAGATTTTTTTAAAGATAGATACTAATTTACTTTACTTTGAAATTATTTAAAATCAATTTTATTTTATTTACATGAGTAATATTTATTTTATTTTATATATTTAAGAGTTATTTTAAAAAATAATAATAATATCAGTAAAATATATGGGATTAGGGTTCATTTCCAATAAATAAATAAATAAATAATAAAGATTGCTTTAGATCACGAATGAGGAGCACAAAGATGTCTAAGAATTAAGAGAAACCTAAGACATGTTGTGAAGACCAACAGAGATGACGTAGTATTGTTAAACATTAGAGACCGATCTGCAGCCAAACTAAACACAAGCCATATCTACCACCCCTGGAAGAAACAACTCAAGTGGCCTTTTTGGCCATCCCCTTCCTCATACTCCTGGTGAGGAGGGCATCCATAGTCCATTGTGTTCCTTCATCAATAATAGCTTTGCCTTTGATATAGAGGTTTTTTGCTTCAGATTTGTGTCTTTTCTTCCCTTTGGCAGGGAAGTTTGGTTTGGAGATGGCATTAGCAGTTTGGGCTAATGAGTACTTTTTAACAGGAACAACCAAATCATCGATGTCCAAAAAATCTAATAAATCCTCATCCAGATCATCCATGAAGGGAAAAGAGCCCTTATAATCAGAACCATCACTAGCCACCCCGACTAGGTAGGGGGGGCAGCAATGGGTTGAGGGGGAGGGTCCTCTCGGGGAGCATTGTAGGGCGAAGAGGAGGACAACACTGCATCAATAGAGGCCACAACTAGGGCACAGAAGTAGGTAAAGGATCCTCATGTGCAGCAAATAATTTCCCACGGTTATGCCACATGAACTACGCATCAAGATTACCAGACTTCTTAACCCATTTCTTGAGGTTGAACTTTCGGGAAGGGACGATCAAAGAAGAAGAGCAACCCACAATTTTATGTCCCAGCATGTTGCAATGAAAGCATCTAAAGGGGAGACCTTCATAATTTAGAAATTAGGTCTAGGTGCCAAAAGCGGAGTGGATCAAGGCAGAATGATGCACTGGATTGGAGATATCAATGATGGCACACACCTTGAAGAATCTGTTGTGGGGGGTCCAGGATCCATCTTAACAATGGTTCCAAACTACTCAATCATGTTTTTAATTAGCTCTGGCTCCTGTATAATTGGTGGGAGATTGTATAGCCTGATCTAGATGGGAAACTTTGTGACCCTAGTAGAGGCGGGATCAAAGAAAGGCAACCACTCCAGGAAGAAGAGGCGGGATCGAAGAAAGGCGACCACTCCAGGAAGAAGAGGCCAGACTGGCCATAAAATTGAGGGCCATTTTGCCTAACAAAGGAGCAATCCTTCATAGTGGCGAAACGGAGGAGGAAAAAACCAAAATCTAAGATGTCGATGTTCAGAGTGGAGATGTTGTTCTAGGAAGCCTTCATCCACTCGATAAAATGATCAATTAAAGGCCTATTTCTTAGGCAACAAACAAGGAGGGCTCGATTTCTAATCTCCTCTACTAAATCTCGAATGCAATTATCAGAGATGTGGAAGTCAATAAGGGTGTCTATCAAGCATACCTTTGAGTCTCCCAAAAAAAAAGCATGCATTGGATTAGGGTCAGAAGTGGCCAAATCATTTTTAACAAAAGGTGGTGGATGGAAATCCGAGAAAATTTGATTTTTGTAGAACTCTGAGCATTCATGGAAAGGGCTAATTATGTTCCTGCATCCAGCAATGAGGAAAGGGGTTGCAGGTTGAGAAGTAGAGGCCAACATAGAGATAGGAGATCCCAATGATGTCGAGGGCGGGGTAGAAGAACCCTTTGAATTCTTCTTGACCTTGGATTTGCCCTTTTGTGTAGTCATCGTGCTAGCATCAGCACCTAAATCGTCGCCTCTTGTCCAGCGTCACACCTACGCACCCATTTTCGCCTTCGCACATTGCGAGTGATTTCTCCAATATAATACATTTAATATTAGTATTCACAATTGTTATCCAATTTTTAAAATTATTTTATTTACTTAATAGTTATTTTATTTTATTTTAATTTTATAAAAGAATTGTTTTTATTTATTTAATAGTTAGTTTGTTGATATGAGAGTTATTTTCTTAGTTATTTTATTTTATTATTATTTTTATTAAAGAATTGTTTTTATTTATTTAATAGTTAGCTTATTGGTATAAGAGTTATTTTCTTGAGAGTTATATTATAATTTTAGTTTCATAAAAACTATACATTGTCTTTCTAACTTTTTTGTTAACGCACATACGTGATTACATTATATACCTTTTATAGTGACACATCTTGATATAATAAAATAAAATAATTTTTAAATAGTTCAAAAGTAAAATAACATCTCTTAACAATATATGATAACTTGAGACTCTATCTCTCGTGTTATTTTCAATAGATGTGTTTAAGATGCCTATACTAGTTATATAAATTTATTTAAATGTTAGAGCTTAGATTGATAAATTAAACAATTAAAATTAATTAATAAAATTGTAAAAATGAAATAAATTAAATCAATATTTAGTTAAAATTTGGAAATAAAAAAAAGTGACATTGAAATTTCAAAAATTGATTCACCAGGTTTGGCAATGAGTGATGGGCATGGTTTAGGATACTATGGAAGCTAAGTGTGAGGTCTCCCTCCCTTTGGAAAATGGGGATGATGGGGTTGCCTCAAGGCTGGGCCTTCATGGTCTAAGCCCTGGGTCCTCCTGTGTTATGAGGCATCGTTATTCTAGAAGGAAAACTCGGAGTGAGGGTTTGTGGTCCCCACCTCCAGTAAATGTTTTGAAGATTAACACAAATGGTTCTTCTAGAGGTCATTTTCTTCTTCTTTATTTATAAGGGGCAGCAAACTAATAAGTTCATGGAAGGGTTGGTGATTCTCACTACCATTGAAAGAGTGTGTGCTCTTGGATGGCGTTAGATCGTCTATGAGTCAAACTCTCAAATCCTTATTGATATGTTGAATTAGCCAAAGTTGTATGGTGCTAATTGACACCTCACCTTTGTGGTTAGACAAATTCTTAGATTGAGCTCTATGCTTGCTTTTATATCATTTTACCATATCCCCCAAGAATGGAAAAATGTTGTTGGTTGTTTGGCTAAATGGGTCTCAGAGAATGTTGAGGATTGGCAGGTGGATGGTTGGGAGCATTTATCCTGGGATTATTCCTAGGAATTAGATAGGCTCACTACTAAGGATATGGCGAGTTGATGGATTTCTATTGGTTGGACTCTTTGGGTTGTTGGTTGGTGGTATGTTGTTTTTGTTTCTGGTTTTGGGTGCATGCTATGGATCAAACTTTCTTTGTATGATTGGCTTCTCTTGATTCAATAAAATTTTACCCCTTTTTCAAAAAAAAGAACACCTTCGAGAATTTGTTTGATTTTGAATGTCACATTCTCATTAGTTAGATTAGCTTTATAACTTTGAGTGAAAGTGTAATGTCCCCTTCTCACCAATGAACAGTATAGTGGCTTGTCAGCCTATTCCAGAGGCTTGTAGGCTTGTCGAGGTAAATTTAGGGTTTCCAGTGTTTGGAGGTTTTTGGCATTTTTCAGGGACTTGCATATGGAGTTTTGGAATGTGGTTTGCGGTTTCTTTCTGGTTTTTAGAAAGCTTCACAATGATATGACATGCAAGTGAAATTGGGTAAATTTTTAGAATTTACTATTATTAGTAAGTTTTAATTTTAGCAGTGTTCTAGTTGGAAGCAGTGCAGTGAGATTTCCAGTTCAGGCTGGGCAGTTGAATATATTTGGTTTGTGGCCTTAAGGTGCAATTTCAGAGAAATGATTTATTTCGTCATTAATTTTATATTTTCAAATTGACCCCTTGGCCTAACGTTATGACTTGAAGTTGTTTTAAAATGTGGTCTCTAAGGGTGGACGCCTCATTGATGGAGTATTTTAATATTTTAAAATGTTATATTGTCCCCTTGAGACTTGGACACCTAGGAGAAGGTGATTTTAATATGTGTTGAAAATTAAAAGGATAATTCATGAAGGCTTGGGCATCCCTTTTGGAGGGAAAGTTAGAATTTGAAAAGTCACCTCGAAACTCTATTTAAGAGAGACCTTTCTCCAACATTTGATCATCCATTGTTTACCTTATTGAATTGCTGCTGAATTGTTTTCAGGCTAATGGCTTCGAGGAATGCTTAACTCCTAGAAAGAATCAAATTTCGTGTTTGAAAGATAAAATCTAGTTGGAATTGTGGTTGATTCTCATTCAGACTAGCAAATTGAGCATCAAGTTGAAGAATTTTGGTGATATTCTCAATTTTGTGTTTGTTGGTTGGGTCATAGCTGAAGCACATTTTTTGTTGTAGATCATTTGGTGATTTTATTTTCATTATGGGTATTGATTCAAACCATTTCTAGGCTTATGGCAACCCCTCTTGCAAAATATCAAATTTTATTTTGAAGTGTGCATTTTCTTAGATGAATTGCCCTTCCTTATTGGGTTGTACTTCCTCAATAACCAAGCTTTGGAATTTGTGCCTCTCATTGGTGGTTGTTTTTAGTATTTTTTATTCTTTGTTGTTGGTTGCCTTGACATTGGGGAATTGTGAGTTCGTTTTGGAGTGTGTCATAGGAGTTTTGAAGAGAAATAAGCATTTTGGAGTGTTGCATAGTTGTTGGTCTATATTTTTTGGTTTGCTTTCATTTCAAATCAGACTGTCAGTAGTTCAAATTTTGGTTTGTATTTTTGTTGTTGAGAGGATTAGAAGTTGGAGAAATCATCTTTCATTATTTTGCATTAATTATACAGCAATACCACTTTGTAATTTGCAGATGATTTGCATTGTAAGGCTTAAAACAATAGTACTATTTCAATCATTTATATTTCCACATTTACCTTGTGATTTAATGCAAACATTGTAACCCCTGGTTAGTTTATCGTCAGTCTAAAGGAATTAACAATTGTATCTATCATATTTCACCCACTGAATAAGTGGATTATTCCCACAACTTAGTGGATGTCTACTATTAGCAGATGAATTACTCTTTAAATATAATATCTTCCCCTCACTAAACAAGTGGTAGTGTGGAATTCTCATGGTCGGATCACCGCCTGATCTTACATTTCCAACATAGTATTTCAGTACAGTTTATTGCTAACGATCCCATCACCATATGTTATCACCTCACCTTTGATAGGTCCTTGGTGAACATTTTTGGTGAAGGTTACTTCAAGTTGATTATATTTTGGGAGCTAACACTAATCACTGGTGTTGTGCTGGATTTTGTGATAAAAAAATTCAAGAAAAAAATAAGGGGCACATTTCAGAAAGATTAAAAAATAACAAGTGAAATGGTGAAAAATAGGGTTTGAGGTTAAAATGTGATATGATGGACCTATTTCTCACTATTTCATTAGGAAATGAAATCTCCATAAAGAATTGATTACCAACCCTTAGGTGAATCAACCCTAAGTGAGAATCTTCAAATTTCCTTATGATTGAAGGACGAGGATCAAGGTCAAACAACACTTTGGGAAGAAAAATAGAAAATAGAAAATCAACACCAAAATACAATCTAACACTTGAAACTTGAAGATTAAGCTCGACATTTATAGAACCAAAAAACAAAATGCAAATCTAAGAAGGGCAGAAACATGGGTACCAACTTCACCAAAAGTGATTTCTATAAGTTGATCTGAGACTCATTCGCCCATGGGCAAATGGGTCCAAGTACAGGGGTTGCAATAATCTTTTAGGAGCCTCTGGTGTAGATCTGTAGCTTTTGATTTGTCCAGGTTTCAATGTCGGAAAGTTAGAAATCTGATTTGTAGGTGATTTTGTGATTTGACAACAACTTTGACAACTTTGTAAATCTTGCTCTTTAAAAGGCCTTCAAGTCTTCTTCAACTTAAATCTACAATCACACACATGAGAGAGAAAAATGTTTGTTTTGGGTGAGTGGGGGTTTGCCTTGGTCAAACCTTGTTTTGGTAATCAAACCTTGAATTAAAATAATGAAATGAAAGAGGGAATGAAGAATGAACAAAGCTATGTTACCACTCAACAAACCCTTGTAGAAACCTTGATAATGGAGATCTTAGGATATCTGCAACTTGCATGAGATGGATGAATTGGATGTGGATTTTGACACTCGAATCTTGCTTGAAACGATACTTTGAATGCTTGACTTGATCATGAAACCTACATCACAATGTTAGCTCTGAAAACATGCATGATGCAAGAAGACTTTGACATGATGAATAGATCTTGAATGCTCATAAAATTATCATGAAATTGATAGGTGAAACATAGTGAAATGACCTTCTATTTATAGTTATGTATCCTTAATTTCCCAAAATTCAAATATCATAAGCTGACATTGAATTATAGATTTGAAAACATTAAAATATTGCCAAAAACATAATTTAAATTTAGATGGGTGAATGGGTCCCAGGTCCATATACCTAGAACACACATTGCTCAATGTAAAGTGTTATGTTTATGCATTAATGATTGTCGTGTTTCCCCTTCAGAAAATATAATTAATTAGGTTTGTAAATGAATAAAAGGGCTAATTAAGGCATAGTTAAGCTCAATTAATTAAGGGGGCCCAAATAAGTGTGTAAATGTAAAGGGGTACATTTAACAACACTAAATTAAGGCACTATTAAGTCCAATTTAAATTAGGAGAGCCAAACAAGTGAGAAAGATTAAAGGGTTACATTTTTCTACACTACAAGTAAGCACGAAATGGACTTAGGATGATATATATTGATGTAAATCTCTTAGAATGTTTTTAGCTTCTTGTTATCTCTTTTGTAAATCAAATTTTAAATGTCCTCAATAGATTTATACATGATTTCAAATGAAAGAATGAATGTATTTAAATATAATAATTAAGCATATGTATCAACACAAATATGTGCTAGGTTGGCTCACAAAGGCTTACAAGAGAGTCGAGGCGATTAATTTTCAATTTAAATTTTAAAAGTTTGGGATTAAGGTTTGTGACTACCAAAATGATTTGGGTTAAGTTTGCACTTGAATATTTAATCCAAGGTGATAAATGAGGGGATTTAAGGATCAAGACTAAATTTGTAGGGATAAGTGATAATGGGATTGGGATATGGTGATGGCATGAGTTGAATTCATGCAAGAATATGCCACTTGTAAATTAATTATTTCATTTAGGACACTCTAATCAAAGGGATCCCAAAACATAAGGGAAAAGGTATAGGTATACAATTTTCACCATTAGAAGAGGATATGATGTAGATCAACAATTGAAAACCCTCAATGGGTGTTAATTATTATAGTTGTGTATCAACCTCCAGCCATTAAAAGAACTTATACAAGCAATTTTCATTACATAAGGAAATTTAATAAAAAAAAGGAATGGACATTCTTGCAGGAAAACTTGCTTCATTTTATTTTATTGCAACAATAACATAGTCTCTCCAATTTGCAACTAGCTATAGGCAAGATTATACTAAAACTAGCTTCCTCAATCCAAACTTTAGCTACAAAACATTCATAACTATAGGAAACCATTGAAAAATTTATCACAACACACTCCAAATCAAATCCTCAGACCCATCTATAGGAACTTCCTTATCTAGATTTCTCCAATTGGGCACCATAAAATTCTTCGCTACTTCATGTCTCTGAAATCCTCTCTATTGTTAATCGCAACTCTCTCTTTTCATCCCCATTCTTGGGCATTGAATCTTTTTGTCCAATTTTTGATTCTTATATGTTTTTTCCTTATCCTTATGGGAATTGAAATTCCACAAGCCAATCAACAATTGCAACTTGGCATTCTAGAAATTGCAACTCCTAGAAATCACTCCTTTTGCAACTATTCCACTCCCTGCAACCACCAATTTCGTAGGACAGAACTTGGCCCAAAATATGAGTGTTGAAAATTTAAAATTGAGAATAATGCAACATTAAATGGCCCACTCACATTCTTAGGCATTTCATTTTTTCCTCCACCAATTCTGTGAAGAAAAACTCAATTTATGGGTCACTAAACACATGAAAATCAAGATATTGGTGTCACCTATGTAATAGATATTAAAATTTGATTTTTAATATGCTAGTGTAGTGTAGGAAAATGTATTCCTTTACGTTCTCACACTTTTTTGGGCCCTCCCTACTAAAATTAGGCTTCTTTATGCCTTATTTGGTCCTATTTTGCATCCACAAGCCTTATTTAATGCATCTTTCCAAGGATAATCTTGACACATATCAAATAACCAATCATAATTCATGATTTTGGGTTGTGTGTTCCAGATTTAGTGATCTGGGACTCATAATTTTCTAGGCATGAACCTGAATTTAGCATAGAACTCAACATTTCTTGAAATTTGTGTCCCAAACTTAGGCTACTGGGATTCATACACCCAACTGGAATATGACTCCCGCTTAGGTTGGACCTATTTTAAATCAAAATTATTGATGAGATTTTATTCTCCTAAATCTGATGTCAGCTTATAATGTTTTAATTTCGGGAAATCTGGCATAAACAAGTATAAATACAAGGTTATTTCACATATTTTCTCCTAGAAATTTTCATGAGCAATTGTGACCTAAGAATTCTAGCATTCTAGAAATTCAAGTGTTCAAGAGCATTCAAGATCTGATTATCAATCATTTTGGAGATACATTCAAGATTCAAGCATCATGTCAAAGTCATCATGCATCATGTTTGTTTTTGAGCTAACATTTGTGATGTAGGTTTTTATGATTCAAGCAAGCATTCAATTCAAGGTCCATATCATACAATCAAGATTCAAGGTCTACATTCATGCTAGCCATTTCATACAAGATTACAACCTCTTATTCAAGGGTTTGGTGACTTGCAACATTACATAGTGTTCATTCATCATTCCTTCATTCTATTTGATTTCATTTCAAGGTTTGATTATCAAAACAAGGTTTGACCAAGGCAAACCCCTATCCACTAAAAAAACAACATTTTTCCCTCTCTTTGATGTGTGATTTTCAGATTTATACTGAAGATCCATTGAAGAGAAAGATTGGAGAAAGTTGTCACCTTTCTTGTAAGATTACAAAAAGTCGCCTATAGGTCAGAATTCAGAGTTTCAAACTTGAAGATCGAAAAGGAGAGAAGCTATAGAAGATCACTAGAGGATATCAAAGTTTCAGATCAACCTTGATACTAGGACTAAATCACCCCAATTGGCGTATGAGTCCTAGTATACCACTTTTCAAAGATTTCCTATAGATCCTGCTTTACCAGTTGTAAATTCTAGTTTCGGCCTGAAACCATAAATTGGGACTAAATCACCCCTACTGGCGCATGCGTCCTAATGTGCATTAAAAGTTAAAATTTTGGGATTACAGACCTTGTTTCAAGCCTCTTTAGTTTTCCAAGTGCGCCTATGTTTATCTCCAAATCATTATTCTGATTTGAAGTTTCATGTTCTAGGTTACATTGTTAGAATTGCATGCCATTTACATTTCCTTCTTTCTAAACCTTTGCTTAGTGGTGAACCCCCTTTTGTCTCTAATCACACCCAAGGAGACCTAATATCAACTCCTTTTCTCGATTGAACCATTAGATTGAGATATCTAGGGTTTCCTTGAATGAACTAGAGCGAAATAGGGTCCCTAAGTTGTCCATCTCCTAAAAGGCAGACACACCCTGTTTCCTTTATTTCATTTTGATGAACCTAGCCTTTGGACACCTTATTTCTTATTTGGAGTGCATCATAGTCCTAGATCTATCTTGTATTAACTTTGCATTAGGTCTTGCATTAGTTAATTTGCATTTAGGGCTTCTAAATTTTGCATTAGTGAAAGTGCATATAGGTTGCATTTTTGCATCTTGCATCATTTAATTTCATTTGAAATCTATAATTGCACATGTCTAGACAAAATAGAAGTTACAAACCTTAAAATTCACTCAGAATTTGTTGAATGTAGTGTCAAAACCCTCATTTGGGACTCATTCGCCCCTATAGGCGATTTATTCCCAGTACAAGTTGTTTTACTTGATTTATGGGATTTTTGTGGTGATTGTTATTCACTATTTGAACCCTTCAAAAACCCTAACTGGGACTCATACACCCCTCTGGGTGATTTAGTCCCATGTTAGATTTGAATTTGCATTTTACAGCATTAAAAACCTTGTTTTTGTGCTTTTGTTTGTTGTTTTTTTGAGTTTTTGTTTCATCCATTTTATTGCATCTAGCTTAATTTGGTTTATTTCATGTATTGCTTAATTTCAAAATTACATTTACACATTTAATTTTAGGTTAATACATTGCATTTCATCATGGATATGTGTTTTGGTAAGCTTTGGATGTCCTTGAAGTCATTAGTGGATGTGTCAACTTGTGCCTTTGGAAATGATCCTAATGAAATTGAACTCGCTCATGCTCAATCAACTCCTAATGCATGTCATCCTCGTGAAGTCGACATCATTGGAGAATATGATGACAACATGAACAACTTTATAAATGATTGACTTAACAACCTTGAGACTAATGCATCCTTTTATCCTTCTATGAAACAACCAATGCAACTTGAGATGTTTGGTCTTTTACATCCTACAACTGAAACACAATTTGAACCTTAATTTCCCTACAATAGGTGATCCCCACACATCTAATCAAGCAAATATTCAACAATCCTATGTTAACAAAGTGGCCAACACTCCCATCAACCTAGAAGAGACATATGGAAAAGGATTCACGATCTTAAGAAAACAAGGATGTGATATAATAAGCAAACATGAAATTCATCAACTCTTAGAGAAAATACCAATTGAAGATACTAAAGGGATAGGATACCAAGATCCTCCTCCTAACATAAGCGTCTTTCTTCCTAAATAATAAACAATACCTCATAACGATGATAAGGATGATAGGATCATCTTATGCCCTCCTCCTCAACATCTAACTCAAGAAATTTGTGAATCTAGCGAGCAACAAAGGCCTTACAAACTAAAGAAACTACAATTCCCTTGTCCATCGTCTATAACTGAAAGAATTTTGTATATACTTCTAAGCCAAGGACTTATTACATTACCACCCATGTGAGAAAATCCAAATCCAAATCCTAAGAACACAAACACGTCACATTGTTGATATCATAGAATTTTTGGGCATAGTATTGATGACTGTCATGCTTTAAAATAAATATTTAAAAAGTTTGATATCATAGAAATAATCCCTTAAAGAATTTCCTTTCACTCATTCCCTTGTAATAGTTGTAGGATCATAATATTCTCACTATTACATGCTTACATTCCTTGCAAATCACTTCAAAATGTAAGGAGCTCTTTCTCATCACCTACCTCGACTCATTCTTGTCTTGCACTCAGTGGGAGCAAGAATTAGATAGCCTTGTCCTAGTACCACACTTGGTGTTTTCCCTTTGGCTAGTTGTTTGCCTTTTGTATATGATGAACAAGATTTTAATGCATACAACTTGCTAATAGGTTGAATTACATGTGCCTTACTAGTCTTGTCTTTATTTTTCTTCTTTTTCATGTTTCTTTCATGTGATTGCATGTGCATAATGTGATCTCCTTGTACTGTTCTATTTGATGTACCTCTCTCTTTGTGGCATTCCTCTATTTGTACCTACATTATTTTCTATGTTGTAAACCTTTATCTTTTTCTTTGTCTTGTGTTTTCCTTTTGGGGATGACGCAAGGCATTGAGACATTTAGGTCTCTTCTATGTTGAACCAAAAGATTTTCTTTGTTTTCGCTCTCTTTGTATCATTCTTCTTGTTCCATGAGTATTTAGGGAATGATGACACTTTCGAGCTCTCTAATAAAATTTTAGCAAAGACATACTAACCTCGACTTTGTGGATCCCTTATGTGATTTTGGGATTTCGTTTTGGGGCAACCCCTTTTCATGACGTAGCTTTATTTGGAAACATATGACTTGGCATAGGGATTTCTGAAAAATCTCTCATGTCCTTTTTATTGTTAGCATTTTATCATTTTCTACTTTAAATTAATTGCTCATAGCATGGTTTTTAGCAATTTTTTAAAGTGGGGGCATACATTGGCATTATTCTTTTGCATTTCTCATGTTTCATTGTGTAGTCTTCTTACTTCATGTGATACATCTTTCTCTTTGTGGTGATATTTGGTGTGATGTCCCTCAAGAGGGTGATCTCTCTCAGCATATTATATTCCTCTTAGTGGCTTGATGCGACACACTCCATCCCCTAAGTTGTGAATCTTCTATTCTTCAATTGGTTCTCTCTTGGAGACATTAGGCATAATGTTCCCTAAGTTAAGACCTTACATGAACTAAGCAAAACTCCTTTGAACGTACCTTACACTATTTTTCATTTCCAATATCTATTATATGGCCACCTTGCATAACACACTTTGCTTTCCTGTGGAGCCATCTTGCTTGTTCATGGGTGTTAAGCATACAAAGTTTTGTTTACCTCGTGAATCTTGTTGTTCGTGTTGTGTGGTGCCTTATCAAAGTTATCAAGAGGTATAACTTTAGTATGGTTATTGTATGGGAGCCAAACTTAGGCATGACTTTCCCATAGCTACTCACTTGTTTGTGTGAGCGCATACCGGTCGTGTCTATATGTGTCTTGTTGGGGGCTCACCTAATGGGTAGCTTGAGGTTCCACTAGCCCTTGTGAGCGTGTGTTTGGTTTGTATAGTGGACATGGTGTTCCACTTATAAACATTTTTTGAACAAACAACTTAGATCTAATCCATGTTGTGTTGGAAAAACGGTCAAGGCTTGATCCACCCCTTTTCATTTTTCTTCTTTTCTTTATGTCTTTGGCAGTGTATGCTTGTACCTTGTTGTTGCTCCTTATATCATTTACATGTGTGTTATTTTGCACCTATGTTGGTTTTCCATAGGATCCTGATTCTGGGAGCTTATGCAACCCTCTTGGTCATTGTTGTCTTATCTCACCAGCATTTGGTACACTTGGACCCCTCTTGATGAAAATTTTGTCTACTTTAGTGTGAATTTGAAGCAAGTTCCTCCTTTCACTAAAGTGGGGGTTAAATTTAGTGTAGGAAAAATGTATCCCTTTACATTTTCACACTTGTTTGGGCCCTCCCTACTAAAATTGGGCTTCTTTATGCCTTATTTGGTACTATTTTGCATCCACGAGCCTTATTTAATGCATCTTTACAAGGATAATCTTGACACATATCAAATAACCAATCATAATTCATGATTTTGGGTTTTTTGTTCCATATTTAGTGATTTGGGACTCATACACCACCTTGGGCATATGGGTCGCACCTAAGTTTCAGGGCATGAACCTGAATTTAGCATAGAACTAAACATTTCTTGAAATTTGCATCACAAGATTAGGCTACTAGGACTCATATGCCCCAACTAGCATATGAGTCCCACTTAGCTTGAACCTATTTTAAATTCAAATTCTTGGCGAGATTTTATTCTCCTATATTTGATGTTGGCTTGTAGTGTTGTAATTTTGGGAAATTTGGCATAAACAAGTATAGATACAAGGTTATTTCACATATTTTCTCCTAGAATTTTTCATGACCAAGTGTGACCTAAGCATTCAAGAATTCTAGCAATTCAAGTGTTCAAGAGCATTCAAGAGCTGATTATCAAGAATTTTGGAGATACATTCAAGATTCAAGTATCATGTCAAAGTCATCATGCATCATGTTTGTTTTTTAACTAACATTTGTGATGTAGGTTCTTATGATTCAAGCAAGCATTCAAGTCAAGATCCATATCATACAATCAAGAGTCAAGGTATAAATTCATGCTAGCCATTTCATACAAGATTGTAGCCTCTTATTCAAGGGTTTGGTGAGTTGCAACATTACATATTGTTCATTCATCATTCTTTCATTCTATTTGATTTCATTTCAAGGTTTGATTATCAAAACAGGGTTTGACCAAGGCAAACCCCTATCCACTAACAAAACAAAAAAATTCCCTCTCTTTGATGTGTGAGTTGTAGATTTTGGTTGAAGATCCATTGAAGAGCAAGATTGGAAAAAGTTGTCAAAGTTGTCACCTTTCTTGCAAGATTATATAAAGTCACCTATAGGTCAGAATTTAGAGTTTCAGACTCGGAGATCAGAAATGAGAGAAGCTATAGAAGATCACTAGAGGACATCAAAGTTTCAAATAAACCTTGATACTGGGACTAAATCACCCCAATTGGTGTATGAGTCCTAGTATACCACTTTTCAAATATTTCCTGTAGATCCTGCTTTACCAGTTACAGATTCCAGTTTTGGCCCGAAACCCTAAACTAGGACTAAATCACCCCTAGTGATGTATGAGTCCTAGTGTGTGTTAAAAGTCAAAATTTCAAGATCGGAGACCTTGTTTCAAGCCTCTTCAGTTTTCTAGGTGCACCTTTATTCATCTCCATTTCATTATTTTGATTTGAAGTTTCATGTTCTAGGTTACATTGTTAGAATTGCATACCATTTACATTTCCTTCTTTCTAAGCCTTTGCTTAATGGTGAACCCCATTTTGTCATTAATCACACCCAAGGAGACCTTATAGCAACTCATTTTCTCAATTGAACCATTAGATTGAGATCTCTAGGGTTTCCTTGAATGAACTAGAGTGAAATAGGGTGCCTAATTTTTCCTTTAATTCAACTAGAAATGTGTGAAAAGTGCTTGGAAATCATGCTTGTAAGACCAAAGTAAAAAATCACAACAAAATTAAATAAAGGAAAATGCAATTATTTTTGTGTGATGTAGGATTTCCCATGCACTCAAAATTTTACTAATTATGGGACATATGTTTAATCTTTGGGCACAATAAATGGCATTTGAGGACCACAACATCTAATTTTGATTTAGACTTGGGAACTCTATTTTTTATTTTAGTTTTTTAATTTATTTTAACTATTACTTTTTGGGTGTTTTCCTAGTTCCTTTCTACATCATTATGCTTTGAATATCCCAAATTATGTTTTTGGTTTTGAGCCCCCTAATTTAACATCATCTTTGTTTGGTCTTAATTTGAAGAACTATGCATTTTTGTGTTAATCTAGGGTAATCCTCTTTTAATTGGGTTCACTTTGTTTTAAAACCAATTTAAGTTTCATTTGACAAGTCTCACATATTTAACTCTCTTATCACAACCATTTTATGATATTCTCAAATTTTGGCCATCAATAACCTCATAGAGGTTAGAATTCCTTTTAGTTGATTTGAAATAATTTTTAAACAATTCTTTTATTCAAATTAAAATTATTTTAAAATGTGACAATAGCCTAATACACAAGTAATCATGCATGATACTAATGTCAATTTGCGCTAATCACATCTACAACTTCAAGTAACCCTAAATTTTAAATTTAATTTTCGAGTGCCTAAGGATGTGATTAAGTCAAAGTGGATAAATTCTTCAATACATTTCTACAATTTTCCTTTAAGTCTTCTCTAGATATAAATGTTTTTGGGGGCACGATCAAACTTAGATTTCAAATTATTCTCTTATGGTGTTGATGATACAATTTAATTAAATTATATAAAATATCATGTTTGAATTAAGTGTGATAATGTCAAATTGTGTAGAGTTCTTACATCTAGGTTCCCCTCACAAATCCTTCCAACACCCAAATAACACAATAGCCCTAAGGGCACTATAAAGCTAGATTTAATAACACTATTGCATCTAGTTTCTCACTATCAATACTATAATTAAATCATACTTAATAATGTCTTCAAGTCTAATCCAAGTAACATCAATTGGATTTTAAAATATTTTGAGAGGTACAATAAATCTAAATTGAATTATTTTCTCATATTCACCCAACTTATTGCATCAAAAGGTCTTATTTTCAGGAGTTTATCTTTTGAACATTTATATAACATGATATTACTTGATTTGATAAATAAATCACATCTATCTAGTTTTTCTTGGCTTGCAGATTTGTTAAACATCAAAGATCACCAATATTATGACAAATCCATTTTTTATAAACTTATCGGGTTTAGATCATTCTCCTTTGACCTTAACATGGTAAACAAAAATCAAGCTAAAACTTGATATAGGACCCTGGATGCAATGATTAATTTAAAAATAGTTTAGTCATAATTATGTTTGAGTTTTTAAAAATAGGAAATAAATTATAATCTTTCATTATTTCCACCTAGGTTTAGTGCTTGAATTGATAAATGTCACCTCCATTCCTTCATTTATCAACATTTCATCTTACTAGGTTTTTTTATTCTAGTTGGTAGTCACTAAAAACTTGTCTCTTCTTAGTAATGTCCAATTGGAATGAGGGAGACCCCTAGAATGTAAGTTTTAAACTATGAACCTCTAATTGGAAAGCACTCAATAGCTATTAATTAATCCACCAGCCAAACCTCTATAATTGTTGACCTCTAACCTTGTGTTTGAAAGAGTTACAAGGAAGTGATATATTAAGTGAAGTTCATGCAGTGTATGTAGTTAGAGATTCAAGCAAAGGGATAAGAAAATACGTGGCATGTGGGACCTAAAAAATAACCACATATATATTGCTTAATGATTGGATAAAAGAGGTGAGCGTAATGTAAATCTAAAAACATGTGTATTTATCTCATGCCTTTACAATTGAGGATATTAATATGTAATAAGTATTGAATGTGTTGTCTTTATTCAAATTCATTAATAAACCTTCATGCCTAGACAAGGTACATGGGGATTATCGACAATTAGTGTATACTAGGTTCCTAGGAAATTAAAGGTCATTAGATAAATGAAAATAAGGTAACTACAAAATTATGGAGAACCCCATTGTGAAACTTGGAAGATTAAAGCCACCAATAGTCAACTAGGAGGCAAGCCTTGTCAAGGAATATTAAAAGCATCTAGAAACCATTTATTCCATATATTCATTAAAGTTGTGTAGATTTCCCTGTCAAGCATAGTATTAACAAAAAATATATCATCCCTTATGAAAAATATAATATTTTAGTGAGTACTTTCTTAAATTTGTACAAGTTTCTTGCATATATGCACATGACATCATTGATTCACATGATATGTGAACTAGGAATAAAGATAGACAACATGTGCATTAATCATATAGATAGATATTCTCATGATATTTGAATACCCATTATACCATGTGAATTATGCTATATTTTCATGTATATTATGTAACCTTTGAAATGACATGCATGCTAGATGCCCCTAGATGTTTCATGGGTTTTTGGAAAGGGGAGAGGAAAAGGGAATGACATCCAATTTATTTCGACTCTTGTTATATTTTATGTATTCTATAAAAAAGATTGTATAGTGTAAAAATTCTAAGGAGTTTGTAAAAATTTGGCATCTCTAGTTTACACAATGACAAATTTTGACAAGTTTATCAAGTAATAGTAATTGCACATTTAAATTTAATTATTTTAGCAACTAATGGTAAGGAAAGTAATTAAAAGCTAACAACATTGGAGGTTTTCATCACACGAGACTCAATAGGTTAGTTTGTACCTTCATCTTGCACCACCATGTACACTAAATTCTAAAGCCCCATTGTTTTGAATGAACTATATGGAAAGGTTTAATATTCCTATAGGTTTTTGAAAATAACTTCTACTTATTGGCAATATATTTTTATAATACTAGTTTATTAGTGATAATCCATTGTTTATTACCCAAATGAGATAAAAGTTAAGGAATTCAAGAAATTTAATAGATATTATGTTATACTTATACAAATTATTATGAATAAGGTGTGTTTTTTAATTAAAAGCAATAGTGTTAGTTAATATAGCCCAAAACTATGGACCAACCAAAATTTATAACAAACTCCCTTGATCATTGGAAGTGATTATTTAGATATCCCTCATTTGTACATTATGTATATTTTAGTATGATAAAATTTTAAATTGTATGTGAGGTGTCACTATTGACCTTGACTATTATGTTTCCTTGCTCTTTCCCTCCATTACATGAGTGGTGCTTGTCATCATTTTGTGAGTAATTTGAACAAGAAAAGAAATAAAATTAATAAATTATCATTACTTCCTCATATGTAAGGAGCCCAAAATATGTAAAATGAAAGCAATATATTATTGTTACAAACTTTAATAAAATGCCCCCGGAGAATAAGAATTTTACTAGCACAATCAATATTACTAAAATATTAGAAGGAACACAAATTATGTAAGACATAAAAGGAAATTTGTACATACCATTTCCAAATGATTCTCATGAGAAAAATATGTAAAATAATTATTAAAAATATACAATACAAAAGAATTACAAATATACCACAAGATGAAACTAGATGTACCTTGGGAAAACCCTCTCAAGGGAAAAACTCAGCTTCCCACACAACTTAATGTATTATCTCAAGAAAAATATTATAATACACTTGCTCAATATCTATACAAGTCTTCTAAAAAAAAATACCCTAATTACATTCCTTTATGTAAACAAGCAAATGAGAACCATTTATCCACATCCCGATCAATGATTTCTCTACTCACATATACAACCTACAACCTTAACCAACTAGCTAAAAGTTACACAAGCCAACCTCAACACCTAGTAATGTGCTTTATTTTATAGAAATAATATTTTACAATACCACTAAGTGGCATTAAATAAACTATGTGCACCAAAACCAGGAGACAAATGAAAAGAAACTATATCGATTAATTTTTAAATAAGCCCTTTAGAACTAACATCCATAGCTCAAGACTCATTCCATCAAAGGAAAAATCATGAAACAAAATGCATCTAAAAATAAGGTGGAAAATACCTATTAGATGATTCACCATTGAGAGGACCAAAAGTGGGAAATGAGATTGCTCCCCTGGGATACACTAGAAGCCATAATGATTCCCACCAAGAACAATCTCCTCAATAAGCCCATGTTGAACTTACATCCAATTGTAGGTGTAAGGCTCCTCTATCTTCCTATTGAAACCTCATTAGAGAGTAGTTGTCTTAACAAATTATCTTCCAGAATAAGAGATCTCTAGCCCCACCCAAATCTAATATAGGTGTGCAACTAATCATCTCATGTAACCATAATCTAATGCATCATCACAATAACTATAAACTCACAATAAAAATGATCATATAACATTCATCTGTTAGATTACCATAAATCATTGCCAAAGATCCAATTGTAGAATTAGGAACGCACCATGACATTGTGGAGCTTGATCAGACTCCAAGTGGGAGATTGTTGGTCTGTGGTGACTGATCATACTATGTGTTAATATTTCGGCAACTTTATCAACCACATTTTTCCCCCAAATTAATTAATGGGGAGTGTAGGGGGTGGAGCCCCTTTTGTGGGGTTTAGGAGGACCATCCCCCTAGCGAGGGCCTTAGGGTGGAGCCCATGGTGGGGGTCCAAGGGCGATTCCCCCAACTAGGGGCTCGAGGGCAACACCCTCAAAGAAAAAATTACTCATTTTTAATAAAGGAATTTGTTAATAATTTCGATTGAAAAATAATTTGTTGTGAATACGAAATGTGAAGACTCACGAGTGTGAGAATGTGAAGGAGTACATAGTAGTGTAGACACTGAAAAATGTCCTAAGCCTCCGAATGCCATTTTTCACATTGATTTCCCTTCTTCCTCGCATAATTGAATAATTTAAATTATTCGATTATTTTCTAAAATCATATTCTTCTATTAATTAAATAATGTTAATTATTTCATTAATTTATTTCCCCTTTTCTTCCTTTGATTAATTATATAAAATAATATTTATTTAATTACGCCACTAATGTTCCTTTCTCTCTATAATTAAATAAATTCTTATTTATTTAATTATTCATTTTCATTTTCCTCCTATAGTTAAATAATTATTTTAATTATTTAATTATTCATTAACTTGTTCTTCCATAATTAAATAAATCTTATTTATTTAATTATTGCCCACTTTTCCCTCCACTATTAAATAATTATTTGAATGATTTACTAATTTGTCCTTTTCCTCCACTTTTTAATTAAATAATTGTTCAATTATTTCAATTAAAAGCCAACTTTTCTCTCTTCTTCTATAATTAAATAATTGCTTTGATTATTTAATTATTCACTTTCCCTACTAAATTAAATAATTTTATAATTATTTAATTTACTCCAGCAATCTCTTTTTTGTGTCATTCTCGTCTTTTATCTCAATTAACCTCCACCCTTGATAAGGTTTTATTACCTTTTAATCTCCATCGTTCATCCTTAACTAAACCCTATTTTTGCCCTAACCCTATTTCCTTGCTTCTCAAAGCAATCTCATCCATTGATCTCCATCATTTAATCTTGGCCCTTCATTCAAATTTGGTTTTCTATAAAAGAGACCTATCCTTTTAATTTCAACCCTACAACCACTATATTTGATATTTTTTTGTCACTATCACTAGGCTTATTCTTGTATACTAGAAATTTGAGGGCAAGCAAGCATATAAAGAAAAATGGAGAAGAGCAATGAAGGTGATTCAACTATGGCATAGTAATTATGGTATTGGTGCTTTATTATTTATGTTTTTATTGTCATTTGTACTTTAATGTTGGATTAGGGTCTTTAGGGCTTGAGTTTTAGGTAGTTGGTGGTTGATACTATTGATTCATGCTTAATACCTTGATTTTACCCTATCCTACAAGTAGCATGTGAATTGCAGATTGAGCATAACACATATTAGGTAAATGAACATGCAACAACAAGAGTTTTGCACAAATTTTGAAGGTGTTATGTGAGTGTGCATGCAACTGTAGTCAGTGTTACAGGTTAATACAACTTCGTAGTTTATGTTTTTTCTAGATATTAATAAATTAGTGGATGACTATTTTATGTGGATGTAACACACATTGGGTGAACCATGTTAACCTCTACATTATGTGTAATTTGTTTTTATTTTATTTTTTATTTGCATTTATAATTGATAATTGTAATTTCTCCTTCATTCTGGTAAATCCCAACACTTTTACCCTTCTTAGGCTTGCAAATTTTACTTGTCTCCCTTGATTTATGAGGTCTTTCACCTCCACTCATTATAATCATAGTCTTCATGACCCTTTATCTTCATGCCTCGCTATAGACTGTACTTTTTATCCACCATGTCTTAGCAAGACAATAATGACCACATAAGTTACCTCTTATGACCCGTTAATGCATGTTTAGGACCTCATCATAATGGTGGACATACCATACATTTTTCTTCTCTCTATCACCCACTATCATTCTTTCCTCTTAACTATCATAGTTAATGGATTTTACCCTTGATTTACTTCATAACCTACAAATTTTCTTCTCATAGTCACTCTTAACATGACCTCAATAGGTTTTAAGTAGCTTGAAACCCTGAGAAAGCTCATGAAATTTCCTAACAAGTCCCTTGTTGTCATTTGGTGTTACTATCCTATCAAGATTGTTATCCCATGTGGCATATATTGTCTTAAAGATCTTCTTTTTGTTGTGCATGCCATTTTGGTTGTATTCTTCTTTCATATTCCTTAACCTTATAATACTATGCATGCTAATATTTGAAGCAACTTGTTGACATCACCTAGAGGTCTACTACCTATGTAGACTACCCATTTATGACCTTTGGAACCCTATTGAATGTCATCTACAAGTGAAAATACCCTCTCTATATTGTCCCATGTACATTTATCTTATGAACGTGTGTTGGATCACATGTCTCCTCTATGTCTTCTTTCATTATAGACTTGTCATGCATATCTTTGTTCATAACATGTCCTCTTTCTTACTTCTCAAAAAAGGAGCATGACCACTCCACCAACTGTCAATAATCACCATCAATACCCACAAATTTGGACTCTTATGGATTGTCATAGATATTACTAGGATAATATCCCTCTTAAATTCTCACAAATACATGTAATGATTCTATCACTTCAACTCTGTTATTTATGAGATATATCCTAAATCACTTTCATTTTAAAGCAGTTACAAGTAGATTTCAATTTTTTTGAATGTTTTAACATATCAAAGTTTCATGGAAAATATGTATTCCCATCTCCATTTCATGAAAGTGTTGCCCACATACCTTCCTATTAGCCATATCAAATCGAACATATTGTTGGTTTCATCCCAAATGAACTTGTAATAGTAGGTTATCAACATAATCATCATGTTTTTCACCCTCCCGCCCCTTCTAAAACCTCTTGGTAGACTTCACATGATTTTAATTGGCATCAAGGTGCTATTTTTATGCTAAACCAACATTATTATTTTCCTAGTCAACCCCAAAACATTGATAGTGTGGAGTTTAGTGACATCATAAGCATATTGGTAGACCTCAATAAGCAATTGGATGATATCATGAAATGACAAGAATTTTATTTGTAACAAGAGGAGTTGTCTTGCTAAGCCTACCAACACCAACAAAAGATAGATACATAGATGAAGCAATATGTGAAGTGTCTTATAAGATAAATTGTTTCTATAGAGGAACAAATAAGGTTATTTCTTTCCTAAGTACAAAGGCTAGAAGTTCAATAAACCTCTTAAATTCTAGATTAACCTACAAAAGAGGAGGTTCCCAAATTTAAAATTTAAAGCTTCAAGCAATTAAACCTCATCAATCTCTAAGTCTCCTAAGTTTGAAAAACCAAGTTTTAAAAGTCTTCATGCTTTGCAAGGACATGTGCCTATTCAACACCAACCTATTACACCCCAAGAAAAACCCCATCAAGAGCTTTTTCTACCTCAAGAAACCCATCAAAAATTTCAAAATCATCCACAAAATCAACCTTCATGTCCTTGCACCATTCATATTTATAAAGGAGGGCCTATTATTTATCAAGATAGCTAGTTTCATGAGAAAAAGGAGTTCTTTGAGGTAAAATAAGAACAAGTTGTAGCTAATGAACCTTTAGGTGATACATAAAAGGAAATATCATATTTGTTACAAGAGGATGATGAGCATGGTCAACTAGGACAATAGGTTGAAAAACAAGAGGTGTTGAACATGTAGAAAATGTATCAATGCCTATGTCAACACATTGGTTGGGACAACAAGATAACAAAATAGTTTGTTTGATGAGCTTTCACGTTTTGTTGGAAAGTATGAAGATAATAAATTTGATAGGGTGTTGGTCTATGAGGAGGCAACTAAGGGCAACCTTATTTTGCAAAATGGAGAAGTTGGCACAAACAAGGTTTTTGATCAAGATGAACATGATATCAAATCAAAACTCTTGCTTCAAGAAGATGACATTGACATTTATATGATTCCTTAGGAGAGCTGCTATGTAGTTAAAAAAACCCTCTTTTTGGGATTATTTAGAGACATTTTATTCAAATTTAGGCATCAAGCCATCATCTCTTAAAGAGGAAAATTATGACTATTGCAAAAATTTCTATGTTTCCACCAAATGAGTCACATGAAGCAAAGCATTCCAATCAACAAGGTGATAAAGAAGTAGTTCACAAGAAAGAAACTAGCAATGAGGGTTCAAAGTTTGTTCTTTTGCAAAGATGTCCTATCAATAATTTAGCTAGGATAGAGGCAAAAAAAGAATTGCAAGTTATGCTTACACCCAAGCATGAAGCTATAGCCAGAGATGAAGTTGAATATGCAATTGTAACTAAAGGGGAACAATTGCATCTTACTTATCCACTTCAAAATAATAGTATGTATGGTCAACATTGATGGGTCTGGTTATTAGTATCTTTTTGTTGCTTTTCATATACTCTTAAGACACTTTACCCATGGTTTTGAAGTATATTTTAAGACAATACTTTCATAATAGGTTATCCTTTCATACATACCTTGCAACCTTTAACCCATTTTTTGGAAATGAATATGGTGAAAATACTTGTAGCATTGTATGATTTAAATATGAATATATGTGTATGAATGAAATGTTGTGATTTAATTATGGTAGTTAGTGTCATATGTATGTATGCAGATTAATCTCCTTGTAGCTCTGCATGTGGTGACAAGGAAGAAGTATTTGTAGCAAGCACTAAAGTAGCAAAACATGAGATTAATGAAGGTCAAGTCATACAAATGCATGAAGCTTTGGGTTGAGCGTGGTCATTATGGAAGGAATAAATGCTGGAAGATATCTGTTCTTGAATGTTGGACATTTGTCTATGTGTTTCACATGCAAGTTTTCCTTGCTCAAATAGGTCTCTCTTTCCTTTTTTAGTTAGATGAATAAGTCAAACATTCTTCCATTTCCTCATATCTAGGAATGCGATTTACGATTATAGTTAGTTAGTTCGAATAAGACTCCCCCCGTTTTGTATAAAGCCAGGGGATGAGTTCATAGTTTAGTTAGATGTTTTTTGTTACCAGTACTAGCAGTTGGTAGTTTTCCAAATTTTTAGTTATTTAGAGATATATTGTTACATTGATATTATGAAATAAAATTTTCAAGAAGGATTTTATCTAATATCTAACGCTATGCAATGAATTTGGTTATATGGTTTATGGATGTGTGAGGATATCAGTTAGAACTAGTTTTTAGTTAAGTGAAGCAGTCGTTTGATCTGGCCACTTGGGTACTATCCTTCACTTCAATTATCTCTTTGTTATTTATGCATACCTAGTAATTTGGTTTTCCATTATTTTACACATGTAATGCAAGTAGAATGGTTTATGGTTAGTTAAGATTGTAGTTATTCATGAAAAAAGACAAATCATAGTCCTCTGAAGATTAGGAATAGTCATTTTAAGCAATTTTGGATTAGTTTTGCACTCGCAAAATTAAACAGTCACCTACAGCTTATGCTGCAGGTATCCGTAGCCACTAGATTTTGTAATCACTTTCATTGTTTTAGTAATTATGTCAATTTCTAGCAAGGAAGAATAGTTTAAATAAGTTAGTATAGAGTAACTTAGGTTGATACAAGCCCGTGAAGGCACATATAGTGTTGTACCATGAAAATTTTATGCTCCTTGGTAGATAATTCAATGTAGGCTATCAATATCAAAAGGACTGTTCAGCTTGGAACACCCCTGAATTGTGTAAAATTTACCAAGTCCATAACACATTAGTTTTCCTCTACATTTTTGGCACTATTGTCAGGGATGGTGCTACCTTCATAAGACTGTCTTTAGAAGTTTTCATAGTTAATTTTCTATTTTTGCATTTAGAATTGATAGATTTCATCATCAAAACAAAAACATGAAATATACTAACATTATGTAGGGTCGTTTCCATACAAAGACAAATCCACCGTATGTGAAGGCGAAGAGATAACCAAGGAAGATTCATCCCTTCTGACACCCAAGATAGAGAAGATATTGGTGGTTTTGTTGAATATACTACGAAGATTGTTGAAATAGTAGACAAAACCTTTCCATCTTCATCACCATCATCTTCTAGAGCTACTGAAGGGACCTTCCGAATAATAGGGGATGGACTAGGGGATGACCCAGAGCATGGTATATTTGAGCTCCCTATTATTGACCAAGCTAGAGCTAATATGCTGAAAAACATTCCACCATCAATATTACCAATATTTTATGGCTTGGTAATAGAGGACCCAAATACCTTTCTCTTTGAGTTTGAAATTTTGTGAAAAAGTTATGATTACACTACTGATGCCCACCGAATCAAGTTCTTTCCAGCTACTCTTAAGGATGTCGCCCTCTAATGGTTTATGGGGCTTGGTAGGGATGTTGTCCCAGATTGAGACACAATGAAAACAAAGTTCTTGGAGAAATACAAGGACTACTTCAGAGGATTAGATCGGAGAAGAGATGATATCTTCTCAATGTATCAAAAAGAGGATGAGCCATTAGAAGATTATATAGAAATATTTCAATTTTATTTGAAGAACCTACAACATAAACTATCTAAGGAATCCCTTAAATTAGTGTTCTTAAGGGGAATTAATGAAGAATGCATGGATGGTCTCAACCTTATTGGGGGAGGAGAAATTTCTACAAGTCCATTTGAAGATATTTGTAAAGTCTGTAGGAATTATTCAAGGACTCTTTCCAGAAATCCAAGAGGGGAGAGATCATCCATCACAAGTAAGTCCTCTAATGGGGTCTCTAAAGTTGAAATTAGCAACTTATTGTCCAACGTGAAGCAAGATATAATCAGTTATTTGGTAACACAGTTGGACACCCTCCATATCAAGAAGAAGCAGGAGGCAAAAGCCATGCTCACTAAGTATTGTCCTAACTGTAGGCAAAGGAAAGCCAGTTGTATGGGCAAATGAGTGGCTAGTATCTAGCAAGAAAATATTGAGAAACCAAAATTTCAGGCAATAAAAGGAGATGATGGAAAAAATTTATACATAGCACAAAGGAGGCATTGGAATTAGAGACAAGGTATGCCACCAGATCCCCTTACTTTTAATCCATCTTTCCCTTTGGGAAACCAATTTTTTTTTGTTTGGAACACCCAGCCCTAGCAAACAAATCAAAACCAATGGAAAATTCCTCAATAGTGGCCTCAAGCCCAACCAAATTGGAACCAACCACAAAACCCATGGCCACAACAAAAATTTCAAGGTTCCAACTATAATCAGCAATGGCTAAACCAACAAAATCAATGGCAGCCTCAGTGGCAAAAAAGTCAGCCATGGCAGCAACATATGAATTACCAACAAACTATGCTACCACCTCCTCCACCTCAGTAGCAAGCTTTAATTCCACCATCAAATTTTCAGTCTCAACGACCTAAACCATCTTAGATACTTGCCCAACCTACACCAAATCCTAACACTAATCTTATTCAGCAGACTTACACTAACAAAGCTATCCAATATCCCACCTATGGGGTGGAGGTGAGTAACCTTCATCTCATTTCAGGGAAGCAGCTTGTAGGACCTTATCCCCCAAAATTATAGAACTAGAAGATGAAGAACCTACAAAGGAAGCCTCAGATAACCAACCTTTGGAATCTTAGTCCAATCAAGGGCTCCAAACCACATTACATCTAAAGCCTCCATTCCCTGAACATTTGGCTATCTAGCAGAAACACACTCAGGTTGAAACAAACCTTCTAAGCTAGTTAAAGTATGTCAGCATTAAAATTCCTTTGATCCAAGATATTAAAGATATTCCTATCTACACCAAGGCTGATAGGGATCTTTGCATTCAAAAGACAAGAAGGAAAAGAAAGGACCCATAGACAATCCATGTTTTGGGTAACCTTTTCAATATAATGTTTGACAATATAATTGTTCCCAAATATACATATCCTGGTAGTCTAGTTATGGACATTAAAATCAATGGGACCCTTATTAAAAATAATTTGATAGACCTGGGTGCTGCAATTAATGTGATGACCAAGGAAACCATGCAACTACTACAGTTAGCCAATCTTAGGCCTACTTAGATAGTTTTACAATTAGCTGATAGGTCTACGGTTAAGCTTGAAGGAGTTATTGTGGACCTTGTAATTGCATTAGATTCTTGGGATTACCCTGCTAACTTTATAGTACTTTAGCCCAAAGTTAATCTTGTTGGTTATCCACTAATCTTAGTTTGACCTTGGTTAGACACAATCGATGCATTTATAGGTTGTAGGTCAAGAAAAATGATCATATCCAACATAACTATAACCAAGAGCCTAGTACGTTATCCACCTGTTCAACCACATCAAGACCTTGAGTAGAGCATTTGGCCACATTTGGATGACGAGGACTACTCATTGTAGACCTTAATGACCATTAAATGTAGCCCTCTACTTGATATTCTGGATGAAGATAAGCTGATAGTTCATATTGTGTGAGTAAAATATGTGTAAAGGAGTAACAACAACACACAATCAATGAATCTTTATATTAGAGAAATCCCAAATAACAATCCAACCGAATTGAAACCAAAACATTCTCTAAAACCATCCCATTTTTCTCTATCCTCAAGGATTCATTAAATCATAATGGCTCTCAGATTGTGTAAGCACTGTGAACCCCTAAACCTACAATTGCACAAGAACAACAAACAAATCAAGATGTTAGATTAAATGCAAACAAGAATGAAGGATTCCCCATGAAATCCATCTACTCAAACTTAAACTAGGAAAATGAAGAACAAACTAAATAAATGAAAGTAAATCCTAATGAAGTGAGAAAACTAGTGATCCCATGGGGGAATTGGTGCCAATTAAAGTGTTGAAATTGGCCCTTTACCAACTCCTAAATTTCAATGTTGATGATTGTAGATTGATCAAATCTCCTCAATGATATTTGAGCATAATTTAGCTATGAAATTGTGAAATGATGAGTATGTGGAGTGATGTGCACGAAATTGACTCTCAATGTTAAGAGAGTAACTTTGCATGAGATTGTGGATGAATAATGAGAAGATAAGTCTTCCATTTATAGATTTAATTTTGGAAGAAAGAGCAAGATTTGAGCAATGTGGGACTAACTTTCACCCAATGGCCAAATGCCACTTGTCACCATGTGAATGGTTGATGGTTGTGCATATTTTGGCCAAAGTGTCAATAAATGCAATTAAGTGGAAGTTGAAATTGAGGAAATGACATGTGAGAGGGAAAAATGAATGAAATAAATGCCACTTGACTTAATGCACAAGGACATGTAAGAGGAGTGAATGCTTTGTTGAAAGTATGATTCTGAAGGAAATGCTGTTAGTAATCAGGATCAAGTGTGCCGAACCGAATTTGTACATTTTCCATGTCTACAAACACTATGACCGTTAGAATGACAACTTGAAGAACGAGATGCTAGAAAATGCAAGAAATCTATTCCTACATGATGATTGATAAACTATGTGATAGTGATGCCATGATAATGATGTTGTTGTATGAAGATGCTAAATGATGTGATGTAATTACTATATAAAAATTGCTATCCTAAGCTAAAATGCAGTTAATGAAAAATCCATGATTCTAAACTAATATGCTTCTAATTGCTAATTGCTAAATGCTAAAATGCTCACAAATTCTCAAATGCTCTAAGGGAATTTCTGTAGAGTAAGTTTGCTCAAAGTTGGGATCCATTTGTTGTAGAATGAGGTTATATTTATAGATTTTCCAAGGCATATTGTGATGTGGCAACAACCAATGGTTTGAATTTAATCTGGATAGGTGAAGGGTGGAGGATGAAGAAGTTAGAGAGAAATAGGGAGAGTGTTCCCTGCATGAAAACAATCTGCCAAGTGTAGAGGAGAAGAAATGAAATAGAAGAGCCAAGTGTCTCAAGTTTGTTTCAACATTTGTTGAGGATTAATATCCAAATTAAATATTTAAAATATCTAATTTGTTGAGACACATGATGAGGTGGAAGGGGAAAAGGCCGTAGACATGTGAGCAAATTAAATTTAGGATTTACTTTTAGTGAGAGGAAAGATAAATAAATAAAACAAACTATTCAAATTTGTTTATTTAATTAAGATTAGAAGAATGTGATTTAAGATGGAAGAAGTAAAGAATGTGAACTACATAAATAAATTTAGAATTTATTTATAAGTAGATGAAATAAAAGAGGGTTTATTAATTAAATACTTTGTATTTAATTAATTAGATTAGAAGAATTAGGAAATGTGAACCATATAAATAAATATAGAATTTATTTATAAGTTGAGGAATTAGAAGGTTTATTAATTACATAACTTGTATTTAATTAATTAGATTATCTAGACCTATTTTAGGTGTATACATTTTGCCCCTATTTGAAGTGATGTGTTTACACATTGCTTCGAACAAAAAATTGCTATTGTGCTTGAAAAAAAAAAATCAATGCCCCAGACGCTAATTTTTCGAGTGATGATGGATATATGCCCCCTTAGGAGATAGATCGATGAATTTGTGAATTTTTAAGATTTTTTTTGAATTTTAAAATTTTGAATTTTTTTTTATGATGATTTCAAATTTTATGATGTCTTAACGATTTATCTCTCGAAAATGATATTAAACCTGTCAACTTTGATGAATTGATTTTGCATAAAATAAATCAATTCCATTAAATTCCCACTTAATCACCCCTTGAAAAGGTTAAAACAATGTGATTTGAATTCATTTGTGCATTTGCATTTTGAAAAATTGGAGTGATTGAGCAACTTTTGAGCAAATTTGGCAAGATGGCGATTCTGATTTAGACCCATTGATTCAAGCGCGTCCGATGTTACAACCACCCAGCCACGTATGGACCTCTGATGCGTACCTCGAAAAACCCCATAAATTTTGAATGTCATTTTTCCTGCATTTTTCACATTTGTATTCAGATTTTCACACTTTAGCGCATAGGGAACCCAATGTAGCGCATAGAGTCATTGTTATAGCGCATCAGGTAGATTAGTGCATATATTAAAATTTTTAGCGCATAGGTTCAATTTTCTAGCGAATAGGACCTTTTAGCGCATTGGTTGCATGAAGTAGCGCATTGATGGGATGAGATAGCGCATAACATGATATAGCGCATTGATGGGATGATTTAGCGCATTCAATCAAAAGATTAGCACATATAGTCATTTGGCGAATTGATGAGCTGAATTAGCACATTGATGGATTTTGATAACACATTTGGTTATTCGGCACATTGAAGCCCTGTTGTGGTGAATTGGTAGAATTCTCTAGTGCATCCATGTTTTTAGCACTTTGAGACACTGTTTTAGTGCATCTAGGGAAGAATGATATAATTTAGATTAGACTCCTTGATTTTGATGACTTTCGATTGCGTCAACCTTTGATTGGATGATGTTTGATGATGTTGATAGATTAGATGATGATTGATCTCATGATAGGTGAGGATCAATGATAGATTGATGATGATTGACCTCATGATAGGTGAGGATCAATGATAGATTGATGATGATTGACCTCATGATAGGTGAGAATCAATGATAGACACTCACAAGATTTGATCAAAGTCTCACCAGAGATGATTAGATTGATAGGTTAATTGATGTTGATTGATTAACAAGATTGTTGACTTTGAAATATGTTATGATGATAGGATCCTTCGACAGTCCTGATGTCATGGGAGCATTTCCCGAGGACCTAAGATTTGATTCCACATCTAGATCAGGCTGATCTAAATGTGATTAGATGATGCAGATTGAATTCTTTATTAGATATGCCCCAACATAGGATTAAAAGGGGTCTTTTGATTGCTTTGGTAGAGAGGTGGCATAGTGATCATAACACCTTTCATTTAGCTACTGGTGAGATGACAGTCACACTAGAGGATGCTTATTGGATTCTACATATTCCAGTTGTTGGCGAGATAGTTGTGTATGATTTGATTGAGCAGGGAGGGACTGATGTGCTGTGGAGAGTCTTTGAGGATGACGAGGTATGCAACTATGAGATTCCATGGTGGGATATGGTTGATGCATATGCGACACTTCCTTGTGTGTTAGCTGGGTTCATCAGAGGATTTTTTATGTCCCGACCGTAGTTCGAAGGGACTCTAAGTTGGATGGGGCTAGATACTAGAGAGAATGATCATGTTAGAAACCCTAGATTAGACATGCAAACCTAAACACCTTCCACAGAAGAGAAAACATAAAAAAGCAGAGCTTTGCATGCGAATGTGCAAAATGATATATTCAGGAATTCAATATTATAATGAGATGATTTGCTTTATAAAAGCAAAGTATGCAACCCTAATGTTGACCTAAAATTAGCTCAACCTAAGTAAAGTTATGCAAGTGTAATTAAATATTAATTACACTAACACCCCCCCATAAGTGCAACTTAGGGAGACTAAATAAGCATGCACCTAAAACTAAGATGAATGCAAGAAATCATGAATGGGTCCCAGCAACAAGGCCTGATCAGGTACCCATGTACAAATGCAATAATGAGGTAGAGAAGGACAACCCAGTGGGACAAACCCCCCTATAATGAGATGACTGCTGCAAAGAAGCACTGGAAGAACATTATGGAGTAATATTGGAACCGCAATCCGACAAGCAAGGAAAGATACTTCTGTCTACAAGAAACCATATCGGAATCATAATAATGTGACAGCAGACCCGATGCCATGGAACACTCGAAAACACCAAACTGGAACAACCCTGGAATCCATGAAGCAACAGTAGATGAAATGATGATGACAGAATCTAGAAGCCGTGAATCTCGATGTCGATGCCAAACTAAGACTGAAACTCTTCCATGGGAAAAAGTACCATACAGACTCGGGAACAATAACCACAAATTTAGTGGCCCTCAAACTGAGATGGATCCGATGCGGATCACTAACCATAGGCTCTCAATCTAAAGTGTGAACCAAAATGAATCTGGTATGTGTCAAGCTAAGAAAAAAATGTGGCCAAAAGAAACTAGGAAACCAAATTACAACCCATGCGAGTTGCCATCAAAACATGATGAAGATTATTATGGAAGAAACCCCCCCGATGGAACTTTATATTAGTTCGTTTATTACAATCCCCAATGACTACAAAAGGAGAGAATGCATAACATGCATAAATAAAAAATGAAAATAGACCTTAGATCTATGTAGAGGACTGAACCAGCTTTCCAACGCCGCAAGAATGGCGAAAAAAAGATCACCGAGTCAAAAGATATGCCCTCTGGAGTGAAAACAACAACATCTGAGTTCAAATACCTGTAAAATAAATCTGGAGCAAAATCTAGAAAAACTAAAAATTGAATAGATCGGTGCCGGAATCAGCTTTCCAACGGTATCTCATTTACAAAAAATGGACACTGTACGCAAAAGTTACGCCCGATTTTGTAAAAGTGCTCCAAAATGGCCAATAAGGCCTGCAAGCAGCCCAAGGGGCTAAAAAAATGGGCCCCTAGTCCTGCATGCGACTAGGGGCTGGCAGACAGGGGGTTGGGGCGGAGCCCCTGGTTCTCCATACGACTGCACCGGGGCTGAGGGGTTGGCCGGGGGCTGGGCGCCATGTGACCGCGGCCAGTGCAGATAAAGCCCGCGGGGGCTGGCGATGGGACCAGCGGTGGAAAGGGGCGGCGCTGCCCGGGGGCTGCTGCTCCTGGTGGCCGTCGAGTGGTGCTCCGGCAGTGGGATCCTTAAAACTACAAGTGTGAAAACCGATGGCCATTTTCTATTTTTTCTTCGATTTTCGTAATGCCTTGAAATGCGTGCTAGGGAGGCCGTACGACCTTCTTGGCAATTTTTTTTTTCCTTCCGGATCAACTTCGCCAAAATTGATGAAACGAAAGGCGATCTTAGGGTTTTTGGCCATTGTGAACGCAATGGTGACCTCCGTTTCTGCTCAAAATGCTTCAAAAAAATGGCGATCTCCAGAGCTTGCAAAAAAACACCCAACTTGAAATCCTCACAGATCTGGCAAATCATGGCCAAAATCTGCAAAATAAAAGCCAAACCTAACTTTTTCTAACGCTCTGAATCCAATGGTGAAGCTCGATCTGATCCAAAATGTTGCATATATGAACTCAAAGCATAAACTCCTTGAGGAACCCCGAACGAAATCTGTAATGGTTTTCTCCAAAAATTGAGAAGGGGCTGCATATCAAGGCTTTGATACCATGTTAGAAACCCTAGATCAGACATGCAAACCTAAACACCTTTCACAGAAGAGAAAACATAAAAAGCAGAGCTTTGCATGCGAATGTGCAAAATGATATATTCAGGAATTCAATATTACAATGAGATGATTTGCTTTATAAAAGCAAAGTATGCAACCCTAATGTTGACCTAAAATTAGCTCAACCTAAGTAAAGTTATGCAAGTGTAATTAAATATTAATTACACTAACAGATCACACAGGGAACCAAATATGCTTGGGGTTCCTTCATGCTAGCACATTTGTACCATGATCTTCACTAGGTGGTTTATCTCAAAGGGGCCATTTTTTTTGTCGGGGTCACATTGTTATAGGTATGGGTGTGGGAGCACATAGCTATCACTTATCCTATTGTAGAGAGACAACATCTAGTTGGGAGGCCTTACATTCATGGATATATAGGTCCACTTGTCCATCATAAGCTAGTCAAACTGGAGTACTAGAGGAGGGTGCTTGATGATCTGGATAGAGTTACTTGGAGACCCTATCTAGACTGTGAGCAGTGGCCAAATGATGACATCGAGATGCCATGTGTGTGCATGACTAGATATTTGATTGGGAGGATGACATTTATTATTGAGAGGTTTCTTCTTGGGAGAGTGTTGTGATAGTACGACAGAGTATAGGGGATGCCTTAGGGAGTTGCTCTATATGCACAGAGACGACAAGACATTATGGAGTGGGGGCATGTATTGTCATATGATGTATTATGTGAGGAGTACCTTAGGTTATAGCCAGTGATATGGGATTACCATCCAAATATTATAGAGGCTGCAATGTTAGAGGAGTATGCTCATTACTTCTTTTCACATCCTTTCCCATAGATATCCAGTCTGGATGATCCAACATCGATACTGGATGATGATGAGAGGGAACCACCACATGCACCTAGGTGAAGGAGATATGGAGGAGATGATGTGGAGGAGGGAGAGAGCGGCGATGATGGGGATGATGGAAATGGAGATGGTGGAGGTGGCAGAGATGGTGATGGAGGTGGGGTGGAAAAGGTGGTCTGGTGCTAGATGTACGAGACTTCATGGTACCCCAGAGGAGGAGATCACTAGTGGTTGCAACATAGAAACATGTGCAGATTCAATTACTCTCACAACAACAACAAACTCAAATAGTTGTGTTATAGGTCTAGGTTTAGACTTTGCAGGGTTAGCTAGCATAGGTATGAGATTTGCTAGCATAGGCACATGGACATATTGCCACCTTGATGGTCGAGAGAGATGCAGCTAGACAACGGGGTGAGCAGGCAAAGGCCTTAGCGAATAGGATGCAGAGAGTGGCCAAGGGGACCACTACAAGAGACATGCTTCAAGAGGTTACCCATGTCACCAAAGAGGCAAAGTACTGTAGAGGGCGATACCATGAGGTTGTTCCTCCAGAGCGTTGGGTTAGTTATGCTCAGTTTGCTAGTGCCCACAATCATTCTAGGACTACCAACAGGGGTGTGACTCAGCCACCTCACAAAGATCCATCAAGTAGGGATCTAAGTGTAGGGTTGTCAAGTGATGCAACAGGAGGGTTAGCGGGGTCGACGACATCTGGGGGAGCACCACATAGCTCCATTTGATGTATTTGGGACATTGATGTAGACATTGATTCAAAGACATTATGATATTGCCATTTTTGATATTGTATCTCTCCACATGTTTAGACATCTTTGTACACTTGACATTATTATTTTGAGATTTATATGCAGTGATGATTCAGTGATCCTTATGGTGCTTATATGTGTTTATGATGGATGCCTATGATGGATTCATTTAATTTCCTATTCTATATGTTATGCGATGTTTTAATATGACGATGTTTCATGATATGTATGGATGCAATGATGATATGATTATGTATGGATGATGATTCTATGATGCTTTATGAATAATGCTTATATGAAATATGAGATGGATTTATTATGCAAATGAAATGTGATGCATTTTATGTTATTTTTGTATTTTTTGAATGAAAATATATGATGTTATGCATGGATGGATGGATGATTATGCAAATGAGATGGATTTTATTATGCAAATGAAATGTGATGGATTTTATGTTATTTTTGTATTTTTCGAATGCAAATATATGATATAATGCATGGATGGATGAATGATATGATAATGCCTTATAATGTATGCATTATATGCAAATGATTGTGCAACTATATGTATGAATGATTTGTTTTTTTTAATGTCAAATGTACTCAATCCATCAATGAAAGAGATAAGATCATTTTGAGAATTTTTCCAGCCATGGAAAATCTATAAATGAAGATGCAAAACTAATATGGATGCAGTCTACTTTAACTATGAAAATATAAATATGCAACAATTGTCATCTCAACAGTCTATTTTTCATGATTTTATCATCATTGATCCTTTAAAATGTTGAAATTGAGTACAAACATTGATGGTATAATTAGATCATGATGACTTGGGTACTACTTCCATGATTTTTGATATTGTCAGTTAACACAAGGATCTAGGCATAATTGAATCGAGATGCCCTGAACATTTCTTGTGTAAATAGACAAGAGTTAATCCTTTTCCTATGCAAATTTAGAATGTCATCAATGATACTTTGTAGAGCATTTCTCATGACAATTTGCACAGTAATAATGAATAACTCACAAAAAAAAGATAAAGAAAGTATAATACTCCATCGTTGCCTCTATAATTCAAGACATCCTCAAGGTGCTCCAGAGATACGATAATGAAAATCAAAATACAATAGTTGAACATTCATGCTAAATATTTAAAACCATGATTCAGAAGAACATCATCCATTTAGATTTGGTTTGATTGATTGATTTGGTTGTTTGATGTAAATGGTTGATGTTACTTGGAAATGTGATCATTGAAGGTTTTTTCAATGAAAGGCATAATGATGGCAAAAGAAAATGATCGACATAATGCTCAAATAGATGGAAAAGCTTATCCATCACAAATAACACTTGTTGCCAGGTTTTCATTACTTGTTTTTATTGCACTCTTTTAGATTTTATGATTTTTCACTTCTTTTTGTATTTTTCTCCTTTTTTTGTATTTCTTTTTTTTAGGACTTTTACCACGCACTAGATGAGCTAGGTATATAAATTTTTGAGATGTAGACTGTTGATAGGCTCATCAAAAAAATCCACTTTAGGTGTAGATAGATGATAGGCTCGCGACCCATAGACTGATATGACAACAAAAGGACCGAGCTAGTTTGGTTCAAACTTCCCCTTCTTTTCTCGATCCTATTGATTTTGAGGATTCTCTTTTAAGACCAAGTCACCAAATTGAAATGTTTTGGGTTTTACTCTATGATTGTAACTTATGGATATCCTCTTTTGATAGGCTTTCAAGTGATCAACAACATGCTGATGACACTCATCCATTAATTCTAACTCTTGTAGCCTGAACACTCTATAATCTTCTTCTGAAATGATCCCTTTTAATGACACACAGAGTGATGGTAGCTCAACCTTGATAGGTAAAATAAATTCTGATCCGTATACTAGGGGATATGGTGTGGCTCCTATCAGTGTGCGTATGCTAGTTCGGTATGTCCATAATGCAGGGTTTAATTGAACGTGCTAGTCACGTCCAACATCATTGACATTTTTCTTTAAGATTTTCAAAATGGTTTTGTTCAAGGCCTCTACCTAGCCATTTTCCTAAGGGTAGTATAGTGTAGAAAATCGATGCTGGATATGAAACCTTTCAAAAAGTTCTTGGAAATCCCAATTCTTGAAAGGTCTACCATTTTTAGTAACAATGGACTGAGGAATGCCATACCAGCAAATGATGTAGTTTAGGATGAAGGATGTGATCTGTTTTCCAGTGATGGTGGCTAATGGAAAAAATTCAATCCATTTTGTAAAATACTTTGTTGTCGTGATGATGAATTTGTGTCTATTAGATGATGACAGATGAATTTTACCTACTAGATTCAAACCCCATTGGCAAAAAGGCCATGTTGATGCAAACGGTTGTAGTTCCTGCGCTGGTGCATGTATCAAGTTTCCACGACTTTGACATTTTTGGCATATCTTGACAAATTGAAAAGACTCCTCTATATTTGGCCAGTAATACCCCAAATGTAGGAGTTTCTTAGCTAAAGTTAGTCCACTTGAATGAGTTCCATAGATACCATCATGAACTTCATGTAAGGCCATTTTAGATTCATTACATTCTAGACAACGAAGGAGAGTACCATAAAGACCTTGTTGATAGAGTATATCCGCTATCAGGGTGTGTTAGGCAGCTTGGCGGATAAAGTTATGTTTCTAGTTTTAAGATAGATCGGGTGGAAGGGTGTTATCTCTCAAATAGGTATAGATCTTCCCATAGATTGAGGATTCTATGTCAACTAGATGGCATATGACTTGGGATTCAGGGTTGTTGTAGGTAGGGTTAAGTACTTGTTCCACTATGAACTCATAATGGCTTTATTTTTTACGTATCTATAGAAGAGAAGCAATTGTTTCCATTACATCAACAAATTTATTATCCACCCTTGGAATATATTCATATTTGATTTCAACAAAATTATTTTTAAAATCATCCACCATTCTCTTATACGACATCAACTTATCATCCTTTGTTTCATAATCATCGTTCACCTAATTTATGACTAGCTGTGAATCTCCATAGACTTGTAACTCAGTGATCTTCCATTCAACTACCACCTTGATTCCAATGATGAATTATCCATAATCAACCATGTTATTTGTGCAAGGAAACATGAGTCTATATGATTTTGGGATGGTATGTCCTTGAGGTGTGACAAACAAGATTCCAACACCCGATCCGTGTTGCGTGTAAGACCCACCAAAATATAATATCCACTATTGTGCTGACATGGTAAGGACATCTATGTCTAGAAATTCAATTCTCATTGGATGATCATCTTGTAGTGGTGCTTCGACGTGCTAATCAACTATCACTTGACCTTTGATGGCTCTTTGGTGTACATACCAGATGTCAAATTTGCTCAAAATCATTACCCACTTGGCTAGTCTTCCTGTTAGGGAAGCTTTGCTGAGTAAATACTTCAATGGATCAATCTTAGTTATGAGTTTAACAGTATGAGTTAACATGTAATGCCAAAATTGTTGAGTAGAAAATACTACCACCAAACAAGTTTTTTAGATGAAAGTGTAATTGATTTCATAGTTGTTCAATGTTTTGTTGATATAATAAATAGCCCTTTATTTCCCCACAGAATCTTCCCATGCTAATAGAGCGCCCAAAGATACTTCAGTTGTTGCTATGTAGTGTAATAATGGTTTTCCTTTTGTAGGTGGCACTAGTATGGGTGGAGACATTAGATATTGTTTTAGTTGATTGAAAGTTGCTTCACATTTTTGTCCCATTTGAAGGAAATATTTTTGTGTAGCAAATGATTAAAAGGATGAGTTTTATCTGCTAATTGTGCAATGAACCTCCTAATAGATTGGAAATGTCCCTATAGAGATCATAGCTGGATGATGTTCTTCGGTGGTGGCATTTCCATGATAGCTTTGATTTTGGTAGGATCCGCTTCGATGCCTTTTTTTGAGACTATGTACCCCAATAGTTTTGCTGATGTCATGCCAAACACACACTTCTTTGGGTTTAATCTTACATTGAATTTTTCCAGTCGAGTGAAGATTTTATCTAAGATTTCTAATGTCCCTCTCTAGTGAAATATTTTGCTAAGAGGTCATCTACATAGTCCTCCATAAACGTATGCATCATGTCATGGAAGATGGTTGTCATCGCTCGCTGATATGTAGCTCCTACGTTTTTCAAACCAAAAGGCATGATGTTGCAGCAGAAAGTACCCCATGGACATGTGAATGTTGTTTTCTCTTGATCTTCTGGTGCTATTTTTATCTGATTATATCCTGAAAATCCATCCATGAGTGATAACATGGCATGTCTTGTTGTCAAGTCCACAATGATATCAATGTTGGGCAAAGGAAAATCATCCTTTGGGCATGCCTTGTTGAGATTTATGAAATCAGTACATATCCTAATGCTTCCATCTAGTTTAGAAACTAGCACAATGTTAGAAATCCACTCAACATAATCAATCATTCGAATGAATCCTGCATCTAACAATTTCTTCAATTCTACTTTTACCAACAAGGCGATATGTGGATGCATCTTTCACAGTTTTTGTTTGACGGGTTTCACTCCAGGTGGTAGAGATAAGTGATGCATTATCAAATCTAGATCAATACCAGGCATATCAACGTAGGACCAAGCAAAGTTGACTTGTCACTCTTCAGAGAACTTGGTGAAATTAGGCTTTTCCTGTTTTGTCATGGATGCTACTAGATGTAGGATCTTCACTTTCTCTGAAGTGCCAATATTGATGGATTGAGTCAGCTCAACCAACACTGATGATCTTTCATGATAGTGCTCAAGAAGAGTGTCAAATCTCCCATCCTTCGGCACCTCAGAGAGGTTTTCACCATTGGATTCACTATTTATTTTTACTTTTTCATGATCTAATACTACCATTAAATGGTATTCACCATTAGATTGATTTTTCATATTTTTAATTTTGTAGCGGAGAGATTTGGCACCCTCTTGGCTCGAAGATCTATTATGAGATTCATGGGTGGAACTCATTTCACGGTTGTTGGAACAAAGGAAGTTAACAATGGCATCATCGTTTGCAAAGATAGGGACATCGAGAGGCTTAATTTGCTCCCAGTCAATAAGTTTAGGATGGACTAATGGTAAAAGGTCATCAGATTGGTTTGGGTCAACGACAGTGAGGGTCAGGATGGAGATATCGAGGTGTTCAATAGAAATGTTGAGGTTTATGATGTTACTCTCCTCTAAATTGTCTAGTTTTCTCGATGTTTATTCGTCCTCACTTGAGTCATCGATATGTTGTGATCCAAATTCAAGAGGTCTAAACCCTGAGCTTTGTCCCTCCATCCATATGGGGGTATACCTCTATATTACGTCAACTTCTTTGTCATGACAAGACTCTTCAGACAATGAATCCCATTCATATTCATTGGAATCAGTTTCAAAACTAGCTAGTAATTGTAGGATTCTCTCAACAAACTTCTATTTGGCTTCTTATTTTGTTTCTTCTTTATACCCTAGTCCTGTCTTATATTTGGGATTGGTTATGATAGGCTGAATTGGTTCTATAATGCCTTCTTTTCTTTTGCCGATAGGTCCTTGTCCTTCATACCCCATATTTTCTAAGATTGTTTTCCCTTTACCATATTGTTCTATTTGGACATTGGAAGTTGATGCTTGTGATTGTTCTTCATCTTTGTACAACCAATTTAAAACTTCTTTATCCTTAGATTCATCCTCTTGAGTGCCTGCTTTTACAAACCTACCATCAAAGAGTGTGATTGGTTGTGAAGATGTTTGTCTTGATGTTGAGGGTTGTCCATAGGATCTTGGTGAAGGTAATAACTATGAAAGACATAAGGACTGCTCAATTGAATATTCACCCACACCTTTGTCCTTCAACTGGATCTTTTTCTCAAATTGTTTTGATAATAAGTTGAGTTGACTTTCTTGATTTGATGGAGTAGAATCACCAATGCCTTTGTCTTTTGACCGAGCCTTTTCTTCAAGCTGATTTGACAAAGAATTTTGTTGACTTTTGTTACTTGATGGAATAGAATCACTGATACCTTTATCCTTTGACTGACCCTTTTTCTCAACCCACTTTGACACAAAATTTGGTTGTCTTTCACTGTTTGGTGAACTAGGAGTGTGAGCTTCTTTGTTATGTGGCACAAAAGAATCTTGGACCGTTTTGAGCGTGTTGCAATATTGAGGATTGTTGGAATCAACTGAAATGCTAATTTCTTGTCCATTGAAAGGAAATTTCAAGCATTGGTGATACGTTGACAACATTGCTTGCATTTCATGAATCCAAGGACATCCCAAAAGTATATTGTATTTCAACTCCTTGTCTAACACTTGACAAACTATATCTTTCACAATTGGCCCTACTTGAATTGGTAACATGATCAGTCCATGGGATGATCTCTCTTCATCATCATAGGCTTTTATAGTGATCTTTCTCCTAACATCAATGGAATTTTTTGAATATCCTACTGCCCGAACAAGTTTCAAAGTGCAGATATTTAGACCCGCTCCACCATCTATTAGAACATGTTTGACCCGATGTTTATGAATTAGAACCTCAATGTGGAGGGCAACATTGTGTGGATGGGTAAGTGATACATCATTGTGTTTGAAAAATGATAGGCAATGCAGTGCGGTCAAGTGTCCCACCATAGCTTGGAATTGACAAACTTCCAGATTATTCGGTACCATGGTGGTTACTAGAGCTTGTTCCAAAATCTCCTTGTGAGCTGGAGAGACTTTGAGAAGTTCCAATATTGATATTTGTGTTGGGAGTTTCTGCAATTGGTCAATTATGTTATATTGAGCTGAAGGGGCAACAACTATTCTAGATGTAGCTCCTTTCAATGTTACTTTGGCTTGCCCTCTTGTCGTTGCATTGATTGGTTGGTAGTCTTGTTTTTCTTTGATTTTAATGACATTAATCGAATTATCAGTTGCAACAACATTTGTGATTAGATTTAATGGTATGATTTCATTGATTTGATTTGATTCAAGGTTGATATTGATGTCATTAAGTTGATTTTTAGTTGTAACAATGTGATGATTTTGATTACCAACAACAGCAAAGTTTTGTCTATTATTAATTTCAATGTCATTCTTTTGATCCTCAACTACTAAAATGTGAAAGATAGTGGTTTCATTAACATGGTTCACATTTTTACCTTTGTTGTTCGAAGAAGATTCTTCCTTTTCATAATTTGGCAAAGGATTCTTGAATACTCCATGATCATTGTTCATTTGAGGTCCTTCCACAAATATTGTCTTGTTATCAATCAAATCTTGTACCCAATGTTTTAATTGCATGCAGTCATTTCATTTGTGTCCTTTGTTTCGATGAAAATCATAGTAGTATGCATCATTCCACCAAGATGGTTTAACTCTCAGTTCCCAATCTCTTACTTTTGGTAATGTTATAAGTCTATGTGAGAGAAGCTCTCTTAATTATGATTTGAGTGTTTGTCCTAAAGGTGTGAATCTTCTCCGATTCGATGGTTTTTGATATGGTAATGGTTTAGATTCAACATTGTTCTGATTGTTGTTTTGATTAGAATTTTGATTGGTGTTTTGGTTGTTGTTTTGATTGGTCTTGGTGATAGTTTCTGTCAAGTTAAATACTAGTTTTGCATTTTGTGTTTCAGATGCAACATCATTATTACCAACATTTTTATTTCTTTGCTAGAATTTTGGTTTATCATTGTTGTTGTAATGATTGGAAGAGTTTGTGTTATTTGATCCTTCATTGTAGATTTTCATTATCCCTCTCTTGACCAAAGCTTCTTCAATTTTAATTCCATTTTCAATCATTTTCTCAAAGGTAGGTTGGATTGCAATTCAAGTCTATAGCTCATATCATCATTTAAATTATCAATAAAGATTTCCATATTTTCCTTTTCAGGTATGGGATGAGGATATCTAGCAAATGATCTCCTCCATCTTTGTAAAAATATGAGAAATGACTCACCTTTTTTTGTTTTACATTGCAAAGGTCTTTCATGGTTATCTCGTATCAGATGTTGTAAGAATATTGTGTGATGAATTTATTGACCAACTCTTCAAAGGACCTTATTCCTGGTGGAATTTGTGAAAACCATTGCATGCATTGGCCACTCAAAAGCTTTTGAGAACAATCTCATCAAGTAAGTCTCTTCATGTGCAAACTCTAAGCTTATTGTTCAAAATTCCCTCACATGATATATAGGATCAATTTTACCATTATATTTATCCTACTTTGGGAATTTACAAAGCTTAGGAAAGGGTATCATGTTCACCGTTTGATCAAAAGGATATGGGAAAATGTCTTGCACAAATATCTTTTTATGGTTCCTCTTTGCATGCCTTGAATCTATTGTTGGAGATTTTGTATTTGATTAGTCAAAGCAACCACTAGATTTGTGTTTAGTGGATCAATTTTAGTCCTTTTGGGTGCTCGTTTTAGCTGAGTAACATCAAAGTCATCAAGCAATTTGACACTTTGTTTAGCCAACATTAACAAGTATTTTTCTCCATCTTTTTCCAAAATTTTCTGCATGAATTTGTGGAAAATAGGATCTTGTTGTGCAGTTTGGATGTCTTCCTCAGTTATTTTCTCACCTTTAGGTTGGTGGAATCTATGAAATAGATTTTATTCACCTTCAACCATGGTATTTTAATTTCCAATTCCCTTTTCCTCAAGTTTTTATTTTTGTGATCTTGTTAAAATGGGCATACAAGTGTTATAATTTTCACTAAACTTGGATCTTTGTTTGGAAGTGTGCCACGGATAATAACTAAGTCAAATAGAATGAAAAATTCTATTGATGAGACTAAGTTAAGTACGATTATACAACTTTGTTTCTTGATAGAGGATGATAAATCCTGATGATGAAACTTAGCTTAAAAATCAGATGGGTTTGATGATTTAGACACTTTAAGATGGTAGATATTAGTTTAATTAGGAGAGTTTCACTTCTAAAGACTAGTTTTACCAAGCTTAAGACATTATTGTGACTAAGGAATGGTTATGTTTTGAAAAGGATCCTAAAATGTGAGTTTAATTTTTGGATAGTCAGTGAATTTTTCTCTCTGGTTTTGACTTAATTGGATGCACTAAAACATGGTACAAATGTGCTAAAATATGGAATGCATGCACCAAAATATGGCATGGATGTGCTAGACTATCCCCTAGATGTGCCAAAATATGGAATCAATGTACTAAACAATGGATCAAATGCGCCATAACATGGACTGAATGCACTAAAAGATAAGCTATATGTGTTGATCTCACCCCTCAATTGTTTGTCCTTGATGACAAAGTCACAAATGATTCTATGGTATTTATAGGTGTCGATTCAGGTTGATGGTATCTCAAATTGGTTGATTATGTTCTTGATGATTCTATTTCTGGTTATGCATGACATTCACTTGCAGATGGTTATGACTATATTGGACTGACAGTGTTGATAATGCATGGTACAAGTTATTTAGGTGGTGCTCATTGTGACAGGGCATTCAATAACTTCAGATTTATGACATTGTCACCTTGATAGGTTTTGGTTTTTCATGTTAATCATTTCATATTGATCTTAGTGATCATTGGTTTCCAGGCATGATTCTTAGTTTCAGGTTTCTATTTGATGATGCTAATGTGGACAGTGTTTTTAAGTTTGACAGATGGTTTCAGTTTCAAGATGGTTCTTTATTATTGCTACTCCAGATAAAGGTTATTCTTTCATACAGTTTGGTTCAAATAGAAAATGTGTTTCAACATGACATATTGGCTTGTCAATTCCTATGAGAAGTTGTGTTGCTCTTGTGACTTCACCATTGGCACTTGGTATGTTTTTTCACAAATTTTGGCTAATTGATTATATTGTGCATTGCTAGAAATTACCTTGTCAAAGGTATCGGGTTTTATGGTTATTGACTCACACAGTTCTAAAGAGTTCATAAGTCATTGTTTTGGTATCATTGTCATATCATATGTCTAAATTCATGTGACTTGGTATATGTCACTTTGTGGCTCAAAGGCATAAAGGGATTGGAATTTAATATTAAGAAAACCCTATCGGGTTTCCTTAAACATTTGATAAATTTCATATTCTTTGCATGGGAATATGATAAGTTGATATCAATTGGCATTATTGTTGGTTCACTTACATTTGAAAATGAATTAGAAAGAAGTCATTTTTGGATTGGGTCTTATATTTGTTGATTCATTAGGCCTTAAGGCCGACAACAGGTATGGGGAAATAATTACAAAAATCAATTTGATGTGACTTGGCATCGACCCTTGGTAATAATATTGTGTTTGTTAAGGTGGTTGACATTTTCTTTGTTTGATCATTGGACATGAATTAAAGTTTATGTTATGATGAAGTTGATCAATGGTTTGTATGTGTGATCCCTTTAAAATGTTATTCCTAATGTGAGATGCTAAACAAAACTAATGATGCAATAACAAAAGCAATAACACTAAAAGAGGACACCTCAATAAGATTAGCCTAAGAAAATGATGAAGCAAAGAAGCAAGATAAAATAATTGATGATTGAAGTTGGTTATACCTTTCCTTTGCTGCTCCTACCTTGGTTGGCCCTTGATCTTGGATGTCTTGTGTGCTCCTTGATGACAATGAAGTGAAGTGGATGCAAGATGCAAGATGATGCTATGTGCTATGATAGATGAGAACTTGAATGACAAATTTGCAAGAGTTTTATTGCAAAAGACTTGATACCTAAAATGAGGGAAATGAGGGGATATTTATAGGCTAATTGGAATTCTCTAGAGAATTCAACGGTTGGGATTGATCCAACAAAGATTAAGATGAAGGGCTATGGTGAGTTGAGGACTCACAAGCCCTCACATCTTGACATGTGGAAGGTGAGATGTCTTAGGGTGGAATGATGTAGAAATGAGGTGGAAGAGAAGGACAAGAGGTGTAAGGGAAGTACATGAGGTAGATGAAGGACAAGTACCTTTGAGGTACCTTGGGGGATGAGAAGATTTCCTCAAAAAGGAACTTCTTGTCCCCAAATGAGGATGAAAGAGACTTTTGAGGAATTTTAGAATTCCTCAAAAATCTCCATAGGAAAAGGGGAAGTGTGTGGGAGAAATAAATGTAAATTAAAAGGGGAAGTGTGTGGGAGAAATAAATGTAAATTAAAAATTTACATTCAATGGAGAGTTTATTGGATAAAAGGAGGTCTCCAAAAAGCTAGAGATTTGTCATATGTGGGTGATGTGACAAGTCCAAGGTTCTAGAAGCCTTGGGCACATGTAAAATGACATGTCACATTTGCATGGGGGATGAGGAAGACCTTGGAAAGACAAAAGTGAATTAAAAATTCATATGTGGAAGAGAAGAACCTTGGACAAATAAATGTGAATTAAAAATTCACATGGGAAAGAGAGTCCAGGTTAAAAATGGTAAGTGGAAAGGTTGACTAGAAAAGGTAAGCTAAATGTGGTTAATGATTTTGATTAAGGTTGTGCAAACATAGGATTAAAGTAATTAATGAGAGATTAGAGGCAAGTCGGAGATTATGGAGGATGTGACACTTAAACAAGATTAAGTGGTGCACATCCTAATCACAAATTAATTAATTTAACCCGGATTAGAAGAGGGTTATGGAGAATGTGACAAGGAGAGAGAAAAAGGGGAATTAAAAATTGATTTTAATCTAAATGGGTTAAAATACTAAATTAAATAATTTGTCATATTTAATTAATTTAGAGAAGAACAGGGAGTAAGGTAAAGTATTTAATTTATTTAATTACATACTTTAGGAACCTTAGGCAGAAAATGAAATGATGATTAAATAAATTATTTAATCATTGTTAATGGAATATATGAATAGAGTAGATGATTTTGATCATATGGAAGTGATCAAATTTGGATGTCTACATTTTTTCCCTCTTTGAAGTACCGTTAGAATAACCGTGCTTCAAAGAAAAGAAAGTGTAGGTGATTCTATAGAGGAAGTAACCAAAAGATGATGCCCCAGCGTGGAGAGGAGGGTCTAAGATGTCCAATTAGTGGGGAATGAATGAAGATGCCCCAATCCTGGAAGGGATTGACTGGGGCCGAGAAAATGGATAAATTTGAAGGGTATGCCCCCTCAAGAGGATGACGGGGGAGAAATAGGGGTCTCGGGTGACTTCTCGATAGGAGGAAACAGATAGTATAGTTGGAAAGAGGGCAAAAAATTAGGCAAGCTTGCCTTTTGAACGAAGTCAATCGGACAAACGAGGTGCAAATGGCGGCCCCGGGAAAAGAAGGGATTAATCAGAGGAATAAAAGGGTAAATAAAAGGTAAAAATACCTTTTAAAAGTGAATATAAGGTAATTTTGAAAATTACCTCACCTCATTTGCACTGTAGCAGTTGAGAAAAGAACAAAGAGCAAGTAGATGAGGGGTGAAGATGCCGGGAGATAATGACACTGAGATCATTCACCAGATAGATGAGGTTCAATGGTCGTACAGGCAGCAGGATGGGCCCTGCCAGATAAGCGACAAAACCCCTCATGCATTATTTTGAAATTTTAATGCATTTTGAAATATTTTATGAAAAATGTGAAATATGGGTTTTATGGGTGGGAGAAAATGAAAAAATGGGTAGAAAATAAAATAATTTTTTTTTTAAAAAAAATAGTGTTTTCGTGGGGGGAAGAGAAACTGCCGTCGCGGGCGGGTTTGCCCCGCTATAGAGCGAGTCTGCCCCGGTTGAGGGCGTATCTGCCCCATGGTGGGGTGAGTCCACCCCAGCCGAGGGCAGATCTGCCCCGCTGCAGGGGCGGGGCGGACAGGCGTTGCGCCTCCCCGACGACGCGGATAGGCGTTGCCGTGGGCAGTAGCGGTGCCGCCTAGGTCAGGGGAGGGGAGGGGGGGCCCGGCCAGTGCCGTCGCCTAGTCTGGCAGAGCCGCTGATCTGTAAACGAATCTAGACTAGATTGCAGTATTTAAATGCTTAACTTTTACAATGCTTTTACAATGATTATTTCAAGTTAATTAAATCAAAATTAACTTAAGGAAATAACAGAATGAAAGTAATAACAAGGTGATTATAACAGAAATGAAGGAAATGAGAAACAGAAAGAGAGAGAAGAAAAGAAGTGCAAACAACGCTTGATAACAGAGTTCGTCACAGAATGTGACTACGTCTCCGGGTCCACTCCAATAGAGAGACCGATCCGATTAACTCCAAAATCGATTACAATGATGCACCAAGACCATTAGTTCGGTAGCATAACAGGGCTCCGACATTCAACAATGGCTTGAAAATTCTTCAACAAGACCTCTCTTTCGTCAATCTCAGCATCAAGACTTCAACCTGAAAAAAAAACTTATCCAATCCTCACCTCAAGCCCCCTTTTTATACAAAGAATTTTCTCAATTTGGCTCTCAACCAATTGATTTGCAAAATATTCTCCAAATCACCTTATCTCTCCAAAATACATAAAAATCTGCAAAAATCTCCCAATTTTGCATAAAAAATCATTACAAATTTCCCCTAATAATCTTTAATAATCCCCCTTTATTTACTTAAAAGTCTCCCAAATTAATTTTAGCCCCTTCAATCTTCTTATTTTCGGGCTTTGGAGGTTTTGGAGGTTATGTTTTAATCTTTTAAAAGATTAAAATTTGTTTAATTTTCAAAATTAGGGAGTTTGTTGTTTATTTTTTTAAAAAAAGGCATTCGGGTTCATCAGTTAACAAATCCTACCGATGCCCTCATTATGCCGAAATTATACAATGGCATATCGGTGAGTGTATATTTTATCAACCCGGCCGGTGCGGGTTCAACTCCCGCCGGCCACAGATTTTTTAAACAAATAAGATTTCTTTTAACTTACAAAACAAACCCGTATCCCAATATAGCTGAGCGCGCCAGCCGTGGCACAACGGTTGCCCGGGCGTTTCGGAGGTGGGCGGTCGGGAGTTCGAATCCGTCCAAGCAAAAGCTTTTCTTTTAAGCAAACTTACCAACTAAAACCGCCGGAGGATGGAAGACGGAAGGCCACGTGGCATTGCTAGGAGCTTCCACATGGCAAAAAACTGATTAGCCGAAGATCGATGACGAGGCCACGTGTGGCACCAGGAGGGTGCCATGTGGCAAACACTGGTTCACCATTTCCCTGACATGGATGACTCTGTCGCTGACTGGACGATGTCGTGGATGCCGATTCAGATGATGACTGGGATGCCAACATGTCTGCCACTGGACTGTACTCTCTGCCAACTCATCAGGCCACGTGTCCAAACCCGATTGGTTCCGTACAATGCTGACAAGGATGCCATTTTTTCCGCTTCCTGGACGCCCCTGATCCTAGTTTGACCGGCCATAACTCGTGCAAACGGACTCCTTTTTGCTCCGTTCGAGTTGCGTTGGCATCAGGACACTGAGCTCTTTCTGATGGTGCAGATTTTTGGAGAAAAACGAGACACTTCAATTTTCACTGAAAAATGTCCACCGGATCAGCCGCCCCACTGCAGGGGCAGATTCACTTTGCTGCAGGGGGCGGATTCGTCCTAGCAAGCCGTGGGCGAGTTCGCCCCGACAGGCTGAGGGCGGGTCCGCCCTGCTGCAAGGGAAAGATAGAGAGGAAGACAAAGATAAAGAAGGAGAGAAAAAAAGAAAGGCATGGTAGAAGAATGTGACGAAGAATTTTGACAAGGGGGATGAATTTTTTGCAGGATTTTGGTAGATTGTGGACTCACGAGCGGAGGCTGGAGGCATTGGCAGCATCGATTGAGGCGATGACCGGAGCGGATCATGCAGCTTTGGAGCAGGCAGGGTTACTGCACTTATTGTAGTTTCCTGATATGAGGGTTCATCGGGCGATGTTGACATCCCTGATAGAGAGGTGGAGCTCGGCCACGTCGATGTTTCATTTGCTGACATGAGAGATGGCAGTGACATTAGAGGATGTGTGGTGGATCATGAGGTTACCGATAGCGGGGTAGTTAGTGTGTGAGAAGGAGTCGAGAGGAGCTCAGTTAGATGAGACCATTCTGGTGTTATTTGGGCGAGATGACTTGCCGATAGAGAAGGGGAGGTTGGATGTAGACAGATGCCTATCCCTGGGGGTGCCGACATTACCACTGTTTCTATGTTGCTTGATCAGCGAGATTTTGTTTCCAGATCGGAGTAGGCACTTCTGCAGCCTACGGTACATGGGGGTGATTCAACATATTGTCGAGTGGGGGGATGGACAGTTTTCTTGGGGGTCCTGTGTATTGGCCCAGTTATATTGGGACATGCACGTAATTTGTTATCGGGGGGTGTAGAGCTTGACACACCGGACGCTACTGCAGGTATGGGGATGGATGCACATCGCGGTGATGAGGCCCATAGTGATTAGGGGAGGAGACTTGGATGAGAGAGAGGCATTGGCATGGCAGTTCGGGGCAGCCAGGGGATGCATCTTACGGTATGAGACACAGGGGAAGGTGGAGCGGTGGACGAGAGCGTTCAATGATTTACGGAGGGAGGACATTATATGGTGGCCATACATGTTTTGGCAGTTTAGAGGATGGAGGACCGAGGAGGAGAGACAGTGAGGATTCTTGTGTAGATGTTTCTTGATTGGGAGCCCAGAGCACATAATGGAGATGCATCATCCAAACCGAGTGGTGCGGTAGTTTGGACTTGTGCAGGACATTCTAGGAGCGCCAGTTATGTTTCGTCGACTTACCAGAGAGGTACCTTGGGGGGACGTTGTCAATGAGGGGCATGAGGGAGGTGTGGGTGATGGCAGGTGGGGTGTCCTATCCAGGGAGGTGGGAGGGTCCAAAGAATGCTGGAGTGACGGATCGATATGATCGGTGGTTTCGCAACCACCGATGGGAGAGGGTTACACCGAAGGTGCTTGCCGTGGGAGCCGTAGAGAGGGGGTCAGAGGATGAGCAGGAGGGGGGACAGGAGGAGGAGCTGGAGTAGGGTGGACATGAGAGTGGTGGTGCGGAGGAGGGTGTTGTGGGAGATCAGTCGACGAGGAGGGGTAGAGTCAGAAAGAGTTGACGATCGAGGAGGGTGAGGAGAGCTGTGGTAGAGGAGATGGAGGCAGGAGGAGAGGGTAGTGGAGGGGAGGAGATAGAGGTGGTGAGATTGGAGAGTGAGCCAAAGGTGGAGATGCTTCAGGTGGTAGAGGGGAGGGTTGCTCAGTTAGGTATTGGTGGTAGAGTGCGGCGGAGGCGGGTGCAGGTGAGAGCTAAGCAGGAGGAGGGGAGAGCCCTAGAGCCATAGGTGGATGTGAGAGATAGAGATCCGCAGAAGGAGGTAGAGAGGGTGATGGATGTTAGAGGACAGCCTAGGGAGAGGCCTGAGAGTAGTCGACAAAGGAGAGTCCAGCCAGTTGAGTAGGAGGGGAGGAGACTGATGAGGGTGGGGAGGAGGGAACAACCGTGAAGGATTCGGTTGATGAGCTAGACATAGCCGGTGCAGGAGGAGAGAGAGGGGGAGGCGATGGACCTGGATGTAGTGGTGATGGAGCCTTTAGCCATAGTACCAGTAGCTACAGTGGATGATCCAGGGATGTTACTGAGAGAGGCCCAGGCGAGGATATGCGTGCTAGAGGGGGAGTTGAGGAGGGCAGAGGCGGAGGTGGGGAGGGTGAAGGAGACATAGATGATAGTGTTTGATCGGGTTGTGGGTCAGTTGATGATAAACATACAAGTGGTGGAGAGAGAGGGATGAGACACGAGTAGAGAAGGGAGAGCATGGGGGGAGCTGGCTAGGGTGACATGGGACCGAGACAGGCTAAAGGCAGCGATGACAGTTGCTCAGATGTGAGGCCAGCCAGAGTCAGCAGGAGGGGGGAGATGGAGGCACTGAGATTTTAGGTGGCAGGATTTCAGGAGGAGATGACAACACTACAGGAGAGGGTATCTATGATAAAGGCATCTGCAGAGAAGATGAGGGCGAGACTCGAAGCTGCAGAGGTCAGACTAGGGATGGTGCAGCGGGAGAGAGAGTGCACAGGGACAGGTGCAGGCTCTATAGGGGGAGAGGGATAGTGTACAGGTACTGATGCAGGTACTAAGGGGGAGAGGGACTGTGTACAGGTATAGATGTAAGGGGATAGGGATAGTTTATGGAGACAGGTTCAGATCTTACAGTTCCAAAGAGACTCAGCGGTGGGTCGAGCAAAGAACGCTGAGAGGGATATAGCATAGATACAGGCACGTCGAGGGCAGGGTGATGAGACAGTGCTAAAGACTATGCGAGAAGAGAGGGAGAGGTCTGCAGAGCAGATACGACTACTGACAGTGGCACAGGAGGCATGGGAGCAAGAGCGATGAGCCATGAGTAGAGATTGGGATAGGTACAGGCATGAGTGGAATGTCGCTCGGTACCAGGCTGGGCAGAGAGACGAGTATATGTAGGAGACAATGTACTGGAGGTGTGCGTATGAGCAGGCAGTGCCAGACCCAGTGCAACGTACAATGTAGTATGTTAGACAAATACCCCAGATGCCGGCACCGTTCCAATCTTTAGGGACACAGACCAGATGATACAATGAATTTCAACCAACTCCTCGATTTGGGACCCCAGGGCATGAGTCTCAGAGGACTCCGACATATAAGGGACCAGTACCTTAGTCTCCTTAGAGGTCAGGTGTGGGTAGCTCAGGACAGGTAGAGGACAGGTGACAGGATACAAGTGCTTTTGACAGGTACCAAATGGTAGTGTAGTGCATATTTTCAAATGCACCTTATTTTGAGCATGATATGGAGGTGAGTATGTGTGACCATATTTTGGATGAACATTGTATTATTATGATGATGATATGTGATGGTCCCAATTGATATTATGCCACATATTTTGGTGATGTATGGTATGCATACAATATTTTATTGATGTTCCTATGATAGCTGATGTATGTTATGCATATGTATATGATATGTTTGTGGTGATATGGATGTTGTTTTATGATGTGAATGTTTTACTTATGCATGTGTGATTATGGATAATTTTAATGATTTATGAATGAGAATACAATTATATTAATGATGTAAGTAATATGGGCCTATTAATGATGCATGGTGCATATGGAAATATATGGATGAATGATCATAATGAAGTGAATGAATCGACATGAATTAATGCAATAGGATAAATGAACGGACGTAAATGATGTAATATGGGTAAATGAATGGATGTAAATGGATAAATGAACTTAATGTAACTGATGCAATATGCAAATGAATAAATGGATAAATGAAAATATGTAAATGATGTAATATAGGTAAATGGATGGATGTAAATGGATAAATGAATTTAATGAATGTAATGAATGTATGCAATATGGATGAACTTAATGAATTGAGGGAAGATGGATAAATTGGTGGATGTAAATGGATAAATGAATTGAATGAATGTAGACATAAGTATCAATGGGTAGGTGATATGTGTAGGGTGTGTAAGGTGTAGTACCTATCAAAGACCGTAAGGATCCCGAGAATAAAAGATAGTAAGAGTGAATGAGAGTTTGCACAACCAAAATCGCAAGTCATAGATGTAGGAGCAAGATAGGATGAGAGGGGAATATGCAATGAGATGAAATGCAACATGAATGCAATTTTCCATTCTTTAGAGCACTGATTTTTGCTATAGCATAAGTCATTGGACGTCAGGGTATGTAAACCAAGACAGATTAATGTCTAATGCATAAAACAAACATGAAAAATAAGAAGGATATCCCAATACCCCAAAGTCGTGATGACTTTGGTCGGGCTAGGTATTAGAATAACCACAAGCACAAAGAGATGCCCCCACATAACACGGGATCCAAAAGGAATCCCGGTGGGTACCATGTGGGGCATCCTAGTAGAAAACAACAATAGTCAAGAGATTTCCCTATGTTAACTAGGCAAAACACACCACAATATGAAGGATCATGGCGATCTTGACTAGTGATTATAGGGAGCTCAAATGATAAACAAAATCCAAAAGTACCAAAAGATCGTAATCAATTACAAGCGTCCTTTGCCAGAAGATCCCAAGGATGGATGGGGTTGATGTGGTCTGTTAGGAAGGATGCATCCTATTAAGACCAATGATGAATACTAAGCTAAAGTGACCTAGATGATGTAGGATGATTGTCATTGGGCAGATTTCTTGATATGAGGAGACCTTATTTGTGAAGAATCAGCGATGATAGGGACATACTTGACAACAAGATAGCAAGAGGACCAGACACAACCTAAAAACCTAGGGGCTCGAGGGTTGATACAAATATCAACCTTACCTACGTGAAAGCGCAGAGCTCTCGTAGTTCAGGAAAAGACCATGAAAAAAAAGGAGCGGAAAGTGGACTGATGGAAACCAATGGATGACCAAGACAAACACAAGCCCCGGGGGCGGATCAAAAGATCAACCTTGGCTACGTGCAAGCGCAGGGGCAATGTAGTTTGGACATGACAAAAGAATGAGGATGGACAAGATCAGAAAGTGGACTGTGAGGACAGATGAGGAAGGATAAAATGCCTCAGGGGCCGATCCAAAGATTAGCCTTGCCTACGTGCAAGCGCAAAAGCATTGTAGTTCAATAGGGGATGATGATAAAAGCAAAAAGAGGGTGATGACGACAGAAGATGGAGGATGAAGACAAGGAAAAGCCCCGAGGGTAGATCAAAAGATCAACCTTGCCTACGTGCAAGCGCAGGGGCGACATAGTTCACCATGGGACCTAGATGGAGATGATCACGAAGAGTGAGCCTAGATGAAGACAAACACAACAATGAGGTGACACAAGCTCAAATTAGGATAATAAGCTCAAGATTGTAGATAGCAAACGACGGTCGTCCAATGCTCAACTAGAATATACCAAGCGACGAGGTGATGCAAGCAGATGGAAGGATATGAGGATTGAGGAATCGACGGGTAAGTCATAGAGTAACCAGGACGCGAGGTAGATAATGATTCAGCCCTATAGGAGAGGTGTCTATTGCCAGGTTTTCACCAGTCATACATATCCAAGGCGCCATGCAGGGGTGGTTTTCACCATAGAATAAATTATTTCTCTTTACTTTTTTTTTGGATTTTTGGATTTTTGGATTTTTTTGTATTTTTGACTTTTACCAAGAAGGATACCCCAGCTGACCTAAGTGTAGAACTTCTTTAGGTGCATGATGTTGATGGGTTCCTCCAAGGGCTCTCCTTCAGGGGTGGAGAGCCTGTAGGCACCATAATCATACTTCGAGGTGATGACATAAGGGCCCAACCAGTTTGCTTCAAACTTACCCTTTTTCTCTCAATCTTGCTGATTCCGCTGATTTTCTTTTAAGACCATATCACCAACCTCGAATTGGCGAGGGTGGAATTTCTTATTGTAGCTCCTTTTGAGTCGGTGTTGATAAGCTTGCAGATGGTTATAATCCTTGACCCATTTTTCATGCAACAATTCCAATTGTGCCAAGCATGCCACTCGGGTGTCTTCGCCAGTGATGAGATTCTTAAGGGAGATGCAGAGTGAAGGGATTTCAACTTTGATTGGCAAGATGGCTTCAACACCATAGACAAGAGAATATGGAGTGGCTCCAATAGGGGTGCGGATGGATGTACAGTAGGCCCAAAGAGCAAGATAGATATGGAGGTGCCAATCGCAGCCAGTGCTATTGACCATCTTCTTAATGATTTTGATCAATGTTTTATTTGTTGCTTCTACTTTTCCATTACCTTGGGGGTAATAGGGGGTGGACCAACGATGTTGGATATGATATGTGTCACAAAGGAGTTTCATACACTTATTTTTGAATGGTTTTCCGTTGTCGGTGATAATGGCGGAGGGGATACCATACCTGCAGAGGATATGGTAGAGGATGAACTTAGAGATCTGAACACCAGTGATTTGAGTGAGTGGAATGGCTTCCACCCACTTGGTGAAGTATTCAGTGGCTGTGATGATAAAGGTGTGAACATCAGAAGATGGAGGGTAGATTTTTCCAATCAAGTCGAAACCCCATTGTGAAAATGGCCAAGGTGTCGTGATAGGTTGGAGATCTTATGCTGGAGTGTGAATCAAATCAGTATGTGTTGACATGGAAGACACTTTTTGACATACTCACAAGCATTTTGTTCCATTGTGGGCCAGTAATATCCTACTCTAAGAATCCATTTGGCTAGGGCCATACCATTAGAATGGGCCCCACAAATACCGCTATGCACTTCTGTTAATGTTGTGCGGGCTTCAATTTCGTCTAAACAATGGAGGAGAGTTCCATCATACCCACGTTGATAAAGTGTATCACCGATAATGGTGTAGCGGGCCGTGCATTGGATAAATGATTTATGTTGGTTTCTCGTGAGGTCAGGCGGGAGGGTGTTGTCATGAATGTAGGTGTAAACGTCATGGTACCAAGGGGATTCAGGATCTACAATATCACACACCATGTCATTCTCAGGGATATTGTATGCTGGGATTAGGAGTTGCTCAACTAGGAACTGACAATTTGTGCAATCTTTTGGCATGTCGAGGAGAGAACCAATGGTAGCCATAGCATCTGCTGCCTTATTCTGGAGTCTCGGGATCTGCTCAAATTGGATGGTAGTGAAATATTTCTTGAAGTCATCCACCATTCATTTGTAAGGCAACAACTTTTCATCTTTTGTTAGAAACTCATCGTTGACCTATTTCATGACTAACTGGGAGTCACCAAAAACTTGCAAATGAGTGATGTGCCATTGAACTGCAATTTTGAAGCTGGTGAGAAGGGCTTCATATGTAGAGATGTTGTTGGTGCAGGGAAAAGCCAGTCTGAATGATTTCGGTATGTAGTCACTTTGGGGGGTGATAAGAAAGATTCCTACCCCCGATCCATTATGAGTGTGTGATCCATCAAAGTACAGTGTCCAGGTGGTGGCTTCTGAGACTGCAAATACTCCTTCATCTGGAAACTCAGTTTCTATGGGATAAGCGTCCACTAACAGGGCATCTGCCAACTGATCGACTATTACTTGTCCTTTAATGGCCCTTCTATCTACATATTCTATATCAAACTCACTGAGGAGCATGATCCGTTTAGCCATTCAACCAGTCAGGTTTGTCTTGGATAGCAGGTACTTGAGGGGATCGTCTTTGGATATTAATTTTATAGGATGGCTAAGCATATAGTGGTGTATCTTTTGTGTGTTGAAGACCACAACAAGACATGCCTTTTCCATTGGTGAGTAATTGAGTTCATACCCGACTAGTGTGCGACTAATGTAATAGATTTTCCGTTCCTTTGAAGATTCATCATGTTGCGCCAATAATGCCCCCAATGCAACTGATGTGGCAGATATGTACAATAGGAGGGGTTTGCCAGGGATAGGTGGCATCGAGATCGGCGGGTGGGCCAAATATCCTTTGAGCATGTCAAAACCCAACTGACACTATTGATTCCACTTGAAGCTGGTGTCTTTCTTGAGAAGGTGGGTAAACGACTGACATTTATCCGCAAGTTGGGCTATAAACTGGCGGATGGATTGTAGTTTCCCTTGTAGGCTCCTTAATTGTTTTAAGTTTCTTGGTGGGGGCATATCCATAATAGCTTTCACCTTAGCCGGGTCAACCTCGATTCCTCTTTGGGACACTGTGAAGCCCAACAACTTCCCTGATGTGACATCGAACACACACTTTTTTGGATTTAGTCGAAGCTTGTATTGTTCTAAGTGCTCAAAGATCCGTTTCAGAATGGTAGGGTGCGCTTCCCTGGTTCCAAATTTTTCCAGTAGGTCATCAACATAATCTTCCATGATGATGTGGATGAGGTCATGGAATATAACCGTCATTTCCCGTTGATATGTTGCCCCTTCATTTTTGAGAACAAAGGGCATGACATTGTAACAGAAAGTACCCCAAGGTGTTGTAAAAGCGGTTTTATGTTGATCTTCGGGGGCAATCCGGATCTGATTGTAGCCAGAGAAGCCATCCATGAGGGATAGCATCTCGTGTCCTGCAGTGATGTCGACTAACATGTCGATGTTAGGCAAAGGGAAGTCGTCTTTGGGGAAAGCTTTGTTAAGATCTCAGAAATTCGTACAAATCTTGATGTCTCCATTGGGTTGAGCAACAAGTACTATATTGGAGATCCAATCAGAGTAATCAATGGGTCTGATAAAACCAACATCCAGTAACTTTTCCATTTCTTTCTTAACCAATAACGCCACTTGTGGGTTCATCTTTCGGAGCTTCTGCTTGATAGGTTTAGCCTCTGGACGGACATCCAAATGGTGGACAACAAGATTGGAATCTAGGCCAGGCATATTAGAGTAAGCCCATGCAAAGTTGATAACCCCTTCATGGAGAATTCAGACAATGGTGATGTATTCTGCTTCAGATAAAGACTTGGCCACATAGGTGATCCTTGGAGTTTCTTCTGTCCCCAAATTCACCTCTTGCGTTTCTTCAATGAGGATCGAAGATTGCTCAGATAGTTGTGTTCCTATAAGGGGAAGATGAACGTCCCCATCTTCCAGTGCCATATTAAGGTTTTCATTGTTAGATACATCCTTTGTTTTTACTTTTTCGTAGTCAAAAAGCGCCTTGGTGAGGTTTTCACTTGATGACCCATTTTTGCTTTGTTTCTTTTTATTTTTGTGATTAGGGCGTTCATCTTCCCCCAATCCCATCAGATGTACGTAGGTATCCTCTGAGGGAAATGTGTTGATTGGTGCGCTACCTTGTAGGTCATGATCGATAAGCTCAAGATGTTTAAGAGATAAAGTTATAGTACAAACAGATAAGCATTCAAACATGGTGGGGAGGTCAATGTGCTTCAGATCATCGTACGCATGTATGATGGACTCTTCCTGCAGTATGTCTTCAAGGGAACCGTCATCAACACTAACATTGTGAGAAGTGCTAGCAGATATTGTAGGACCCTTCTATTTAGTATCATAACCCAAGCCCAAATTCCTTGGTCAGATGGTAGTTGCTTCAATGGGCAAACGTTTTCCTTGTTCCTTTGCACCAAGGCCTCCGCCTTGGTAATGACACTTTTCAATGAACTTGGAGGCACGTGGATAGGTTTCATGAAAGTATTCAATAAGGGGACGTGGTGGCTTAGGTTCCTCCCGATAAACCCATTGACTGATATTGTTGTCTGTTTGATCCTGGAGGGATCCCAAATCATTGAATGTTATGGACCCCATGTTCTTGGAAGTGAGTGTGAGTGTCTTTTCTTCTACTTTTGGTAGTGGCAGAATTGGTTGCCCATATGTGCGGGGCAAAGGTGGCATGGTTGCCACATTGAGTGTGGTATGCATTTCGTATTCGCCACATCCCTTATCTATGATCTGGACCTTGGTGACGGTGGAAGCAGGTGTGGATGATGGTGGAGATGAAGTGTTTAGTGTATTGGTGGATGAAATAGGATTGGATGTTGGGGATGCCCCCATTTCGACTCTTGGGAAATAATGCAAATGCGGAAAAGAGGCTTCCAAGGCACGACAATATTCAAAAGGCCGCGAGTCGGCTTGTATGGTGATTTCCATTCCCTGTAATGGGAACTTTAGGCATTGGTGATAGATGGATGGTACGGCTTGCATAGAATGAATCCATGGATGACCAAGAAGGATGTTGTATGGGAGTTCAAGGTCTAGAACATGACACATAGTGTATTGTACAATGGGGCCCACTTGAATAAGGAGGAAAATAATGCCTTCAAAATCCCACTCTGTATTATCATAGGCCTTAATGGTGACCACTTGATTTCTTAGATTAGCTTGGGTGTATCCAACCTATTGTATGAACTTTAATGTACAGAGATTTAGGTCCAAACCATTATCTACCAGTACCATTTTTACTTTTTGACAGTTGACACCGACCTCGAGATGGAGGGGGCGGTTGTGGTTTGAATCAAGATGTGGCATGTCCTTTTGGCTAAAGGCTGACTGATAGGTCGATGAGAGACTGCCTACCAATGCTTGAAATTGGGCAGGGTCAATATTATCAGGCACTTGTGTGCTTTGCAAAGCCTTAGTTAAGATATCTTGATGTATGGGAGACGACTTAAGCAGATCCAAAATGGATATTTGAGTTTTAGTCTTACATAGATGGTCTAGGATGTTATATTGGGAATTAGGGGATGGTCATTGGGTGGATGGAGATGCTGCTGGGACTGTGATGTGGGTTCGCCAAGTAGTAACAACACATTGCGGATCTTTTCCCTTAACATGTATCATGGATACACGTGGCTCCACTTGTTCTACATATGAAACAACACCTTGATAATTGTATGGTACACTTTTGTAGCTGATGTTGTTGGTACTGTTGTCCAGGATTTGAGTTGGACGTACTAGGACCCTGACTATGGTTAGGAAAGACATTTTGGTATATTTGTAATTGAGCATTGGATGAGGATGTTGCGTTAGCATCTACATGGATTTCACCTCGATCGATGAGACCTTGAATGTAGGTTTTTAAGCCTTGATATTTGTCCAAGGTATGTCCCTTAATTTTGTGAAATTCACAGTATTCATTGTCTTTAAACCAAGCAAGCTTGGGTTTAGACGTATCGAGGGGTTTGGTGACAGGATATGTTATGGGGTAATTGGCTTGAAGAAGTTTATTAAACACCGCGCTAAGGGGTTTTCCCAATTGAGTGAACTGTCGTTTATTTCCCCCTTGGTTATTTTGATTGGCTTATTGCCATGTTGCCCCTTAGGGGATGCATATGGCATTCTGAACTAATGGTTGTTGTTGGAGAGGATATCTTTGCGTGGTGGTGGCCAATTGGACATGTTTGGTGTCAGTGACACCATCATTGACAACATTTTTATTTCTATTCCAATAACGAGGTTTATCCCCAAAGGATTTCTCTCTATCAGAATTGAAATGTTTGACTTGTCCTCTTGTGACAAGGGCTCGTTCTAAGATGGGGCCTTTATCCACAAGTCTCGTAAAGGTAGTGATACAGTGGAGTTGGAAATTATGCGCCATATCCGAGTGGGAGTTTTCGATAAATAACGTTACCATGTCTTTTTCTATTGGTGGGGATTTCATCCTACTAGCCAAGGCATGCCATCTTTGCAAGTAGCTTGCAAAGGTCTCTCCGTCGCGTTGTTTTTCTTTGAGGAGATCAAGTGTGTCAATATCTTTCTCTAGGTTAAAAGAGAAGTGAGAGACAAACTGTTCAGATAGTTGTGTGAAGGTTTTGATAGATCCCTTTTCCAGACCCATAAACCAGTTGAGGGTTGTAGACTTTTAGGAAAAAGTCAGATGAGATAATTATCATTATGCATGACCTCTTGGCAATGAGCGTAAAACTCTTGAAGATGAGCTCTAGGATCCTTGGTTCCTTTGTATTTATTGAATTTGGGTATTTCAAAATATTTGGGAAAAGGAATCAAGGAGATGGAGGGATCGAACGGATAAGGACATATGTCCTTGAACTTGAAGGATTGTTTTCCCGTTCCAGCTTGTAAGTCCTTTAATGCAGCTTTTACTTCTTCCAAGTCTTTATTGATGGGAGTCATGGGAGTCAAAGTGGATTGAGTGTATGGATAATGTTGTGGGTATAATGAGGATGGCCCTACCGTTGTTGGATCATAAACGGGTTGAGTTGGATATGAATGCATTGGTTGATTGTAAGAGGATTGATAGTTGGATGATTGGTTGTGTTGAGTGGGAGCCACTTGTTGTTGATAGTAAGAAACAAGAGAGGGGTTTTGTTGCTACATAGCATTTTGGTAATGCGTAGAGGTAAGGCCTCTTTGTGGATGTGATGATGATTGTTGATAATAAGAAGCATAAGGTGCTGCTTGTTGGTGAGTTTGTTGTTGTTGCAAGTAGGGTGGATAGGATTGGTATTGTTGTGCAATGGTGGGTTGTTGTGTGGCATATGGGTATGGATTTGACATTTGTTGATGGGGATTGTGTTGAGGTTGTGAAAGATTGGTGTAAGGTGGCAGTTGGGTATGTGTTTGGTTTTGCACATTCTGATGAGGATTCGTATGGGATGGAATAGTGTATGTGCTAGAGGGATGATAGAGGTATTTAGTAAGTGGGTTATGGTGTGTTTGTGTAGGGATGTGCACATGTTGTTGTGGAGGTTGTTGTTGTTGTTGATGAGGTGGGTGAGATAAGATTTGTTGTTGTTGAGATGGGTGAGATGGGATGTATTGTTGTTGTTGAAATAAGTGAGGTGAGATGTGTTGTTGTTGTTGAGATGGGCGAGGTGAGATGTGTTGTTGTTGTTTAGATGTATGTTGCACCACTTGATGTGATGGTTGTGTGAGAACGGAAGGGTGTTGCGGATGTTGTGGATGCAAGTGTTGAGATGAAGCTATAATAGTAGCAACATGTTGTGGTGGTGCTGGTAGTGTGGTGGATTGGTGTTGATTATTTGGAGGTTGTTGAAATGTAGGAGGTAGTGCATTGGTAAGGGAGGTGTGCCCCCAA
>CM021104.1:52671597-52693095 GCA_007115665.2 Sequoiadendron giganteum
TTGTCATATTTATTTAATTTAGAGAAGAACAGGGTGTAAGGTAAAGTATTTAATTTATTTAATTACATACTTTAGGGACCTTAGGCAGAAAATGAAATAATGATTAAATAAATTATTTAATCACTGTTAATGGAATAGATGAATAGAGTAGACGATTTTGATCATATGGAAGTGATCAAATTTGGATGTCTACAATATGCATTCCAGAGGAAATGAGATTATCGACATACTTGGCATTTGCTTGACCGAAGATTTTAGAATGCATTATGATGCCTTTACTTATGTCTTTAGTCCTTTTAGACTTCAAACATGATTATGTTTTGGCTTGGGGCATCAAATGACTTGAAGAAAGATTAGGGAATTCATTTTGGTATTTCATAAACTTGAGGGTTTGAAACCCTAGCCTCTCCCACCACTATGGATGTTGAGTCACAGTCGTTACTCTGTCATTTTTCTCTTACTGCATTTAATCTGACAAACGTCTCTGCCTTCTATGAGAGCTATGAAAAAGTTGGTAAGGAGATGGAACAAGCATGGAAGAAGGTTCAAAGATTTTCTCCAGCTAAGTTCCTTTCAAACTCATATGGTATTTTTAGTTGTGGCATTATAAGCTCGAATAGGTATTATCATTCCCTATTTGAAGAAAGCTTTCAGTTTAAAAACGTAAGGCAGTTACTATTTTATGTTTCAAAATTAAAAATGCTTGAGTGGTTTCCTACAAGGCATGACAAGGTTTCAGTTACCTAAGTTGAAATTGATACCCTAATAGAACATCATATCTATTTGGTTATGCTATGAGGGGTTGTGTTTTTCAATTGGTTTGTAATCATGCATTTTGTGAAATCTGTCATTATCTTTGTGGATTAAAAATGGACATATTTCATACGTTACAAAAATGATGGTTATTTGCATAAGGTTTTTTGAAAACAGATTCATTATGGCTATTTTGAAAGAGCTGATTATGTTTGGTATTGGGTTTATGATGTGGGAAATTGGTTACAAAGTCATGACAGGTTTTAGCAATGACAATCTTGTTTTTATCATTATGGACAAAATGTTATGTGAAGGATATAGCTGCTTCTCTGTTCCTTCTCCACCTATCATTAAATTTGGAGGTTCTCTTATAATCAAATTCATAAGGGTGTTATTGTTCTTTAAAAACACTTTGAAAAAGAAAAGTGATATTTTTTGGTGCATACGTTACTGTATTCTGGTATTCCTTGAACATGTGATTTGATTGGTGTAGATTCTGTTGAATTCAGGGTTCTGAGGTCAAAACGGTCATGACATTGCACTCTTTTGTAACTGAAACCTTCGGTGAAGATACATAATAAAATTTGTGTATATTTTATTGACATATAAATACAGTGTTCCATTACTGCAAGTTTTTGAGGTCATTGATGAGACTGTAACTTGTTGCTGTATCATAAAGAAAAAGTTGAAAAAGCTCTGTAATACAAATAGATAATATGATATAGAGAAAATGTTTTTACTTAGTTTATTTAATATTTTAGGGATTCATTTGTTTTTGAATCTTTGGAGTGTTAGATAGATTAAGGGTGTGGGTTTCTATGATTTTATCTGAAAAATAGAGAGATCCTTCGTGTTATTGTAATATTGTAAACTGAAAAGGGGTTGGTGCTCCTTGAGTTGGTGCTCATAAATTATCCTATAAGGCATTGTATACAGTGATTTAAAAATACAAGCCAGTATGGCAGCAGTTTAGGAGTGGTTTCTCTACCCTAAGAGGGTTTTCCACTCGACAAATCTTGTGTCTCATTGTTCATTTGTGGTTTCACTGCTTTACTGTGAGAATGCTTTATTATGCATTGTTTTACTGTCATACTTCTCATTTCAGTTCTAAATGGTTGCATTCAATTTATGGATGATTTAATCATTGAAATAGTGAGAGCTAATTCAGTTTTGTTTCATTTTCTAAAAAAATGTTAAATTGGTTCATGACACTGATTCACCCCCCTCTCAGTGTCCTATTTACTCCAACAATATGTGCCATAAAATGACTCAGATGCACCAGAAAATGGGCTATATGTGCTAAAGCAAGCCAATGATGCGCTAGACTTCCCCTAAATGTGATTTCAACTAAATTCTCTATTAGTGAATGCGTTAAAAAGATCTACAAATGCGTTGGAAAGTGGAACAAATGCGCCATAAAAATCCCTAGATGCACTAGAACAGAGACTAAATGCGCTAGAAAATGGCTTAGATGCGCTAGACAGTGACTCAGATATGCTAGAATAGGGAATGCATGTGCTAATCTAGAAAATCTTCACTGTTTTGACAGTCTGCCTAGTTATTTTTCTTTGAATTAGTGAAATGGATGTTTCTAGGGAGTAATTTTTTGATCAATGATTGTTTGTTTGGCTTTCTTGTCTATGAATTTTGTGAATTAAGTGTTCTTAATGGATGATTTCTTGAATTATAACTTCAAACACAACAACAAGTTGTAAAACAGTTGTTTCCAGCCTAGGAACTAAAACATTAAGTGTGTATTCAAGAATCTGGTCCGATTCCTTTGATTTCCACAGGTATAGCACAAGAGAAAATAGATCAAACACTTTTCTAATGTCAAAAGGTCACTCGTAATATCACAACCCACATCCTAAAACTATGTTAGCTCACACAGTTGTGTCACCCCCTAGAGGGTGCTCATGTTTTTGCCTTTCCCAGGTCTTAATCAAAGTCAAATCCTCCACTTTTGGCCAGTAATCCCTGATAGTTATATGGCGAGTATCTTGGGGGAAAATTATTCCTTCCCCTTGCACTATGAATAATAAGAATGTTCGAAGACTGAATCATCTGGCTTCTACACTTAAAGTTCGTAGTAAGGGTTTTCGTTCGGTGCAAAAAATGATAAAATCCCTTAGGAGAACTCCCAAACTTTAGAAAAAAGGCTTTGGGGATGGTTATCTTGCACACTACCATTGAATTGTGGGTTTTTCCAAATTCACTCTTGATTATAGTGGGTTGGAAAACTTGGCTTTAGTTGTTCCCACTTAGGTCATTCCCGTAGGGTGAGTACTTTTCCCACTACGACAAGCCTTCTAAAGGTGTTAACAAAGCATAAAAGAGTGAGTCTAGCATTCTGGTCACCCAGTGAAGGGGAGAGCATATGCCTATCACTTTACAAGCAAAGAGTACATGATGTTCATTAATCCTCTAATTAAATTAGGTGCCTAATTTAGTAAAAAATAACAATAAAATAACTCCAGTCCCTGCAAACACCATCAGTAGTTTCAGATATTTGTTTTAGACAAGCGTATTAAGCACCTGAAAAACAAAAAATATTGATCAGTTCTCAAAATTTTAACTTTATGCAAAATAAGCTAGATGTGCTAAAACATTAACCATATGTGCTAAAATAGGGTACAAATACGCTAAATGAACTATTGTATGCACTAGAGAAACTATTGAATGCACTAAAAGAACCCCTGGATGCACTGAAAGATGGACTAGATGCTCCAGAACAGGGACCGGATGCGCGAAAAGTTGTTTCGTATGCGTTGAAAAACTCACGATCATGCTAGAAAATTTCAAGTCAAAACCTGTAAACACACTTTCTAGAAAACATTTAATAAAAACGGGGCCAAGCCCCACGGTGGGCGCTAATTTATGTTTGAGTAAAATATGTGTAAAGGACTAACAACAACACACAATCAATGAAACATTATATTAAAGAAATCCCAAATAACAATCTAACTTAATTGAAACCAAAAAATTCTCTAAAACCATCCCATTGTTCTCTATCATCAAGGATTCATTAAATCATAATGGCTCTCAGATTGTGTATGCACCATGACTGTTAGAATGACAACCTGAAGAATGAGATGCTGGAAAATGCAAGAAATCTATTGCTACATGATGATTGATAAACTATGTGATAATGATGCCATGATAATGATGTTGTTGTATGAAGATGCTAAATGTTGTGATGTAACTACTATATGAAAATTACTATTGTAAACTAAAATGCAGTTAATGAAAAATCCATGATTCTAAACTAATATGCTTCTAATTGCTAATTTCTAAATGCTAAAATGCTCACAAATACTCAAATGCTTTAAGGGAATTTCTACAGAGTAAGTTTGCTCAAAGTTGGGATCCATTTGTTGTAGAATGAGGTTGTATTTATAGATTTTCCAAGGCATATTGTGATGTGGAAACAACCAACGATTTGGATTTAATTTGGATAGGTGAAGGGTGAAGGATGAAGAATTTAGAGAGAAATAGGGAGAGTGTTCCCTGCATGAAAACAATCTGCCAAGTGTAGAGGAGAAGAAATGAAATAGAAGAGCCAAGTGTCTCAAGTTTGTTTTAGTATTTGTTGAGGATAAATATCCAAATTAAATATTTAAAATATCTAATTTGTTGAGACACATGATGAGGTGGAAGGGGAAAAGGCTGTAGACATGTGAGCAAATTAAATTTAGGATTTAATTTTAGTGAGAGGAAAGATAATTAAATAAAACAAACTATTCAAATTTGTTAATTTAATTAAGATTAGAAGAATGTGATTTAAGATGGAAGAAGTAAAGAATGTAAACGACATAAATAAATTTAGAATTTATTTATAAGTAGATGAAATAAAAGAGGGTTTATTAATTAAATATTTTGTATTTAATTAATTAGATTAGAAGAATTAGGAATTGTGAACCATATAAATAAATTTAGAATTTATTTATAAGTTGAGGAATTAGAAAGTTTATTAATTAAATAACTTGTATTTAATTAATTAGATTATCTAGGCCGATTTTAGGTGTATACATATATCATTAAAAATGACTGTGCAAGGCACCCGCAACAACAGGGTTTTCTATCTTATTTGCATGGTCCTTTGGAAAGCATAATACCTACCAGTTCCACACACGAAGTATCCCAAATAATGCATACTTTATTGCCCCAGCAATGCTTGCCAATAATACCCAACCTTGATATGTCCTATGTACAATTCATGTCTATGCAATTAGAGATCAAGCCTAAAAAGATGTTGAATGTTAATAATGCATTGACTGATGAACAACATAAATCATTGCATGCAGTATTACAGGTACATGTAGTAGCTTTTCCTTGGGATTACAATGATATGAAAGACATTGATCCTGCCTTATGCATGCACAAGATTTACATCAATGAAGGCTATAGGCCCATAAGGTATCCACAAAGGCACATGAATCCTACCCTCAAAGAAATTGTGAAAACAAAACTACAAAAGCTTTTGGATGCAGGATTCATATATCCTATCTCAGACAGTGAATGGGTTTCACCATTGGTCATAGTACCTAAAAAGGGTGGTAAATGGAGAGGCTACGTTGACTACAGGGAACTCAATATTGCCACCAGGAAAGACCATTTTCTATTGCCATTTATTAACCAAGTTCTAGATTCTTTGACAGGGAAGAAATATTTCTCTTTTCTTGATGGTTTCAGTGGTTATAACCAAATTAAGATTGCAACTGAAGATGAAGATAAGACCACGTTTACCTATCCTTGGGGTACCTATGCATATTAAATTTTACCTTTTGGTTTGTGCAATGCTCCAACTACATTTCAAAGAGAAGTGCTTAGTATATTTTCTAATTTTGCACATGATAAGATGGAGATTCATATGGATGACTTCACCACATATGGTGAAACATTTGATGCAGCTTTGAAAAATTTAGAATCAGTCTTGAAAAGATGCATTGAAAACAACTTATCATTGAGAAATGAGAATGTTTTATGTTGATGATAGAGGGTATTTTATTGGGAAATTTTATTTCTAGTGCAGGGATACAAGTTGACTCTAAGAAGATTGAGATTATATCTACACTACTAGTCCCTCAAAAACCAAAGGATGTGAGAAGCTTTCTTGGACATGCAGGTTATTACAGGAGATTCATTCAAGATTACAATAAAATAGTTGCTCCTTTGTTTACTTTGTTGACAAAGGATATTGAATTTGAGTGGACTCGAGACTATAAACAATCCTTTGAGAAGTTAAAAACAACTTTGACTAATGCACCAATTTTAAGAGGTCAAAATTGGACATTGCCATTTCACATTCACACTGATGCATCAAAATTTGCAATTGGAGCTATCCTAGGATAAAAAGAAGGGATTAAGGTGTATGCCATGTATTATATCAACAAAAACCTCAAGGGGGCAGAATTGAACTACATAGTGATTGAAAAAGAAATGATTGCTGTTATTTATGCCATTAACAAGTTCAAACACTACATTATTGGTTATCAAGTATTCATACACAGATCATACAACAATTATATACTTGATGAATAAACCAGTGGTAGGTGGAAGACTTGTACAGTGGTTATTGTTACTGTAGGAGTTTGACATCACAATAGTTGATAAACCTGGAAAAGCTAATGTAGTTGTTGATTTCCTCTCTAGATTGCCTACTCAATTAGTTGAAGGGGTAGTTGATGACTCTTTTCCTGATGATTATATATTTTCTCTAAATATACACACACCATGGTATGTTGATATATCTAATTACTTGGTAATAGGGCATATTCCAACCTATTTCTCTCCTAGGGAGAAAAGATAGCTAGTTCATAAGTGTTTTCCTTATTCTTGGATTTCTGAATCCTTATTCTACACTGGCCCATATAACATTATGAGAAGGTGTCTTAGGGAGGATGAAGTGTTTGATATAATGAAAGCTTGTCATGATGAACCTTGTGGTGGAAATTTTGCAACTAAGAAGACAACTTTCAAAATCTTAACAACAGGATAATATTAGCCAACCCTTCACAAAGATTATGTTAAGTAGACGAGAAGTTGTGACTAATGTCAGAGAATGGGGAGACCTACAAGAAGTGATGAAATGTCTTTGCAGCCCCAAATTGCATTGGATCCTTTTGAAAAATGGGGGATTGATTTTGTTGGTCTTATATCTCTCACTTCAAATAACAAAGAATATATATTGGTATGTACTAACTACTTAACCAAATGTGTAGAAGTCTAAGCATTGTAGTTTGCCAAAGATGGTAATATTGCAAAGTTTTTATATGAGGAAATCTTCACTAGGTATGGTGTTCCTAAGGAGATAGTGACTGGTCAAGGGCCACAATTCACATCAGACCTCATAGCCCAGCTGGTGAAAGAGTATCAGATAAGGCACAAGAAATCTACCCAATATCTTCCTTAAGAAAATGGACAAGTTGAAGTTACAAACAGGGAGTTTGAGAACATATTGACAAAAAATTGTACAACTTCATAGAAGAGATTGGATATCCTGATTACCATAAGCTGTTTGGGCATACATAACTACCTGGAAGACATTTTTAGGGTTTACTCCTTATGAGTTAGTTTATGGAAGAACAATAGTGTTACCTATAGAGTTTGAATACAAAACCCTCTGTACAACAGTTGATTTAGGTATGGAATTGACAAAATCTCAGAAAGAAAGGTTGCAACATTTGAATACATTGGATGAAATTAGATTATAGGCATTGCACCATATATAGGTTGCTCAAAAATAGAGGATTAAATGACATGACCAATACATAAAGACTAAATAATTTGTTGTAGGCGACTGGGCACTTCTATATGATTCCAAATATAAAGATTTTATAGGGAAGTTACAGTCACGATGGCTAGGACCCTATGAAATACAAGTATTTCTTAATGGTGCAATACAACCACAAACTATTGATGAGGTCAAATTTTCACTTTTGGTTAATGGTCATAGACTCAAGCTATACAAGAAACCACTTGAGCATGATGATTTCATCATATCTCTAATGTATGAGTATGGTGTGCATAGTTTAGTTGATTCAAGATCTGATCCACCAACTGATGTTCCATAGAATGATCCAATACGAGATGACTTACCCACCACATCTGGTAGTACAGGGGTCAAGTTACACAACTCCACCTCTGGGATTACCCAGGCCTAATTTTCCATATTTTAAATCACATGCACACACTGCACGATGTTCATAATGACACTGTTCTACCTTAAGAGTGACCTATACTTTGTTTTTATTGGGACCTATTTTCGACGGGACCTGTTATGTATACTTTCAGTTAGGTCCTGAGCATGGAGTACCTGTAGCGACACCTAATGCATGCATGCTACAATCGCTTGGTGGAATCAATTTTTTTCCTGTGAAATATCCTACACCACACGTGTCCTTTACTTCCCAATAAAGTGCATGTCACCGTTACAATTTCCACTTTTCATCAACTCCTATGCAATCAATGCATGTAACATCACTTGTACGCCATGATATGTGCTCTTTCATCTCACAATCATGTCGAGATTTGATTTCCATTTTGCACATATGATAGGTAACTTCACATGATTAAAGCTATCTTTCATTTCATATTTAATTTATGGGGTGAACCCACAAAAGTGGTTTACAATTCAAGTGAGGAAGGAAAACGTCAAAAAATTGACCCCAAACAAAAAAATTATTTTGGTGGGTTCAAATGAATTCTAGGTTCGAGCGAATCCATTAAATGTGGGAACACACACTTTCCCATTGTGAAAAGGGCGTCACTCGAACCCTTGTTCAAGCAAACCAAAGTTTGCTCGAACCCCCCTTTTCCCACCTTCCCACCCTCCGACACAAAAAAAAAACTCCAGATTTTTGCCCTTCAAAGCTCGGGTTGAGGATGAAAATGGAGGATATTTCATAGACCCAACTGGAAGATGGTAGTCCTTAGAACGAGCTATCCAATAATTTAATTTTAATATGTTTTGGTTTTATTATGTATTTATTTTTTTAGTTTTATTAAACATAGGTTTTTCACCAAAAATCAAGCTCTTTGTTCTGCACATGTGGAAAAATAGCAGATTATCAAAAAAATAATTTAAAATATGTTCAAGATAGGTATTGATGTCCTTGATCCATTAAAAAAAATTGAATTTGGATACATACAGAAAAATTTATGTTGTATACGATCCGCCTATGTCTGAATTGTAATTGGTTTGACTTCAAAACTTGATTAAGGAAAAAATATTTAATAGAACACTATGAAACCAAATGAAAGTGCTAGATATCATAGTTAAACATCTAAATTTGAAAAAAAAAGAATTTTATCCTTCATACAAAAAATTTATATTGTATATGGTGAGCATCACTCCTTACAAATGCTATTTAAAAAAAAAAGCTAGTTTTCAAAGGAGATGGAAAAAGAAGTGCAATCTGATTCCAAATTTTTTGGAAAAAATATATTTAGAATCTATAGAAAAAATGTCAGAAATCACTAGTTTGCATCATCTTCAAATTCTTCACAGTTTAGCCACTATAGGAGCCCGAAAGTGAAGATTTAGTTTTAAAAAATTAGTTTAGTGTCCAGTTTGCCCAAAAATTGTAAACCAGTATTGTGGGATCACCCTTATTTATTTTTTAAATTATGCATGCAAATTTAATCACCATTCATTTTCATAATTATCCTATCACCCTAACCTAGTTTTGTATGAAGTGTGGTCACTTCACTTTAAGTTGGGGGGAGGGGTATCATTGTTATAAAATTTCATTTTGATTTTGCCACCTAAGTTTGTGAGACTGCATTAATACTACCCTTCTAAACTAGAAAAAATTCTTAGTGTTTCTGATAATTGCGATTCCTTCCCTAAGATGAGCTAAGGTATAATATTTTGGATACTGGACTGAATTGAGATAAAAGGGATTGGGAGTATTGGGTATAAAGAAGCCATTGGAGAAGCAACTGAATTTGAAGGATTTTGGATGGTGGAGTTGAATTTGCAGAATTTGAATTCTTCAAAGGTTACAAGAATCAATAGGATAATGAGAAGTGATGTAATTCATAGAGAACCATTTTCTCACAAATAAATATTAGAGGATACGATGGTTATACCTCTTTTCACCAGAGTAGGATGGTTAGACTATTTCTTGAAGTTGACAAAATATGATAATGAAATGGTCAAGGATTTATGTAGCCACACTAAAGTATGATGAGGCAACGGTAAAGGGATTGGTGGTGGATGGCTTAGACACGGAAATCGCTCAAGTAATGGGGTTACCTCACATAGGCTCCAAGTACCCAGCTTGTGCTAATGCAGTAGCAACGAGGTACTAAAAGAATTTACCTTCCATTTTTTTGGGGAAAATGTGTTGCTTATAATATCAAATATCTTACTTGTGATGGCCACCACAATTTGTTATATACTGTTCATTTCAAGTTATTGAACCATTTACAAAATGACCAATTAGTTAGTGTACCCAATTTTCTATACAACATGTTGAAAAGAATGGCCTCTAAATATTAGAGGAAACAAACTGATACTACATTGTCTCATCATTGTCTGATAAATTTATTGGTTAAGAGAAGATCAAGAATACAACATCCCCATGTTGATTGGGATGATTTTAAGGGTTGCAAAGAAATCACTGAACTACTTGAGGCACCTGAAGCAAAAGACAAACCCTTACTTGAGCCTGAACTAGAAGTTGGCGTGGCGCATGATGAACTTGGAAGAGAAGATTCCTCTATTGCACTATCTACTTAGCCTACCCACAACCAAAGTGGGACTGAGAAACATAATGTGTTGGTTGCAGTAGCAGAGGAACCTTCATCTTCCAAAAACCCTAGGGTTAGGAGAATTACTGTGTTGACATCCTTTAAAAGGAAAAGAAAGAAGAAAGGAGTTGACAAGCAAGAGAATGTTGTAAAGGAAGAAGATGAAGGCAAGAAAAAGAGGAGTAAAAGAGGAAAGGAGAGTAAATTTGCACAAGAAACCACTACTCCTTGACGTTCAGGAAGGATAAGAAGGTAGAGCATTGAGAAGAGAGATATTGAGGAACCATTTCGGGAAAGAAAGGTTGGGGAGTAGTAGCATCATATTACATTGATGGTAGACACAAATACAAACAAAGGAGGAGTTGACCATGATAGTGTTCATGTTGAAAATGTTAACACACCTGCTAAAAGGAGAAGATATGTATCATCCTCCTCTGACTCTGGTTCAAAATATATCTTCATTGCCAAGAAGACCAGAAGAATGGTTCCCAGTGACTCTCTTATAGAAGTTTTTGATGCCATAGGTGATGACAATGATGGTTTGAATTATGAAGAAGTAAAATAGTTGCTAGAGGATAGCAACATAAGGAAGGAACTTCAAGAAGCCTTAGATAGGATAAAGAAATTGGAAGAATAGGTAAAGGAGTATGAACAAAAAGACAAAGAAAAGGGAATGAGAATCAAGGAGCTAGAAGAGAGAGTATAAACTTACGACCATGGGAACAAACTGGATTTATTGGCACAGTTGGCCAAAGATAAAAAGGGAATTGAAACTGATTTGAATTTACAAACCCCTGTTGTAAAAACACCAGCTTACCATACTACTTTGTCTTTGGGCTTTGAATTGATGAAAATTACTACTCAATTCAAGCAGGAAAAATAAAACTGGGAAAAAGAAAAGCAAATCTTGAATGAAACTAAGAACTTGGAGTTGAAAAGACTAGAGGAGAAATTGATAGAACTGGTCAATAAAGCTATTAAAATAGTTGAATGTAAACCTCCCTCTAGGGTATATGCATTGTTCTTGAAGGAAAAATTTCTTAGTTTTCAATTCAATAAATTTGTTAATGACCAACCTTTTGCTTTGGATAAGAGACACAATTTTCTCACTTTCTTCAGTGAGGTCAATTTAGAGGAGAAAGACCAATTATGTGAATATTATTTGCATAATTATGTGATTTCAAAAGATACTGAATGGAATCCCTTGATGTATTTTGGGGATTTTAAAGTGAGATCTCTTGCATCTTACTTCAAAAATGAACAACTCCATGGGGAATTAATGAAGAAATATGAGGAACAGGAGAAAAAAATGGCACTGTAAATTAGAAAGAAAGCACTAGATCCCAATGTAGTCATAACTCAATGGTTGAGAATCCTTTCTCATAAGGGGCTAGGGAAAACAATTATAGACTTAAGACTTAGGGATTATAGAAGGATTCAACAATTGGCAGTGACCACTCTTCAGAATTGCCTAATACATGTGAGGAAGAGATGGGAAAGTTTGACTCCAGAATTGCAGAGGAAAGAGCCTCACTCTCTTTACAATTTTATGAGCATGCTTGAGATATTATGCCAGTATAATTAGATCTCAAGAAGTAGGGGAGTAGAGTGGGTTCTATTGAATTTCCACCCTCCTATCCTACTTCACCCAATTCCAGATTGGACTGGACAAATTATTGATCATGATAGGAATGTAAAATTGGACAAGATGAATAGACTTACATGAAATACTGGTTTCTACCTCAAATAGGGATAGGGAGTTAGCACAATCATGGATCTCAGGCAGATTACTCTGTTTTATAATCTTCGCCCCTAGGCGACTTAGTTTGATATTTTTACTTGAGAGTAAGCAAAACAACAAGTTGGGGGAAATGATGGGTCTGGTTATTAGTATCTTTTTGTTGCTTTTAATATACTCTTAAGACAATTTAACTATGGTTTTAAAGTATATTTTAAGACAATACTTCCACAATAGGTTATCCTTTCATACATACCTTGCAACCTTTAATCCATTTTGTGGAAATGAATATGGTGAAAATACTTGTAGCATTGCATGATTTAAATATGAATATATATGTGTATGAATGAAATATTGTGATTTAATTATGGTAGTTAGTTGCATATGTATGTATGTGGATTAATATCCTTCCAAATTTGCACGTGGTGACAAGGAAGGAATATTTGTAGCAAGCACTAAAGTAGCAGAACAGGGGATTAATGAAGGTCAAGTTGTACAAATGCATGAAGCTTTGGGATGAGTGTGGTCATTATGGAAGGAATAAATGCTGGAATATATTTTTTCTTGAATTTTGGATGTTTTTATATGTGTTTCACATGCAATCTTTTCTTGTTCAAATAGGTATCTCTTTCCTTTTTTAGTTAGATGAATAAGTCAATCATTCTTCCATTTCCTCATATCTAGGAATGAGATTTATGATTGCAGTTAGTTAGTTAGTTCAAATAAGACTTTGATGCAAAGAAGGGGTAGAAATTAAAACAAAATCTCAAAACAAACACACAAAAAGATCTTTTGACATCAAACAATGGGTCTTGCTTCATAAACCCTTGGTCTTCCTTGTAGCCTTTCAAAAAGGTAATTTTAGACATAAATTTCCAACCAGAGCTGATCTCCAAGAAATAATACTTGTTTCAAGTTCCCATTTTGTCATTATTGAACATATATAAAAATTATGGTATGTTAATTTGTAAGGAAAGCTTCAAATTTGACTGTCCTATTCCTTGACTAGGCCTAATTAGGCAAATATGCATGCAAATGAAAGGAACAATCACATATAAATTTCACAAATCAAAGAATTAAGCCAATCTCTCTGGTGAGACTAAGGAGGACCTTATTATAGACCTTTCTTCAAATTTTTTATCAAAATCAAATGATGGAAATAAGAGTTATGCCATTTTTTCCAAAACTGGTAACCCTATGACAAATTCAGGCGAGTTTTCGTAAATTTGCAATAAGTTCCTCCAAACTCAATGAAAAACCATGAAACCAATTGAAGATGAAATTTGATTCAATATTCTATCATCTCCAATAAATTTTATATCATTAAATTCAAATTAGAGTCCATACAAATCCATCTAATAGTCAAATTTTCTGGAAAAACATTGTTTTGGACATGCAAATTTTGTATTTTCTTCATTCCATTCCTTTCCAAAACCTTCCCAACCTTGGGATCCATGTTTAAAAGGCATATTTATGGTATGAAAACCTTTTTAAAATGGTTCTCAATGAAATTTTAAACTTACAATCATTCATATTCCAAGCAAACTTCAATTTGACAACAAAATGCAAAAGTTGCTTTGTACAACATTGTGCAACTTTGACAATTTCTTACATTTAGACCCTAACTCACCCTTAATGACTCAAAAATGAATCAAACACATAAGAAATGGTATAAGAAGACCTTATTACATTCAACCAACTAAATCAAAGAAAAAGATAAACTTTTGACCCCTTGGAGGCATGAAAGCACTATGGGTGCCCCTGCACCATACTCCCAAGGGGAAGAAAAACTCAAGTCCACTTGGGTGTAGGTTTTCTCTTTCTTCCTAGTCTTTCAATTCATCTGCAACTGTCCTTCATCTCTATGAGTTTCCCTGGATCTTTTTTCTTCTTCTTGAACCATCTCTTATTAAGAATCTTCTGAACTTCAAGGTTCCAAAATTCTAGTTCTCGTTCATATGCCTCAGTACCACATCTATGTCTTCATCTTCATCATTTAAATACAATGTGTTAGAATATTCATCATCCATAAAATCAGAAAATACAACCATTACCTTGATTGTTTTGGTAACATCTTCTTCACCATAGTGTGTTATATTTGTATAACCATCTTCATACAGTGTATGCACTTCTCCTCTTTCTTTATACCCTTTTCCATCCTCATTTTCATCTGCTGCACCTGTAAATACATACTCACAAATATTGTTAGAAATAAAATCTTCAGTCTCAATGGACCCATTTTCTTCACATTTTCCCTCTTCCTTAGATGGATTTTTCTCTTCCATCATCAACAAAGATTCTCCAATATCTGGTTTCGTTGTCCTCTCTTTCCTTCTTCTCCTCTAAATGATCTCCTTAATAGGCCATTTGAGCCTATTTCTTATTGGAAAATGCCAACCACTTGCTTGTTCTGCCTTCTCAAGACATTTTTGCAACTCAAGTTCCATTCTCTCTTGCATTTTTTCTTGGATTTATTTTATTTTATCTAAGGCTTGTCTCAAGTCTATTATCTCTTGTTCAATATCCATTTGTTTTTCTCTCTCATCCTTCTTCTTTATCTCACTTCTCCCTTTCCTCATCACTGGCTTCTTGCTTGGTACCTCCTCACTCTGCATGTTTGCATGAAATTTTCTCCTCAAGTCTTCCATTCTTCTTCTGTAAGAAAGTCTCTTTCACCTTGATTCTTGTTGTTGTCGTGATACCTCACCTTAGACCTCTTTCTTTTCCCTTGGCCTAGTCTTTTGGCATCTAGGTTCTTGCTTCAACCTGCAAAAAGACAACACATAAACTCCAAAAACTTATCTTGCCTAGATCTTTGGACTCTGATACCAATTTTATGCAGAGTAGGGGTATAAATCACAACACAATTTCAAAACAACCACACATAAAGAGATTTTGACATCAAACAATGGTTCTAGCTTCACAAACCCTTGGTCTTCCTTGTAGCCTTTAAAAAAGGTAATTTTAGACACAAATTTCCAGCCAAAACTGATCTCCAAGAAAGAATACTTGTTTTAGATACTCATTTGTCCATTATTGAACATATCTCAAAATCAGGGTAGGTTACTTTGTACAGAAAGCTTCAAATTTTGACTGTCCTATTCCTTGACTAGGCCTAATTAGGAAAATATGCATGCAAATGAAAGGAAAATTCACCTATAACTTTCAAAAGTCAAAGAATTAAGACAATCACTCTAGTGATACTGAATATAAATTTATTATAGACCTTTTCTCAAATTTGTATCAAAATCCAACAGTGGAAATAAGAGTTATGCCATTTCCTCCAAAACTGGTAACCCTAGGATATATTCATGTGACTTATAGTAAATTTGCAATAACTTCCACCAAACCAATTATAGATGAAAGGCGATTCAATCCTATATCATATCCAATCAATTTCAGATCATTAAATGCAAAGTAAAGTTTGTACAAATCCAAATAAAAATCACATTTTCTGGAAAAAACATAATTTTTGACATGCAAACTTTGTATTTTATTCATTCCATTCCTTTCCAAAACCTTCCCAACCTTGGGATCCATGTTTACAAGGCATATTTATGGTATTAAAACTATTTTCCAATGGTTCTCAACCAATTTTTCAACTTACAACTGTTCATATTCCAAGCAAACTTCAATTTGACAACAAAATGCAAAAGTTGCTTTTTACAACATTGTGCAACTTTGACAATTTCTTACATCTAGACCCTAACTCACCCTTAATGACTCAAAACCAACTCAAACACATAAGAAATGGTCTAAGAAGACCTTATTACATTCCAAAAACTCAATCAAAGCAAAAGATCAACTTTTGATCCCCTGGAGGCATGAAATCACTATGGGTGCCCCTGCACCAAACTGTCCCCATTTTGTATAAAGCTAGGAGATGAGTTCATAGTTTAGTTTGTTGATTTTTGTTACCAGTATCAATAGTTGGTAGTTTTCTAATTTTCTAGTTATTCAGAGATATGTTGTTACATTGATATTATGAAATAAAATCTGTAAGAAGGATTCTATCTAATATCTAGCGTTATGCAAAGAATTTGGTTATATGGTTTATGGATGTGTGAGGATATCAGTTAGAACTAGATTTTAGTTAAGTGAAGTAGTCATCTGAGCTGGCCACTCAGATAATATCCTTCACTTCAATTATCTCTTTGTTATTTATGAATTCCCAGTAATTTTGTTTTCCATTATTTTACATGTGTAATGCAAGTAGAATGGTTTATGGTTAGTTAAGATTGTAGCTGTTCATGAAAAAAGATAAATCATAGTCCTCCAGAGATTAGGAATAGTCATTTTATCATTTTAAGAAATTTTGGATTAGTTTTGCACTGACAAATTTTAAACAGTCACCTACAACTTATGCTGCAGGTACTCGTAGCCAGTAGATTATGTATTATGACAATTTCCAACAAGGAAGAATAATTTAAATAAATTAGTATAGAGTAACGTAGGTTGATACAAGCCCATGAAAGATATAGTATTGTACCATAAAAAATTTACACTCCTTGGTTGATAATTCAATGTAGGCTAGCAATGTCAAAAGGACTGTTAAGCTTGGCACACCCCTGAATTGTGTAAAATTTACCAAGTCCATAACACATTAGTTTGCCTCTACAAACATGAAGTAGTGAATTTATTTATCTTTCAAAAAAATTGTAGCTATTTATTGAGATTTTACTTTTGTTGCATCTCTTTTTGGCTGCCCATAAACATGACAAACATTGTAAATTGATATGGAAGGACAACTATTTCAGAGAACCAGTCAATGATTTTTTTGAGTAAGATTTGTCTATTAGTTAGTGTAGGTTAGGATAGTTTTAATTTCAAGTCAATAAGTGCTATTGCACAATTCCTTAGACGTATTTTTCTCCAAGTTTTGATGCACAATTAGTTAGGTGTTATTTTTGAGTAGTTTTCTTTCCTAGCCTTTTGTTTAGTTAGCTATTTTGAGGTGTTAATAGTTGGTTGTTCAAGTCTAATTTTGAGTTTTTTCAGGTTTTTTTTACTCCCATACCCAATGGATATGCAAGGCTATTGGTATTATGACCCTTCATATGTAAAAAATTCACAAAGGTTACCAAAAGCGCTAGCTTATTTTCCCCATTGGTCTAAATAGTCACACAAAATAACACATATGTTTTTAAAGAGGTATTAGTGTAGTGTTGATGGGTGTTTTTTCACCTTCTCAACAAAGATAACATACAAGTATGCTATCTCTCTTGAAAGGTAATTTCTACAACCAAGTTTTATAAATCACCCCAAGGTCTCTCGGGTGTCAGGTCATGAAAATTCTTGGAATAGTTCAATTGGTTGATGTGATTTGCTAGTAATCACAAGGAGGCCTTTATGGTTCACAAAGAATGAGAGTTTGGTCTGCAAATATAGTTTCAAAGTGTTGGAAATGAATGAATAGTGGCTGCCCACTCAAAACAACAAGATGAAACTCACTTCAAGCACCACGTTTGGCATTGTTATGGTGCTTGGGATCATACTCTAACAAAGAACTAAAAGAAACAACAAAAGAGTAAGGGGTTGAGAGAGCTATCCTAAATCTAAGCTATGAATGAACAATAACAATGGAGGATGCTACAATAGATAGACTCCTATAAAAATGAGTTTTTCTTGACCAAGAGATACCCATAACTACACAAAACCAATACAATCTTCCAAGTCTCTTTATAGATTTTCAGATTTTGCATTCACCTATTTAGCATGAACATACAATTGAACTTAAGTGCAACATATAAACAAGCCCAGGAGAACTTTACATAGTGGTTTGTCATCAACAAGTGCCAAAATTATGGGCTATAAGTCCATCAAATACTATAACAACAACCAACATTAAAGAATTTCAAGAAACTAAATAACATAAAATGAACATGGAGGATGAATCATGTACGAAAAATGAGCAAGCTCAAAGAAAACACCCAAAGTAATCCAATGCTTCCTTCTATTTATGCAAAATGCCTCTTACAACAATTCACCACACCTTACAAATGAGGAGAAAGCCCCTATTTATAGTTTTTTAAAAGAAAAATTAATGGATAGGATTAATTCACAATGAATGGCTGAAATTCATTCTAACTTAGGGTTTCACCTAACCCCAATACTTTACAATATAAAAATAAACTATTTTCTCTTTTCTCTATTATGTCAGGTATAGTCTATTTTGTCTTTTAGCTACCTTTTCCGCTATAGCTGTAAACAGCTAACATCTGTCTTTTGTTGATACATTTCCAAAATTCTTCATTTGATTAGGTGTATCTTGTTGAAAAATTGTGTCACTGAGAAGTAGATATGCTGCTCCTAATTTTGGTGGACAACTCCTTACCATCATCGTCATTTGGTGGAAAATAAAACAACTCCCTCTTGCTCCTCCCAAGGTGACCTTTTTAATTCTTTGACACTAACATCATAGAGTAATTGATTTACTTTATTAATTAAACAATATTTGTTTAATTATGTAAAGTTTCCTTTTAACTCTTTTTCACTTAAGCTAACATTAGGTGCATAATAATTAATTACTTTATTAATTATTATTGTGCAAGCCTAGGGTTTTCCTTTTTAGGGTTTTCATCTATATGTAGTTGAAAACTATCTTTTGTATAATTAATTCATTTTACATTTTCAGGTGAATACATTTGCTCCACATTCTTGAGCATTTCCATTCTTGTTTCTCTTTGCTTCTCCTTGTAACAGGTTATTTGCTTGCAAAGATCGTTTGGGCTTTTGTGGTGTTGTATCTTCTCAACTCCAACATGGTATCGGTGCCTTCCAAAATTTTTGGTTCACTTTTGGTCAAATGACTGCTCCATTGATCTTCGCAGAAGACTCCAAAACCCCTAAAACGATCACAATCCGCCGATTTGTGGTTACATTCAATTTTGAAGGCAATTTTTTTCCCAGGGCCGCATTTCGAGAAAAAAAACGCTGAACAAATCGCGAAAAAATCAAAAAGTTTAAAAATCATTTTTCGCTAAAGCGGCCGCTATATTTCGAGCGCCACCAGCACCGGCCGGCCAAGTTTAATCACCGGCCACCGCCATCGCCGCAGTATTTCATCGGTTGCCGCTGTTACCGCTCACGCCTACCACCGTTCACTATACAATTACAAGATTCGACGGTACTGGCATACCATCACCAGGTTACCAAGACGCCATTAACCCTCAGACGTCACGGCCCTATGTCTGGGGCCGCCAGTTTTTAAGCCCTTGAGGGCTATTTTTCTCTCTCTGACCCCCTCTTAGGTCATTTTTTCAAATGAGCATAACTTGGGCATCCTAGCTCGCTTTTTCGAACAGGAAGATGCATTGGAAAGCTGAGAATGGCCCCTATCTGTTGGTACAGAAATATTTTTAATTTTTTACCAGTCTGGATATTTTTTTTCCAGTCAAAGTGAGGTCTTCTCTTTTCACTTTCGGGGTCATAAAAGATGCAAACGGACTCCATTTTTCAAACTTGAATAGGCGTTGGAAAGCTCTCACCATGCTCTATTCAGTGATGTGATCTATTTTATCAGAATTTTTACCAGGTACATGAGAATTTGTCTTGAAGTATTTTTTGCTTATGCATTGCTTCCTTCTTCTCAGTTTGTACTAGGGTTTGGGTTTATCTTTTGTGGGGGGTGTTTTTTTCTCTTGCTTTCTGTCATTTATCTCAGAAAACCAGAACACCAAAACTCTCAAAAATACAAACCCTTCTGCATCTTCTGTCTATTCTGAAAGATCACATAATAATAAAAAAACACAAGCAGGTACAGGTGCAGGGTTTCATGGTAGACTCTTCAGTTGAGCTACTCACATCACATAACTATCACACTTGGAAGTCTCGTATGATGAGGCTACTTAGGTCACGAGGGTTATGGTCTTGTTTAGATGAGGTTCAGCCTCAGTTGCGGCGTGCTTTTGAGATTATGCAGCACAGGAACAAGATGGATGAGGCTATGGGTTTGATATGCCTGCATGTTTCAGACAGTCTTTTGTTTCACCTTGATGCTTTGCTCACTCCTCGAGCCATGTGGCTGAAGTTTGAGACACTTTTTGGGGCCATTAATGAGTTCCGCGCATTACAGATTGAGGCAGAGCTGACTTCATTGTTACCTGATTCCTTCCCCACTATTGAGGACTTTTTGAACAAGTTCAAAACTATCCGCTCTATTTTACAGGGTTGTGGGAAGAACAAGACAGACACACAGTGCATTTATTTGATTCTTTCGAAGCTTCGTGGTCTATTTCAGATATTTGCTTCCTCCTTCTACTCCACCATGGATGGTTTGGGTGCCAATTTTACCATGCCTACCTTTGATTTATTTTGTGAGCGTTTGTCTTAGGAACAGTCCCACCTTTCTCAGATGGATATGCTCTCAGGTTCAAAGAGCAAAGCATTGGTTGCTCAATCACCGAAGGGGAAACAAAAGCAGAAACCGAGGCCTAAGAAAGATTTTGCAGGTAGTGAGCATTCCTCCAAACCGCCTCCTAAGTCTGATTCCAAACCACCATTTAATCCCAAACATGGGAAATCTTCGAAGTCTGGTGAGTCTTCCTCCAAGACTAAGGAGAAATCAGGCGACACTTGCAGTTTCTATGGCAAGCAAGGTCATCCAGTTTCCAGGTGTTGGAAACGATTAGAGGCTTTAGAGGAGGCCATGCAGCAGCAACACATCTCCTCACCGCCGTCTTCTTCTTCTTCCACCACAGGGAAGGGTCATGCTCTCACTGCACGAGCATCGACCAATGGGTCCACTTGGATTTTAGACTCTGGTGCTTCTCACCATATGACTCACACTCAGCAGTTGGTCACTTCTCTTGCCTCTTGTGGTACTTCACAGATTGCAGTGGGTGACTCTTCACAGCTTTCCGTCTTGGGTTCAGGTTTTGTCTCTTTGGATGGAGGCACTCTACAGGATGTTTTGGTTGTTCCTGACATTTCGACGAACCTCTTGTCCATTTATCAGATTTGCCACACTGGCTCTGGTAAGACAGTTGAGTTCTCACCACATGATGTGGTTATTCAGGACCTCCATGATTCTGATTTGGTTGTGGCTACTGGTAGTGTTGATACTGCATCTCGTCTTTACAGATTTGATGGCTTTACGCCTTTTGAGGGTACCGGTTCATCTCTTATAGCACATGCAGATTCAGTGAGTCAGCTTTCGCATGAGCGTTTGGGCCATGTCAATTATAGATATATTCAGCAGATGAGTACACAGTCACTTTTTCTTGGTCTTCCACGGATTTCCTGCACTGACA
>CM021104.1:52693195-52904390 GCA_007115665.2 Sequoiadendron giganteum
ATTATCATCTACAGAGGCTGAGTACTGAGCTGCTGTGCTCACTAGTTAGGAGATTTTATGGCTTCGTTAGTTGATGACTAAGTTTGGTTTTCCTCCTGATAGTCCCACTATTCTTTGGTGTGACAATCAGAGTGCTATACACATTTCACGCAACCCGGTGGAGCATCAGCGGATGAAGCACATTGAGCTTCATATGCATTTCATCAGACAGTTGATTCAAGATGGTTCTCTCATCTTGGAGTATGTTCCCACTGCCGAGCAGGTTGCAGACATCTTCATGAAACCTTTGCATCTCCATGCTATCTTCAGTTGCGCTCTATGCTTGGGGTGAAGGAAGTTGTCCTTGGGGTGTCCTTATGAGGCCTTCCTTCCTTCATGTTTCTTTCAGCATGTTGTTCTATCTCTTTTTGGAGAGGAGTTTTTCCCACTGGGTTTTCTCCTTTTCTCCGTTTCATAGAGATTTCATTGTACTTGGGTACCTGATCTGGCCTTGTTGTCGGGACCCATTGCTTTTGCTTTCAGTAGCTTCTTCTAGGTTTTAGCTTCTCCCTATGTCTATCTTAAGGGGGGGTGTTAGAGTAATTGGACATTTACTTTATTAATTAAACAATATTTGTTTAATTACGTAAAGTTCCCTTTTACCTCTTTTTCACTTAAGTTAACATTAGGTGCATAATAATTAATTACTTTATTAATTATTATTGTGCAAGCCTAGGGTTTTCCTTTTTAGGGTTTTCATCTATATGTAGTTGAAAACTATCTTTTGTATAATTAATTCATTTTACATTTTGTGTGAATTCATGGCTCCACATTCTTGAGCATTTCCTTTGTTGCTTCTCTTTGTTTCTCCTTGTAATAGGTTATTTGCTTGCAAAGATGTTTGGGCTTTTTGGTGTTGTATCTTCTCACTCCAACAACATCTTTGACATGCATTCATACGTTAACCGGTTCCCCTTTGTAAACTATCCATCATTTGAGCATATTTGATTTGAAGTACTTCCCTTTGGACACAACTCCCGATACATCTTGTGTGAAAACACTCTTCTCATTGTAGCTTCATCCTCTTGAAGAGTTCCTCCATCTTCTTGTTTGACATCACCTCCTCAACCGTCGTATTGTTTAGTGCAGATTCCTAAACAAACTCCCTTTGATGAATGACCACCTTTGATAGAATTCTCTAACATGCATTCATGAGCAAACAAATCTCCCACCTTGACAACTTTGAAATAGAATCCCACCCCCAACATGGTTCCGTATGCACCTTCAAGCGAGAGCACTTTCTTGGCTTCATTCCATTAGTAGGCTCCTCCCCTTTGGCCAGCAAAGAAAACACTTGCGTGCAACATGAAAACATAATTAAATAGGGATTCATTAAATCATTAATCATTAACCATAAAACCCATAAAAGGATTTAATCTTCCCCTATTTAAATAAAGTCTTCATTTGTACATTATCCCAAGGCCTCTACATAATTTTTTTAAAGTTTTTTATATTCCCTTCCAACTAAAGTGATGTTATCATTTATAAAGTGATAAGTGTTTAATCCCCTCTTTGGTTTTGAAAAGGTTCAAGCGATCACCCCCGTTGATGCAAAATATGAAGGTACCTTTATGAATACCATGTGTGACTTTGAGCCTAGATAAATTATTGTATTGCTTCCTCACTATTATTAAATTCACTTATGAATCACAATACTCCTTTCAAGATTCATTGTATAAATAATTCTAATTTGCATGGTTCTATCACCATTTCATAATCAATTGCCATTGAGCATGAAATATTAGGAATAAATTTCTGTACTTTTTGTGGTAAGATGTTTCTGGTTGTAACTTTCCAATGGAGAGACCTTTGAGCACAAAATCATACCTTCGATTCCTTTCAAGATGAGGCTTGATGATGTAAAGGGGAATGCAAGCTCAATATATGCACCGTGAGAGTATCCTTTAAAGTTTATTTAATTCGAATGGATAGTGAGACCTGAATTTAAGAGGACGCACATCAAAATCGGCAAAAGAGTTCAATATCTAATGATGAGTGGGCACATCTATAATGTCTCTTTAATGTTTATCTTATTCTTCTATGCTCACAGTATTGCGAGAATAGACAGAGTTTGTGCCGTTGTGGGAAATGAATGCGGGGATTTTGCATAAGAACATTGTTAGTGAACAACAAGGGAGGCAACAACCTCTGTAAGCCAAAAGACCATGAAGGATACATGTGGGCATTGGAGAGCAGAACTTCAGGGTGAAAAAGTTGTAAAGTCTACGACATGAAGTGAACATGGGCCCACATAAAGGCCCTCGTAGAGGCAACCTTCATGAGGTATTAAATATAATTTTGCACACATAAAGTAGTTTCATCCTTCTCCTCTTTGAGATTTCATGAAATATTGTTCTTCTCATTGCCTCCATAATTGTGTTGTCACATTGATTTACTTTAAGCATCGTTCGCACCACTAAATTATCACAACACTACGATGTCATTCCCCCCTTTTTCCAATATAGATCATCACAACATATCATTGCTATTTAAACTAACCATCAATTTTCAGAAGGTTCATTCAATGCCCTGGTGTGGGAACTTCTGATCACAGAGATACATACATGTATCGATGATTTTGAAAGGCTCATAGCTGATCGTATCTTTCTTCTTCCTTTATTATCTTTAGTGATGATTGCTTCAATATAGAGCACCAAGCAGTTTGTGGCACCTTTTTGTATTTCTCTAACCTTTACTGATTGCTAGTTTCTTTATCCAGAGCATGCATATAATCCCAAGACTACTCCCTTCTAGGAATCATGTATGCTCCATTACTTTCTTCATGGACTTTGTCGTCTTCATTGTTTAAATTAGACCATAGACTCATCCTAGCAACTTTATTCATGGATACAACTTGAGTATCTGTAGAATCTTTCAACTCTTTGCCTCTTGCAAAAATTCCATGTTGTGATGTTGTACGAGATGTGGAGTGTGAGAAACTAGGAGGAAAAGGCTGCCTGGATGAAAACTCGTACAACAAATTGTGAGAGAAATAATGCGAGGATATGCGAAGGAGAAGATGGCATCACATACATTGTTGATCATACAAATTTCCAAAGAATTCCATAATGAAGAAGTCCCTTAATGAGAATTTATTTGTACAAAATGGGAGACCCCTACATGATAACAAAATAACAAATGTTTATCGTTCAAGTGAACAAGGTTCTCAGAGGATCATAGAAAAAAGGATGGTGTGTAGACCCACTACGAGGAATAATTTGTGGAAAAATAGATCAGGGTGGCCGTGAAGGAATGATGTTGTGAATGGTTGGGGAGGCAGAATCCTTCACAACTAAATAGTCAGCATAAATGACATGCAGGTGAAAATACGCAGAGGGTCATAGTGGGTATGCTGCCAGGGAAGGCCGTAAATAAAGGTTTTAAGAGCCACTCCAACACTGGTTCATTGCTTTAATATTAAGTGAGCATTTCATGAATGTAAGTTTGTTCTTACTTTGCTCCAATAAATAGCCCATGCTCCTTAAAATACCATCATAGCTTTAACGTATCATTTCCCTTCTTGACGTCACCAAGTGTGATTTCTATTTGCAAAGCATCATAGCTTAATTTGATGGCCTCCTCCCACACTGTTCATGGATTGGGCTCAGTCGCTTCATAGTGTAAGTTCAATATACATCAACATTACCTCACATTGAATAGGTTGAGACTCGTAGTTGCTCCTTTAATATTATTTCATATTGATTTCCCCTCCATTCTCGAGCTCAATCCTTGGGTGCTGACAACGACCTCATGAAGCCTCAAATCTTTAAGTCCATGAGTGCCAATGGAATCCTAGGATAGTGGGAATAAAATCACATGGATACTAAGCATAAACACCATTTTCAAAGGAAGGATGCAAAGACACCATGCCCTGGTGCCACTTTAAGAGTGCGAGCAATAATACGCAAGAGGACGCTATAGGAGGGTTGTAGTGATAATGTTGAATAGTCTAACGACCCCCATAGATAACATGAAACCAAACGCCCCTTCTCCTCACCATGCTTGAATAATACTATTTGATCCTCAAACCTTGCATTCTCAAACATCCCCACCTTGTTGTGAGATAATCCAATGCGAATTCGAATGTAATATGCCATTTGTTGATCGAGTTCTTTTCAATATGATCCTCTTGTAAAACATGATGATGATCCTCACGGGAATGAATTTATTTCAAACCTTGTGGGGAAATAATGTGGGTAAGTTGTGAAGAAACACCGCTTTCTTAAGGTGAAACAAAGGATGGCCCCCACAGTGACCAAGCCTAAAAGCATCGAGATCAAAGGAAAGAGTGTGGTTAGTCATGATGAGAATGCTTCATAACACGGTTTAGAACAGACGAAAGTCCTCGTAGCGGCTCCTGCATTGGTGACTTCACATGAATAGAAAGTGTTAGAATCCAAGATCACCTGCATGCAAATGGATACCTGTCACATGCAAAAGACATGCAAAACCAAGAAGATGTTCTGCAAACCTCAAAGTGTAAAATGCATTATTAGAATCTCAGTTATTACAAAGAGATCAATCCTTATGAAGGAGATCAAGAAACCCTAAAAGGGAAACCCTAAATGAAACCCTAGTGTGCACACTTAATAATTAATAAATAATTATTAATACGCCTAAGTTTAGCTTAAGCAACTAGAGGAATAAGTGACTTAATTAATTAACCAGTATGATGTAATTAATTAAGCGTAATAAATTATTACTCTAACACCCCCCCTTAAGATGAACTTAGGAAGAAGCTAAAACACTAGAATAAGATGCATGTAAGAAAAGATGGGTCCCGGCAACTAGGCCTGATCAGGTACCCATTTACAAATGCAAGAAAGAGGTAGAGGAGGAAAACCCAGTGGGACAAAACCCCCCTACAATGATATGACATGCCGCAAAGAAGCACTGGAAGAACACTGTAGAGTAACACTGGAACCGCAATCTGGCAAGCAAGGAAAGATACTTCTGTCTACAAGAAACCATATCGGAATCATAATGATGCAACAGCAGACCCGATGCCACGGAACACTCGAAAACTCCAAACGGGAACAACTCTGGAATCTATGAAGCAGCAGCCGATTATTAAATGATGTATCACTGAAAATGAAGTGCAAAGATGCAAGAAGCACTCTCCCAACTGTCAAAATATCCAAGTAATCTCCAAAACACCCATTGGGTCAAATCTGGAATAATGAAAAACTTGTGATAGATACAGAAAAAAGTGCATGGACAGCAACATAGAGCTCCTCAATACCTTTCCAACGCCGCAAAGATAGCGAAAATTGGAGATCGTGGCAAAAAGTTATGAGCTCGGAAGCATAAAAAGTACATCTGACTTCAACCAGCAATAAATGCAGTAAAACAGGAAAATACTGTAAAATAAACTGCACCAAATGAAAGTGCTCGGAACCAGCTTTCCGGCGATATCTCGTTTGCCCGATTTCGATACCGTATGCCCAAGTTATGCCAAAAACAAAAACCGCTTCTTTAAAGGCAACCAGGTTGTGAGGGGCATGAGGTCAACAGAGACACGCCATGCCGACGCCACGTTCATCAAGATAAATTCTGATTGCCCGGAGGCCGCCGTCATAAAACCTACTTCCCCAGTAATTTAAGGCCCTCGGTCACCCATGTGATCATAAAGGTGGCTAGGTCGAAAGTTGGACGGGGGTCAGCGCTTATTCCTGCCCCATGTGACCGCTGTGCTCGGAACCTCGTGGGTCAATACGAGCGCCTACGGTAAGCCGCTGCGGAGGAAGACCGGCGCTTATGGCGCCTAAGTGGTCAGCTGGAAAAGAGCTGCTGCCAAGGAACTATATGAACCGAAGCTGCGATCCCTAAAAATCAATTTTTAATTTTTTTTCATTTTCGCCTTGTGAAGGTCGGGAGGTCAGTATCGGCCTCAGCAAAAAAATTTTGTCTCGTAAAACCAATCAGCTCGAAATGGATGATTTGGATGCTTTAGGGTTTTGGGGCCGCTAACGCTAATTTAAGCATCCGCTTGCTCCATAGTGTCCTCGGTTCGCTACTCCCCCAGATCTTGCAAAAACGAAGCACCGGAAACCCTCGTGACTTGAAACTCATCGAAGCCATATCTTCAGATCAACAGCAGCTTACAGGGTCCGAGCTCGACCATGTTAGAACCAAGATCACCGTGATGCAAATGGATACTCCCAATAGACAGTAAAAGACATGCAAAACCAAGAAGATGTTCTCATGACCAAAGTGTAAAATGCATTATGAGAATCTCAAGTATTACAAAGAGATCAATCCTTATGAAGGAGATCAAGAAACCCTAAAAGGGAAACCCTAAATGAAACCCTAGTGTGCACACTTAATAATTAATCAATTATTAATGTGCCTAAGTTTAGCTTAAGCAACTAGAGGAATAAGTGACTTAATTAATTAACCAGTATGATATAATTAATTAAGCTTAATAAATTATTACTCTAATGTAAAGTTTATAAATAATCATTGACCCATCAGATGAAGTCCATGTCCTCCTTGACAACCTCATCACCTTTATCTTATACCTGATGGAATTTAAAAGGGGCAGAAAACAAACTATAATGCAGAAATAAACATTATATTAATCAAATAGATATTATAGAAACTCATGAGCTTCAGCTCATACCCTTACAACTCTACCCTTATAACTTAGAGCTTACACTTACAGCTCTATAGAGTTGGACTCATTTGAGAGTGAGTTCTACAATACAGGCTCTATCAATATATAGACTTACGAATGGTAGAGAACTCACAATCAACAACTAATAGTCAATAGATTGAGTAGCTAGAGTAGTTGGAGGAGATAGGATCATATCTTGGACTTTAAAGTTGAGATATGATTGTGATCTAATGTTGACAAGGAGAGGATAGGTGCAGCTTGGGAGTCAATGAAGTAGTTGGGATTAGATATTCCAACACTCCCCTTTAATCTCAACTACAGACATTGATGCTTCAACATCTACAATTTTTAAATTTCGTGAATCGAACCTAAGAAATCCCTGTTTTCCATTGGGATGCTCTAACCATGAGCTCTGGTCTTTCTATCACCAGTCCATTGTAACCTCCCTTTGAGCTACACTGCTTGGTGCTCGGGGATCCTAACTTTGGTTGGATTTGCTTCATTTCTTACACCAACACATAATGCTATTGCATTCGTTACCAATTTTTAGCTTCACTTGTCTGTCCTCTTTCGATCTCCTTCAACGAATGGTGGCTTAAGATATTCTCCTTATCAGTTGCAGATAGAAATTTTCTCCTTTGAATATTTTCTACGACAGTCTGTAATCAACTTTGTCACTTTAATTGCTACAAAAAATGCATAAAAATACTCCTTTGATTGTGACTCATTTATTGTGGACTCTACGGGTCCTTTTCAATCACCTTCGAGTTGATTCAACCTCAACAACTCTATGACTAGGATTGGCGGCCTTCACTTGGCCACAATCTCTTATAAAAACTATGAACCTTTCAAACAGTGATGCCATCTATTCTAGTATTCACCATTAAGAGGCTTGTCGGCCCTTTACTTTCTGCTGCAGCAAAATCCTTCAAATCTTTTTTATGATTTCCAAGCTAGCGATTTGATTTGGACCAGATGGTGGCTTGGCTTCAATTGATTTCCTTTTATCAGCAACAATCAATCTTCATTGACTGGCCGACATCTTTCATAATACAAAGAAGGAAAAAACAACGATCCCCCTTTTAGCTAGCATGTGTTGACCTTTATTACAAATGAATTCTTCAATGCTTTCTGTCTGTCTTGGTGACTACTCTCTTGCAAAAAATCATTTCACAAATTCTTCAATCTTCAGCGACATCTTCTCCTGCAAGCTAGACAGTGACACATTGACTATGGTTGCGCCTATTTTTAACGTCGACGATTCTTTATTCATTGAACAACAACCATTTATCTTGGCTTGCTTCTGCTTCAGACAACATGTGGGCTTCTTCACAAACAACAACTGCAACTTCAAAAAACTGTGATCTCCTCTTATTGATGGCTACCCTTCAGCAATTTCTCTTTTCATTGAACCCTGCGATCTCTTTAACATATTCCTTAAAAATTCTTTTCTCTTTCACAACGATCTTTTGGCTGGGATTTCTCTTTGACTAGACAACTCTCAATTTTTTTTTTCTTGGTTGTTGACGTCCTTCACAGATTTCTCTTTGCTCTCTCATGATCTACTTTATACAAGCTTCTGATCTCCTTTTTGGATTCAACAACATAACAAATCCTTCTTTCAACAATGAACTTTCAACAATCTCAACATAGCTTCTGGATCTTCTACCATACAACTCTGATACCAAATGATGGAATTTGAAAGGGCAGAAAAATAGAAAGACAATTATAATGCAAACATAAAACCTTATATTAATAAAATAGACATTACAGACTTTGAGCTTCAGCTCATACCCTTACATCTTATCCTTATAGCTTACAACTCTACTGAGCTGGACTCATTTGAGAGTGAGTTCTACAATACAGGCTCTATCAATATATAGACTTATGAATGGTAGAGAACTCACAATCAACAACTAATAGTCAATAGATTGAGTAGCTAGAGTAGTTGGAGGAGATAGGATCATATCTTGGACTTTAATGTTGAGATTGACAAGGAGAGGACAGGTACAACTTGGGAGTCAATGAAGTAGTTGGGATTAGATATTCCAAAAATACCATGATCCTCATAGAATGAAATGTTAGATTAAACCATCGAACGTTGAGAGTGGCTGCGTTGAGGAGAACGACTAGGTGGATGCCGCATTGCATAGAGTCGAGTTGTGAACGAAATAAAAGGTAGATACTTCCGCAAACAAAAGGTCCATGAAAAGATAGACGGTGTTGGAGGGACACATGGGGAGGCCGCTTGCAAGAAGTGATGAGGCGTAGAAAATGGCAATGAAGGAACAAAAGGCTATATAAGGAACTCCACCAACATGAAGAAGGACAATGTTAGTGGGAACTAGATCCGTGTATCGGGGAAGAAGCGAAGTGATGGACCCGCAAAGGCTGTTTGACCCACAACCTTGTTGGGAAGTTTAGAGTTTTATCGTCAAGGAAAAATTGCTCACGAGGTTCATATAACAGAATGACACAGGTGCTATGTCGTTAGGAAAACAATAGTGCAGGGACGACTACCCGTAGGGGTGAACCCACATGGCTACCTAGACTTAGAATTTTTTGTTACTTTTGATATTTGGCTTTACAAAGATTGAGGGGCAGGGAAAACACTATAGGAAGATGCTCGAGCCTTGCCATTGGGATGACAACAAAAATGATGACTTTGGTGACAATGATCCTTGCGCCCTTAGAAACACCCATGATCTACTCAAACCATGTAAACTGAGCATGAACAAATATCAAGGCATCGTTATAACCAATCAAGATCATCAATTTCAAGATTTGGAACATTAAAATGCAAGGCAGAAGGGTCTGTCGTTGGGTCATCAACGACGAGAGAAATGAGCGGGAACTCCGCATAAAAAAGGTGCACACTAGAGACCATATAGAATGGTGAAACATGCATGGTAGCCCACAAAGGGAGACTCGTAGATTTGGGTCCACTAAGGACAATGGATGCGACAACTATTAGTGAACGAAAACCCGCAGTGCAAGTTCCATAAAGGCTAAAAAACTTGGTGAAATTTGGATAGGTGAGTTTGGTCAAGGGGTGTTTGATCATTTTAAGGTATGTGACCAACTTAGGCTCAGGAATAAGGGCATGCAAAATAGAGTGAGAGTGGAAATGACCCGTCGGGAGCAAGAACAACCAAATGGGAGAAAACATGACCTAGCAAGAGTGAAAGAAAAAGGGGGGGTCCCCGATTCGAATGGGGTGTGTGTGCAAAACATGTACAACAAATGGCGACTCAACTAGGACAATGATTCAAAGAATTTTGATGAAAAAATAGAATCACGAACCCAAAATCTCTGGTTTCGACCTTCACACTAGGCCAAACAAACCAAACACTTAACCAAAGGATTAAAACCACTAGTTATTCCAACCATCTGTATGTTGAAAAATAGGAACCTGAGCTTCATCAAGTTAAGTGATGTGATTTATTTTAACTCCAAAATCATCTTGGACATTGCCTCGCTACTAGTCAGGCATTCATAGCCTCGACGAGATTGTCACTATGATTCTCTTGAACATTGTTCTACTGCCAGACGAGCGTCCATATCCCTGGTAGAGTTATTTGTATCCTCCCAAAAGTTGAATGTTATTTTGATTTTCATCATTTATTTATTTCTTTCTTTCATTTCTTTTGATCTTTTCTTTTCTCTTATTTTCATTTCAATTCACAAGCAGTGAAGCTCGCCCTTAGGGATGAGAATCACAGTGGCGCTAAAGCAGAATTTTATATTTTTCACTTAACTTGACTTCACAAAAGCACCTACATCAACCTCAGAATCCCTAAAATATGTGAAAGGTGTAATATTTCAAAATACATCAAAATCTGATTAAACCAACAACTTATCCCCCTTCAATCAAACATCCAGGTCATTTGACACTGGGAGAAGACCTTCACCATCCACTTTGAAAACTTGATTAGAGTTTCTCAAGGAAATACTGAGAACAACCCCAGGAAATATAAAAAAAGCTATTGCACCTGCAAACATGCCCTGTAGCAAGTGAAGGGACCCCAAAAAGAAGTAAAGTGAAAGAAAATCGAAAGCAAAGTGGAGGCAGGTGAGAGCAAGTAGAAAGGAAACACCCACACCAACCAAAGCGAAAAGTGAGAACAAGAAAACAACAAGGAAACTACCCTAAAGCAACCTAATCTACAACAAACCAACTAACCTAATGAAAGAAGGAAAGAGAGATATGTATAAAGAAACATACATTACTAAAAAAAAACTATGTAAAAAGATATTTACAATAAACCACATCGAAATGAGGTGAACTGACATTTACGCCTGTAATATTTTGCAATGCATGCACAATCAGAAGGGTAATCATTATAGTGCTAAGCAATGCAAATTCATCCTTATATTCAAAGAGATAAAGCTTTATATCGCAACATTCACATCTAATAACAACCTCAGGAAAGACCAACAACTAAGGCGGTTTGTGAAGTCCATTGTCAATCCATAAATAATTCCGCCTTCCATCATTTCCATAATTAAAATGATAAGCATGATCATTTATAAGAGCAGGGAAAGATAAAACTTGGATGTCGTCGTGCGTTGGGAGTAGTATTTGATGATCCAGAGTGTGTGTGGGATCATCGAACCATGCATTATAACGTATGGAGGACACAACTAGTGGTGCAGTATCCCACTTGCATTACAAATATGAAAATTACAATCACAGGAGTCAGGTAGTAGATATTGTGAAGAATCACAAATTTTAAATTCAAGGAACATTCTACCTGATCTCAAGTTTGCATTAGGCTGAGAAAATGAATCAGCAAACACCTCTCCCAAGCTCCCAATGGGACCAACAACCCCTATCGATTGTTCCTCAAGGAGATACATCTCATCTTGTTGATCCTCTGTAGTCCATGGCTTCACTTGATTGTTATCCTTAAGAGGAAACACACTATCTCATTCCATTTCCATCATGCTGATTTCAATTTGATAGTGCATCATGTCATTAAAACATGATATGGACAAATATATTCCATTACAATCCTTGGAATGTTCTAGAGGATCAACAATAGATAGGGCAAAAGAACTCCTCATCATAGCCTGCGGATGGCAGGGCATATCACCTTTGTGGGCAGTCTCCAAGACCCCACCGCTTTGGTCTTCTTCGCTTTGCAGCTCATGTGGCTCACTAGGATATTTACTTGTCTCCTCTTGTTCACTATTGCTATAGATGGAAATGGTATCCTCTTCCCAATGTAGGAAATCTAGTGTTTCCCCATTTGAAGGTTCGATCGAGATGTCTTCGTCACTACCAACCTCTAAAATGTATTCTTTCTCAACGTCGCTATACCTCTACGACATAATTCCAAAAGGGAAGAAATCAACAAGTGACACTGGCTCGTCAAGGGGATCAAAATATGCCATGTGATTTCCCTTTGAGAATTCCTCGTAAAGTTGATCATCAACCTTGTGTAAATCATCCATGAGAGAGGAGGATTCTTGATGGTCTATGGATGACTCCCTCATTTAATCGGCTTCATCATCTGAAGGTTTGAGACTATATTGTTCTTCTTCCGTTGTTGTCCCAACACCTACTTTGGAGTTGCACCCAGCCAAGTTATCACTTGGTTCCGATTCCTAGACTTCTGGCTCAATCTTGGAGGTAACCACCGAAGTCTGTGTACTTGGTTGCTCCACTTGTTCTTTAACTTTCCTAATGCCCTCTTGACATTGTGAACCCCTAAACCTGCAATTGCACAAGAATAACAAACAAATAAAGATGTTAGATCAAATGCAAACAAGAATGAAGGATTCCCCATGAAATCCATATACTCAAACTTAAACTAGGAAAATGAAGAACAAACTAAATAAATGAAAATAAATCCTAATTAAGTAAGCAAATTAGTGATCCCATGGGGGAATTGGTGCCAATTGAAATATTGAAATTGGCCCTTTCCCAAATCCTAAATTTCAATGTTGATGATTGTAGATTGATCAAATTTGCTCAATGAGATTTGAGCATAACCTAGCTATGGAATTGTGAAATGATGAGTATGTGAAGTGATGTGCAAAAAATTGATTCTCAATGTTAAGAGAGTAACTTTGCATGAGATTATGGATGGATAATGAGGAGAGAGCCTCCAATTTGTAGATTTGAATTTGGAAGAAAGGGCAAGATTCGGGCAATGTGGGACTAACTTTCACCCAATAGTTGAATGCCACTTGCCACCATGTGAATGGTTGATGGTTGTGCACATTTTGGCCAAAGTGCCAATAAATGCAATTAGGTGGAATTCGAATTTGAGGAAATGACATGTGAGAGGGAAAAAATGAATGAAATAAATGCCACTTGGCTCAATGCACAAGGACATGTAAGATGAGTGAATGCTTTGCTAGAAGTAGCCATCCACTTGGACTTTTTGAATTCAAACTTGAGGGAATATTCTCTTTTGATGCCATGTGAGGGAAAATAGAGATTTAATAAATGAGTTAAATCTATTTTCATGTTTTTTCATGTGCAAGTTGCATTCCTTAGAGGATTTTAGTGATAGGGATTAACTTAATCAAGATTTTGATTAATTTAATGAGAGATTAGTTGATTTGACAATTTTTACTTAAATTGATGAATTGATTCAATCCGAGTTGAGAGGAAATGATTAATTAAATAAATGATTTTAATTTATTTAACTAAGTGGAAAGATGCTAGATTAAATCAAATAAGGTTTAATTTATTTAATTTAATAAGAGGACTTTAGAGACTTTAATCAAATAAAATGATTTATTTAATTAAACAGAGACATAAGGTTAATTAAATTAAATTGATTAATTTAATCAATGGAGGAGAAAGACTTAATCAAATAAATAATGATTTATTAAATTAAGAGACCAAAGATGATGAAAAACTTAGAGTATGATTTAGGAGGAAATGTTGTTAGTAATAAGGATCAAGTGTGTCGAATCGAACTATACATTTTCCATGTCTACATTTTGCCCCTCTTTGAAGCAATGTACTTGTTACATTGATTCAAAGAATAAACTGCTATGATCAAAGTTCAAAATTTTCTCAATTTTTTCAGATCCCCACTATTGCCCCAGTGGAAGGACTATGCTGGTATATTGCCCCCTTGAGAGATCAGACGAAAATTTTGATTTTTTGGATGATCTCGTGAAAAAGGATGACAAGGTGCCCAATAGGTTAAAAATGCCTCAGAATACCAAGAAATGCGTTAGAACGTCGAAAAAGATGCAAAATGGCCCTCGGTTGGACAAAAATGGGATCGGGGGACCAAAACCCTAGCTAGAAGGTCAAATTAGGTCAAAAAACCCTAATTTTTAGGCTTAAATAAACCTTGAGGGGTCACTTTCAACACATTTGCATTCTCAACCCCTTAGAAAATTTCACACTTTGAGCTTTGAGTCTTGGTTGAAATTATGCAATGAAAACTTCCCAGGCACATGTTGGAGAGAGTACGAGTGCACCAACGGCCAGTCGGCGTAGGACCCGTGGTATGTACCCTTATCTGACTTTCAATTTTTTTGATTTACATGCCTTAAATAGGGTAGAAGTGTCTTTTAAGTTGAGCGGCGCTATATAGCATCGCTGAAAATGCTTTATCGGTGCCGCACGTTTTTGTATTGGACCGCATATACAAATAGATCCACGTGTCTTAGTTTGGAAACTAGGGTTTTCCAGTCAAACTCCACCGCATGTGACAATTTAATTGCACAACGCAATAAGGGATTTAGGGTTTTCCACAAAGTCGACCGCATATGCAAATAGCGCCATGCGACCCATTTTAGAACTAAGAAAAATTGAAAACTTAGTTGCAGCGACATAGTTTACAACTTTCCGAACTGTGCCGCATTTTTTGTTTTGGATGCGAAAAATTAGCACGAGATGCAATTTTTTTTCTTTTTCTTGACGCGATGGCTTCCCTTGTGCAGGAGGAGCTTGATGTACTTCACTCATGGGAGCACAGATGGCTAGTGCTCCACAGATTGTAGGATATGCATGAGTTGGTCCAGGAGTAGCTTGGTGCTTTTGGTCTTTGGTATATTGCGTATGTCCATCCTGTTCGGGTGCACTTAGGCATGATGACAACCTTGGCTGAGTGGTGGCACAACGAGGCTATTGTTACCCTCGAGGATGTCTGGCGCATCCTCCGATTACCTATCCATGGGGCTAGAGTCATCTATGATCTAGATGCTGACCATGAGTTAAACTACTCATTCATTGAAAAAGCCTGCCTAGCAGTAGTGTTTGCTTCACAAAAATTCCAACATTACATGTTGGCACACAAAATGAAACTCATCGCCAAGATAGATCCCTTAAAGTATCTACTGTCAAAATCTATGCTCATAGGAAGGATGGCTAAGTGGGTCATGATACTAAGAGAGTATGACATTGAATATGTGGAGCAAAAGGCAATCAAAGGACAAGTTATTGCGGACTAGCTGGCAGAAGCTCCCATCTATGCAAAGAATCCACTCATATCAGAATTTACAGACGAGTCCATCTTTAATCTCAACATAGCCAATCACTGAAAACTCTACTTCGATGGTTCCCACACGCAACATGCATCATGAGCCGGTGTCTTCTTTATCACCCCACAGGGGGATTGCATACCAAGATCTTACAAATTGGCATTCCTCTGTACCAACAAAATTGAAAAATACGAGACTTTAACCATAGGTCTCAAAATTGCGGTAAAGTGGTGAATCATGGCATTAAAGGTCTATGGAGATTCACAAATTATGATCAACCAAGTCAACGACGAGTACCAAACTAAGGATGATAAGCTCACACCATACAAGAAGGTAGTAGAAAGCCTCAAAGAATCATTTATCGATATCACCTTTGAGAAGACACCGAGGGTAAACAACAGAGCGGCTGATGCCTTGGCAATAATTGGATTCTTGCTAGATATCCCTCACAATGTCTTGAAACACAAATTCTTGATAGAGAAGCTTCTTGTACCTACTTTCAAGGTACCAGATTTAGAATATGCATGCAAACTCGTTGGTCCTAGTGATCTTTGGTATCACGACATCTACACCTACCTGAGATTAGGAGTCCTCCCAGTCGATATTACCCCGAACCTCAAACGAACCTTTGTCAAAAGGTCCTTACGTTTTGTCATCCTAGGGGAAACCCTCTTCCATAGAAGCATTGCTGGAACCTTATTACGCTGCTTAGAACCTAAGGAAGCCTTGACTGCTTTGAATGAGGTACATAATGGCACATGCGGTTCACACTCGAGTGGTATGACCTTGGCCAAGAAGTTACTAAGAACCGGGTACTACTGACCAACAATGGAAAGAGGCACATAACTTTGTCATAAGGTGTCTATAGTGCCAACAACATGGAGACCTTATTCATGCACCAACCTAAGAACTACATCCTATTGTTACACCATGGCCCTTTTCGCAATGGGGGCTCAATCTCATAGGTAAAATCTCACCCATCTCATCCAATGGCCACAAGTTCATTATCACTGACAAAAAGTATTTCACAAAATGGGTCAAAGCAATTTCCATGACCTACATCACTAGAAAATAGATATCCAGGTTCATCCTGAACTATCTCATTTGCCGATACGATGTTCCGCAATCCATTATCTCTAATAACGGGACACCTTTCAAGAATCAGGATGTCTGTGACTAGTGCAAAAAGTTCAAAATTCAACATCGCTTTTCCACTCCATATTACCCACAAGGCAACAACCAAGCAAAAGCTACCAACAAAACCATTTTGAAAATCCTTAAGAAAAAAGTCAATGAATTTGGTCGTGACTGACATCTTTAGTTAAATCCCACCTTATGGGCCTACCACACCAGCATCCGCACACCAATAGGCGCCACCCCATTCTCCCTGGTCTATGGATCAGAAGCCATCCTCCCTATTAGGATCAAGCTCCCGTCACTAAGGATATCATTGCAAAACCTCATCATAGATGAAGAATACAGGGTCACAAGACCGAATGAGCTGGAGTTACTAGATGAACGACACATGGATGCCCTCAACCATTTACAGGTCTATCAGAATAGCCTAAAACACAACTACAACAAGAAGATCAGGCAACACACCTTCCAAGTCGGTGACCTTATGCTAAAAGAGAACCAAAAGAATGTGCCGAATCTCGAGAGCAAAGGAAAATTTGAACCCAACTAGCTAGGACCTTTCGTCATCACAACCAACTATAAATCAAGAGCATATCAATTAGCAACACTAGAAGGTGATCCTCTGCAGGAGCCTCTGAACAAATCCCATCTCAAAAAGTTTTATGCCTAAAAACTTGCAAGGTATAAAACCAAAAAATACAAAAAATCAGAAAAAATGATTGAAAAATAGTAAAGAAAAAAATCGTCCTCTAGTGAAAACCACTTCGGTGGCGCTTTGGACAAGTACCTTGGTGAAAACCTGGAAAACAAGCACCAAGTGTAAATAAAGCACTCCCCGTCAACCATGATCTGCATGACTCACTCATCCACTCCATCACATTTCATTAATCCTCCATCCACCCATCTGCTCGCATCCATACCATAGCCTGAGCTGATGCCCATATCATATTCCACCATAGTACTACTTGGCATATTCCTAAGGTTAGTTTGTCTTGCCTTTATTGAAATAGTCTATCGCTTAATGCTGGGGGCATGTCCGTGAAACTGGCACTGGATCGGATTTGTGTATATTTTTTGCGCTCTTCCCAAGACATCAGAAAATCCAAAAACATTAAAAAAATTCATCAAAAAATCAAAAACATGTCAGAAAACTCAAAAAATCTTCAAAAACATTCATCATTGATTCTTGTCAGTCTTCCACCTTGTTCAAACTACGTCATCTCTGAGCTTGAACGTAGGAAAGGTTGATCTTTGATCATCCCCCGAGACATCTTAGGTTAGTCCTTAGGCATTTGTCGCAATAAAAGGACAATCCGTTTGCCCATCTATCTCATCATTGAGTTATGTCTGTTGTCAGTCAAACTATGTGGTCTCTGCGTGTATAATGTAGGCAAGGATAATCTATGGATCAACTCCCGAGACCCCTAGGATAGGTCTTTAGGTTAGTCTCTCCGTTGTAAATCTCAAAAATACCAATTTTTTTTGCAAAACATCTCAAAATTACCAAAAATAGCTTCAAAATATCTAAAAAATCCAAAATGGTGCATCCATCTCATCTCGCTTTCACCTGTGATTTTCATCACTCATAATAAATCAGTCATTGTCGTCACCCTTTGGTGAGTCAGTGAGAAGCAAGTCTAGCAGGTCCATTACACCATAGCAAGCATCTCTGCCGACATCTGGATCATAGATGACTCTTGCCCCATGGATAGGTAATTGGAGGATGCACTAGACATCCTCGAGGGTAATAGTAGCCTTACCGGTAGGAAGATGAAAAAAACAAGTCTCGTTGTGCCACCGCTTGACCAAGGCTGCCATCATGACTAAATGCACCCGAATAGGATGAATGTACACAATATACCAAAGACCAAGAGCACCAAGCTGTTCCTGGACCAACTCATGCATATCTTGCAATCTATGAAGCACCAACCATCTGTGCTCCCGCGAGTGAAGTACATCAAGCTCCTCTTGCACAAGGGAAGCCATCGCTTCAATAAAAAGAAAAAAATTACATCTCGTGCTAATTTTTTGCATCCAAAACAACAAATGCGGTGTAGTTTGGAAAGTTGCAAATTGCGCTGCCAAGACTGAGTTTGTAATTTTTCTTAGTTCCAAAATGGGCCGTGTGACACTATTTGCATATGCGATCGACTTTGTGGCAAACCCTAAATCCCTAATTGCGCCGCGCGGTTAAATTGTCACACGCGGTGGAGTTTGACCGACAAATCCTAGTTTCCAAACTGAGACATGCAGCGCTATTTGCATATGCGGTCCAATACAGGACCGCACAACATTGATAAGGCATTTTTAGCGGCGCTATATAGCGCCGCTCAACTTAAAAGACACTTCTACCCTATTTAATGCACATAAATCAAAAAAATTGAATGTCGGATAAGGGTACATACCACGGGTCCTGCGTCGACTGGCCGCTGGTGCACTCGTACTCTCTCCGACATGTGCCTAGGAAGCTGTCGTTGCACCATTTTGACCAAGACTCAGAGCTCAAAGTGTGAAAATTTCTAAGGGGCTAAGAATGCAAATGTGTTGAAAGTGACCCCTCAAGGCCTATTTAAGCCTAAAAATTAGGGTTTTTTGATCTAATTTGATCTTCCAGCTAGGGTTTTGGTTCCCCGATCCCATTTTTGTCCAGCTGAGGGCCATTTTGCATCTTTTTCGGCATTCTAACACATTTCTTGGCATTCCAGGCCATTTTTAACCTATTGGGCACCTTGTCATCCTTTTTCACGAGATCATCCAAAAAATAAAAAAATTTGTCCGATCTCTCGAGGGGGCAATAGACCACCATAATCCTTCCACTGGGGCAACAGTGGGGCATCTGAAAAAATAAAGAAATTTTTGACCTTTGATCACAACAGTTTATTCTTTGAATCAATGTAACAAGTACATTGCTTCAAAGAGGGGCAAAATGTAGACATGGAAAATGTACAGTTCGGTTCGACACACTTGATCTTGATTACTAAAAACATTTCCTCCTAAATCATACTCTCAACTTTTCATCATATTTTGTCTCTTAATTTAATAAATCATTATTTATTTGATTAAGTCTTTCTCCTCCATTGATTAAATTAATCAATTTAATTTAATTAACCTTATGTCTCTGTTTAATTAAATAAATCATTTTATTTGATTAAAGTCTCTAAAGCCCTCTTATTAAATAAAATAAATTAAACCTTATTTGATTTAATCTAACATCTTTCCACTTAGTTAAATAAATCAAAATCATTTATTTAATTAATCATTTCCTCTCAATTCTGATTTAATCAATTCATCAATTTAAGTCAAAATTGTCAAATCAACTAATCTCTCATTAAATTAATCAAAATTTTGATTAAGTTAATCCCTATCACTAAAATTCTCTAGGGAATGCAACTTGCACATGAAAATAGATTTAATTCGTTTGTTAAATCTCTATTTTCCCTCACATGGCATCAAAAGAGAATATTCCCTCAAGTTTGAATTCAAAAAGTCCAAGTGGATGGCTACTTCCAACAAAGCATTCACTCCTCTTCATGTCCTTGTGCATTGAGCCAAGTGGAATTTATTTCATTCCTTTTCTTCCTCTCACATGTCATTTCCTCAAATTCAAATTCCACCTAATTGCATTTATTATCACTTTGTCCAAAATGTGCACAACCATAAACCATTCACATGGTGACAAGTGGCATTCAACTATTGGGTGAAAGTTAGTCCCACATTTCCCAAATCTTTCCCTTTCTTCCAAATTCAAATCTATAAATTGGAGGCTCTCTCCTCATTATCCATCCACAATCTCATGCAAAGTTACTCTCTTAACATTGAGAGTCAATTTTGTGTACATCACTCCACATACTCATCATTTCACAATTCCATAGCTAGGTTATGCTCAAATCTCATTGAGGAGATTTGATCAATCTACAATCATCAAAATTGCAATTTAGGAGTTGAGAAAGGGCCAATTTCAACATTTCAATTGGCACCAATTCCCCCATGGGATCACTAGTTTGCTCACTTAATTAGGATTTATTTTCATTTATTTATTTTGTTCTTCATTTTCCTAGTTTAAGTTTGAGTAGATGGATTTCATGGGGAATCCTTCATTCTTGTTTGTATTTGATCTAACATCTTGATTTATTTGTTTTTCTTGTGCAATTGCAGGTTTAGGGGTTCACATACATAACTCACACATGAAATCTGAGTGTTTTGAATCATGGAGCCTACACCAACCTGGCAACAACATCACCTCCAAATATAGTTGGTATCTCAACTTTGACCAATCCATTATGAGTTTTAAGACGATTTCATTATATCTTTCCAACACCGGATCTTCATCAGTAATTGGGAAGGAAGTTTGATGGTGGATTGCCTCTGCTTGTGGTTGTTCCCCATTCTCTAGTTCTTCTTTTCCAAAGGCCTGAATGCCTTCCTTCAGTTAGAAAAGGTCTTCTAATCCCATTTCACTTAAACTTTCATGAAGGTTCATCGCTGTCCCAAGGAGTTCAGCCTCCTTTTTATTTTCAACATTCGTGTTATCTATTCCAACATGCGCTATTGCAGATTCTTCCAACTCATCTTCTGTGTATGGCCCTTCAACTGCTAACTATTTTTCTGCTTGAGTGGATGATTATTCTTTTTTGGGAGTTTTTTTCTCAATTTGCTCCGAACAACCCCTACCTTGATCAATGATGCATGCACATGAAGGGAAAGTTAATTCTGAATGAGGTGCATTATGGACCCTGCACCACCTAGACATCAGTACTTCTTTTGAGTTCGGTCCATCCTCAATGCTTAGTTGTTCCTTGATTATCTCTTCAAATGCTTTGGCTACAATTTCAACAAGTTATTCTTCTTGATCAACATGAGCCAAAGGTTGGTGCACATCCCAAAAGAAAATTTATTGTTGCAGTGCCATCTCAATTTTTCTTAGGAATGTTAAACATTCCAATTCATCATGCCTGCGAGTCTTATGGATTCTACAGTTATCTGGCAATGCAAAGTGCTGCAATGGTTGGTTGATAGATTGCTACTTGAATCTTTTTGAAGCTGAGTGATATTGACTTGAAATTGCTACTCCATCTCAGCTCAAATCTTGCTTTTGTCTTCAAATTTTCTGATTTTAAAACTTTATGCTTATGATGAGATCTACCTATCTTAGATTTTACTTGAAGGTGCATTCAACTTCCAGATTTTTAGCCTTGTGCTTAGCCATGCCATCCTTCTAGCACTAGTTCTATTGATGGGTGTTTGTGCACCTTCTCAACATAGAAAACATACAAGTATGCTATCTCTCTTGAAAGGTAATTTCTTTAACCAAGTTTTATAAATCACCCCAAGGTCTCTCAGGTGTCACATCATGATAATGCTTGGAATAGTTCAATTAGTTGATGTTATTTTTTGGTAATCACAAGGAGGCCTTTATGGTTCACAAAGCATGGGATTTTGGTCTGTAAATGGAGTTTCAAAGTGCTAGAAATGAATGAACAGTGGCTTCCCACTCAAAACAATAAGTTTAAACTCACTTCCAACACCAAGTTTGGCATTGTTATGGTGCTTGGGATCCTACTCTAACAAAGAACTAAAAGAAACAACAAAACAATAAAGGGTTGAGAGAGCTATCCTAAATCTAAGCTATGAATGAACAATAACAATGGAGGATGCTACAATAGATAGAATCCCATAAAACTGAGTTTTGCTTGACCAAGAGATACCTACTACTACACAAAACCAGTGCAATCTTCCAAGGCTCTTTGCAGATTTTTAGATTGTGCATTCACCTATTTAGCATGAAAATACAATTGAATTTAAGTGCATCATATAAACAAGCCCAGGCTAACCTTACATAGCGGTTTGTCATCAACAAGTGCCAAAAGTATGGGCTAGAAGTCCATCAAGTACTATAAAAAAAACCACCATTAAAGACATTCAAGAAACTAACTAACAAAAAATGAACATGGAGGATGAATCATGTATGTAAAATGAGAAATATCAAAGAAAACACCCAAAGTAATACGATTCTTCCTTCCATTAATGCAAAATGCCTCTTACAACAATTCACCACACCTTACAAACTAGGAGCAAGCCCCTGTTTATAGTTTTCCAAAAGAAAAATGAATGGACATGATCAATTCACAATGAATGCCCCAGATTTATTCTAACTTAGGGTTTCACCTAACCCCAATACTTTACAATATAAAAATAGACTATTTTGTCTTTTAGTTGCCTTTTCTGCTATAGTTGAAAACAATTAACGTTTGTCTTTTGTTGATACATTTTCAACATTCTTCATTCGGTCAGGTGAATCTTGTTGCAAATTTGAGTCATTGAGAAGTAGAAGTGCTGCTCTTGATTCTAGTGGATAGCTCCTTACCATCATCATTGTTTGGTGTAAAATAAAACAACTCCCTCTTGCTCCTCCCAAGGTCACCTTTTTGATTCTTTGGCACTAACATCTTTGACATGTATTCATACGTTAATCGATCCCCCTTTGCAAACTATCCATCATTCAAGCATATTTGATTTGAAGTACTTCCCTTCAGACACGACTCTCCATACATCTTATGTGAAATCACTCTTCTCATTGTAGCTTCATCCTCTTGAAGAGTTCCTCCATCTTCTTGTTTGACAACACCTCCTCAATTGTCGTATTGTTTAGTGTAGATTCCTAAATGAAATCCCTTTGACGAATGGCCACCTTTGAGTAGAATTCTCTGACATGTATTCATGAGAAAACGTATCTCCCACCTTGAAAAATTTGAATTAGAATCCTATCCCCTAACATGATTCCATATGCATCATCAAGTGAGAGCACTCTTTCGGCTTCATTCCATTAGTAGGCTCCTCCCCTTTGGCCAGTAAAGAAAACCCCTGCATGTAACATGTAAAAATAATTAAATGGGGATCATTAAATCATTAGTCATTAACCATAAAACCCATAAAACACTTTAATCTTCCCCTGTTTAAATATAGTCTTCATTTGTATATTATACCAAGGCCTTTGCATAAAACTTTTGAAGTTTTTCATATTGCCTTCCAACTAAAGTGATCTTATCATTTATAAAGTGATAAGTGTTTAATCCCCTCTTTGGTTTCGAAAAGGTTCAAGCGATCACCCTCGTTGATGCAAAATATCAAGGTGCCTTTATGAATACCATCTATGACTTTGAGACTAGAGAAATTATTGTATTGCTTCTGTACTATTAAAAAATTCCCTTATCAATCCCAATACTCCTTTTGAGATTCATTGTATCAATAATTCTAATTTGTGCCGTAATATCACCATTTAATAATCAGTTGCCATTGAGCATGAAATCTTAGGAATAAATTTTTGTACTTTTGGTGGTAAGATGTTTCTGGTTGTAACTTTTCAATGGAGTGACCTTCGAGCACAAAATCATACCTTCAATTCCTTTCAAGATGAGGCTTGATGACGTAAAGGGGAATGCAGGTTCAATATATGCATTGTGAGAGTCTCCTTTAAAGTTTATTTAATTTGAATGGATAGTGAGACCTAAATTTAAGAGGCCACACACCAAAATCAGTAAAAGAGTTCAATATCTAATGATGAATGGGCACCTCTGTAAAGTCTCTTTAATGTTTATCTTTTTCTTCAATGCTCAGAGTATTGCAGGAATGGATGAAGTTTGTGTTGTTGCAAGAAAAAAATGTGAGGATTCTGCATAAGAATGTGGTTAATGAATGGAAAGAGAGGCAATGACCACTGTAAGACAAAATTTCATGAAGGATGCATGTGGGTGTTGGAGAGTGAAATGCCGGGGATGAAAAATCCATAAAGGCTATGGTGCGAAGTGAAGGGGGTCTGCATAAAGGTCCCCGCAGAGGCAACCTTCACGAGGTATTAAATATAATGTTGCACACATAAAGTAGTGTCAACCTTCTCCTCTTTAAGATTTCATGAAATATAGTTCTTCTTGTTGCCTCCATAATTGTGTTGTCAATTTGATTTACTTTAAGTTTTATTCGCACCACTAAAATTGTCACAGCACTACGATAATTTTCCCCCCTTTTTCCACTGTAGATCATCGTAGTGTATCATTGCTATTTAAACTGACCATCAGGTTTTGGGGGATTCATTCGATGCCTTCGTGTGGGAACTTGCGGTCACAAAGATACATACATGTATTGATGATTTTGAAAGGTCCGCAGCCAATTGTATTTTTCTTCTTCCTTTATTATCTTTGGTGATGATTGCTTCAATATAGAGCATCGAGCAATTCGGGGCACATTATTGTTTTCCTCTAACCTTTACTGATTATTGATTTCTTTATCTAGAGCATGCATATAATCCCAGGATTACTCCCTTCTAGGAATTGTGTATGCTCCATTTCCTTCTTCACCGACTCCACCATCTTCATCATTCAAATTGGACCACAAACCCGTCCTAGCAACTTCATTCCTAGATAAAACTTGCGTATCTTCAAAATCTTTCAACTCTTTGCCTCTTTCAAAAATTCCATGTTGTGATGTAAGAGATGTGGAGTGCAGGAATCTAGGAGGAAAACGCTGCCTAGATGAAAACTCGCAACAACGAATTATGAGAGAAATAATGCGAGGATCTACGAAGGAGAAGATGGCATCGCATACATCGTCAATCATACAAATTTCCAAAGAAATCCATAATGACAAAGTCCCTTAATGAGAATTGCTTTGTACAAATTGGAAGACCCCTACGTGATAACAAAATAATGAATGTTTATCATTCAAGTGAACAAGGTTCTCAAAGGATCACAAAAAAAGGATGGCATGGAGACCCGCTATGGGGAATAATATGCAAAAAAATAGAGCGGGGTGGTCATGAAGAAACACTATTATGAACAGATGGGGAGATGATGGCCTCCACAACCAAATATTCCGCACAAATGAAATGTAGGTGAAAATTTGTGGAGGGTCATGGTGGGTAATCCATGAAGGAAGGCCATAAATAAAGGTACGAAGAGCCACTCCAATGCTGGTTCATTGCTTTAATTTTAAGTGAGCACTTCATGAATGTATGTTCATTCCTACTTTGCTCCAATAAATAGCCCATGCTCCTCAAAATACCATCATAAATTTAATGCATTGTTTCCCTTCTACTGAAATGCATAAAAAACTGAGAGGGGGAGGGGTGAATTAGTTGTAACAAATATCTTCACCACTAACCTTAATCAGTTCTACTTTAACCCAATCTGTTATTAAGTGTTAAACATGAAATATAAATAACAGAAAGAAAACACTAGAGACACCAGATTTATGTGGAAAACCTAATGAGGGAGAAACCACGATGAGGATTAGCTCACAATATAGTAATAATGCAATACCAGATACACAGGCTCACTGCCAGAGGGCTCATTGCCCGGATACAAAGGATCACTGCCTGCAATAGGACTCACTATCTAGAAGGAGGCTCACTTCCTACATAAATACAAAAGATAAATAAAGATCCACCACGAAGTTCCTCACTTTTGTAGCTTGATCAGAAGATAGTAGACACCATCAACTCACTCCTTTCAAGAATCTAACAAATTAAAGTATTGCTACCTCAATTCTCTCTTGCACACTTTGCTTTTCGTACTTGTTCGCACACTATATTTTCTTGTTCACAACCACACTTCAATTCACAAGATCTTGACTTGCCTTTATACCATATTTAACCCTAGAAGCATTCTCCAAGGTTGGCTAAATAACATTCAATTTTACAAATTCAAATGAGGTCGGATATTCAACATTCCCGCGGTGGATAAGAATGAGAGAGGACCAATTTACACATTTAATTCAGACGCAAACAACATCTTGGATCAATCACACACTTCCTTAATTCGATTAAAATATTTATGTAACATGTAAACACCAAGTCATCCAATCCTAATGAAAACACAAATGATATTTGAAGTACGTGCATCTCCAACAAGATGATCACACCTGGATCAATCAACACGCTTCACTAGAAATTATACCATCTCTAAGAACACTTCAAGTTTATTTGCAACACCACAACAAACTTCATTCACAAAATACTCTTCACCCGTCCAACTAGACCAACCAACAACACACAGGAGCTCTAGAGCAGGTCAATTGGAGCGCCAAATACCAAGCATGTTCTTCAAAACAAAAAATTCAGAAAAATAAATCATCTCCCAAATCTACAAGATTTGAAACCAAATTCTAGAAGAATGTGGAGCCAAAAAATTTCTCCCAGTCCAAAAAGAAAATAGTTCTACAAAACCAGTTCACATACTGGTGAACACATCTTTCAATTCCCATCAATCTAGAAGCTAAAAATTAGAATATATTATCCATTGAGGCTCATTAACAATACCACAGATTCAAACAGGTATAGGATAAACACATAAGAAATGCAGAGCACAATACCAGAGCACACTTAGAACACACACCCAACACTGCCTTCATTGTCTCTTAAATTTTATCAAAATCACTTGACAAAAACACAACTACAACTTCAAAAATATAGCTCCATGTACTCTAAGCACTTCTACAATATCTCAACTATAGAAGTACCATCTATAAACAAATGAACTATGTTGATATCAATGATAATATTAATGAAAAAACCACCAAACACATCCACAATTTCAACAATCTCCCCCTTTGGCATTGATGGCAACACATAATCCTAAGTTTGATCATTTGAGAGCAGATTTTATTCAAGAAGAATCAAGGTTGGCTGCAAGAGGCATTGGTCAAAGCTCTACAAATGAGGACATTCATGTTATTTCCACTCAATCCTCGAAGAAGAAAGGAAAAAGGATGAAAGAAAGGATAATTCAAGAGGAATAGAGATAAAGGGTCAGATGGTGCTCCTGCATTTAAGAAGAAGAAGGATCCATCTTGCGTTCAATGTTTTAGATGTGACAAGTTTGGTCACTATGCAAAGGATTGCCCAACTAGGCCTAAACAACATGCTTCATTTTTGGATGTGGATGAGATCTCTCCTCAAAAGGATTCAAGGGAATTTCTATTCTAAGTCATGGGCCTATGTTCAAGCCGTGAAGCTTGTGGATTGATTTGAGTGCAAGAGCAGCGTATCATACTGTGTCCACCCATCAAAATATTTAAAGAGATAAGTATTCTTTGTTTTGTTTGAAATCACCCTTTTAGGCTAAAATTTAGTTTGCTAAGTTGTGCAAATCTGACCTTGGTTATTTGAATCATGTGTGTTTAGTCAAAATTGTGGTTTCTCTTGAATAGTGATCATTGGGAGAAGATCCTTTAGGGATACCACTATTCCTTACAAATTGTGAAGATCTCTGAGTGTGACTTTGAGATGAAAAGAGAACTACACATCCATTGTGATTGGTTGATCATATTGATAACATTCTCTTTGTGCATGGACTATGATGGTGCCTTGAGAGGCCTAATTCTATGTTGTATATGTTGGCTGCATAATGTGTCTGAGAAATCTGAGTTGAGTAGATTGTCTCTTGTTGTGTTGAGATTAGCTCTTTCGAGAGGAGTAAAAGATGGAAGAAAGATATATCAGGATCAATAAAGATAAGTTCTATTACTTCTTTACTTTTGATCTTTTGATATTTACTTCTTATATATAATCTATTATTATTATTATTATTATTAATCCTTTAAAATGTAGATTGGATCAAAGAAAATGAATGATGAATTAATTATCTAAGATTATTTGAGGAGATTCTGAAGAGATAAGTATTTCATGTTCATGAATTTCTTATGTAGTTATTAATTCATGCTATAACATTGAGATAGTAAATCATGTATGCTTCTAGCATTGGTATTTCTCTTCAGAATAGCTGAGTTCTATAAACTAGTAGTAATCTCTCCTTAATGTTTTCAGGACGAACTAGGAAGCGTAAGAGATTGCTTTCAAGAGAAGAAGAGCTTGATCCATCTTGTAGGCTAAAGCATGGAGACACAACTTGCAGCCATGGGACTGAGTTGGTGGCTGAAGACATCTCTTGAAAAGGAAGAACCTATTTAGGTTTTCATTGTAATCAGTATTTTCAAAGAGGAGAAATTAACCTTCAGAGGGAGTTTTGTGACTCACGAAGAAGAAGTTACAAGGCCTAATGCTAAATCCTTGAAAATCCTCTTCAACAGTTGAGATAATAATTACTCAAGTCAGTCAACTTGGATTTAACATTGGTAGCTCCACAAAGCTATTCAATATAGAGTGTTATGGGGTGAGGTCGAAGAGGACAACCTTGAATCTCTACAGAGGTGTGTGCTGGAAACCATTTCTCTAAGGCAAGCATTGCAGGAAATCTTGGATGATGAGGTCAAAAGGTTGATGCAAGTACTTGAAGATTTAGAGGGAGCCTACTAAACCTAAAGAAGATGGTATCTAATTGATTTTGGTTCCTTATGTTGATTTATTTCTTACTAGAGAAGATCACCTCATTATCAAAAGCAAGAAGGAGTTAGCTTCTTAATTTGAAATGAAGGATCTTGGATACATGCATTACTTCCTTGGCTTAGAAGTATGGCAGATGCCAAATGAAATTATTCTAAGTCAAGAGAAGCATATAATTGACACTTTGAAGAGATTTGGTATGATGGATTGAAAATCCAAGTCTATGCCTATGGAAACCAATTTTTAGAAGTTAAAAGAGGTTGCAACTAATTCAGATCTAGTGGATCCCATCATGTACAGGAAGTTGATTGGATCATTGATGTATCTAGTCAATACTAGACCAAATATTTTCTATGCAATGAGTACACTTATTCATTTCATGTGTGAACCAAGGAAAATACATCTAGTTGTAGCAAAACATATCTTGAGATACTTGCATGGCATAGTTGGATATGGGTTGAGATATTCTTCAGATATGGATTTGAAGCTGCATGGTTATATTGATTCTGATTGGGCAGGGTGTGTTACTGATCGAAAGAGCACCTCTGGATGTTGTTTCAGTTTGGGGTTTGCAATGATATCCTGGTGTAGTAGGAAGCAGTCCTCAGTGGCATTGAGTACAACTGAGGCTGAGTATATTGCAGCTTGTGTGGCAACTCAAGAAGCAGCGTGGCTTCGAAAGATCCTTACAGGATTGTTTGGACAATCAATGGAGCCAACTATCATTCATTGTGATAACCAGAGCTGTGTGAAGCTTTCTATCAACCCTACATTTCATGACAAAACTAAGCATGTTGAGATCAAATACCACTATATCAGAGATATGGTATTGAGGAAAGCAGTTCAGTTGAGGTATATCAACAATGATGAGAAGATAACAAACATTATCACCAAGCCCCTCTCTAGGATAAAGTTTGTGTACTTTCAAGACAAGCTTGGTATGGTGGAGAATCAAACCCTAGCTGAGAAGGAGTCTTGGTATCAGTGATCCTCTCTAATGTATTTCTCTTTGAGAGATATTTGAGGTGCAAGCCCTTGTTAATGCATTTCTCTTTGAGAGATATTTGAGGTGAACGCCCTTGTTTCCACCCTCTAGGAGACCATGGTGGATTTCATGTATGTGACTCCATGACAACATCACGTGAGAGAGTCCATGATTATTTTCTTGTACTTGTGTTTTCACACTCTGGGAGAGCCATGGTGAACGCCCGATGAGGTGACAACATTATGTTTAGTGATGAGTACTTGTACATACCATACATGGGTGTAGCCATAATAGTTGATATCATGATGAGGTGCTATCTTTCCTTTCCACATATGGGAGTAGCCATTGTGGTTGACATCATGATGAGGTGATATGTCCTATGCAGCTGGAAGTATCCTCCTTAGCTGAGAGGGAGAGTTGATGTTATCAAACAACATTAGTTGTCACTTCCAGCTGATCTCCTTTACACTATTGGATAAATTAAATAATAGCCAATGGCTATTTAATTTATAGATATCAATTTATTATGAAAAGGCATGCTTATTATATTAAATGATAATTATTAAGAGGCTCAAATTAATGAAGAGATATAATTCTTGATGAGGTTGACCTCATGCTCATTGGACGTGATTTATGGACACATTCCCTCATTTTAGACGCGATTTAATGAAGGGACACATTCTTCTATGAAGGCCGAATTGTCTTGAAGAGTCACAACTTATCCATTCATCTTGTATATATGTTTTATGCCTTTCAATGTTTCAGATCATTCATATTCAGTTTGAAGTTCATCACAAGTTCGATACATTCAAGTGCAAATTATGCAGAAGAGCAGATTGTGAATTCTGTAGAAGAGAAGATTAATATTTTATGGAAGGTTGAGTTTATAATCAACGAATAACATCATCTTCATTTTTGTGTTGAATCAGATTGTGGTGCTCATATTTGGCCTTTATATTGGTCACTTGTAAAGGAGACAATTCTTGTTGACATTCAATATATAAGTGATATATTGTTGCTGGGTTTTTCTCCCTCAAGTGGAGGGTTTTCCCAAGGTATCTAATTGTCATTGTGTTGATTTTGAAATAAATTTTTGTGCTTTACATCTAATCATAAAACTAACATGGTATCAAAGTAGGTTTGAAGAAGATCTTGATAAAATTTAGCATTGCAACGATACTCTTATTACTCTTTCTCATCTTTGATCACATATATCCCTTCATTAAGATGGTGAACAGACTCAAGATCGAGGACATACTTGAGGGAGCAACAAATTTCACATCTTGGAGATTCAAAATTATGCTCACCTTGGAGGAAAATGAATTGGCTGAGTTCATGGAAATAAAATTTCTCAAGCCTACTGATGATGAAGATAAGATTCAATGGAAGAAGAAAGATACTAAGGAGAAGAAGATGTTAATTGATTCCCTGAAGGACCATATTGTTCCAATCATCTCTAAATTTAAAAAAAAAAGAGATATGTTCAAGACCTTGGAGGAGATGTATGAGATCAACAACACAAGTCAGGCTCTTGCATTAAAGCAGTAACTTCATCACATCAAGATGGCGAAAGAGGAATCCGTCATCTCATACTTCATGAAGATCACTGAATTGAGAGATCAATTGTCTACCATTAGGAATTTTGTTGATAGCAAGGATTTGAATATGTTGGCTCTCAATGGTCTTCCTATATATTGGGAGTCATACATTCAAGGAATTAGTGTGAGATCAAAACTTCCTAAGTTTGATTGTTTGAGAGCAGATTGTATTCAAGAAGAATAAAGGTTGGCTGCAAGAGGCATTGGTCAAAGCTCTACAAATGAAGACATTCATGTTATTTTCGCTCAATCCTTGAAGAAGAAAGGAAAATGAGGAAAGAAAGGATACTTCAAGAGGAATAGAGATAAAGGGTCAGATGGTGCTCCTACATTCAAGAAGATGAAGGATCTATCTTGCATTCAATTATTTAGATGTGACAAGTTTGGTCACTATGCAAAGGATTTCCCAACCAGGCCTAAACAACATGCTTTATTTGCAGATGTGGATGAGATCTCTCCTCAAAAGGATTCAAGGGAATTTATATTCTAAGTCATGGGCCTGTGTTCAAGCCGTGAAGCTTGTGGACCGATATAAGCGCAAGAGCAACATATCATATTGTGTCCACCCATTAGAATATTTAAAGAGATAAGTATTATTTGTTTTGTTTGAAATCACCCTTCTAGGATAAAATTCAGTTTGCTAAGTTGTGAAAATCTGACCTTGGTTATTTGAATCATGCGTGTTTAGTAAAAATCATGGTTTCTCTTGAATAGTGATCACTGGGGCAAGATCCTTTGGATATACCTCTATTCCTTGCAAATTATGAAGATCTCTGAGTGTGACTTTGAGATGAAAAGAGAACTGCAACTTTGTTGTGATTGGTTGATCATATCAATAATATTCTCTTTGTGCATGGACTATGATGGTGCCTTGAGAGGCCTGATTCTATGTTGTATATGCTGGTTGCATAATGTGTCTAAGAAATCTGAGTTGAGCAGATTATCTCTTGTTGTGCTGAGATTAGCTCTTTTGAGAGGAGTAAAAGATGGAAGAAAGATATATCAAAATCAATAAATATAAGTTCTATTACTTATTTACTTTTGATCTTTTGATATTTTCTTCTTATATATAATCTATTATTATTATTAATCCCTTAAAATGCAGATTAAGAGGCTCGAATTAATGAAGAGATGTACTTCTTGATGAGGCCGACCTCATTCTCATTGGACACAATTTATGAAGGGACACATTCTTCTATGAAGGCCGACTTGTCTTGAAGAGTCACGAATTATCCATTCATCTTGTATACATGTTCAATGCCTTTCATTGTTTCAGATAATTTATACTCAGTTCATAGTTCATCACAAGTTTGATATATTCAAGTGCAAATTCTGTAGAAGAGTAGATTACGAATTCTGTAGAAGAGAAGATTGATATTTTGTAGAAGGCTGAGTTTATAATTAATGAATTACATCATCTTCATTGTTGTGTTGCATCAGATTGTGGTGCTCATATTTGGCCTTTATATCAGCCTCTTTTAAAGGAGACAATTCTTATTGACATTCAATATATAAGTGATATATTGTTGTTGGGTTTTTCTCCCTCAAGTGGAGGGTTTTCCCAAGGTATCTGTTGTGTCATTGTTTTGATTTTGAATTAAATTTTTGTGCTTTACATCTGATCATCAAACTAACAAAATATCTCCTTCAAGGTTTGCTTCATCTAAAGTACCTGTGTACATCAGGATGTTGCTGCAATATACTCAACTTCTACAGTGGATAAAGAAATTGAATCCTATTTCTTACTCAACCATGAAACCAATCTTCCTCCAAGGAAGATTGCACCTCCACTTGTACTCGTCCGGTCATCTACACAACTAGACTAATCTGCATTAGTGTAGGCATTTAATGTGATCATTATTCTTCAGATACCATAGCCCATAATCTGGAGTTCCCTTAAGATATCTAAATATCCTCTTCACAACTATAACATGTGCTTCTTTAGGTTCTTCTTGAAATCTTGTAACCAAGCATACTACATGCATAATATCTGATCTAGTAGAAATAAGATACATCAGTCCACCAATCATAGCTCCATACATGCTCTTATCAACTTTAGAACATTCATCATCCTTGCTCAACTTACATCCAATTATCATAGGAGTACAAACATGTTTGGAGTCATCCATTCCAAACTTCTTCAACATTTCCTTAACATACTTAGATTAAAATATCCCCTTATCAGTTTGATTTACTTGAAGTCCAAGGAAGAAATTCAACTCACCAATCATAGACATTTCAAATTCTTTCTATATCTCTTCTGCAAATTTCTTACACATACCTTCATTTCCACCAAAAATAATGTCATCAACATATACCACAACTACCAACATCTTGTTTCTCTCAAATTTGAAGTAAATATTGTTTTCTGTAGATCCATTACTAAATCCTTGCTGTGCCAAGTATCTATTTAACCTTGCATACCAAGCTCTGGGAGCTTGTTTAAATCCATAAAGTGCCTTCTTCAACTTGCAAACCATATCCGGTTTGTTTGATAGTTAAAAGCCTTCCGGTTGCTCCATATACACTTCTTCTTCCAATTCGCCTTTCAGAAAAGCAAACTTAACATCCATTTGATACACTTTGAAGTCTTTATGAGTTGAGAATGCCAAGAACATCCAAATGGCCTCCATTCTTGCTATAGGTGCAAATATTTCTTCAAAATCTATTCCTTAACCCGTGAAAATCCTTTGCATACAAGTCTTGCTTTATTCCTTACCACTTCACCATCTTTATTCAACTTATTCCTGAATACCTATTTTTAACCAATCACATTCTTGTTTTTAGGTCTAGGGACTAGTTCCCATGTCTCATTCTTCTCTATCTATTGTAGTTCCTTATTCATTGCTCTAATCCAACTCTCATCATTACATGCTTCACTCACAGCCTTAGGTTCTATCTTAGATAGTAAACACAAATTTAACTCAACCAATTTTCTTCTTATCTTCACACCTTTTATGTTTCCAATTATCTATTCCTTTGGATGATTTCTCTGTACATATTTAGGAGTCGTAGGTGTAGATTCTAGATTCTCCTTGGTTGTCACCCACAAAAGGATATAAAAGTCATGGAAAATCCTAACCCAGGAATTGGACATTCCAGTAGGTGACTAACATCTTCTTATGGTCGTTCATTTACATTGTCAAACCAGGGAACGCATACTTGAAATGGAGCGGCACTGTATGTGGACTAAGAACCAGTTTTAGCCACAATTTACTAGAAATAAATGCTTGGAAGGAATTCTACTTATGATGCAGGAACATAATACAAAGTCTTCTTAACTTAAACATAACTTAATCAAATCAAAAATCATGACAACTATTACTAAGGAACAAACTATGAACTGGTCTTATGTTGCAGGAACAGACACAAGGATGGATTCCTTATGCTGTAGGAACAATATAAGATTGAGTTTGTGCTGAAATCTTTAGGAATGAAATTCTAACTTATAATCAACAGGAAATAAACAACTAACTACAAATACTCACTAAGTGGGCTCCCTTAGCAAACATCAACCAGTTTATGTAAGAATTGAACTCAAAACTTCATCAAATTTTATTCATAAACTTGGAATCATATACATGATCATTCTTCTTGTAAGAAAACTAACACAAAACTCTATTTCTCATTATAACACTAATCTTAAGACACTCTGTTCTGTTTCTACTCTCTAGTCTAGTCTAGTCTAGTCTAATCTGTTCACTCACACAGGAGGAACACTTATTTATAGAAAATAAACTAACTACCTAACTCTAACAGAGAAAGACGTGGACATAAATGCTTCTTGATGCTGAGGGACAAAATTCTCGTAAATGAAAGCATATCTGTTCAACTGATTCAGAGAGAATCTAGCATTCCACTCTTCCTAGATTAATGATCATTTAGATTTCCTCCCAACAACCCGGTCATAGAGTCTTTGCTGGAACAACTTCCTCGATGCCATGCTGGAAATGGACTTTACTGCAAGGCCAAGATCTTTCATGCTTTGACTCATTCATGTTTCTTTCAACAACCTGCGGCACACATGGTGACATAAAAGAAAGAAAGCATGCACACAATAACACGATACACATTCATTATCCAAAAACCATATGCATTATATTAGTCATTTGGGAGGTCAATCAGGGCAATAAATATAGACACACAAAGATGTTAAGCTGCAGGAATATAGAAATGTGTTGCCACAGGATACTACCCACTTTTAGATAAAAAGTCTTTAATCAAAGAGTTTAAACAACCATCAGTAAAAGAGTAAGAGTATTAAAAATACATTATAATATTCAAATTATGAGCATATTTTGAGCTCATCATTTTCCCCCTACTTATCGTAATGATGGTCCTCCAACATTAAACTTTCTAGTTGTTTCTCTGAAATCAATAGGAGTAGCATGGCCCTGCATTGAAGTTCTGAATTTGTAGTAGAAACCTCTGAAATTTCGCCATCTCTCATACCTACGAGTTTCTGTATCCTCTTAAACATCGGTAGCCAAATAAGGGTATAGTGGCCACATCAAAACTGGAGGTCGAAATGTTAATGGTAACCATAATTAAAACCTTTCCTGGAGACCCAACTGCATATATTTCTTTGATGTTCTGATGACTGCTTTAAAGTTCAGAGGGCTATGAGGCTCAGATTTCCTCAGACCAACAGTCAGTTTTTCCCATCTTGTTTTAATTTTGGAAGATGAAAGCTTCCAAAACAGATATGTTTGGTCTTTGAACTCATCATATACTTGCTTCCTGATATCAAATATTTTTATTCTTGCTGCAGGATCATAGAATCCATATGCAACAGTAAGCCAAGTTCTCAGAACTTTTGGGGATCTGAGCTTTCAAGTTGTAGGGGAATAGGTTCTTTGCTTTTAGCCTCTTCATAAGCCTCTAATTGCTTCCCATAGTTTCATTGGATGCCCAATACATGAGTGACCTCAGATGAATGTCACCAATGTAGAGAAGTGGATTCCATTCTGTTTCAAAGGGAATTAGTAAACCATGCAGATAAAACTCACATAAAGAATTTCTCAGCCAATTTGGTGCCATTTGATATGCATCATAAAATTCCTTAGCAGTGTGAATGTCAGGGTCCAAATTTTTGGAAATTCTCATCAATTGGAACCATAGAAATTGCTCCTTAAGGCACATAACATATACCCTAGGTGGTGGTCTACATTCCATAATTTTACCAGTTACCTTCATCATTTCATCCATTTTCTCTTTCATTTCTTTCATTTCTCATTTTTGTCTTTCAATTTCCTTTTTCAATTTCTTCTTTTCTTCCTCCCAAAGACTTTGTTGAAATTCAATTCTAGATAAATGGTGAAAAATCAAAGTCTAAAGTGTAACAGGCCTCCATGTAATCCTAAGATATTCCAAATACTCAATTAGCAATGTCCTTTTATAAACAACCAAGGCTCGACAATTTTCAGAGGGAAATGGTGTTTCATAGGTGTTTGCAAAGTTAGAATGACTTCTATTTTTGCAAGATCAACTTGAATTCCAGCTTGATAAATACGATTGCCTAAAACAATTCCTTCTTGCATCATCATAAAACACTTCTCACTATTCAAAGAAAAATTGTGCTCCTTACATCTTTTTAACACTTTCTCCAAATTTTCTAATGCTTCTTCATAAGTGACTCCATAAATGGTGAAGTCATCCATGTAGATCTCCATAAAATCATGAGAAATGTCAGCAAAAATACTAATTACTGCCCTTTGAAATGTTGCAGGTGCATTACATAGGCCAAAAGGTAAGACAAAGTAGGAAAAAGTTCCCCATGGATAGGTAAAAGTTGTTTTGTCTTGATCCCCAGGGGAAATTCTAATTTGATTATACCCACTATATCCATCCAAAAAGGAGAAATACTTTTTACCAAACAACGAGTCTAGCACTTGGTCAAAAAATGGCAGTGAAAAGTGATCCTTTTTAGTTGCTGTGTTCAGCTCCTTGTAGTCTACACAAACTCTCCATTTTCCACCTTTTTTAGGAATGATCACCAATGGAGATACCCATTGACTGTCTAAAATTGGGTAGATAAAACCAACGTTAAGCAATTTTTGGAGCTCATTTTTAAATATTTCCCTGAGTGCTGGGTTTATCCTTCTTTGAGGCTGCCTAACAGGTGAACAATCTTCCTTAATGTAGATCCTATGAGTACATAGCTGAGGATCTATTCCCTTCATATCCCCATAGTCCCATGTGAAAGCTCTGTGTTGATCTTGCAACATTGTGACTAGGGCAGTTTATTGAGATTGAGGCAACTTATTATTGATATTCAGACATCGGCCTGGAGAGAATTCTATTTGCTTGGTAAGATCATTCATGGAGGCTACTAATAAAGGTGGTGTTTGTATTTCTTGTGGAAGCAAATGTTTATAAACTATAGGAAATTTAGGTGGCATGTTCTCAGGATTCAGTTGCTGCAGGAAGCACTGCTGAGGGTAGCTATCTGGAATAAATGGGCTACTCATATCATAGTTGGACTGCAAAATGTGTAAAAGCAAGCCATCCTCACTCTGAAGTTGAGAAAATGGATTAGTTTGCAACATCATTAGCTGAGCCAATGAATTGACTTCTTCAGTTTCCTCTCCTAAATTTGGCCAAATTGGTTGAGACAAGTCTGGCTGAGCTTGGGCAGGTGGATATAAAGCCAATTTCTTTGTTGACTGACCATCAGAAATTGTCATCAGCTGTGGCTAACCATGGTCTACCTAGGATGATAGGGTATCCTCCCAAAGTTGCTTTAGTGGACAATATGGTGAAATCTGCTGGGTATTCCCAAGACTCAAGGTTGACAATTATATCTTCTACCATGCCGTCAGGTGTTACAGTGGAACTATTAGCAAGCTGTAGGATGGTGGGTGTAGATCTAATGGTTAGGATATTCAAATACTCCATAGTATGCTTGGTCATTACATTGATGGCTGCACCAAGGTCAATCAAAACATTCTTTACTATCTGGCCATTAATATTTATTTTTACCACAGGACTCCCAGGGTCAACATATTTTGGCATGACTACCTTCCCTAACATAATATCTACCAACTATCCAAGAACATGGATAGTTTGGGGATCCTTTTTCCTTCATCCCGGTTTCTTCAAACAAGCCTCCTTAATGGCTTTCCCATTAACATGAGACATCTTTAATGGCTTGAAAGAGGGGAATTTGAGTATGTACATTCTTTAGCTGATCCAAAATATCAAAGGTAGGCTCTTCCATAGACTTGGGTGTAGTGACTTGCAATCTCTGAGGAAAAGGTGGTTTGGCTTGATGTTGCAGGACAGGCTCCTTAGAGATAGTATCTGATATAGGCATATGTTCTACAGGATTAGTTGGTTGTTCAGAGGCAGAGTCTAGAATCTTAGTAATTACTAGCGGCTGTGGAGCAGAGAGAGTGGTTCCAGACTTGAGATGGAAATCATTAATATTTAGGGCATAAGCTGGATATTGATTGGCTTTTGCAAAATACATAGGTTGCTATTGTTGCTGCTTATTATTAGGATTTGACAATGGTTGAGCAGGCATAGGAATTTGTTTTGGAGGGCTAGTATTTGCGGTAGGTGTTGCAGGAGGTGGCATGAGGGCCAAAGGTTGTGGCTGTTGAAGCGGCAAGAATCTAGGGGATTGGTTCTGCCATTGCTGAGAACCTGTCCATTGAGTATTTTGCTGCCAGTTACCTTGGGGTGGAGTCCATTTTCCTTGTGGCTACTACCAACCTCCTTGAGGAGATTGCCATTAGGACTCTGATAGTTAGGCCAGTGTGGTTGAGAAGTATTCCAAGGTGGTGATGGGCCATATGTAGGTTGCCATTGGCTATTGTAATTAGAATAAGAATTACCGAAAGTCAAAGGGTCTTGAGGCATACCTTATCTTTGAGCCCATGGGTGCCTTTGTACAACGTAGAATACTTGGTCATCATCACCCTCTACTACCTTAAAATCAATAGGTAATTTCTTAGCCTCCATGTTAGCCACCATCTTACATCTGCAGTCACGTTTCTCTAGTCTACAATGTGGACAAAACTCAACCAATATTGCTTCAACTTCCTCATGTTTCTTCCGAGCTTGCATAGTATCCAACTATTTAGCCAGGTTGTTTATGATATCCTGCTTGAAATCAGATAGCAAATTTGAAATCTCCATCCATGAAACTCCATTAGTAGAAGAATTTCCCATTGTGGCTTGATGACCTCTACCCTTCTTAACATTTTCTTGAGAGTAGTTGCAACATATGGTCTTAATATCATCCCAAGGTACTTGGGTTATATCACCTCCTCCCATTAGATCCAGGGCATCTATACAGGCATCATTGATTCCCCTCAGAAAAATTAGTTTATGAGATTCTTCATTGAGAGTATGGTTTGAATTCTTTCTCAGGGAAAACAAGAACTTTGAGATATAGTCCTCCAGGATTTCTTCCTCCTTTTGCCGAATTCGGAATATATCGTCACCCTTACTACCACTCTTACAATATTCCTTGTATTTCTCAAGAAATTTTGTTTGCATGACTGCCCAACTATTGACAACATCCCTTCCCAAACTCATAAACCATCTGAGAGATCCCTCCTTCAAAGTAGCAGGAAACAACTTCAGCTTGTGAGCATTTGAAGTGTAATCATAGCTGCGACAGAGGATGTCAAACTCAAACACGAAAGTGTTTGGGTCCTCTGTAACTAGTCCATAGAACTTGGGAAGTAATGAAGAAGGAATATTTTAAAGGTTATCATCATCTTGTTGGGCAATGATGGGGAATTCAAAAGCAGAAGGTCGATTAGGTGGATTTTGTGCCATATTTGCTTGATAGAGTATCAAAGCAAATGGATTTTCTTGAGGTTCTTCGTCAATCGGGGCAAAGGGAAATTCAATAAGCAGGTCTTCAGCAACAACAAATGGATTGATATCTTGGTCTCCTTCTTCCTCAAATAGATTATAAACTGGTTCAAAATCATTATCAATGAATGGAAGGTTAGGGAGGAAGCTTCCTAGAGTGTCTCTTCTTCTATGCATGTAATGGACTTAACTAAAAATTGAAGGAATTTGAAAATTCTTGAAAAATCACACTAAACTACTGCTAACAATGACTATGACAGGTTCTTTGCTTGACACCATCCCTGGCAATAGCGCCAAAAATGGTTGTCACCCACAAAAGGATATAAAAGTCATGGAAAATCCTAACCTGGGAATTGGACATTCCAATAGGTGACTAACATCTTCTTATGGTCATTCATTTACATTGTCAAACCAGGGAACATATACTTGAAATGGAGCGGCACTGTATGTTCACTAAGAACCAGTTTTAGCTACACTTTACTGGAAATAAATGCTTGGAAGGAATTCTACTTATGATGCAGGAACATAATGCAAAGTATTCTTAACTTAAACATAACTTAATCAAAGCAGAAATCATGACAACTACTACTAAGGAACAAACTATGAACTAGTCTTATGCTGCAGGAACAAACACAGGGATGGATTCCCTATGCTGTAGGAACAATATAAGATTGAGTTTGCGCTGAAATATTCAAGAATGAAATTCTAACTTATAATCAATAGGAAATAAACAACTAACTACAGATGCTCACTAAGTGGGCCCCCTTAGCAAGCATCAACCAGTTTATGCAAGAATTGAACTCAAAACTTCATCAGCTTTTATTCATAAAATTGGAATCATATACATGATCATTTTGCTTGTAAGAAAACTAACACAAAACTCTGTTTCTCATTATAACACTAATCTTAAGACACTCTGTTCTGTTTCTACTCTCTAGTCTAGTCTAGTCTAATCTGTTCACTCATGCAGGAGGAATACTTATTTATAGAAAAGAAACTAACTACCTAACTCTAACAGAGAAAGACGTGGACATAAATTCTTCTTGACACCGATGAACAAACTTCTCATAAATGAAAGCATATCTATTTAACCAATTCAGAGAAAATATATCATTCCAATCTTCCTAGATTAATGATCATTTATATTTCCTCCCAATGACCCAGTCAGAGAGTCTTTGTTGGAACAACTTCCTCGATGCCATGCTAGAAATGGACTTTATTGCAAGGCCGAGATCTGCTGCGCTTTGACTCATTCATGTTTCTTTCAACAACCTACAACACACATGGTGACAAAAAAGAAAGAAAGCACACACAGAATAACATAATACACATTCATTAATCACACATTAAATCCATTTCATTATCCAAAAACTACATGCATTATATCAATCATTTGGGAGATCAATCAGGGCAATAAATATAGACACACAGAGATGTTAAGCTGCAAGAATATAGGAATGTGTTGCCACAAGATACTACCCACTTTTAGATAAAATGTATTTAATCAAAGATTTTAAACACCCATCAGTAAAAGAGTAAGAGTATAAAAAATACATTATAATATTCAAATTATGAGCATATTTCGAGCTCATCACTCCTCTTCATCACTTTGTTTTTTTCTTCCTTTTCTTCTTCTTGCACATGCCCACAGATAGGATCATCTGATTCAACTTTAGTTATCTCAACTGGTCTGTACATAGCTTCATCAACCTATACATTAACACTTTAAATTATTTTCCTCAATCTTTTATTAAAGCATCTATATGCCTTGCTGTTATTTGAATATTCAAGAAATATTCCTTCATCACATCTAGCATCAAACTTCCCAAGATTTTCATCATCTCTTTTAATGTAACACTTTCTTCCAAACACTTTAAAGTATTTAACAATAGGGGTCTTACCAGTTCATAACTCATAAGGGGTCTTAGTGCCATTACCTCTGATCTGAACTCTATTAAGAATGTAAACAACAGTGTGGATTATTTCTCTCTAGTACACATCAAGAAAATCTACTTCTTTCATCATAATTCTGGAAGATTCTTGAATAGTCTGGTTCTTCCTTTCTACAAGTCCATTCTGTTGAGGGGTTCTAGGAGAAGAATAATGTCTTTTTATGCCATGTTATTCATAGAATGTATTAAATTCACCAGAAGTGAATTCTCCACCTCTATCAGATCTTAAACACTTTATTCTTAGGTTTACCTCATTTTCTACTCTTGCCTTAAATACCTTGAATCTATCAAGAGCCTAAGCTTTCTCTTTAAGAAAAGTCACCCATGTCATCCTAGAGTAATCATCAACCAAGAGCATAAAGTACCTATCTCCATTAAGGCTTCCTATTCTTATAGGACCACAAAGGTCTGTATGAACTAGTTCCAACATTCCAGTAGATGTTTGTTCTTTTCCTTTAAAATTGCTTCTTTTTTGTTTTCCCAACTGACAACTTTTTGTAAATTGTATTTGAAGGCTTTGTGATTCTAGGCAAATCTATGACAACATCCTTAGAACTAATCCTGATTAGATTTTCAAAATTTACATGTCCCATCCTTCGATGCCACAACCAACTTTAATTAATTTATGAAATAAAACACTGACCATCACCACTTTTAAGTTGATAGATGTTTCCATGAGTTCTTCTAGCTGCTACCACAGTTTTAGATCCTTTTCTGATCTCACAAGTGTTATCTTGAAACACAAGCTTAAAACCTTTGCTACACATCTATCCAACACTTAAGAGATTATTCCTTAAACCCTTAACATAATAGACATCATGTCAGTACTATACTTTCCATCAAAAATAATTGTTCCTTTACCAACAATCTTAGCACTAGAGTTATCTCCAAACAAAACTATTCCTCCATCATACTTTTCAAGTTTAGTGAACTTACTCTTATCTCTAGTAATGAGATTTGAACACCCATTGTCAATCACCCATAAGTTTTCATCCTATCTAACATGAAAGGCAGTCACCAAAGTACCTTCCATCTCATCTTTCTTTCTCTCTGGACTAGATTCCTTAACACATTTTCCATGATTAGTAGATACAACTTTATTTTCTAGGGCTAGAAATAAACATTCATCTTTATCCTCCTCAAAATCAGATTCATCATGAGAAATTCCTGCATCTTCTTTGACATAATACAATTTCTTGAACTTCCTATCCTTCTCATCTTTGTAATTATTATTATTATCCTTGTTCTTCTTATGTGTAGCTCTATTAGGACATCTTGATGAATAATGACCAATATTTCCACAACTAAAACACTTAAAGGGAAACATACCTTTGTATTTACTAGTACCTTTCTTCAAATTCCTTGTGAAGTTTGCTTCCAGCTCTTTTGAATCATCATTTGAGTCATCTCCTATCTTCATTGTTTTAAAGGCTATTTCAGTTTTCTCCTTATTCCTTGCAAATTTTATCATCTCAAATGCAGTCAAGACACCAAATAGGCTCTCCTTAGTAAATACCTTCGGATCATATGATTCTTCAATAGCAAATAATTTGTCACTATAATTATCTGGTAGGGTCATCAAGATCTTCTCAATTATATCTTCATCTAACATGGTACCACCTTGATTCTTAATCTCATTTTCTATAAGTTTGACTCTCTAATAATAGCTTGCAATATCTTCACCTTCTTCCATTCTCAAGTTCTCAAATTTTCTCTTAGCAGTTAATTTCCTTGAAAACTTTACTCTATCATTTCCTTCATAGATGTCTTTCAATTTCTCCCATACTTCATAAGCAATGTCTAAAGAAATAATTTTTGTCCTTTTAGTTCTGGATAGAGCACTGAAGGTAGCATATCTTACCTTTTCATTCTCTTTATAAGCCACAATCTCATCTGTAGAGGAAGGACCAACAACTAGTGCAACATACTTTCACTCTATAACATTCCAGGTCTTGAAACCAAGAGAAACTAGATAACCTCTCATCTATTCTTTCCAATCACTGTAATCAACTCCATCAAAAATAGGGATTTGTAACTTGTGTGCCATCTGATCTACCTCAAGTGGTTAATATTTTCACCTAGGAACCAGAGCTCTGATACCAATTATTAAAATGCACAAGACAACTAAGAGGAGGGGGTGAATCAATTGTAATAAATATCTTCACCACTAACCTTAATCAATTCCACTTTAACCCAATCTATTATTAAGTTTTAAATATGAAATGTAAATAATAGAAATCAAACACCAGAGACACCAAATTTACATGGAAAACCCAAAGAGGGAAAAACCACGATGAGGATTAGCTCATAATATAGTAATAATAAAATACCGAATACACAAGCTCACTTCCAAATGGCTCATTGCCTAGATTCAAAGGATCACTACCTACAATAGGAATCACTATCCAGAAGGAGGCTCACTGCCTACAAAAATACAAAAGATAAATATAGATCCACCACAAAGGTTCCACACTTTCGCAGCTTGATCAAAAGATAATAGACACCATCAACTAACTATTTTCAGGAATATAACACATTAAAGTAATGCTGCCTCAATTTGCTCTTGCACACTCTGCTTTTCACACTTGTTCGTACACTATATTTTCTTGTTCACAACCACACTTCAATTCACAAGATCTTGACTTGCCTTTATACCATCTTCAACCCTAGAAGTATTCTCCAAGGTCGGCTAAAAAACATTCAATTTTACAAATTCAAATGAGGTTGGCTACTCAACATTCCCACAATGGATAAGAATGAGAGAGGACCAATTTACACATTTAATTCACACCCAAACAACATCATGGATCAATCACATGCTTCCTTAATTTGATGCAAATATTTATGTAACGTGTCGACACTAGGTCAGCCAAACCTAATGAAAACATAAATGATCTTTGAAGTACACACATCTCCAACAAGATGATTACATGTGGATCACTCAAAATGATTCACCAGAAATTATACCATCTCTAAGAACACTTCAAGTTCATCTGCAAGAACCACAACAAACTTCATTCACAAAATTCTCTTCACCAGTCCAACTGGACCAGCCAGCAACACACAAGAGCTCTGGAGTAGGTCTTCCGGAGAGCCAAATACCAAGCACATTTTTCAGAACATAGAATCCAACAAAATAAATTATCTCCCAAATCTGCAAGATTTGAAACCAAATTCTAGAAGACTACAGAGTGAAAAAAATTCTCCCAGTCCAGAAATAGATAGTTCTACAAAACCAATTCACATATTGGTGAAGACATTTTTCAATCTCCATCAATCCAAAAGCTAAAAATTAGAATATATTATCCATTGAGGCTCATTAATAGTACCAAAAATCCACATAAGCATAGGATGAACACATAAGAAATGCAAAGCACAATACCGAAGCACACTTAGAACACACACCCAACACTGCCTTCATTGTATCTTAATTTTTTTCTAAAGCACTTGAAAAAAACACAACTAAAACTTTAAAAATATAGCTCCATGTACTCTAAGAACTTCTACAATATCTCTACTATACAAGCACCATCTGTAACCAAACTGAACTGTGTTGACATCAATGATAATATTAATGAAAACACCACCAAACACATCCATACTTGCAACACTTTCTTGACGTCACCAAGTGTGATTTCTGTTTGCAAAGTCTCATAGCTTAATTTGATGGCCTCCTCCCACACTGTTTGTGGATTAGGCTCACGTCCCTTCATAGTGTAAGTTCAATTTGCATTGGCATTACCTCACATTGAATAGGTTATGAATCGTAGTTGCTCCTTTAATATTATTTCATATTGATTTGCCGTCCTCCATTCTCGAGCTCAATCCTTGGGTGCTGACAACGACCTCACAAAGCCTCAGATCTTTAATTCCATGAGTGCTAATGGAGGCTTGGGATAGCGAGAATAAAAGTGTGTGGATACTAAGCGTAAACATTGTTTGCGGAGGAAGGATACAAAGATGCCGTGCCCGAGTGCCACTTTAAGAGTGTATGTGACAATATACAGGAGGATGCTATAGGAGGGTCATAGCGATAACAAAGAATAATCCAACAACCCCCAAAACTAACATGAAACCAAATACTCCTTCTCCTCACCATGCTTGAATAATGCTATTTGATCCTCAAACCCCACATTATCAAACATCCCCACCTTGTTCTAAGATGATCTGATGTGAACTCGAATGTAATATGCCATATATTGATCAGGTTCTTTTCAATATTCTTGGCTTGTAAAACATGATGATGATCCTCACGGGAACGAAGTCCATTCAAACCTTACAGGGAAATAATGTAGGTAAGTCATGAAGAAACACTGCTTTCTTAAGGAAAAATGAAGGACGATCCCTGCAACAAACAAGCCTGCAAGAAGTGAGGGTGGAGGCAAGAACGCGTCCAACCATGATGAGAATGCTTCAGAACATGGTGTAGAATGGATGAAAGACCTCATAGCCTCTCCTGCATTAGTGACCTCCACATGGATAGAAAGATCATAGATAATAATTGACCCATCAGACAAAGTCCATGTCCTCCCTGACAACCTCATTACTTTTATCTTATACTATGATCATCATAGAATGGTGTGTAAGATTAAACCATCAAACATTGAGAGTGGTTGCATTGAGGAGAATGAAAAGGTGGATGCCACATTGCATATAGCCAAGTTGTAAATGATAGGAAAGGTATATACTTTCGTAAACAAAAGGTCCATGAAAATATAGACAATGCTTGAGGGACATGCAGGGAGGCCACTTGTGGGAAGTGATGAGGCACAAGAGGCATATAAAATGGTGATAAAGGAAGATAAGCCTACATAAGGAACTCCACCAACATGGAGAAGGAAAATTTTAGTGGGAATTGGGTCCATGTAGTGGAGAATTAGTGAAGTGACAGACCCACAAAGGCTGTTTGACCCACAACCTTATTGGCAAGTTTAGAGTTTTATTGTCAAGGAAACATTGCTCGCGGGGTCCACATAGTGGAATGGTGCAGGTGCTACATCGTTAGGCAAATAATAGTGCATGCATGGTTGCTTGCATGGCTACCTGGACTTAGAATTTTTTGTTACCTCTGTTATTTGCTTTACGAAGACCGAGGGGCGGGGAACGCACTACGGGAAGACACTCAATCCTTGCTGTTGGGATGACAATTGAAGTGACAAATTTGGTGACAATGATCCTTGTGCCCTCAGAAACGCCTAAGATCTACCCAAACCACACAAAATTAGTGTGAAAAATATCAAGGCATCGTTATAACCAATCAAGATCATCAGGCTCATCAATTTCAAGATTTGCAACATTCAAAGATGGGGCATAAGGTTCTGTCGTTGGGTCATAACCGGTGGGAGTAATGAGCGAGAACTCCGCATCAGAAAGGCACATGCTGGAGATCGTAAGGAACAATGAAACATGCACGTTAGCCTACAAAGGGAGACCCATAGATGCAGGTTCGTTAAGGACAATGGATGCGACATCCATAAGCGAACGAAAACCCGTAGTGCAAGATCCACAAAGGCTGAAAACTTGTTTAAATTTGGATAGGTGAGTTTGGTCAAGGGGTTTTTGATCATTTTAAGGCATGTGACAAACTTAGGCTCAGGAATAGGGGCATGCGAAATAGAGCGAGAGCGAAAATGACCCGTCGAGAGCAAGAATGACCAAATAGGAAAAAAAGGACCCGGAGAGAGCGAAAGAAAAGAGGGGGTCCCCGATTTGAACGAGGCATGTGTGAAAAACATGTAGAACATGTAGTATCAGTACTTGAGAGGTTTTGAAAACTTCTTCAAAGGTAAAAAAATTGATAAAATATTTTTCCCATGTTAATATCCTTAAGTCATGTTTTTCCAATTTAAAAATGTCTTAAAAATTTACTAAGGTTTGTAAAACCTTAAAATTGTCAAAGGGATCCAAGAACCACATGCATACTTTAGTGAGAGAGTCCATGTTTCAAAAGGGACCGATTCATATAAAACTAGGGTATGCTTCTAGGGTTTCTATGGCTTTAGCTTTCTTGACATGATTTTGTAAGATTTCAAAAGTAACTAGGATTGTTGTAGACAAAAATGAAGAGAAGTGACGGAGATCTTAACCCTTGATATTAGTTACAACAAATAGGCAAACCTTCTGCATTTCTTTTTCAATGTTGTGTTCAAGTTTAATTTTATGAAAGTTTATTTCAGAGATGTTTCATGTGGAAATACATCCATGCTAGTTAAAAGAAGTATTGGAATGATTAAAGAGCTTTAGATATTACTATTTTCCTCCCATGCATAGGAATGCATGTGGAAGTGAAAGTTCAAAGATAGTGAGTAGAGCTATGATATTGTGAGTATCTTCTAAGAGGTGTTAAGTCACTCACCTTGGGCTAATAAGTAAGTAGAACACAATAGATAGGAAAAGAGGTTGTTTAACATATACTATAAAAGTGATAGAGTATTCATGAAGCCATGACAATCATCGAGGTAGATCTCAGAATGTCCAAATCATACAACTCTACATAGGGTTTGGTTGCATATAACTAAAAGCATACCCTTGAAAAAATATATAAGATTGTTGGTGATGATCTCATTAAACCCTCCTATGATGTAGTAGCAAAGGATAACATTTCAAGAGTTCTAAATCAATTATCAAAGTCACAAAATTACCTATAATGATCATATCAAAGAAAAAAAACCTTGTCAAGGTAGATCTTATCCCTATCAAATCAATAAATGTGAGTAAGGTTTGAAACTTGAGAGTTTTATCATAGTAGGTGTTATAAGTTTCTATCCTCAAAAACCAAAAGCCCTACCATGGAGAGTACACATTAAATTCATGAGGTAAGAAGAATTTATCTGATTCTCATATGTTGATTTTAGATTGAAACTTGCTAAAGAGCTTGCGTAGGTTAAAACCCTTGATTATTTTTTAGACCATAGTTGAGAAAACCCTCCATGACAATTAGATATAATTTCAAAGCTTAGTGGTTAGATGAGGCTAGTATTTTATATCACCTTATGGTCGTAATGCTAGGAAGTGGTGTAAGATTTTAGTTTTGATGATCATGATCACATCTCACGTAACTACAACTCACCATACATTACTATCACAAAAGCATAGTAGACAAGGATGAAAGAAACCAAGAGAGCTGAGAAAATAACAGAGTTGTACTGATAGAAGCATTTCATGTATTTGTGAGAAGTTAAGAGGAAGAATACCTTGTTAATAGCTATGATAGTCCATAAGAGTCTAGATTTGTGGGTATTGCTGGCGATGATTAACAGTTGGTGGAGAGGTCATGCTATTTTTTTGAGAAGGAAGAAATATGATAGTCTACTAACAAAGAAATGCATGAAAATTCCACACTAAAGGTAGACATAAAGGAGACCTGTGAGACAACACATGATCATAAAATAAATCTGCATGGGATAACTGAGAGAGCATGTGGATGACAATCAATAGGGAGCCAAAGGTCATAAATGGGTAGTCTACCTAGGTAGTATACCTCTAGGTGATATCAAGAGGTCACTTCAAAAATTAGTGCATAGTCTTATAAGGTTAATGAAGATGAAAGAAGACAACAATCAAAAGGGCATGCACAAAAAAAATGAGACCTTCAGGAAGTAGATGCCACATGGGAAAACAATCTTGATAGGACAGTGACACTAAATTACAATAAAGGGACTTGTTTGGAAATTTCATGAGATTTTTAGGGTTTCAAGAAACTTAAAACCTATTGAGATCATGTCAAAGTGATAGTTAGAAGATCATCTGCAAGTTATGAAGTAAAAAAGGGTAAAATCTATTAACTATGATAGTTAAGAGTAAAGAATGACAATGGTAAATAGAGAGAAGAAAGTTGAATGGTCTGTCCACCATTAAGATGAGGTCCTAAACATGCATTAAAGGGTCATAAGAGGCAATTTACATGATCATTGTTGTCTTTTTATGACATGGTGGATCAAAAGGAAAATCTATAGTGAGGTATGAAGATAGAGAGTCATAAAGATTGATTACAATGAGTAGAGGTGGAAGACCTCAAGCATCAAGAGAGACAAGTAGAAGTTGCAAGCCTAGGAAGGGTAAAAGATCCTATTATTTTTTTAAGGTATATCAACCATAAATAAGTATGTAAGTTGGACAAGGAAACCTCATCAAAAGATAATGAGCTTTCAAATGAGGTGGAAAAATCATGACAAAATGGGGCAAAGGATAGTGATAGTAGATAAGGTTCAGGATAAGTTTTAGTGATAGTCTAAGAGGGAGAGTCCATTAAGGACATAAGGAAAGAAGAGTTGAACTCACAAAGGAAAGTCATGGTAGCATGATTGATAGAGATGGTGACAATGAGGAAAGATGAATGACATTCCTTATGATGCTAAATAAGTAGAAACTAGAGATGAACATGTATATAGATGACAGGGAAGATTATGATGGTCATACTGATAGTCATAAAGAGTTATGAAGATGATAGTCATAAAATACATAGGGAAAGACCTACTTTAAAGTTTAAAAGAACACAGTCACCATGAGGGTCAAAAACAACATTTCTAATGGTAGATTGAAGGATACTAGTAGAGATAGCTAAAGATGGTAGTTACTTGTATTGGTAATATATGAAAATGAAGAGATAATGAAATAATGAAACATGTGTCAAAGAGTCCCTATAAGTTATCCCATGCCCTCCTAGGTCTTCTAAGAATTTCAAACTCTCAAGTACACATGTCCTAAGAGCATAAAGATGAAACTTGTAGTAGTGTGGATAATTAAATAGTCAATTACGAGAAGTTGGATAAGTTGCAAGCATATAGGGACTAGTTGGAGGAGTTGGAAGGTAGTTTTTTAGAGTATAGGAGTCAGTTAGCTAATTCATTCACTTTCCCAAGTATATAGGAGCAATACCAAGCTAGGTTGGGCAAATCCAAACAAGAACTTTCTTCCAGCACCAACAAAGAGCTTTCCAAGGAGGATTATAAGGAGCAAAAGAAGCAAGCAAGTCTCATAGGAAACCAAGGAGCTTTGACCTAGCAAGATGAGGCAAGACACATGCCATATATCCATCATAACAAGTTGCTAGATTTTAGGAAAGTTCTTGTAAGGTAAAAGGGACGCCTAGGGGCAGATTTTTTAAGCAGAGTTCTATCTAGTCCAAGCTAAGATTTGTAATTGATATGAAGTTATTACTAGTTTAGTGGATAATTTTTATTTCAGACTTAATTTTTATACTTAGGACAACATTTTATTTCACTTTTCAAGCAAATATAAAGTATTTTCAAGCATGTATGTTGCTGCAAACGTAAATTATATAAATAAAACAAACATTTTTTCCTTCCAAATATACTTTGTGTGTAACTATAAATTATTGATGTGGTTTTGTGACAACATATACATTCCTTCTTTTTATCTAATTTCCAAGCACCTTTATGCAAAAATATGTATATCTTATGTAGGTTTTAGGTTATTTTATTTTCTCACACAACTCTTAATTGTGAAAAAAGTTGATTTCTGATGAGTCTTGAAATTGCTCTCATTTCCTTGTTTTAAGTTTCACATTTATCATGACATTTTTGATAATTTCAAGATATTATCCAAATTTTTATAATTATCCTAAATATTAAAGTATTAAATATGATATATATTATATTGATAAATTATAGTGTGCATTTCTAAATGTCTATGGAATGTTATAGTTTTTTATGTTAATTATGATTTTTAATGATGAAGAGATGATTTTGAAGTAAACTAGCCCCTGTAGTAAAGGACCCGTTGACCTGCAACAAAGGATGTTTGTCAACCCACAATAATGGGATGATCGCCTACAATACATACAATCTCCCATAGTTGATGAGGGTAGTGGTCAAAGATTGTGGAAATAGTTTATTTATAAATCATTCTATTTTTGCTAATGTTGTCACTAGAAATAAAGATAATTATGGGAATGTGAAGATATTTTTGGTAACAATAGATCATGGTTCATAAATAATTATGCCCTATTTTGCATGTTTCTAGTTATAACCACCTTTTGTATGATGCAAAATATTAATGGGGTTATGACACTCACACCTCTACATGATTAGTTTTCCATTATTGTTTAGGATAAGAATAAGTCCTCTCCCTATGTTTTTGGGGGAGATAGAATTTGTTTACAAGTTCTTTTAAGTGCAAGAATAATCAGACTCTCAAGATCCTGTATTTATGTTAGATCCTATGGGAATTCGAAGATATAGTGTTAGTATATTTGGTTATCAAAACTTTTGTCAATCGATTCTTTGTTATCAATTTGCATTATATTTATGAATTGCAATAAAAATGGATTCAATCAATTATATGGAATTATGAGTTAAAATTTGATAGATACTATGCAATTGTAGCTACTCAAGAAAGGGCCACTTTAGGTAGTTGTAATACTCATAATATTTTAAATTGTTATTAATATTAGAATAAATTAATAAGCTTTATTTCTTGATTTGAGTTAATTCAATTCGATAAGTAGTAATCTATTGTTATCAACATATGTTTCAAGTAATTACAACATAGTTGAAGTTGTTAGTCATTGTCCTTACATGAGTATCTACCCATATTAATTGTTATATATTTAGGGTTGTTTCCAAATAAATATGTTTTCAGTTAATTTTGCTTCTAAATAAGGTTACTTTCGTTCAATTCTTCTATACACTATTAATAGGAAAACTTAGAATGCTTAACCACACATACAGTACCAACATCATCCAAGAAATTTTGATTCCTTGGTTGATAAATTAAATGTAACATGTCTAAGTTAGTGAGTTTCTTAAGAAGGGATTTTTTGGTCCATTGAGTTGTAAGCATGCCCTCTCTGTATCAATTTATTGAACATACATGGAGTTAGACATTTTTGGTACCATTACTAGGGATGGTGCTAAGGTTCAAAATCTCTATTTTTTTTTGTTTATTTATACATTGATTTTAATTTATAATTTTCATTTCTAGAAATTAGGACCAATATAATTTTCAAATCAATCCCGAAATACTTACTGACACTATGCAGGAAGAAAACTATTAATCTCAACCACTATTACATGTGGCGATAAAGAGATGCTTTGGGAAGATTCCTTCCATTGAACTAGAATCAAGAGGATTTAATTGAAGACATTGGTGCAATAGAAGAACCAACACCATCAAAGGAGCTAATTGAATGAGTCAATTAAATAGAAACACCCCTCACATCATAATAGATTCCAAATTTTAGAGGAATAACTACAAGACATCTCAACATAATAGAAAATGAGGCAGTGTAAAACCTTGTTGAACTAGTTACATTTGAATTTCCAATAGAAAATCAAGAGCGTGCGATCGCCTTGAAGAACATACCTCCATCAACTCTACAAAATTTATATGGTTTGACCATAAAATATATTGATATGTTTCTATTTGAAATTAATGTTTTATGCAAAATTTATGACTACACTACTGATGCACATAGGCTAAAACTCTTTCTAGCTACACTGAAAGATACCGCTTTGTGGTGGTTCATTGGGTTAGGCAGAAATGCAATGGAAATTTGGGAAACAATGAAGGAAAATTTCTTACAAAAATACCAAGACTACTATCATGGAGGAGACATGAAAAGAGATTACATATTCTAAATTTCATAGAAGGAGGATGAACCCCTTGAATATTATGTTGAGAGATTTCAATTTTGCCTCAAAAATTTACAATAAAATAGGCTCTCTTGAGAGTCACTCAAATTAGTATTCCTAAGAGGTGTAAATGAGGATTTTCTAAATGCACCAAAACTAATTGGAGCAAGAGAATTATATCAATTTCCTTTCAATGAAATCTATTGAATCTATAAAAACTATTCAAGATTAATCACGAAGAAAACAAGGGGTTCTAGAGACCCGATTTCCACCAAAGCATCTATAGGTGTTTCTAGGGTGGAACTCAACAACCTCCTATAAAATATGAAAGAAGATATCATCAACCACCTTGTGACCTAGTTGGGAATTTTACATTATAAAAAATAAACAAGAAGAAGCAAAGGCTACTCTCACAAAATACTGTCCACATTGCTAACAGAAGAAGGTCAACTACAAGTGTAAAAATATTACTAGTATTTTTGAGGAGAAGCAAGAATAACTTAGGCTTTACACCCTAGAAGATGATAATCGTCAAGTATTATATATTTCCCAGTGAAAACCTTGATAGAAGACAAGGTATGCCTTAAGACCCTTTGTCCTACATGCTTCTTTTCTTGGGGTCAATTCAAATTTCCCTAACTAGAAAAAACCACCTTGGAATAACATGTCAAGTAAACCATGGTCAAATTCTCAATCATCCAATTGGATTCCACATCAAGGGATGTGGCAAAAAAAACTATATCAATCTCCAAGTTATAATCAAAGCTGGAAATCCTTTGAAAACACATGGCCACAATAATGATGTGGAAACCAATAGTAATAGAACTCAAATGTAAGCTACTTGTAGCCAAAAAAATCCTCACAACAATAATAAACCATTATGCCAAAATTAGTCATACCTACCCTGACACAACCAAGAGAAACCCAAATTCCTTCTCAACATAAACCAAACCCTAACAATAAGCCTGTTCAACAAGCCTATACTAATGGACCTATCCAATACCCAACCTATGCAATTGAGGTTAGTAATTCCCACCTACATTCAAGAAAGATATTTGATGGGTCATCATCTCCACATATTACAAAACTTCTTGATGAAGAACCAACCATTGAAATTAATAACCATATGAATGAGAAACTTGAACAAAAAATCCATAGATAGAAATCATAAGCAAGGAACCACCATTCCTAGAAAGGCTAAATGCTAAAAAATTTCACCTTAAACCTGAATTTGACTTTTTGAGTCAGTTGAAGAATGTTTGTGTGTCAAAATTCCCTTGATACAAGATACCAAGGATGTGCCAATCTACACCAAGACTGTGAGGGAACTATTCCTCAAAAAGTTAGGAAGAATACATAAGGACCCTCATATTTTCCATGTTATAGGATAATTAATTGATACTATTGGGCAACCTAGTTGTCCCAAATTATGTAGACCTACTCTACTTGATCTAGGATCATCAATGAATGTGATGACCAGAGAAACACTGGAAGATATTCAACTAATGGATTTAAGACCTACATCCACAATCTTACAACTGGTAGATAGGTCAATAATCAAACCAAACCTGGTATCATTGATGATTTAGTCATCACACTTGATTCATGAGAATACCTAGTAGACTTCATTGTTCTACAACCTAAGGCTAACTTAGGTGGATACACATTAATCCTAAGACAACCATGGTTATCCACAACATATGCCTTTATAGGATGTAGGTTTATAAATATGATAATTTCTAATGGAAATATAATAGTAAAATTGGTCTTCTATCCACCTGCACAACCTTATATTTGGAAGATGATGACCAATACTCTCTCTAGACACTCATGAACATTAAAAAATCCCAATGGTAAATGGATGAGGATAAAATTATTTCCAACATTATACAAAACTCGTATGAGATGGACCTACATCAAGACCAATGCCTAACATGTTTGAATTGCCCATTACATAATATTTTACCTATGCTAGCCTTTGAATCTACTTCACTGTCATTCCATAAATTATTTCCACACACTTGTAACCTTAATCTATTAGGATTAGAAGTTGCATCTATCAGGGATTCTACAACACGAATTGAATTATCATTTGGCAGAACACTCAATATCAAAAATCAATTGATAATATCCCAATAACCTGAGTTGCTTATGTGTGTCGTGAAATATGTCCTGCAAGGTTAGTATAACACACCTTCATTAAATGCATTACTTAAAAGGAAATCAAAAGCAACATAAATGAAAATACAAATTATTCTTCTAACTCATCTCATGGTTCTCTAATCCCAAGGAATCCTACAAATTATGCTCTCAGATCTTATTATGACTTCACAATAACCTGCAAAGATTGACAACTCAAAAAACACAATGCTCAAGATGAAATCTACATGCCTATGTTTTCGGATTTTTTCATATTTGATGCATATAAAATGAATGATTCTAGGAGGGAATGATGCTAAAATTTGAATGCTGAGAATGATGATGAAATGGAAATGAAAATGCTAAATGGAAGATGGAAAGGCTAAACTATCTAAATGAAAAATGCCATTATAACACTCAAATGAATAAAAATGAAAAACTAATCTAAAATGCTCTCCAATTCTCTCACAAATGAACTAAAATTCAGCAGCATAAACTTGTCTAAATCTTCATCTATGAAAAGTTTGTAGCAAGGTCTCTATTTATAGTTTTTTCAAGTCTCAAGGTGATGTGGCAACAACAGATGGTCCAGATTATGATCCTGCGACATCAATGACAGAGCATCAAGAGGTTAGAGGGAATCAGGGAGATGGTTCCCTTCCATAAGAAAAATTGCCAAGTGTGGAAAGGAATCACAGAGCAAGAGAAGCCATGTGTCTAAGGTTGTTCAAAATTGGTTGCAAATTTGTTGGAGATATTTCATATTTTGAAAATTATAAAAATTCATTTATGAGACAAATGATGAGGTGGCAGGTGAGTTGGAGGAGGTTAGAAGAAAGTTGTAGAAATGTGCTTAAATTGGATTCAAAAATCCAATTTAATATGAGAGGGTAAATTGGTAAAATGAAAAATAAATTCCTTTGTGCATCTTAACTAATTTTGGAAGAATATTCTAAATTCGAATTAAAAAATTTAAATTTAAAAGGAAGAGGGAAAAATTAATTAAATAGCAAATTGATTAATTTGTCCTTTTAATTAATTTTAGAAAGAAGGTGAATTTTGAAAAGAGGAAAATAAAATATGAACCATATAAATAAATTTCACAATTTATTTATAATAGTAGAGGAATTTAGAATATTAATCAAATAGCCACTATTTAATTAATGCGATGCTCAGACCATTTTTGCGTGCATACATTTTGCCCCTCTTTGAAGTGATGTGCGTAGTCGCATTGTTTCAAAGAATAAATTTCCGATTGTGATGATAGAAATTTTTGACATGCCCCAGACTCCGATTTTACAATGATGATAAAAAGATGCCCCCTCAAGAGGTAAATCAGGGATATTTGAATTTTTGTTGATTTTTGAAAAATTTCGATGATTTAAATGATTTTTCGATAATGTGCTGATGATCGATAAATTTGATAAGGGTGACTTGATTTATCTCCTAAAAACTAGAAGAGATTCGTCGCATTGCTGAATAGTTGGTAAAAGAGCCCTTTGAAAAATAAAATAAAATGCCACCATTATTACCCCTTAATTAACCTTTAAAAGGGGTAAAAGGTTAAAATTTAAAGTCATTTGTAAGCTTAGCATTTTTGAGAACTTGAGAGCCTGCAGAGCAAAGATGGACAAAATTCCTCACCACACACACTGATTCGAGCGCATTTCCTGTCACCGCATCCAACTGCATATGGACCTCTGGTATGTACCTCAAAACCGCTTTTTTAAATTTTAAGTTTTGAATTTTGCGTCTTAAAATGCATTTAAAAATTTGAATTTTTCTCGCATTTCAGCGTATAGGGCACCCGCTTCAGTGCATAGGGAGCCTGTAGTAGCACATCTCGCTAGGTTTAAATCCCCAAATTAGTTCGACGCATCCAACTTCCGTTTCAGCGCATAGGGTTAAAATTTTAGCGCATTTGGTAAATAGTGCATAGGAGCGATCGAGTTGCACATAGGGTTGATTAAGCGACACATTCAGGAAATGGTGCATCGGGACCCTGTTCTGGTGCATGGGTTCAATTTTTCGGTGCATTAGTGAAATAGCGCATCCGGACTCTATTCTGGTGTATCCAACAGATCTTCTAGCGCATCCGGTAAATCGGCACATAGAAACCCTGTTTTAGAGAATCCAGCCAAAAATGATGATTTTAATAAATTCCTCCTAGATTTTGATGATTTTTTATCATGTCAGCCAATGATAGGATGATGTTGATTGATAGGTTGATGATGGTCCTCATGATAGGTGAGGAATGATGAAAATATTGATTGATTGATTGATTGATTTGATTGATTTGATTGATTATCGTCCTCTTGATAGGCGATGAACGATGAAAAGATAGGATAGGTTGATTGATTGATTTTGATCTCATGAAAAATGAGAATCAAATGATAGGTTAGATGCTCCTCGAGATTTGATTAGAATCTCACACGAGCTGATTTGATTAGATGATGTGCTTGATTGATAGGCTAATTGAATGATTTACTGACTTGATGTTTTGATTTGATTCTAGGAGGGTGACTTGGGGAACCTTCAGGTTCACGAGCGCTTTCCAAGGATGTGGGACATGATCCCATAATTGACTCCGACAGATCATGCCATCATAGAACAGTGTGGCTTGAGCTCCCTTATAGATATGCCCCAGTATCAGATTAATTGGGGGTTACTAACAACACTTGCGGAGAGGTGGCATAGCGACCACAACACATTTCACTTACCGACAGGCGAGATGACAGTGACCCCAGAGGATGTATATCAAATTTTCTGAATATCAGTTATGGGGACCTTAGTGATGTACGATGTTGAGGAGTTGGGAGACACAAATTCCATCTGTCATATATTTCTTGATGACCTGTTTCTTGGTTATGAGGTTTCGTGGCAGGTGTTGATTGCCATCGGGCGAGCTTTACCCTACATGCTAGATGAATTCATTGGAGGATTTCTCTGCCCTGACTGTATAGTGGGTTGGGGTTGGTTGCTGGAGAGCATGATTTCTCATGGGACAATGTATGCCTGGGGTACGTGCATGCTGGCACACTTATATCATGATTTGTACTAGGTAGTTTACCTTTGAGTAGGGAGTTTATCAGTAGGATGTACTCTTCTACAACTTTGGGTCTGGGAGCATATAATGATTTCACGACCGGTTGGTGACAGGGTGCAGGCAATAGGATTCCCATATGTGTTTGGATACTCAGGGCCACTTGTCCAACATAAGTTGAGAAAGTTAGATTATTGGAGGAAGGTCCTAGATAACCTAGATATAGTTATTTGGAGACCATACTTAGATTACGAGGCATGGCCCTCAGATGGTGTAGAGCTTCCATTCATGTTTCGCAGCTGATACTTGACAAGGAGGATACCATATATTTTGGAGAGATTTATGTTTCAGAGAGTCCATAGAAAGTGGTTGCATCTAGGGGATGCCTTAGGGGGTAGCGCATTACGTGTGATGATGACAAGACATACCAAAGTGGGTTTCGACCATTGATCATGATGCAATGTGCGCTAAGTTTTATGACTTACAACCCATTTTATGGCAGTATCTTCCTCAGGTTATAGACAGTCAGATGAAAATCGACTACACAAAGTACTTTCATACTCATTAATTTCCATGGATATCTAGTCCTGATGAGCCAACACCAACTTTAGATGCAGGGAGGGGAGCAGGACTAACTACACAACCTAGGGGTGGAGATGGAGGAGGAGGTGGAGGAGGAGATGATGGAGGAGTGGGCACACCAGTCTTTGGGGTTATCCCCAAGAGGCGGTGGTCGAGACTAGCTAGGCAATGGCCACTGATTGTATAGATGCCGTCATAGAGACAACAGGCTTAGATTGTTGGTCTACAGGGGTAGGTGTAGAGTTTATAGACTCAGATACAAGCACTACAGGGTTAACTTGCTCATTCCTAGGCATAGGTACAAGCACAAGTATGAGCTCAGGTTCAGATGCAGGGGTAGATGGTACAGTTATAGGCTTAGGTAGCGACACTTACCACAAAGTGAGATGCTGCTAGGAGGCAGGCAAAGTAGGCCATGGTTGTGGCCGATAGGGTATAGACTACTGCACAGGGTATAGGTACCAAAGATCTTGTGAGAAAGCTCAGAAAATCCGCCAAGGAGGCAAAATACTATAGGAGCAGGTAGTATGATGCTGTACCATCCGAGTAGCAGGTCAGTTATGCTAGATCCAGATCAGGGTGCACACATTCACATACCACCAGCAAAGGGGTTACCCAACCACTTCCACCAGGTGGACCTCCACCACCAGGTACATGACCATCAGGATTAGGTCCTTTAGGGATAGGGCAAAGACCAACCACATTAGGTGGCAGTACCACAGGATCTCCAAGACAAACATTATTTTCATATTGTGATTTATAGACTCATCCATTGTGCCACATTTTTGATGTATCTTATTCTCATATTTATCATTGTATACTTGACACATTTTCATGAGTTTATATGATATGCAACGGTGATTGATGATTTTATGTGTTGATATTTTATTATGGATGTATGTGATTTATGTTCTATATGATTATGCTATGTTTTGATCTGATTATGTTATGGATGCATGTATGGATGTTGATGTTTTTATTATGGATGGATGCACTTATGAGATGAATGAAATGATATGACATATGATCTTTATTATTTTCATGTATATGGATGCAAATGGTTTTATTATGGACGGTTAATGGATGTAAATGTCATGACATGTGATTTTATTATGAATGGTTTGTGATGCATGTAGATGTATGGATGTATGATTTTTTATGCTATGATGTTATGTGATGGATGTTATCATGCGAATATGTGATGCAATTTTCCATGTTTTTGGTATTTTCTATGCAAATATATGAGATACGTGATAATTTTATGAATGTAAATGTGATGAGATGAATACTGATGTTATGAATTATCTTGATGTGATGGTTTTATCCTTTATTTTTGGAATTTTTCAAATGCAAATGAATGTATGTTACAGAATGGAAATGTAAATGGAAATGCAAATGAATGATCTTTTTGTTATGTCAAGTATACTCAAATCCTATAGAAAGAAATAAAATCCACCTTGAGAATGACAAGCTTAGAAAATCCATAGTGCAGATGCAAACTAATATGAAGTGCAATCCTATCCATGCAATATTGTCAATGTTATTCGCTGTGCATATTGTCATCATTGATCATTTTATTATGTTGAAAGTTAGTACAAACATCGATGACATAAAATAGACCATAATGACTTGAGTACAAATCCCATACAAATTCCATTGAGATTTGATATTGTAAGATAACACAAGCATCGAGGTATAATTAGACCAAGATGACTTGAGCATCACTTGTGTAAATAGACAAGAGTTAATCATGTTCCTATGCAAATTCAGAATGTCATCAATGATACCTTGTAGAGCATGTCCCGTGATACTTTGCATAGTAGTAATGATTAACTCACAAACAACAAACAAAGAAAATATTATTTTCGATCACAACGCCTCTAGTGTATGACATCATTGAGGTACTCCCAAGAAATGATAAAAAAAATCACGATACATTATTTGAACATTTGTTAAGGTGATCCAACCATGATTCAGAAGATGATCCTTTAGTGATGAGATGATCTGATTTGATATGATGGTTGTTTTGACTGATTGATTGGATGCTTGGTTGATGCTCAATGTTCAGGTTGGGATTACAATGATTGCTATTTTGATGTTACAATTTTTTTGCTGGCTACTTGTCTATTGTTTAACTCCTCAACGGTGATTTTCCCCCAGTGAGATCAAGATTTCACCCCTAGTGAGAATAAACCAAAAATTTATTATGGATATGTACAATGATGACCAAGCCATTGGTGAGACACTACCGCAACAACTTGATATGGATACGAAGATCATTGCATGATAGATGTGAATGCTTGACGGTGGCAGAAGTGGATGGTCAAGAGATGCCCAAAAAGATGGAGGAGCCAAATTATCACAAATAGCGCCTATTACCAGGTTTTCACCATTTGTTTTTATTGCACTTTTTTAGATTTTATGATTTTTATTCTGTTACCAAGATGCCTGTTTGCCAGGTTTTCATTAGGGCAACCATTTTTTTGATTTTTCACTTTTTTTTTCACTTTTTTCTGATTCTTATGCTATCACCAAGACCCCTGTTTGTATGGTTTTCATTAGGGCGATGATTTTTCCAGGACATTTTCTACTTTTAAAAACAATTTCAAGACTTTTTTTGCTTTTTTAGGATTTTTTCAAGACTTTTAACATGCACTAGATGCATTAGGTATATAACTTCTTTAGGTGAAGAATGTTCATTGGTTCTTCAAATAGATCCACTTTAGGTGTAGATAATTGATATGCCCCCAATCCAAAGACTGATATCACCACAAAGGGACCTAGCCAGTTAGGTTCAAATTATCCCTTCTTTTCTTGATCTTGCTGATTAAGAGGATTTTATTTCAGAACCAAATCTCCTACTTGAAATGTCCTAGGTTTAACTTTGTGATTATAGCTTCAGGACATTCTCTACTGATAGAATTTCAGGTGATTCACTACTAACTGATGAAGTTCATCCAACAAATCAAGCTCCTACAACCTAGATATATACAGTAATCCTCATCTGTAATAGGACCTTTCAAAGATACCGAAAGTGAGGGTATCTCAACTTCAATTGGAAATAATGCTTTAGATCCATAGACAAGTGCATAGGGTGTGGCTTCTATGGGAGTACAGATGCTTGTACAATAGGCCCACAGAGCGGGATTCAGTTGGGTATGCCAATCATGTCCAACATCATTGACGATTTTCTTTAGGATTTTTAGGATTGTTTTGATAGAGGCCTCAACTTGGCTGTTCCCTTGAGGGTAATAGGGGATAAAAAACCGATGTTGGATATGGATTTTCTCACAAAGTTCTTGCTCGTCCTGGTTCTTAAAAGGTTTGCCATTGTTGGTGACAATGGATTGAGGGATACCATATCTGCATATGATATAGTTCAAGATGAAAGAAGAGATCTGCTTCCCAATAATGGTGATTAGAGGCACTGCTTCAACCTACTTCATAAAATACTCTGTGGCTATGATAATGAACTTGTGTCTATTTGATGAAGATGGATGAATTTTACCCACAAGATCTAACCCCCATTGACAAAATGGCCAAGTTGATGCAAAGGGCTACAATTCCTACACAAGTGTGTGAATAAGGTTACCATGGATCTGTCATTTTTGACATGTCTTGACAAACTAAAAGGATTCTCTCTCCATATTCGACTAGTAATATCCCAGACAAAGGAGTTTCTTGGTGAGGGTTTAACCACTTGAATGAGTTCCGCAAATACCCTCGTGGACATCACATAAAGGTGATTTAGAATCATCATTTTCTAGACATCATATAAGAGTGCCATCAAGACTTCAATGATAAAGGACATCTGCTATAATGGTGTGATGGGAAGATTGGTGAATGGAATTTCATTTCTGGTTATGAGAAAGATTGAGAGGGAGGATATTATCTTTTAACTAGGCATAGATCATTCTAAAGATAGAGGTATTGGCATAGTCTAGGTGGCAAATAAGTTGGGATTTAGGGTCATCATAAGCGAGGGTAAATAATTTCTCCACCATGAACTCATAGCTACCACATTTTTTTGGAATTTGTAGCAAAGAAGCAATAGTAGCCATAGCATCAACAACCTTGTTGTCACTCCTTGGAATTAGACCAAATTTTATGTCAACAAAATAATTCTTGAAGTCATCGATCATTCTCTTGTAAGGCATTAGTTTGTCATCTTTGGTTTGATAATCATTGTTGACTTGATTGATGAATAGTTGTGAATCCCCATAAACTTGAAGATCTGTAATTTTACATTCCATAACTATCTTGATACCAATAATGAGTGCTTCATATTTGATTGTATTGTTGGTGCAAGGAAACATCAAGCGATAAGATTTCAGAATGGTATTCCCTAGGGGAGTGATGAATATGATTCCTGCTCTTGATCCATGTTGAGTCAAGGAACCATCAAAATATAAAACCCATTGTTTTATTGTTACTGTTAGGAAATCTGCATCTAGAAATTCAATCTGGAGTGGATGATCATCGTGAAGTGGTGCCTCAACTAGTTGGTCAATAATGGCTTGCCCTTTGATATATTTTCTATCAACATATTGGATGTCGAATTCACTGAGTACCATTACCCACTTGGCAAGTCTTCCTATCAGATTGGCTTTGCTTAAGAGATATTTTAATGGATCAATCTTGGCTATGAGCTTAACTGTGTGAGTCAGCATATAGTTTCACAATTGTTGGGTAGAAAACACTACGGCTAGACAAGATTTCTTGATGGAGGTATAATTGATCTCATATCCGTTCGAGGTCCTACTGATATAGTAAATTTCTCTTTCTTTTCTCGCTGAATCGTCCTGTGCCAACAAGGCTCCCAAGGATCAGATAGTAGTGGTGATGTACAATAAAAGAGGCTTTCCTTTTGCTGGAGGTACTAGAATTGGTGGATTGACCAAGTATTATTTTAGTTGGTTGAAAGCTATTTCACACTTTTCATCCCATCAAAAATAAATATTCTTATGCAGGAGATGAGTGAAAGGATGAGTTTTATCAGCTAGTTGGGAAATAAATCTTCTAATTGATTGGAATCTACCTAGGAGGGACCCTAGATGACTGATATTTTTCGAGGGAGGCATCTCCATGATGGATTTCAATTTTGTGGGATCTACCTCAATTCCTTTCTCTGACACTATGTAACCAAGTAGCTTTGCTGATGTGACCCCAAATACACATTTCTTTGGGTTGAGGCAAACATTAAACTTCTCTAGGTGAGTGATAGTTTGTCTAATATCTCCAAATGTCCTTCTCTAGTGTGAGATTTTTCCAATAAGTCATCCACATAATCTTCCATGAATGTATGCATCATGTCATGGAAAATGGTTGTCATAGCTCTTTGGTATGTGGACCCTACATTCTTCAACCCGAATGGCATGCCATTCCAGCAAAAGGTTCCCCAGGGGCAAGTGAAAGCTATCTTATCTTGATCTTCATGAGCTATTTTGATTTGGTTATATCCAAAAAAGATATCCATTAGTGATAACATACCATGTCCTATTGTCAAGTCCACAATGATGTCTATATTAGGCAAGGGGAAGTCATCTTTCGAGAAAGCTTTGTTGAGATCTCTAAAGTCAGTGCAAATCCTTATGCTATTATAAGGTTTTGAGATAGGTACAATATTTGATATCCACTTTGCATAGTCAATAGGCCTGATGAATCCAACATCTAACAAATTCTTTAGTTCAACTTTCACCAATAGGGAAATGTGCGGATGCATTTTTCTTAACTTTTGTTTGACTGGTTTAATTCCTGAAGGTAAGGATAAATGGTGCATTATGAGGTCCGGATCTATCCCTGGCATATCTGCATACAACCAAGTGAAGTTGATTTGTTTCTCTTCGAAGAACTTGATGAAGCTAGGATTTTCCATTTCTGTCAATGACTCTACCAAATGAAGTGTTCTTACTATTTCTGTAGTGCTGACATTGATTGAGTGTGTTGGTTCAATCAGGACTTTTGATCTCTCCTGGAAATGCTTAGGGAGAGTGCCAAATTTCCCATCCTTTGGTGTCTCAAAGAGGTTTTCATCATCAGATGCGCTCTTTGTTTTCACTATTTCTGGATCTGACATTGCCATGGAATGGTTTTCACCATCAGATCCTTCTTTTGTTTCATTTATTTTGCAGTTGGGAAACTTGACACTCTCTTGTTGTGAAGTTTTTCTCTGATGTTCAATGGTTGAGACTGTTTCATAATTTGCAACACAGAGGAAGTTTATGATGGCCTCATCATTTGAAAAGGTTGGGATATTGATAGGTTTAGTTTGGTCCCAATCTATTAGTTTATGATGCAGTAATGGTAGGGTGTCATCAAATGGGTTAAGGTCAGATGCCGTAAGTTTCCTAATAGTAGTGTTTTCATCAAACAAGACTAGGGCTAGGTCGAGGTCTATAATGTCACTCTCTTCCAAGGGGTCCATCTCACTATGAGTCTAGTCATCCTCACTTGAGCCATCAATATTGTGTGATTCTAATTCAAGTGGTCCAATTCCTGAGCCTTGTCCCTCCTCAAGCATGGGAGTATACTTATGGATTATATCAATGTATTTGTCATTGCATGATTATTCTGACAATGAATCCCACTCGTATCTATTTGAATCATACTCATATTGGTTACTGGCTTGAAGTTGTAAGATACATTCAACAACCTTCTGCTTCAGGTCTTCTCTTGTTCTTCATGTTCTTTGTATCCTAACCCTATTTTGTCTTTGGGATTGGTTATAACGGGTTGGATAGGTTCTATGATACCTTCTTTTCTTTTTTCGATAGGTCCTTTCCCATCATAGCCCATCTTCTCCAAGATCGAGAATCCTTTTCCATACTGAGTATTTTGGAAATTTTCCATTGCTTCTTGGGATTCAATTTCATCTTTGTAGAGCCAGTTCAAAACATCTTTGTCATCAAATTCCTCCTCCTAAGTACTTCATTTTATGAAGCGACCATAAAAAAGGGTGACCGACTGGGAGGATGTTGAGGTTGATGGTTGACCGTATGATTTAGGTGAAGTTAGTTGCGAGAGGCAGAGGGATCGTTCAATGGAGTATTCACTAACATCTTTATCTTTAATTTGGACTTTCTCTTCAAATTGCTTAGCTTGGGTATTGAGATGGGCTTCACAATTGGTGGATGCAGAAGGGCTAGACTCTTCCCTTTTCTCTAATTGTTTGGATGATGAACTAGATTGAATTCCTTTAGAGAAGGATGTAGATGAAGGATTTGATTGAATATAATTTTTGGATACATTCAGAGTGGAATTAGGAGCTTCATGGTTATGCAGGACAAACACGTCCTAGAGATCCTTGAGGGCATTGCATTTTGTGGATTATTTGAATCGACTTGAATTTTGATTTCTTGACCATTACAGGGAAACTTCAAGCATTGATGGTATGTCGAGGGTACAAGTTGCATTTCATGGATCCATGGATGACCCATGAGTATGTTATATGTTAAATCCTTATCCAGAACTTGACATACCACATTTTTCAGGATTGGTCCCACCTGAATGGGCAATATAATTAGACCTTTTGACACTTTCTCTTCATCATCATATGTTTTTATTGTAATCTTATTTCTTGGATCTATTGCATTTTTAGAGAACCCTAGTGCTCAGACAAGTTTCAAAGTACAAATATTAAGTTTAGCTCCTCCGTCTATAAGGATGTGCTTGACACGACTTTTATGGATTAAAACTTTGATATGAAGGGCCGCGTTATGAGGATAGGTGGGTGATACATCATCATTTTATGAAAAGGATAATTAGTGGGGTGAGACTAGGTGTCCCATCATGGCTTGGAAAGCATAAAATTCTAGATTATTTGGTACTATCATGTCGACTAAGGCCTTTTCCAAAATTTCCTTGTGAGTTGGCGAGATTTTGAGAAGCTCTATTATTGATATTTGTGCAGGGATTTTCTGAAGTTGTTCAACGATGTTGTACTTTTTGGAGGGGGTGTCAGATTCTTTAGCGGTGCTACCTTTCAACACATATTTTGTTTGAGCCCTTGTGGTCACATTTATAGCCTGGATGCTGTCTTGTTTACCTTTGATCTTGATGACATTTATTTGATTGTCCGTCACATTCATGTCTTGTTAGGGATTGTTGATTTGATGAGAGGAGATGGTAGTATCCTTGATTGAAAGATTAAGTGCGATGAGGTCTAAGGTGTTATTGATATCAAGGTCATTGGCATGGTCTTCAACATCGGTAATATTGAGGATGACGGTGTCCTGAATATAGTTTACATTCTTCCCCTTTTCGTTTATGTTGGAAGATTCTCCTTTATCATAGTTTGGAAAAGGGTTTTAAACACCCCATGATCAGTGTTGGTTTGGGGTTCCTCAATGTGTAGGATCTGGTTGTTGATCGAGTCCTATATTTTATGTTTTAGTTGCATCCAACTATTCATCAAGTGACCCTTGCATCGATGAAATTCACAGAAATGGGCCTCATTCCACTAGGATGACTTTACTTTTGGTTCGAATCCACAAATTTCTGGGAGAGTGATAAGATTTTATGCTAGAATCTCTTTCAATGCAGATTCATAGGATTGACCCAAGGGTGTGAATTTCATGCGGTTATTTCCTGTTTGATACGGCAGCCTAGTGGAAGGATTGTTGTTGCTCTAATTATTGTTCTGGTTTGTGTTCTAATTGGCATTGTTTGAAGTTGTGTTTGGATTGGGGGTTGGGTTGGTTTTGGGTGTTACTCCTAATAAGTTGAAAATTGGTTTGACATTGTGGGTTTCTAGCGGATTATCATTTCCATTGTTCTTGAATTTTTGCCAAAACTTTGGTTTATTGTTGTTAGAGGAGTTGGAAGAATTGTTCTCGTTATGAATTTTCAAGATACCCCTCTTGACTAAGCCTTCTTTGATTTTAATCCCATTTTCGATCAATTTTTCAAAAGTGGGGGGACATTGTAATTCAAACCTATATGACATATCATCATTTAGGTTATCGATGAATACCTCCATCTTTTCCTTTTCAGGGATAGGATAGGGATATCTTGCGAAGAGTCTTCTCCACCTTTGTAGAAACACTAGGAATGATTCTCCTTTCTTTTGTTTAATGTTGCAAAGGTCTTTCATCATGATTTTGTGTTGGATATTATATGAATACTGAGTGATAAACTTGTTAACTAATTCTTCAAAGTTTTTAATTCCTGAGGGAAGTTGTGAAAAAAATTGCATACATTGTCCTCCCAAGCTGCATGGGAATAGTCTCATTAGATAGGTGTCTTCATGAGAAAATTATAGGCTCATGGTTCTGAATTCCCTCACATGATCAATCAAATCTATTTTTTTGTTGTACTTGTCAAACTTGGGAAACTCACAATGCTTAGGAAACATGATCATGTTTACACTTGGATCAAAGGGATAAGGACATATATCTTGAATGGAATACCTCTTAGTGGTCCCCATTTGCATGTTCTGCATTTTTTGTTGGAGGGCTTGTATTTGTTGAGTTAGGGAATTCATTGGGTCATTGGTTTTTGCTTCTTTCCTTGTTTTAGTGGGTATTTCAGTTTCTATTTTCTTGGATGAGTCGGTCTTGATTTTCTTAGGATTCTTTTGTAATGTTGTGATATCGAAATCATCAGGTAATTTGACTCCCTTTTTTTCCAACATTAACATGTATTTCTATCCTTCTTTCTCAAAATTATTTTAAATGAACTTATGGAAATTTGGATCTTGTTGGGCTTGTTCTATTGTTTCTTCCATTATCTCTTCAGACTCCTCTGCACGAATTTTGACAAAGGGATTTTCCTCTCTATCCACCATGGTTTCCTGATTTTCGGTTTCTTGATTCTCAATTTCCTTTTGATCTATTTTTCACTTTTTCAACCTTTTTAAGATAGGCATAAAAGTGATAATAATTTTCTAAACATTTGACAAAAGTTGGGAGAGTGCCAAAAGGGGTTGGTTGAAAATCTAGTTAAGCAAGCTTTATTTCGAGATAGAGGATGATGACCCCTATTGAAGGATGATAAATCCTGATGGTGAAATGCAACTACTAAATTAGAAATTTGATATCATAAGGAAGGCACTTAAAAATGTTTGATAAAAATTTAGACAAAGGATGTCCACTTGATAACACTGGTTTTGACAAGATTAGGATCTATTGCAAAAATTGGTTTGGGCAATTTGAATACTAAATGGCTAGTTGAGGAATGTGAGAATGAAAAATTGGCTAACTATGATTATGCCTTTGGGATAGAACTCTTCATTGATAATAAGTTTGTGAGGCTAAAGGATCTAAAGAAAAATCATTATTAAATCCTCTATCAAAATCATGATATTGATGGATAAAGGTTCGATAATCGAGCAAGACCTTCCTACTTTGGTACAAGAAACGTCTCTTTCTCAAAAAATTATTAAAGCTAAGATGTTTCTTGGGTTTCTTGATCCTCTTGGTTATCGATTTCTTGAAAAATTTGGTTGATTTACAATCCCTCAACATAAACTTTAGGATGATGAAAAGATGGGGTTTAAGGGGGAAAATCTGAATTAGAGGTTGATTGATAGAAAAATGGTCAAATTCTGGTTTCTATTTGAAAATTTTCCAAATGCGCTAAAACAAGGTATGGATGTGTTGAAACTTAGATGCGCTACATAATGGCTCAGACGCACTGCAAAAATTTATGGATGCGCCAGAATAGGGTATGGATGCACTAGGGAATAGACTGAACGTACCAAAATAGGCACCAGATGCACCGAAAGAGCAAATGTTGGGAATGTATAAGCGAAATGCGCTAGAACATAAAATGAATGCACTGAGGGATAATATGAATGCATTGAGAAAAACATCAGATGCACCGAATTGGAAAGTTTTTTTTGGTTTTGAAAGTTTGACAATGTTTTCAAGTTTTTGACAATGAATTTGGATAGTTTAATTTTGAATTTTTTTTCTGAATTAATGGTTGAATATGTTGGTGTGATGTTTGTTTTTGAAATCAGTTTAAAAGCAGATTGGTAAAACACATTAGACAAGCACTTTCCCTAGGCTGTGTAAGACTATATTCTTTTCGATCCCACATGGATTTTACTCCAACCGCATATTTTTAGCGAATGAATTCATAAGCTTGGCTGCACGAGCTCCCCCTTACAATGCACTCACTTCTTAGACCAACCGAGCTTCCAACTCCCATGAATCTCCCATGGCAAGTTGATCATTTCTACTAAAAACTGTGAAGATGTGGGTGCCTTCACAATGACCATTGTTGGACCAAAGAATAGATAGGGTAATGTTTGGAAAACTACAACAAAGGGGTTTTAGTAAGGACTTTCTGTTCGTGGGGCACCACCCATTCATCAAGAGACCATTGCTTCCCTTCTTGTCAAGATGGTGATCGTGATACTCAAAATCTCCTTGAGCACCCACATTTATATCCCAGCTAGAAGTCGCTCGATGAAAGAGCGTGTTATCGGCTGGGTCATTCCCTCCTTTCAAAGCGGGGAGGTAGGCTCTCTAAGGTTAAATATGTAAATAAAGTGAATGGGTCTAGTTTTCTGATCACCCAATTAAGGGGAGAGCATACTCACCTACCATTCAAAGCACAACATACATGGTTGTAAACTAACCCTCTTAGTTAAGCTAGATTCCTATTTTAGCCAAAGGAAAATAACAACTAGATTTAACCCTGCAAACAACCGTTAGTAGTTTTAGTTTTCCTTTCTTTGACAACATTCTTTTAAGTGTTTCTGCAAAGTCTTTGACTGCGAAAAAGGCACCTGAAAAAAAAAAACATAGAATCAGTTTCAAGAATCTAAAAATTTGACTGTCAGAATCGAATGCGCCATTACAAAGACCAAATGCGCAAAAATTCAGACCGAACGCGCTAAACTACTGAATGTGCTAAAAGAACAACCTAATGCACTAAACTTCAAACCAAATGCGCTGGAACTAAAAATGAAAAAAATTAAATTTTAAACTCCCTAATGCGCCAAAACAAAATATGAAAGCATTGAAGAAAAGGATGGATGGGCTAGAACAAGGACTAGATGCACTGAAAGATCAACTAGATGTGCCAAAATAGGTAACCGGTGCACTGAAACAGGAGCCAGACGCGCTGCAGAAAAATTCGTATGTGCCATTTCAGATATTTTGACAAAACCTGCAAAATGAAACTCAGCAGAAAATTAATTAAATCACAGGGCTAAGCTCCTCGGTGGGCGCCCATTTATGTGTGTCATGAAATATGTCCTGCAAGGTTAGTATAACACACCTTCATGAAATGTATTACTTAAAAGGAAATCAAAAGCAACATAAATGAAACTACAACTTATGCTTCTAACTCATCTCATGGTTCTCTAATCCCAAGGAATCTTGAAAATTATGCTCTCAGATCTTATTATGGCTGCACAATAACCTGCAAATATTGACAACTCAAGAAATGAGATGCTTAAGATGAAATCTAAATGCCTATGTTTTTGTATTTTTTCATATTTGATGCATATAAAATGAATGATTCTAGGAGGGAATGATGCTAAAATATGAATGCTAAGAATGATGATGAAATGGAAAGGAAAATGCTAAATGGAAGATGGTAAGGCTAAATAATCTAAATGAAAAATGCCATTATAACACTAAAATGAGCTAAAAATGCAAAAATAATCTAAAATGCTCTCCAATTCTCTCACAAATGAACAAAAATTCAGCAGCATAAATTTGTCTAAATCTTCATCTATGAAAATTTTATAGCAAGGGCTCTATTTATAGATTTTTCAAGCCTCAAGGTGATGTGGCAACAACGGACAATCCAGATTGTGATCCTGCGACATCAACGACAGAGCATCAAGAGGTTAGAGGGAATCAGGGAGATGGTTCCCTTCCACAAGACAAATTGCCAAGTGTGGAAAGGAATCACAAAGAAAGAGAAGCCACATGTCCTAGGTTGTTTAAAATTGGTTGAAAATTTGTAGGAGATATTTCATATTTTGTGAATTATAAAAATTCATTTATGAGACACAGGATGAGGTGGTAGGTGAGTTGGAGGAGGTTAGAAGAAAGTTGTAGAAATGTGATTAAATTGGATTTAAAAATTCAATTTAATATGAGAGGGTAAATTGGTAAAATGACAAATAAATTCCTTTTGGTCGTGGGTTTGGGCCCCATAGTGGGCATCAATTTATGTGTGTCGTAAAATATGTCCTGCAAGGTTAGTATAACACACCTTCATGAAATGCATTAATTAAAAGGAAATCAAAAGCAACATAAATGAAACTACAACTTATCCTTATAACTCATCTCATGGTTCTCTAATCCCAAGGAAATCCTACAAATTATGCTCTCAGATCTTATTATGGCTACACAATAACCTGCAAAGATTGACAACTCAAGAAACGAGATGCTTAAGATGAAATCTACATGCCTATGTTTTTAGATTTTTTCATATTTGATGCATATAAAATGAATGATTCTAGGAGGGAATGATGCTGAAATTTGAATGTTGAGAATGATGATTAAATGGAAATGGAAATACTAAATGGAAGATGGAAAGGCTAAACTATCTAAATGAAAAATGCCATTATAACACTAAAATGAGCTAAAAATGCAAAACTAATCTAAAATGCTCTTCAATTCTCTCACAAATGAACTAAAATTTAGTAGCATAAACTTTTCTAAATCTTCATCTATGAAAATGCTTTAGCAAGGGCTCTATTTATAGATTTTTCAAGCAATAAGGTGATGTGGCAAAAACAGACAGACCAGATTGTGATCCTGTGGCATCAACGACAGAGCATCAGGAGGTTAGAGGGAATCAATAATATGGCTCCCTTCCACAAGAAAAATTTACAAGTGTGGAAATGAATCATAGAGCAAGAGAAGCCACGTGTCTCAGGTTGTTCAAAATTAGTTGCAAATTTGTTGGAGATATTTCATATTTTGCAAATTATAAAAATTTATTTATGAGACATATGATGAGGTGGCAGGTGAGTTGGAGGAGGTTAGAAGAAAGTTGTAGAAATGTGCTTAAATTGGATTTAAAAATTCAATTTAATATGAAAGGGTAAATTGGTAAAATGACAAATAAATTCCTTTGTGCATCTTAACCAATTTTGGAAGAATATTCTAAATTCAAATTTAAAAGGAAGAGGGAAAAATTAATTAAATAAAAAATTGATTAATTTGTCCTTTTAATTAATTTTAGAAAGAAGGTGAATTTTGAAAAGAGGAAAATAGAATATGAACCATATAAATAAATTTCACAATTTATTTATAATAGTAGAGGAATTTAGCATATTAATCAAATAGCCACTATTTAAGTAATGCGATGCTCAGACCATTTTTGCGTGCATACAACTTAAAATGATAAAAGCTCATACAATATTTTCTTGGGATTATCATGACATGAAATGCATAGATCCTAATATTTTTGTGCATAGAACATACATCAATAAGGGATAAAAACTAGTAAGACAGCCCTAATGAAGGGTGAACCTAGCTATTAGAGATATAGTGAAAACTGAACTACAAAAATTGTTGGATGCATGATTTATATATCTAATATCAGATAGTCAGTGGGTTTCCTCATTAGTAACAATACCCAAGAAAGGAGGAAAATAGCGAGCATGTGTTGACTATAAATAATTAAATACAACCACTATGAAGGATCCTTTCTCTCTTCCCTTCATTGATCATGTGTTATATTAATTGGCGAGGAAGAAATACTTTTTCTTTCATAGATGGGTTCAATGGCTACAATCAAATTAAAATAGCTCCTGAAGACTAGGATAAAGCACACTTTACATGTTCATGGGGTACCTATGGCTAATTAGTCTTTCCATTTAGACTATTTAATGCCCCTACAACCTTCTAAAGGGTTGTTTTGAGCATATTTTTTGATTTTGCCCATGATTTTATGGAAGTATATATGAACGATTTCACCACCTATGAAGATTCTTATGAAGAAGCATTAGAAAACTCGGAGAAAGTCCTTCAATGGTTCCAAGATCATAATCTCTCTCTTAGTCATGAGAAATATTTCATGATGATGGAGGAAGAATTGGTTTTGGGACATTTTGTGTCAGAAAGAGGAATTAGGTCGACCCTAATAAAATAAAAGGAATCTCAACTCTACTTGTATCTGTAGTGTAGAAAATTGTCACCCTTAACAAATTCTCATTATGTTTTTATACAGAAGGGGGACTTGTCACCCCCGGGACTCTAGGTCACAAGAGAGCCCCAAGGAATAGGCTGCCCTAAACTACCTCGGGTTTGCTAGATGGATTGGAAGAGATAAGGTTTTGAGGTTGAGAAGGAAGGGCAGATAGCTTACCGCTTTCATTCTAATAAAACCAAATGATCATAGAGTCAAAAGATTTGATTTCCAAGGTTTGATTAGCTTCCCAGGCAACTCATTGTCTGAGGATGATAGTGTGGATCTTGGACCCCATCATGGCGCACTGACATCTTAGGGATGCATTGGTGTCCATATGGATAGAGGTCTAGAAAGAAAACAAACATGTGAGGAACCTACTAACTGCCTGACTATGTGATGTTTTATGTTTTGAAAAAGAATAGAAAAGCATAAAAACAACAAATACAATGAAAAGGACACTAAAAAGTACTATGCTAGAAATGAAAAGGAGAGGATAGAAAGTGATACCCGACTTCCCACAGTTTGATTCTCCAATTAGCTCCACTCAAACACACCTACACACATAAAGATAGGAAAAATGTTGGGCTGTATTCAAGGGTTGCCTCTGGTTAGACCCCCGTTTTGGTGTTCCTACCTTCTTGAATAGCTATATAGCCACAAAGTATAGAAATTGATAAAGGAAGTAGAAAGGAAGAGATAACACTAGATAGAAAGCAAAGACAATTGCAATGCTATCCAACAAATACAATGATACAACCAAGTAAACAAATACAATGTTAAATTCCTGACTACAAGATCTCAAGGCCAATAGTAGGAAGAAGAGAGTGACACCAAGCTTGACAATCCTTTGATAACAATGGTGTTGCAATAAGAACTTGATGTTGGAGCCAAATGAAGAGCTTGTAGCCAAGAAAAATGGTGTAGAAGCAAGAATGGAGGGAAGAGTGTGAGCCAGAATGTGTGAAATTTCATGAAGAGACAAAGAGTGTGTAGAGAGAGTGAAGGAATGAAATTTGATAGGTTTGAATAGGAAAAATGTAGGCAAAAAGTCAAATTTCATCAGTTAAGGGAGGAAAGGAACGTTACTCTTCACAGCCAATGAAAGACGTAATATCTCTGCTAATTCCAAGGGTGGGAATCTTGTCAAGATGGCAGTGTGGTGCATGAACATCCACACGGCACGTGCGCGTCCTCGACAAAAATTCCTCCACCAATGCAAAATGACGCGACCAGGTGGACAAATCAAGGTGGTGGCAGTGAAATTGCGTCATTGGATTTCCATTTTCTAAGGTAGGGGAAATTAAATGGGGAATTTTCCTAGGGGTGCAAATTCACGCCATTACAGTTTCCCCCCCCTAATTTATTAGACTTAATTAAGCTCCTAATTTTCCAAATTATGCATTCCAAGGTCTAATTTCTATCATTTTTCAAAGGTTTGCAAGAATTGAATAAATGCAACCAATTATTATTTTGTTCTTGAATAAGTGTCTTGGAAATTTGGGCCAAGACCCATTCACCCATGGGAAAATGGGCCCCCCTTCTTAGCCATGACCCAAATTAAAATATGTTGTTGGCAAAATTTTAACATCCAAGATTCAAATTTCAAGTGTCGGCTTTTAGAATCTAATTTTTGGGAAATTAGAATAATTGCATATAAATACCTAGTCTTTTCATCATTTGAAATCTAACAAGAAAACTATTGGAAAAATTATGATCAAGAGTGATTCCAGAGAAATTTTTTAGAGCATTATAGCAACAATTAAAGATCCAACATCATGTTGAAAATTTTATGTGTGTTCATGTTTTGTGAAGGCTAACCCTTGTTGTAGGTTTGCAAAGCATTCAAGCATTCAAGAAAGCATGACCTAAATCCTTGAAGTGATGTGTATGAATTTAGTCCTTCAAGGAGGCCATTGAAGGGTGGTAAATTGTAGTACTTTTTGATTTCATCACTCCTTCCTTTCAATTATCATTTCTATGATTGACATTGCCATTGTGGAAGTTGAAACACTTACACGGGGTTTGATTGAGGCAAGCCCCTAAATGGCCCAATATTTTCTCTCTTTGAATGTGTAGGTTATAGGTTTGAAGAGGGTTGAAGGAAGATTGAAGGAAAGTTTTCTATTGTTGAATTCAAAGCCCTAAAAGTTGTCAAGCGATGGAAAATCACTTACAAAATTATCTAACGACATTTTGACAACTCTAAAATCTAGAAAGAGAAGACCAAACCTAGCATCAGAGGACTACAAAATTAGTTTCAGGACCCCCCAAGAAAGACCCATATGCCCCTAGGCATTTGAGTCCCTCTTTGCATGTTGAATTCAAATTTTGATTATAGGTACACATCACTCTCCCTCTCCTGGATCTACCTACAAATTACTGTTTCCATCTATTCATCTTCAAAATATTGCATTTTTCATATTAGGTCATGTAGTTCAATTAGATTAAACATTCCAAATTAATTCCAATTAATTTTAAATTCATTTATAAGACTCAAAATGATCAGATCCAAGTCTAATTGACTCACCTTGGAGGTTAAAAGTCAATCTATGTACCTTGATTTGCATCCTAATGAAACCCTTGGAAAAGTGGAATTGATCTTAGGTTTTGGGCAATAATCTAATCATTCATCCACTTTTTCCTATATTTCAATACCATGGAAGAAAAAATATGTAAGATGTTTTCTTGGCCATATAGGATATTATAGGAGATTTATTAAATATTTTAGTAAGATAACAACTCCCTTATTTATCCTACTAAGGACATTGAGTTTGAATGGAACCCTACCTACCAAGAAGCCTTTGAGGCTCTTAAAATATCTCTCACAAAGACACCTATTTTGAGAGGTTCTAATTGGAAAGTTCCTTTTCATATTCATATAAATGCCTCTAAATTTTCTATAGGAGCTATTTTAGGATAAAAGGAAGGAAATTTAGAGTATGTTATTTACTACATAAGAAAAAAATTGCAAGTTGTTGAATTTAATTACACTGTTACGAAAAAAGAGATGCTAGCTATAGTTTATGCAATTAAAAAATTTAGACACTATATCATTGGTTATGATGGAACCTTAAAATTTTGTAAAGTTGAAGTGCCTATGCCCTTTCAGTTTGACGAGAGGGGTTAGGTCTACTCCCTGTCAAATCTACCCTGGAGCCTATAATTTTTGATTAAAAATTTTCAACTCAAAGGGCATCATGCAAGTCTATGTGGAATTTTTTTATTGGTACGTATGGTAGTATGTTTGCTCAGTTTTGTGCTTCTTGGATGAGTTTTGATATGTTATTTATTGCATTTCTTATTGCAATTGGGCTAGATTCGACATTCTGAAAAGTTGCAAATTTCAAAATTCTGAGGGCAACCCATTTCTCATTTTTTCCTAAAACATATTCATTCCCAATTTCATCAAACTCTGAGATCAACTGATACATTATTTTAATGTCTTTTTGATGCAACGAACACCTTTGACAAGCCCATTTACAAAGGAGGTACCTAGTTTTTGATTGCTGGGAAAAATCCGATTGAAAACCCATGTTTTATTTAATTAATTAGGCCCGCTCACAAAAAATATAGGCTCTAGGGGTCCCCATTTCTACGTAGTGAATTTTCGCTATTTGGCCGGTAGGAGAAATTAAAATTTTCCGTATTCTCTAATGTTTTGAAATGCAATATTTTAAAAACATTTTATGTGTTTTAAATATAATGCAAAAAAAAAAAATCATGTGAATGGGCAAACATTTAGGGAAAATTAATTAAAGTTAACATTTGGAGGATAAAATTTATAAAAATAATTTATTGAGCTCAACGCACATCACATTTTCTATGAAAGTGCTAAAGAATAAAATGTGACAGTGTTGTGTCTTGCGATGGCTCAAAGTATCATCACACATCACATTTGTGAGACTCTCCTCTTCAAAACAACAATGTATTTGTCTCTTACAATGGTTTTCATGTGAGGGACTATTTTTTATTATATGCACAAAGGGACCCAACGCATACCTCACAGACAACACATTAGTATAAGGAATTGATCAAAGAAAAACAACGATGCATGTGCCTCTTGCGATGGACTTTAGGTGAAGGACTGATTTTATTAATTTAGATTAATTTCATCGTATACCTCAAAGGAAACACTATTTGATGCTGTGCAAAATAAAATGAAATCACGATGGCTTGGGACTGTGCGATGGATTATCATTGGGTAGTTTTCTAAATGGTCGACTCTTCAAATTTTATTTTATTGTTCACTTGAAGGCTAATGTTTGATTTGAATGTTTTGAGTAGTCCATTTCCCCAGACAAAGACAACACATTTTTGAATGGGTAGGCTCAAGTGAAAATGCGATGGTTCTGTTGATGCAAAAGTTTGCAAGGAGCAACCTTATGGGAAACTTAGCTAATGGGGGACCTATGCGCATAGCTAAGTGACCTTTGAGATTTTATCGAAGCCAAATCTTCAATTTTTATGGGGGGATGAAAAGGGTAGGAAGATGAACATAAAATAAACAATCCTAAGCTAAGGCGATGCACCAAATCAAAAAGGAATTAATTAAGCACAATGTTGAAACAAAGGCTTGAACAATAACTAGTGTCTATCAAATAGATAATTCCCAACACTGCAAATATAGGAACATCAAACCATTTGCATAATATAACCAATACAACATAAGCCAACACAGAAGAGTAGTAACATGATATGTATTCTATTAAGCTAAATAGAGATTACAAAAGCTTGAAAAAGATGTTCATATACTTCAGAAAATACAAGCATAGTTTAATGTCTTATTAAATGCATGAAAACAGAAAGGCCAAATTGACTGGCACACTCTACAAGTTCAAGTTCAATAGAAAAAATTACAAAGGCTAATTCCTAGGGCTTGGGAAGTTTTTATCTATCTAAGAACAACCAATAAAATGAGGAAAAGACTGCTTAAATAAGCCAGTCCACCGCCTGAAAACCCTACGAGAAAGATGCTTAAGGGAAGCCATCAACGAACCACATATTCTCGAGCTGGTACCAACAGAAAGATCATCTAGTATTATGCCAACAAGCATGTCCCTTAAGAAACCTAGACTATGCAGCAACAGAAGAGAACACACGGTAGCAAAAAAGAAAATGTGGCGGAGAAAATAACACACAACACAGGCGTCGAACCCAAGATAATGGATACAAGAACAAGCACCACACGTCAAACACACGGAGCCCAAAAAAAGAAAGGTGAGATGACTCAAGAGAAAGCTCCGATAGGAAGCCATGTGTTCAAATTCCCAACAAAAGAAACTACAGTGTGGGCCCAACTCAGAAAGAAACAAGCGAAGGCCACACGTAAAGTAAATAGATCTTGGCAAAAGAAAAATGATACGGCCCAACAAAAAGCTTCGATAGGATACCACATGGTGATCGTCGAGAAGCTATGAGCAATATGGAAAAAGGCGAAGCCGCGAACTGAAAAGAAACCGTGAATGAAAAAGTGGTGCTTGAATAAACATTCACATTTTGGCGACTCATAGGGACATTTTGCGTACGGAATGGAGAACCCTAGAAACTCTAGTCTCGCAGACTAGTCCAACTCCATCACAATTGCTCATAGCTAAGAGAGAGCAGTCTGAAGGAATGTACAGACTTCATTTGATGGCACATAGAGAGTGCGCAAATTTTTATGCGCCATGTTTAGATTAATTATTTCCTTAAAAGGCAATCCACCAGATACCTTTGCTTCCAATTCGAGCTGGAAAAAGAGTTGTGCCAGCTAATGCACTATTTTTTCAATATTGGCGGTAGTCGAAGATTGATCAAAGGATTGGAAAACTGACAAATCCTACTTCTTCTCCTCAATTTTTTCGATGATGTGCTCAATGCCAGCCACTGTTTGATCTGTCACGAAGGGCGGTGGAAGCCCTCACTGGGTTAAGCGGGAAAATTTGACCCGCATATCACTGGTAATCTGGGTTAGCTTAGCTCTGCACTCTCTGACATGCTAGATGACTTCATGCATAGAGATGAGAATATTTACTCCCATGGCTGTTGCTATTCGGTCCTCGATCCCCACACTACTCAACGCTTCATCGGAAGCTATATACAATTTTCCCAATAGCCGCTTGGCCTCCGGAACCTTATTGGAAGTCATTTCCTACACCTGCCGCATCATTTCGCTAACCACCCCACATAAAATGGTTGCTTGCGCCATAAATTTGAGAGTGGGATGGAGTGTAAGGCACAATGTTTTGACCTTATCCCAGTATGACGCATGTAGCTCCTTGAAAATCTCCAGCGGGTTTATTTGGGGTGTAGGAGGTTGGGATCTCAAAAGGTTCAATTCTACAACCTTGTTACTTAGATCCATTTTACCCAGGGTTGATAATTGATTCTTTAAAGTAGAAATATCTCTCTCTTTCTCTCCCAAGGCCAATTCGGCCTGCCTTTTCTTTTCAGTTTCCTGCTCCAAAGCGGCATTCATTTCATTTACTTCTTCATTAGTACTCTTTCAGAGTTGTTTTAGGCCATCATTTTCCTACTTCAATTCATCGCAGAGGCCTACTTCTGTCGCTCGAAACTGCTCAATTTCTCTTCGTAGGGCCAAAACAACTTCCACACCCAAAGCTTGAAGCTCGACGACTTTGTTTTCAAAGGCATTCTTCTCACTCTGTAGGCAATTGATTTTAACTTCCTGGGCCTTATGCTTATTTTCCCAGATATCAAAATTTCCCTTCAACTCTTTCATTTGCTCATCCTTTTTCTTCATCTAGTGACTGAGCTTGAGGAAGTCGGTAGTCACCACCCTCTGGGTCTCCTCCATTAGTTCAACTTTATCCTATGGATGAGCCTGCTGCAAGTCCAACCCTACGTCATTGACAAAATAATCGCTTGGTAGTATTTCCCCAACCGACTTGATCACATTGGGTGTAACATTTGCAAACATCAATGAATTTTGGCCTTTGTTGAACACGGTTTGCAAAAGAGGCTCCACTTGTCTGCTTGCATCCTTCTCCCTCTTTTTCTATACTCGGCTCGCTCAGGAAATTTTGTTTGCATCCACCTGCAAGAAATATTCCTGGGAAGAAATACCTAGTTGACTAGCAAAAGGGAACTCCTGAGGAACTACTAGTGGGAAAGACATCGTGCTCAATGTATCAGCGGATTTGCTAGGCCTCATAATAATTGTTGAGGAGAAAGGTGGGATAAATTGACTACCCAAAGATGGTGAACACATGGTGGGAAAAATGAGTGGGGAAGAACATGCTTGAGGTTGGGGCCTCAAAGACATAAATTGCTGACTCAGAGGGTTAGGAAATGTTACCACTACTTGTGTTTCAAGGGCGAGAGAAATAGTAGGAGATGAAAAGGGACCCCTAGGGGAAATAATATTGACCTGCCCTAGGTAAGTAGAAATAGGAATAGCTGGTGCAAATGACATAGCAGGGGTAGATGAGAAGGAAACCAAAGACATAGAAGAGAGAGAAGAAGGGGAAAAAAATACCCAATTTTCCCGAAGACCTGCAATAGATACCACCACCTCTTTACGCTGTGACTCTTCTCCTCTTCCTGATTCCTCTGTTCATGGCCTTTTCTCCTCTGGGGAACTATCTAGGTTTAAAATAACTCTTCGGTGGCGTCCGAAAGATCTCAACCTCTTCACGCCAGATCTAGAAGAGCTAGTAGGCTATGACATCTGTGTATTTGAAGAGTCTTCTCATTGCGACTACTGTCCACTGACCGTGCCTCCTCGTGTAGGATATTTTTTAGCTATGGGAGATTTTTGGGCTACCTCTTCTCCATGTTCTGGAGCTGCACTTTCTACTTCACAACACCTCTTAGAACCCAAAGGGTTAGGAGAGTCTTCACTATCTGGATGATCGCGACACTAGATATCATCAAACGTGTCATCCGAGTCCACCTCTTAAAAAATCCCATTAGTCTTCTTTATCTCTTGTCTATAAATCTAGAAATCCTTAATTCTATCAGGCTTCCAACGAAGCTTGTTTAATTGGCTACAAAGAAATTGATTTATTTTTTGGTTGGCGTTGGGCTTCGCCATTATGTGATAAAATTTCAGCCAAGGTGGTCGACCCGAGCTGGAAGGAATGTACTCAATGCCGACGTACATTCCCTTATTTCCCTTATTTGCATTTCTTTGAGGGTCCCAAAATGGCTGAGGCTTGTGAGGAATTTTAATGCCCAACTCTGATAAATTTCCCTTTGGATTATATCACCAATTGTCACAGATAACCATTAACCCAAGGTGGCCCAACTTAGAGTATAAGACCTCAGAGCTATTTACCTTTGAGCTCTTCTTCTTTACCAATGACATAGAGCTGAACATGACTGGCAACGTCAAATGGGAAGTCAGATGTTTCCCTCCCCAGTTAACATTTTCAATATTGCACAGCTACCTGAAAAATTCCAAGGCTAGTATCCTATCTAAAACAAAACACGGGAGCCGAAAAGGCTCCTAGTTAAAACCTTGCATACAGAGCATGGTGAAATCCATACTGAAAAACCATTCACAAGTTGGTACAAGTCCTCTCATCCATGCTATTTGGTTCTGTGTTAAATGAAAAAACATACTACATCCACTGTGATCTAAAGCTCTCAAGGTCGAAGCAAGGAATGCATCTGAAAACACGTAAGAATCAAAAGTTTTCAAGAGGACAGGAGTCCAGGTCAAAATTGGCCTTGTAGCACCACTTTCATCAAATACTGCCAGGGGCATATATTGCTGGAAATAGTCCAGATTCTAGTGCAAAATCATGTAGGCTAAGAAGGAAGAATACCTAAACTTGGATCCGGGTTCAAACTCTTGTATTTGTCGGCGCATCCCTTCTACAATGACCTTTGCAAAGTCCATCAAAAGAGCTTGGGAGTTCTTCTTCAACATAAAGCTGAGACTCATTTGGAAGTCTGAGACTTCCTTATCCGTATCCAATCCACACACCAATGCCAACATGGAGAAGACGGAGGTTGAACCCACTTTAAAAGTAGTCAAACTAAGAGGGAAATTGGGAGGGACGGAATTACTTGAAGGATTACTCATCTCGATGTTATAAAAAATATGCACCAACCGAAGCTTCCTCTAGTAACTTTGCAGTCTGGAAATATCAAAATCCTCAATGCCCTCAAGGGAGTTAAAAGGAATGCACAACATATCTTGGAGGGCCTGGTGACATATTATTACCCTCAAACTTTGGTCACTTATGATTCCTGTTTGGGCGTCGAAACATTTAGTGCAAACCACCATAATCTCTAGACAAGGGTGTACCAAAGGAACCATGTACTGAGGGAGCCCATAATTCCATAATCAGCTGTGAAAGGATCAGTATTTTTCTTCATTTTCTTGCATGAAGCTTCCCTCAAGCTTTTGGGGTTCTCAGATAACTCTGGATCCTGAACGTTATCCCAATCTTTTGATATCAAGGCCTGGTTTCTAGGAGAAACCATGCCTAACACTTTTTGGTTTGTTGGCTTTGTGTAGGGCCATGAAGGATTTGTTGGAATACCTAGGGTTGCATAAGAGTCCTGGGCATAAACATTTATGTAAGGCACCGACATTCTTCGTTCTTCTATGCTCTTGATGTCGATGACTTGAGTTGAGCTCTCTGCAATTTCAACCATTTTTACTTGTCTTTGAAGAACTCTGCAAACTCTAAAACTTAGCTTTTGAAAATACTTCTCTTTCTTTGCAAATGATTCAGATGATTACACACTTTTTCAATCTTGCACAATTAATGCCCTCCGCATGCTCCTATCTGTCTTTTCAATTTTTGAGAAAATCGGCTTAGCAAGGGTACGTGCTATTTTTTCACATTAGTTATGCCATGCACCACTAACCCTTTTTTGTGCATGCAAAGAGATCACCAACCTGCCAAAAGACTCTACACATTTAAGAGATATGACTTCTCATACGATGAATCTTCATTTTCTTTGAAAAATAACTAAATCAACAACACCATATCTTTTCGTGAGCCTTTGCATTTAATGATTACTTGATCATAATCGGGTGCATCAACCAAAGACCTCATCATGAAAGATTTACTTTGATTTAAACATGACAACAACATCTATAAGTTGAAAGTTGGCTCTCTCTCATCCTCTTTCAAACACTCAAATTGAGCAAGTTGTAACTGCATTTGATTATCTCCATTATTTTGCACGCTTTAATACTGTTGTCAAGGCTCTTCTTTCCATTTGCTTCTGACGTAATCATACCTTTCTTAATCAGGGAGGCCTCTAACCATCTATAAATAGGACCATTGGCACCTTTACTAATGCACATTTACATTCAAGATTCTTAGCAATTAGGCCCTAGTACATCTTTAGTAATTTATTATTTGGCTAGAGTAGCGGTAGGTATGGAAACACCAATTAGGCTCATCTGCAAGAAGACCCAAGCCACCTTTCTAGGAAAAATGAGTTGCAGGCGTTTGAAACACATGACTGGCGTAAAAAACCTTTTGTATGTAAAATCCATCAAATGGGTGCTAGGAAAAGATTACGTGGAGTACAAGGAATAGTACAGAGTGAATACTAGCATCAACTCTCACTTTGTAGCTTCCCTGCTAGACATTGAAGTTTCAAAGCAAAAAATTCTGAAGCTAACAAAGAGGGTTTTTCCCCAATGCTACCTCAGAGGGTTGGAGAACATGGTAAGAGCTGCTGAGTTTGACCATGGAATTCCATCCATTCACAACTTGTGCCGAATTCTCAAGGAAGGAGGACCCATGCCAACTAGGCCCTTTTTGCGTGGCTTTGAGTTTGAGACTCAAGAGGAACATCGCCACAAGGTCCACGTCGCTTGCCACTTCTTGATGAGGATGCATAACATTGAACCCTTCCACGAGGTGCAATGGTATAAGAACTTTGAGAGGATGGTGTTTCCTCACCATGCGCAACCTGCTGCCATTGTTGGACCCTCCAATGCCCGAAGAAATGTGAAGAAGATCTCTCCATTTTGCTTTTATTTTTTAAAAACTTTCTCTACAACACTATTTTAGTGATGACACATATATGTATTTTGTAACCTAGCCGATGCTCTCATTAAGTCAACATGACTACAAATGTAAATATCTCCATGATTAATACAATATATATCTTCTATATTCTAGCTCCTCCTTCATTTTATTTCAATTTTTGCACCAATGCGGTTGTTAATCTAAGAAAGCACTGAGAATAAACCAAAACCTAACAAAGTAGGGAAAATATATACATATTTACACACTTATGCAAAAGTTGAACTAATTGAACATTTTAAGATTTATTCCATTCACTAGAATACCCAAGGCCTCGCCCTCCATTGTTTCTAGCTCAAATGAGTTGTATTGCTTACACTGGGTGATCTTGGATGGTCCTTCTCAGAGGCTATCAAACTTGCCATGCTGATCGAGCTTTGCTCTGCTCTCGTTAAACTTGAGCACCAAGTCTCCACATTGTAGCCCCTGGTGATAGGGTACGGTTGGATGGAAGCTTTTTCCATATTCAAAATTCATGAATACTAGTGAAGACAGTGATAAGGTTGTGTAATTTTCTGAGTTTTGTTTTGAATTTGTGTGGTGAGGAGTGATCATGGCCCTATGAAATGTTGTAGAATGTAGTGTAGTTGTATTTGAAGCTTTGTGTGGCAATATTTAGTTAGTGTGTTCAATTTCCAAGCATTGCTTAGTAGTTAGTTTGCTTCTTGTAGTTGCTGATCTGACAGTCGACCATTGAAGAATGGAGGTTTAGTTACGTTCCCACTGTACTTTGTGTACGAGACCTTAGGAACTATGACTAGGCTCCATGTATATAAATAGGATATGGTTAGGAGTGGTTAGGAGTCAGGGAATCACTATGGAAGTCTTCTCCTAGGCGAGCTTGACAATGCCTGGTTAGGAAAGACAAGAAGTGCAGAGCACTTGACTTGCAGGGGTGTCCATCTCCTGGAAATTAATGGTGTGGAAAGGTAGGTGTATGCCTTGCAAAGGGTTATCAAGAAGGAAGAAGGGTTATCAAGAAGGAGGAAAATCCATCAACTCATTTGGTGAGAGGAATTCTTAACAGTCTGCAAAGAAGACAGGAAAAGACCCAAAATAACCTAAGTTCTTGATCATTTCCAGTTTGAGGAATTGTACGAGCAGTTGAAGGCCAGAACCACTAGAGTCTTCAAGTGATAGGCATGAAGAACAAGAAACCCAAAGGAGAATTTTGTGTTCTTTGGTAGACCTTAGAGTATTAGTGTGTTTTATCGGAGATGGAGACCTAATTGGCTCCTAGGCTAGTAGCCTTTTTAACCCTAGATGAGGGTTTGGTGAAAGCGATGGAAAGATGGAGTTAGGTGGATCTTTCAGGACCATAATAGGATGGAATGAAGTCAATGTAAACATCTCCAAACCCCTGCAAAGATAAGCTTTAGTTCTTGGAGGATGTTAGTCTTTAGGGTAGATTAAGGGCTAAGGAAGAGTTAGAGGCATTGCACCAAGATTGACTTGGTAGGTTGGAATTGTGATGGTAGTGGGGTTGGCCAGGAGAACCAGGGGTACCTAAACATGAGGAAGGTCCTAAAGGTTAAGGTGGTGAAGTAAGACACCAAGGAGATCTTGCAAATGAAGATCCAAAGCATGAAATAGTGATTGTTCCATCCAACCCTACCCTATTAGATTGGTATCAGAGCAAGTTAAAGATTTGGGATAGAGTCTTGTATGTCAAACCTTGAATCTAGTGGTTCCACAACCATGGTGACAAACATTAAGTTGGCAAAGAAGGTTGAAGATCAGGAGGATGACAATAGGAGATTGAGAGAAAAATTGGCACAACTTGAGGAAGCATTGAGCAATGTGCAGATCAAGGCCGATGAGGTCAGTGATAGATTGGAGGGTAGGGTACCAAAGAGTGAAGAGGTTGCAGAGGAAGACAAGACCCCTGAACCTAACCCTGTTCTACAAGAGGAGCCTTTCTTGAAGGCATTGAAAGCTTTGAGTGGGAAAGCACTTGAAGGCATACCACTGTTTAGTGGCAAATTGGAAGCTGATCTAGTCTTGGATTGGATAGAAGGCATGGAAAACCATTTTGAGTGTGATGGAGTCATTGAAGCACAAAAAGGTGAAGGTGGCCAAATCAAGATTGAGAGGATTTGCCTTGACATGGTGGAAATTCAATCAAACAAAGAGGGAAAAGGAAGGAAAGAAGCCTATTTCAACTTGGAAGGGTATGGTGGAAAAAGTGAGAGAATCGTACATACTAGATGATTATGAGATTCAGTTACATAAGAAGAGACAAAGCTTGAGGCAAAGAGACCAAGATGTGAACACTTACACCGAGGAGTTTCAAAAACTTTGTATGAGGTCTAATGTTTTAGAAGATGAAAGTCTCAAGGTGGCTAGGTATCTTAACGGCTTGAAGTGGAACATTCAAGAGGAGATGACTCTTCTAAGTCCTAAGATAGTACGCCAATGCTACCAATTAGCTATTAAGATTGAGGAAAGAAGCAAGAGGAAACATGATTAGGCTTCTAAGAGTAGAGGAAAAGGCAGAGATCAAAGAGATCAAAGAGGACATAGAGGTGGCTACCAAGATAGAGGAACTGAGCAAAGAAACCAAGGAGAGTCTAAAATCACAGAGCATGGAAGTGAAACATCTTCTAGAGGAGGTTATGGAAGAGGTAGAGGATCTCAAGGGGGATCAAATAGAGGAAGAGGAGTAGGTAGGAGCAATTCATACTTTGCTAATATGAAGTGTTACCATTATGGTCAAGTAGAACATCCAACTTATAGGTGCCCGGAGAAAGCATCTTCATCAAATACTGAGAAGAGAGTGGCATATGCTCAAGAGGACACCATGAGTACTAAATCACCAAAGGTCAGTCACATTGAATCAGAAATGGGGGAGAATCTGATGTTTAGGAGAGTTTTGATCAGACAACCGGTCAAGGAAGAGCCAAAACAAAGAAGAGCTTTATTTAGAGTGAGATGCAAAATACTTGGGAAAGTATGTAAGGTTATTATGGATTCAAGTTCAATAGATAACATCATCTCAGAAGAGGTAGTAAGGAAGTTGAAATTGGAGAAGGTACCCCACACTAACCCCTACAAAGTAACATGGTTAAACAAAGGGTAGAGTGTTCTTGTCAATGAGCAAGTAACGGTGGAGTTCTCCATTGGAGGGTACAAGGATAAGTTGATTTGTGATGTGTTACCCATGGATGCATGCCATCTACTATTGGGCAGACCATGGCAGTATGACAGAAGTGCCATGTATGATGGAAAAGAGAAGACCATTTCTTTCAAAAAGGATGGAAAGACATTTAAATTGCAGTCACTGTCAGATGAGGAAGAAGGACAGTTAAAGACACCTAGTGTCTTGTTGAGCAGTGGTAAAGAGTTCCTTAACAACCTACATCAAGGGGGTGAAGGATATGTGGTTATGTTGCAACCTAAAGAAGAAGACAAGGCTAAAAAAATAGTCATACCTGGAGCAGTCCAAGAGTTGTTAGAGTAGTTCAAAGATATAGTCAGTGATGGGACACCTGCAACTTTACCTCCAAAGAGAGACATTAGTCATCAGATTGAATTCATACCAGGAGCTTCATTGCCAAATAAAGTAGCTTATAAGCTTACACCAGATCAGAATCTAGAGGTAGCTAGACAAGTGCAAGAGTTATTGGATCAAGGGTTAATTAGGAAGAGCATCAGCCCATGTGCAGTACCAGTGGTCTTAGAAACCAAGAAAGGAGGCAAGTGGAGATTATGCATTGATTCTAGAGCAATAAATAGAGTCACAATTAGGTATAGGTTCCCTATTCCTAGGATTGAGGACTTGATGGATTGTCTTGGAGGAGCTCAGTACTTCACCAAGTTGGATCTCAAGAGTGGATACCATCAGATCAGAATCAAGGATGGAGATGAGTGGAAGACAACCTGTAAGACAATAGATGGGTTGTATGAGTGGAGAGTTATTCCATTTGGCCTCTCTAATGACCCTAGCACATTCATGAGGCTCATGAATGAAGTGCTCAAAGAATTACATGGATATTTGTGGTGGTATATCTTGATGATATACTCATCTTTAGCAAGATAGCAGAAGAACACCTAAAGCATGTGGAGTTGGTCCTTAGAAGATTGCAAGAGGAGAAGTTAGCCATCAACCTAGAGAAGTGTGAGTTCTTTAAACAAGAGCTTGTGTATTTGGGTTTTGTAGTATCCCAAGGATCATTGAAGATGGATCCAAGCAAGGTGGAAGCTATCCTAAATTGGCCTACACCAACCATAGGGATAGAGGTAAGAAGTTTTCATGGATTGGCTCAATTTTATAGGAAATTCATAAGGAACTTTAGTGGCATATGTGTACCAGTCCTAGACACAATCAAAGGTGGCTTAAAGACTAAGTTTAAGTGGACTCAAGAAGTTGAGAAAGATTTTTAGAAACTAAAATAAGAAGTGGCAACTCAACCTATACTTTTATTAACTAGCTTTGACAAGTTGTTTACTGTGGAATGTGATGCTAGTGGAGTTGTAGTAGGAGGAGTGCTAAGTCAAGAAGGCAGGCCTATAGCTTTCTTCAGTGAAAATCTCAATGAAGATAAGAAGAAGTATTCTACCTATGACCTAGAACTTTATGCTTTAGTTCAGTTACTTAGGAAGTGGAGGCATTACCTTCTACCCAAGGAGTTTGTAGTCTTTACTGACAATCAGGCACTTAGTTATATCAACACCCAAGAGAAGTTGAGTAATAGACATTTGAAATGGATGGAATACATCCAAGATTTTACTTTCACCATCAAGCACAAGAAGGGACAATTGAACAAGGTAGCAAATGCACTAAGTAGGAGATTGCTGACAGTGCAAGAGATACAGATCAAGAGCATCTGAATAGAGAGTTTCAAGGATCTCTATGGGGAAGATGAAGACTTTTTGGAGGCCTACAAGGTATGTTCTAACTTTGAGAATAATTTTCATAGCCAATACTCAGAGGATACATTGCAAAGTGGATTTTTATTCAAAGGGAATCAGTTATGTGTTCCAAGAGGATCAATGAGAGAGAACCTCATCCAAGAGAAGCATAATGGTAGTCTTAGTGGACATTTTGGAATCAACAAGGCAATGGAACTAGTGCAAAGGTTCTACTATTGGCCTAAGTTGTCAAGGGATGTTAGGAGGTATGTGGAGCAATGTGTAGTGTGTATGAAAGCTAAGGGAGGAGCTAGTAATGCTGGTCTATATCAACCCCTACCCATTCCTAACAGACCATGGGAGTGTGTTAGCATGGACTTTGTGGTAGGAATCCCTAAGACCAAGACAGGGTTTGATAGTGTCTATGTGGTGGTGGATAGATTCAGCAAGATGAGTCAATTTATTCCTTGCAAGACCACTCATGATGCTAGCTACATTGCTCACCTTTTCTTCAAGGAAATTGTCAGGATCCATGGATTGCCTTTGAGCATTGACTCGAATAGGGATGTGAAGTTCATGAGTCACTTTTGGAAGACTCTATGGAGTAGATTAGGTACCAACCTATCTTTTGGATCAGCTTACCATCCTCAGATCAATGGAAAAATAGAGGTGGTTAATAGGGTGTTAGGTAACCTTCTAAAATTCCTAACCAAAGAGTATGGACAGACATGGGACATGGTTATCTCATAGGCTGAGTATGCATATAATGATAGTGTGAACCAGACTAGAGGGAAGAGTCCTTTTGAAATTGTATATGGAATGCACCCAAGAGGTATATGTGAGCTCAGGGATCTAGGAGCTATGGAGCATAGGAGTGGACATGTAGAGGACTTCACTCAGACCATGAAGGAGATTTAGGAGTAGGTAAAGAAGACAATCATCGAGGCTACTCAAAAGTTCAAAGATAAGGTGGATATGTCAAGGAAAGATTTGCAATTTGCAGTAGGAGACTATGTCATGGTCCACCTCAACAAATCTAGGTTGCAGAAGGGTACATCAACCAAATTGCAGATGAAAAGAGTGGGACCATGCAAGGTGTTAGCCAAATATGGGAAGAATGCATACAAGGTGGAGTTACTTGCAGATTTAGGGATTTCACTAGTGTTCAATGTAGCTGATTTGATCAGGTATAAGGGATTAGTCAATGACATAGATCAGAACAGTAGGGAGATCTTCAAGGATGTAGGTAACATAACCTTACCTACTCAAGACAAGCTACAAGTAGAGAGGATCTTGGAGTCAAGAGTCAAGAAGTCTACAAGGCACAGGGTGTACATGGAGCATCTTATCAAATGGAAGAATGAACATGAATTTGAGGCTACATGGGTAGATGAAGCTTAGTTCAAGAAGTAGGGTATTGACCCATCTTTGATCTCTCCCCACATTCCTTAATGTCTGTGTAGAGGGGGAGAATGGTGCAGAAGCACCCCAAATTTCATCTAGGAAAGTTGACTAGAAGGTTATTGAATTGGAAATTTGTTTAGGCCAAATGTAGCAATCTCTTTCTTTTCTTTGAGTTTGTGCCTAAGAGGCATTTGAGATCATGTATGGTGTTGCTAAAGGTCATGTTGACCATTGGATAGATATAGGTTTGGCTACAAGGATGGTTTAAGACCTTTGTAAGAACTTCCTAGGTGTTAGAATCTCTAAAATTTTGCAAATAAGGCCTATTGGAAACCACAAGCGGCCATGGAGTAGCTAGGAATGAGATTAACTAAATTAGAGAACCTATATATGGTGTGCCTCAACCTAAAATTAGGGTTGGGGGAAGCTTTTGCAATATTCAAAATTCATGAATACTAGTGAAGACAGTGATAAGGTTGTGTAATTTTCTGAGTTTTGTTTTGAATTTGTGTGGTGAGGAGTGATCATGGCCCTATGAAATGTTGTAGAATGTAGTGTAGTTGTATTTGAAGCTTTGTGTGGCAATATTTAGTTAGTGCGTTCAATTTCCAAGCATTGCTTAGTAGTTAGTTTGCTTCTTGTAGTTGCTGATATGACAGTCAGCCATTGTAGAATGGAGGTTTAGTTACATTCCCATTGTACTTTGTGTACGAGCCCTTAGGAACTGTGACTAGGATCCATGTTTGTAAATAGGATAGGGTTAGGAGTGGTTAGGAGTCAGGGAATCACTATGGAAGTCTTCTCCTAGGCGAGCTTGACAGTGCCTGGTTAGGAAAGACAAGAAGTGCAGAGCACTTGACTTGCAGGGGTTTCCATCTCCTGGTAATTCATGGTGTGGAGAGGCAGGTGTATGCCTTGCCAAGGCTTAGCAAGAAGGAGGAAACTCCATCAACTCGTTTGGTGAGAGGAATTCTTAATAGTCTGCAAAGAAGACAGGAAAAGACCCAAAATAACCTAAGTTCTTGATCATTTCCAGTTTGGGGAACTGTACGAGCAGTTGAAGGCTAGAACCACTAGAGTCTTCAAGTGATAGGCATGAAGAACAAGAACCCCAAAGGAGAATTCAGTGTTCTTTGGTAGACCTTGGAGTATTAGTGTGTTTTATCGGAGATGGAGACCTAATTGGCTCCTAGGCTAGTAGCCTTTTTATTCCTAGATGAGGGTTTGGTGAAAGCGATGGAAAGATGGAGTTCGGTGGATCTTTCAGTACCATAATAGGATGGAATGAAGTCAATGGAAACATCTCCACACCCCTGCAAAGCTAAGCTTTAGTTCTTGGAGGATGTTAGTCTTTAGGGTAGATTAAGGGCTAAGGAAGAGTTAGAGGCATTGCACCAAGATTGACTTGGTAGGTTGGAATTGTGATGGTAGTGGGGTTGGCTAGGAGAACTAGGGGTACCTAAACATGAGGAAGGTCCTAAAGGTTAAGGTGGTGAAGTAAGACACCAAGGAGATCTTGCAAATGAAGATCCAGAGCATGGAATAGTGATTGTTCCATCCAACCCTACCTTATCACCTGGTCAGACATCTTCTTGTTGAACCATGTCTTTACCACCTATTGGTGGTTGGTCATCGACACAAGAGCATGCTCTCTTTTCTCCAACACCTCAAGTAACTCTGAAAACCGCACCTCCATTGCTCCATTTTTCTGAATTTCAAGAGAATCGAGCAATTGGATTGTAGGGATTTCCATAGAAATTGGCAATAGTGCCTTCTTCTCGTATAATATCTCGTAAGGAAATGTTTTCAATATTTTATTGGGCATGATACAGTCTGCCCATAGTGTTGTCTAGAGGTGTTTATGCCACTCCCTTTAATGTTCTGAACCTATTCTCTTGATCAACTTGATGAGGTTCTTGTTTGTAGATTAAGCGAGGTCATTCCCTTGTGGGTAGTAGTTATAAGATGTCTTTAGGAAGACTCCATAATTTAGTGCAAATTGGATCATTTTGGACCTGGGAATTTTTTTAGCATTATTAGATATAATTGTCTTTGGTGGGCCGAACTTGGCTACCAATTCTTCCAGGAAGTTTACAATTTCTGCCTTTGTTGCATTCTTCAATGGTACAACCTCAGCCCATCTGGTGAAGTGGTTAGTTGCCATTAGGATCCACCTATGTCTAGATGATGAAAATGGATTGATCATGCCAATGAAGTAAAGACCCCATTGAGCAAATGGCTCTTCCACCAAAATTGGTTTAAGTGGCATAGCAACATTTTTCCCTTTTTCGACAAAAAAATGACACTCACTGCAAGACTTCACTAATGAATATGAGTCATTGAATAATGTTGGCCAAAAATAACCAACACATATGATATTGATTGCAATAGTTTTTACTGAAAAATGACCTCTGACTGGGCCATTGTGATACTGCTCTTCAGTTACACATCTTAGCAAGATACTATTGAAATTTCTTTTAAAAAGAACTCCCTCTAAGAGTACATAACCATTATTCTGCAATCGATAAAAATGCCTTTTAAAAGAGGGGAGGTTGGGTGGATACCTTCCTATTTGCATTTAATTAATTTAGGCATCCTACCAATCATCTCCAGAGCTCTCTTCATTTAGCAGCATGGGTTATGGGTCTTCAAACTTAATAATTGCTTCATTGTTCTCCGCCAAATACTCGCACAACCCCTTCCCCTTCATGGTGTTGACTGGCTTGATCTCTATGTCATACTCGAGAATCTTGGTTATCTAGTTAGCCCGCTTCTCGGTGATTTCACCTTCCATAATGTATTCTTGCACACTAGGATGCAACACACAAAAATCATCTTGTTGCATGATATAAGGTGTTGGAACTTCTTCAACCGCTTTACGATAAAAAAACCTTACTTCTCCACAAAGTTGTATTTCACCTCATATTATTTCAGGGTGCATGATTAGAAGGCAATAGGTGATTCTCTTTTATCTTTATTGTCCTTCTGCATTAGAACAATAGCGATACTGTTGCCACCACCAAAGACGTACATAATGAAGTCTTTTGAAAAATATAGATTGATCAACATGGGAGCAGAAGAGATGACCTCTTTTATCTGTTCGAAAGATTTTCTAGCTTCTGCTGTCCATTTGAAAATTTAGTCTTTTTTCAACATTAGGGTGATAGGCCGAACGATCCCTGCAAAGTTTGCTATGAACCAGTTGATGAAATTAACATTTCCCAAAAAAGATTGAACTCATTTTTTATTGACAGGTAGAGGGAGTTCCTTGTTTTCTTTAACCCTTTCCAGATCAGTGGAAATACTTTCCTTCGAAATGACATAACCCAATAGCTTCCCCTGCGAGACCCCAAACACACATTTCTTCAGGTTTAAGGAAATCCTAAACTCTTGGAATTTTCAGAAGACAAGCTCGAGATGATCAAAATGATCCTCGACAGATTTTGAAAACACCGTCAGGTCATCCAGATAAATAAGAATAATCTTATGTAGCAAATCCTTGAAGGAAATGTCCATAGCTTGTTGGAAAGTGGCTCTGGAATTTGAAAGTCTGAAGGGCATTTTAGCATAAGCATATGTCCCCCACTTGGTAGTAAATGCCGTTTTGTGTTGGTCCTCCTCTTTCACATGAATTTGATTATAGTCGGAGAAACCATCCAGTATTGAAATCATTTCGAAACCAACAAATTTTTGCAAAAATTACCTCCATGGAAGGAAAGGGATAGTGGTCCTTCAGGGACACTCTATTCAGGTCTCGAAAGTCAACGCACAACCGTATATCACTGTTATTCTTTCGGATCGACACCAGGTTAGACACCCAAGTGATGTGCTTGATCAGGAACACTATCTGAGATGCAATCAACTTATTTAATTCTTGTGACATTAGTGACTTGATTTTTGGATTGACTAGCCTTTGCCTTTGATGCACGGGTTTTGATCCTTCTAGTAGCTCAATGGTGTGTTGGATAATCCCAGGATCATATTCCTTAAGATCATCATATGACCATGCTACCACACTTGGATACTCCTTGCAAAATTGTTTTAACCTTTCTTTATTCTTCTATGAGACTCCTTTTCCGACCTTAAGCTTTTTATCTTCTCCGATGTGCAAATCGGTATAGTCGCCTTTATCAGCTACAAGCTTTCTCTTGTCTTTCATTGCATCATCAGAATAAAAAGACTCTCGAGAGTGACTAGACCCCTAGGAAGCTTGTTTGATTTTAATTGGATTATTTGATCCTCATAGGCCTCAACGATCTTTGGCTGTAATTGGTTGGAAAATTCTCCAGATAGTTGGAGAAATGACGTGATATGAAAATCAATATAAAAAACTTGGCAGTCTTGATTATTATTCAGGACTGCAGACCGCATGATCACTCGTATTGAATGTTGGTTGTTAATCAACTAAGAAGTTGGCTTAAACTAAGATCCGACAGTTTCCATTCGGTCTGCTTCGGAGTTCTGCTCTCTAGGTACAACTTGGATGTTGAATGCTTCAAAGCCTTCAATAAGGTCCCAGACCCTATGTCGATATGATCATATACATAAATTCTTGGCGGTAAAGAGCCCTCAGATTTGGTTCACCACCAATTATGGTCTCCAAACATGCATATTTGCTTTGCGCCCATTCTCTCCGCTAAAATCAAACCATGGACAAGACCTTCATATTCTGCTTCGTTGTTTGAGCATGTGAACTGGAAGCCATAAGACCTCAAGGTATTATCCTTTGATGGAGATATCAAACATATTCCAGCACCGAATCCTACTTTGCATCTTGCTCCATTAAAGTGTAAGGTCCATAACTCTGAGGATGCTTCACCTCCAGACTCTCTAATCACTCTAGGCATTATCTGGTCCTCTTCATGTATGATATATGTTCCTAGCCCAATTTCATGATAGTTTCCAAAAGGGTCTGTATCTATGAATTCATTTAAGAGAGCCTCCTCTTTCTCTATCTGAGAGCTGCTTGCTTCTTCTTCCTCAAGGAGTTAGACATTGAGCATCTCTCTAGAAGTGATTGAGGTATGTGCTGGCTCAAAATTGATCATGGCTTTATTAGCCACATGTTTGGAATGCAAGGATTCTTACAATAACTTCATCTTATCTCCATGCTTTGTTATTAGGATCAGGTGCGGCCAGTCCAAGCTAGATAAACTCCAACATTTGCAGTGAATTCTCGAGTAGACATATCCCAAATAGAGGAGGGATGTCAATGAGCACAGTATCTTGATTCATAATAATGCTGGGAAAACAAACAATGTCATGGGAAATCCTTTGATTACTCTGATGGTTTCAACCTTATTTCCGTTGAGTTGCATGACTCCCTTTTTTAGAGGATCGTACTTGAGTCATAGAGCTTCAACTACTTTCTTAGGCATGACGGTGGTGCTAGCACCAGAATCAATCATACAATTATGCAGCAGTTTGTTACCAATGATAAGTGTTAGAAAGAAAGGCTTCAGTTTAGGCTTACTCTCTTTTTCAATTTTCTTTTCTTCTGGTCGATTTGCTAAAACTCTTTCCAAGTCTGGCTTGGATGTCTTATCTTGTGAGGGCTACTCCAACATCTTCATGTCTTCTTCTCCTGATAATTCCTTCTGCAATAGAAAATTTTGCTCTAGGATGGATAGGATATCCCACAAAGAAACATTAGTAGAGGATTTCTTTAGTTGCTCCACCACGTTGAATGGCATTTGTGATTGATGAGTTATGGTAGCTTGCTCCTTTTTCCTTGTAGCCAGTGCATCTGGTTGTTTGGCAATAGTCAGGGTGGCCATGGGAGCTCTTATCTTCAGAGGAGGTGGATTCAAGGGATTGGGAGAAGCCGCCTTGGACTGCTGTGGAACTGATGACAGATTTTCCGATGGACTAGGCATTGAATTAGGTGAACCTTCAGTTGAAAAAGATGTGAATTCTCTAGTGAGCCTCCACTTGGAATGAGTATTGTAATCTGACTATAGTTGTGAAACTTTGGCTACTAGAATATCATTCAAGAATTTTGACTCCTTTCCTTCTATCCAAGAAAAGAGTGCTTGGTCCGAAGCTATTTATAGCTCCTGCTATATAGACATTCCTTGCATTTGAGCAGTGAGAACTGCATTGTCCATTTGCTGAGAGGCTTGTGTATGACCTCTGTGATAAGGCGTGATGCCTTGAATTCGTTGCTATGCTATTCTCTATTGTAAATTCCCTCTCAGACAATTTCGAGGCATATGTGCATCATTGCAAGGGAAGCGCCATGAATTAGTCTCCTTGACAAGATTGTTTTATCCTGCTACTAGTTCTGCTGAACTAGGATAGACGGTCTACATCGACATAGTCACAGGGACGACTTGGTTGTTCTATTGAGCTTGGGTATTTCTGCGTGATCTATCTTGCCATTGACTCTACCGGAAAGGAGGCTTCCCACCTTGGTAGTTTTGGTAAGCAGGCTTCTGGTAGCTATACTGTTGCCACTTCATATTGGTCAATTCATTTGTCATGGTTCACATTTGCTCCTTCAAGTCATTCACTTCAGCCACCAATGGGTTAGGCACTAGAGCCACGCTCAACGTCATTTTCGGGTACACATTGATAGACTGGGGAGGAGTTGAAGGAACGCTAGTTGGAGCTACCTTTGATTCTAGAATGTTGAATTCTGGGAATAATGGCATGATAGGTCTCGACGCCAATTTTCTGGTAGCAATAAGATTGTTCTCCGTAGTGACGACAAGGCTGTATGCATTGGGTAGAGTATTTCTGCCAAGAACTTGTAGCATCATAAAAATATCAACATTTATAGATTTTAAGTAGAATATGAACACCAAATCTGGAGGCGGTCGACTACCAACAAGAACTCTCTACCAATTCGAATGAAACCGAGCATTGAAATCGGCTAAAGCTTCATGGGGAGCTCGCTTTATTCTAGCCAGCTGGTGATATAGCAAATTTTTGTCACCGCTAATTGAGAAGCGCTCGTAGAAAGGATCTTCGAGATCATCCCAAGTGGCAACTATGTTAGCTGGAAGAGTACGATACCAGTTCAACGCCTTGCCTCTGAAAGAGGCGATGAGTAATCTTAAAGCCACATTCTATTTGGTAATGCCATGCACCAGACATACATCAGCTACATCTTGCAAGTGCTCTGTCAGAGTTTTTGAATTGTCCCCAGAGAACTTAGGGATAGCCTTTAAAGTGAAAGTCAGGATTGGAGTTCACACTGCAAGAGGGATAGGTGCTACCAAAGGACTACCAACATCCCAAGCTACATAATTTCTAGCAGCCATTGGCGTAGGAGACATAGGAGAAGAGGGTGGTGAAGTATTAGCTTTTTGACCTTTCACCTAGACTAAAACCAATGGTGGTACAAGCAGGCTAGGAAATCTTGCAATTTGAGACCTAGTGACGGGCCTATGGCTCATACACTCCTATTGATCAAGCAAACGTGTTAGTTCATGTCCCAACGGGCGTGCCAGAAAAAGAACTGTTGACGCAAATTTTTGCAGGGAGCAACCTTATGGGAAACTTAGCTAATGGGGGACCTATGCGCGTAGCTAAGTGACCTCCAAGATTTTATCGAAGCTGACTCTTCATTTTTTATGGGGGGATGAAAAGGTTAGGAATATGAACATAAAATAAACAATCCTAAGCTAAGGTGATGTGCCAAATCAAAAAGGAATTAATTAAGCACAATGCTGAAACAAAGGCTCAAACAATAACTAGTGTCTATAAAATAGATAATTCCCAACACTGCAAATATAGGAACATCAAACCATTTGCATAGTATAACCAATACAACATAAGCCAACATAGAAGAGTAGTAACATGATCTATATTTTATTAAGCTGCATAGAGATTACAAAAGCTTGAAAAAGACGTTCATATACTTCAAAAAATACAAGCATAGTTTAATGTCTTATTAAATGCATGAGAATAGAAAGGTCGAATTGACTGGCATAGTCTGCAAGTTCAAGTTCAATAGCAAACATTACAAAGTCTAATTCCCAGTGCTCGAGAAGTTTTAATCTATCTAAGAAAAACCAATAAAATGAGGAAAAGACTACTTAAATAAGCCAGTCCACCGCCTGAAAGCCCTATGAGAAAGATGCTTAAGGGAAGCCATCAACGAACTAGATCTTCTTGAGCCGGTACCAAAAAAAAGATCATCTAACATTGTGCCAAAAAGCACGTCCCTTGAGAAACCTGGACTACACAGTAGCATAAGAGAACACGCAGCAACATAAAAAAAATGTGGCAGAGAAAAGAACACACGACAAAGGCATCAAACCCAAGATAATAGATACACGAATGAATGCCACACGTCAAACACACAGAGCCCAACAAAAGAAAGGTGAGATGGCTCAAGAGAAAGCTCTGATAGGAAGCCACATGTTCAAACTCCCAACAAAAGAAAGTGGAGTGTGGGCCCAACTCAGAAAGAAACAAGTGAAGGCCACGCGTAAAGAAAATGGAGCTTGGTAAAAGAAAAATGATACAGCTGAACAAAAAGCTCCGATAGGATGCCACATGGTGACTGCCGAGAAGTTGTGAGTGATATGGACAAAAGGTGAAGCCATGAACTAAAAATAAACCGCAAAGGAAAAAGAGGTGCGTGAATAAACATTCACAGGTTCAATATTGAGCGATGCTTTGTCATTGGTCAATGTCTTACGTGGTTGCCTTCATAAAGGAATGGTTTGGAATTATTTTAATTTATTTTTCATGTGGTTTTCACTCTTTTATCCTACCTCAACCATTACATTTTTTCAAGAAAAAATAAATGTAAAAATGCGATGCAAGGATTGTGTGCAATTAAATCAGATTGTGCCACATGGAGATGGATTTAAGGAGAGATTTAATGATTTATATGGCATAAAATAAAGGTTTAAATGCATAAAATGTTGCTTGCAACATTTCTCACGCTATGTAAATTGTTTTGCTGCTATTTTGAAGGGTTTTGTTGCCCACCATTACCAAAAATGACCTACAACATCACGGTGCTACATTTGTGATAGATGTTCATTTTTCAAATCTGTAACAAATATCTTTTGGAGCTGAAAATGGTGTGTTCTCACGTGCAAGGTTTATGAGTAGAATTTGATGCCATTTATGAGCTACAAATAGTGTTTTTGCCTTCCAAAAAGTCCTTGAACCTTTTCTCATACATGGGTGCCTAGATTAAAGTAAAGATCAACCTTTAGTGAAGGTAAAATGAAATTGGTAATTACGGGTGAAAGTGAGTCAGTTGCAAGCAGAATGCACAGGTAGAAGGATTACAAACCAATTGTTTGACCAAATGTCAAATTGTTTGCAGTATGAAATGAAACCTTTGTATCTCTAAAATGCATTGTTAAAACATTGTTTTGAATGTCATTAGTGAATTTAATAGTAAATGGGTACACATTTGACCTACAAAGTAAATTTAAACTGCCAGTAAGTGGATTTTGACCCAGAGGTTGAATTTTTTCACTTGCAAAGTGAAAATAGAGCTAGTAAACATGTTTTTACAAGTAGGTACAACGTTTGCATGGGAATAGTAAGTGAAGATAAAGTTGAAGTGGGAAGAAAGAGTGTGAAGAGGCATCTTCCTAATGCCAATTGGTTGTAGATTAAAGGGAGCTAAATGTGCCAAGTGTCAACTATGGAATTGATCTAAGTTTCTTCTCCTCTTTATAATATTTTCTTTTCTTCTTTTTGGGGATTCCAAGTTTTCTAGGTCTAGGATATTGTAATTTTTGTATAGGGATTTGTCTCTAGAGTTAGGAGTTCTTCATATTTTAGAGTTCAATGTTGTATTCCATTTTGTTAATGGCAAGAAAACCAGTTTGCAAATTGGGATGAACTATGTCATACTATAATGTCTCTAAAATATATGCATTAAATTATTGATCAAAGTAATCAAGGATTATAATGGTTTTTGTTGCACATTTGTTGTAATAAGCATTTTTGTGATGGCTCTTGTTCAAAGAATAGGTTAAAATGTGCTCTCAGTTAAATGTTGAATATATTGTGTTGCATTTAGGATAATTAAGAATGTTGCAGATGTGTCCTGAAGAGACCTCATTATTGTAATGTAGTAATGATTTAATGGTCACTGGTTTTGTGTTTAGGCTATTACCAGATAGGTTACTTCATTTTGACTCTATTATAGACAAGGCACTGGTCTAGTATGATTCTTTTGTGTAAACCATGGAAGGAATCACCATTGAAAATTTCAAGAATCTTTTCCATTTTCAAGTTTAACTTATTTCTAGTTTTTTGTATCTTCATGGGGATTAAAGAACATAGAGGTTATGCTTGGGAATAATTCCATTGTAACTTCTTTGTGTGTTTGAGATGAATATTTCTCTTAATTTATCTATTCTCAGTATTGATTCAAGGTTCAAAGGGATCATACCTAAAATACAACTAAATGTATAACACCCTTTATACATTCATCTGAGAACCATCCACATGTTAGAAATCTATAATGTGTAGTTTTGTGCAAGTCTTATTATATGTGCAGATCTTTGAATAGGAACACCCTCTTGAGTATTTTGGATCTAAAAGTGTAGAAGGATGATTATAGCCTCATTCGTTGGCCTTTCTTGTCCCTAATGTGATGATAGTGTGAGACCTTTGTATTAACCTCTTGATCCCTTGGTTTAGGCATTGTGATTTTCCTTAGGATTGGGGGTTGCAAGAAGAAACACCAATAGGTTATGTTGTTTTTGTTCATACGGATCATATAACAATTTGATACTTAATGAAAAAAATAGTGGGTAGTGGATTCTTTATTAGATGGTTATTGTTACAAGAATTTGATCACTATTGTAGATAAATTAGGCAAAGCAAATCTGGTAGTTGATTTTCTCTCTAGGTTGAATATTAAAACAAAAGAAGCAATTGTGGATGGTCATTTTCTTGATGAAAACTTGTTTGCATTAACGGTACATACACCTTGGTATGTAAATATAGAAAACTATTTAGTTGCAGAAAAGACAATCCCACATCTTTCATGAAGAGAAAGGCACCATTTAGTTGAATGAAACTTTCCATATTCATGGGTGGATGGTTACCTATTTTACCTATTTTACATAGGACTTGATAATGTCATGCATAGATTCATAAGAGAAGATGAATTTTATGATATTCTTAAGGCCTATCATTATGAGCCTTGTGGAGGGCACTTTATAGCAAAAATAATATCCCTCAAGATCCTAGATACTAGATACTATTAGCCATAAAGATGTAGTTCAATACACAAGGTGTGATAACTATCAAAGGATGAGTAGACCTACAAGAAGTGATGAGAAGCTCCTACAACCACAATTGGTAATTACACCATTTGAGAAGTGGGGCCTTGAATTCATTAGATGAATAGATCCAAATTCCAACAATAAGGAGTATATACTAGTATGTATTAACTACCTAACCAAATGGGTAGATGTTAAAACCTTAAAATTTAATAGAGATAACAAAGTAGCAACATTCTTATATGAGGAAATCTTGACAAGATATGGAGTGTGACGAGTCTTAGAATTATCCTCTTTTCCTTGTTTAAGTTTCATACTTTTCATACTTTTAAAATTCTTAGCTGCACATATGACGCCAACACCATCTAAGAAATTATGATTCCCTAATTGATAAATTAAATGTAGCACATGTAGGTTACTGAATTGTTCAATAAGGGATTTGTTGGTCTATTGAGTTGTATGCATGCATTTATTGTATCAATTGATTAAACATAGATGGAGCTAGAAATTTTTGGCATTGTTACTAGGGATGGTGCTAAAGTTCAGAATTTCTAAAGTTTTTTGTTTATTTATATATTGTTTTCTTGGTCTAGGAGTTTTTATTTGCAATAATTAGGACCAATAGAATTTACAAATCAATCCTGAACTACTTACTAATAGTGTGCAAGAAAATCTATTAAGCTCAAATCACTATTGCATACATTGGTAGAGAGACACTTTAGGAAGAATTCTTCCATCAAACCAAAATAAAGAGGAATTATTTGAAGACATTGATACAAGAGAATAATTAATTCCATCAGAGGAGTTGATGGAGGGAATCAAAGACATAGAAATACCCCTCACACTAGTAGATATTCTAGACTTTGGGGGAATTTCCATAAAAAATCTTAGCACAATGATAGAAGAGGTAGTGGACAACCTGGCTAAACTTGTTACATTTAAATTCCTAATAACAAATCAAAAGTGGGTAGTTACCTTGAACATACCTCCTTCATCCTTACCCAATTTCTACAACTCAATCATAGAATACCTTGATGCATTTGTGTTTGAATTTAATGTTTTATGCTAAAGCTATGATTATACCACAAATTCTCATGGGTTGAAAATATTTCTTACCACATTGAAAGATGTCGCTTTGTGATGGTTCATGGGGCTAAGAAGAAATTTAGTGCCAAATTTGGAAACAATGAAGGAAAAATTCTTAAAAAAATACCAAGATTACTATTGGGTAGGAGATATGAAAAATAGATGATATCTTTTAAATTTCATAAAAGGAGGGCAAACCCCTTGAAGAATATTTTGAGAGATTCTAATTCTACTTGAAAAATTCACATAAGTATAGGCTCTCCCTAAAGTCATTTAAATTGGTATTTCTAAGAGAGGTGAATGGAGGTTGTTTGGATGCATTAAACCTGATTGGAATAGGGGAGGTTGTTTAGAGTCACTTCTTGATGGAGAACTAGAAATTGAAACTAATGACCATATGAATGAGAAATATAAACCAAACAAGCCACATATAGAAATAAAAAAAAAGGGACCACCATTTCTAGAGAGGTTGACCACTCAAAATTTCACCTTGAACCTAGATTTTACTTTTAGTTGAAGAATGTCTGTGTGAAATTACCTTTATCCAAGCTATGATGGAAGTTCCAATCTACACAAAGATTGTGAGGGAACTATGCCTCAAAAATATAGGAAGGAAATAAAAGGACCCTTAAACTATCCATGCTATAAGACAATTAAATGATATTCTGTTGGGAAACTTAGTTGTCCCAAAGTATGCAGACCCTGGTAGGCCTGTGGCATATGTGAAAATTAATGATACACTCATCAAGAATACTCTAATTGATCTAGGAGAAACAATAAATATAATGACAAGAGAAATAATGAAAAGCTTCAACTAATGGATCTAAGACCTACAACCACATTTTTACAACTGACAGATAGGTCAAAACTTAAACCAAAGAGTATCATTGAAGATTTAGTCCTCACACTAGACTCGTGCGAATACTCAATGAACTTCATGGTCTTGCAGTCTAAAGCCAACCCAGGAGGATACCCATTGATCCTAGAAAGACCATGGTTTTCCATAATAGATACATTCATTGGATGTAGATATGAAAATACGATCATTTACAATGTGAATGTAACAAAAATATTGGTCCTCTATCCACCTACACAACCTCATGTTGGAATAGCCTATCTGGCCAAACCTAGAGGAGATGACCAATATTCTATCCAAACACTCATGACCATTGAATAAAGCCCAATATTCAACATTCAAGATGAATAAAGAATTATTACCAATTTTATATAAAACTCTTATGGGATGGACCCACAACAAGACTAATGTCTAGCATGTTTAAATTTCCCATTACATAATATTATACCTACAACAACTTATGATTATACCTCACAGTTATTCCATACATTACTTCCACAGAACTATAATCTCAATTTATCAAGGTTAGATGTGTCTTTTGTCATGACTTCTACAATACCAATGGAAATATCACCTGATAGAACACTTAATGTGAATAATCAATTGACAGTTTCCCAACAGTTTGAATTGCTTAAAATGTTGCAAGCTCACACAACAACATTTTCTTGGGAATACCATGAAATGAAGATAACAAATCCTAATATTTGTGTGCACAAAATATACATCAATGAGGGATGCAAACTATTAAGACAACCACAATGAAGGATGAACCCAGTTGTAAGAGATATAGTCAAAAAAAAGTTGTTAAAAGTATTGGATGTAGGGTTTATATATCCAATATTAGATAGTCAGTGGGCTCCCCATTGGTAATAGTACTATTGTACTTGTTGCACACACACCCCATTCAAAACAGGGACCCTCTCTTCCCTCTTTTGATTGCCGGCCCCTTTTTGGTTTGCCTCATTTTGCGTGTCCATTTTTGCACCCTAATTGGTCAACTCACCCTTCAAAGTCACATACTAGGTTTGACCGAACTTGAGCCCTTCAGAAAATGCCAAGTCTAACGTCAGTTCAGGTTTCCCTTGTCAGAATGCCTTTTCTGATTTCTGCGGCCCTCCCGGGCCCGAACCCTCGGGTCTCCTGCTTCGGATTTCCGTTGCGGGTTTGCTATTGCCGGGGTCTAGCGCCCGGCATCCTTTTGGACCTTGGACCTCGGATACTGGATTTCCCCTTTCAGAATTCCGCTTGCGCTTTGCCATCTCTCATAGCCGTGGCTGGACATCTTCTCGGCCGCTGGACTCCGGTCCTCCCGCTGTCGTCTGCGAATTTGAACCCACCAACTCACTGGCCACCGTACGACTGAATTTAATTGTTGAATGGCTATTTTAGCTATTTAAACGGATTTTTCGACTGTCATATTTAGCCGACCGAGTGATAGAGAAATTTGCAGAGCTTCCCGGTTCCGACAATCTCTGCCTCCGCGCCCGAGCTCTCGATCGACTATTTTCTCGTGCCGAACAATTTGCTTCTCTGGGATCTTGAGGTACGTTTGCCGCTCGCACGCCTTGCCCTTTATTTTTCAAATTTTTGAGTGTTGAAGCACTGAAAAATGTAAAATTGGGTTTAAAACTAGTAAATTAGCACCCTCCCCTAAAAACCCATGACTTGAAATATAAAAAATCGATTGTTTGAGGCCTTGAAATTCGATCCAGAGCTTAACCTTGCCACGACTGTTCTTCAGAATAGTCGCTGACGTCTCTTGGGACTGGACCTTCCCACGACCACTTGCCAAACTCCAAACCGAACTTCAAAAAATTCATGCAGCCAAATCTGTTTCGGACCCCGGGATTTGGATTTCCCCTCGCGGGTCTTCGTTGTCTCCCTGCCATTTTAAATGGAAAATGCAATGCGTCTTTCCGGCCTTTAGACCCTGGCCTTACGAAATCCATGTCAAAACTTACAGAAAATCAAAATCGACAAAAGAAATAAACTCTCCTCGGGATTTGGTCCTCAGAGTTCCGTTACTAGAATTCCCTTCTAGCTTTGCCATTCTGACGGCCTGACCCAAGCGTCCTCTCGGACCTTGGATCCCAATCGCATAATATCCATTCAGAACTCCTAGAAAGAATCCAAATCCATGAGTAACCCAGATCCCGACCTCTAGAATTCCGTCAGCGAAATTTCGTGTTGCTTTTGTTGTTTTGCACGGCCATCCCGGGACGTCTTTCCGAGTCCCGGACCCCGTTTCGCCTTATAAGAATTATAAGTAAAATGACATAGGCTAAGCCTCTTTCGGATCCCGACCCCCATAATTCTGCTCCCGAAATTCTATTCCATTGTCACCGTTTTGAATGGCGAATCCAATATGACTTTTCGACATCCGGGTCTCGACCCACTGTTCGCCACCGGACTATCGCATTCCCCGATTTCATCTCTGGGGATTTCCTTCTGGAATTCCCTTCCCGGATTGCCGTCTGCATTTTTTTGTTTTATACGACCGGACCCGAATGACTTCCCGATGACAACAACCTGAGCTCTGGAACCTGGTTCCCAGAGTTCTATCTCCCTTGCATCATTTCAAATGGCTATCTTGCAGCTGATGCGCAAACTCCCAAATGAAGGATCAAATGACCTCCAAATCCAAAATGGATTTCGACCCACTTGCTAAAATTAGGTCTCCCTTCACCAACCCTCATTTGACCAAATCCAATGCCGAGACACCCCTTTGGGAGTTCCATGCTTAATTTTTCCTTCCAAACGATATTCTGTAAAGGGAACTCCAGCCCTGGGAACCCAAATTGTCTGCCCTATTTATTGATGATGTTTTAAAAAATGTTATGGGGTTGTTGAATATGAATAATAATTGCAGAGCTAATTTTGACATGCAGGGAGTTGTCTGAGGCTATTTTCCATGTTTAATAGTACTAATTCACGTCTTTTGTGCAGGATTTATGGAATCCGATGCAAAAGCTTCTGGTGCTTCCAAGGGGAAGGGAAAAGGAATCGCCAAGGCACCCCGAGGTAAGCAGGATAAGGATCAGATGAAGTTCCAATTCCAAGGGGTACCATTGCAATCTAGGATCACCACCCTTTGGAAGGACATCATGGATATAAACATCATGCAGATTGACATTGATGAGTTTACTCAATGGGTCAGAGTGGACCAAAAGATGGGGAATGCAAAATTAATCAGAAGTAGCGGGCTCACTAAGCCTATAGGCTTCCCGCCAACTTTGGTGGCCCCGAAATTGGTATTGGCTGCCGTGAGGCATATCAAGCTAAAACCAAAACCATAGTGGATAGAGATGGAAATACTCTTGCAGACATGTCCCCTCTTGGGATAGCTACAACCTTCCACATCCCCGCCTTTGAGATCATGGAAACACCAACCATAGAGGAGTGCAAGGCGTTGTGGGAACAAGATCCGATAGGGTGCAAAAAATCGATCAATCAATACTGGTTGAAGGATAAATGAGCCAGTGCTGGCAAGGTCCCCCATGAGCTCTATCGTAGTGATTTCTTTGAGGATTACCATGACCTCGTGACCTTGTTGAGTAGAGTAATGGGTCTTCCTACTGCAGCTTTCTTCCACGAATGAATGTTTTACTTTATAGAGCAGATCATTTGTGGCAACGCTGCCTTCGATTAGGGAGAAATAATCAGCAATTGCTTCCACAAGCAATTTACCAATGTAAAGAAGACATCACAATTCTATATGACGTCCTACTTGGTATACTCACTTGCTAATCGGTGACATTACCATGGATTAAACATGATACAAAATGCGGCGCCAAGAATGGAGCTTAAGCCCTATGACCGATACCCCCAGCTACAATACCAGAACTTTAAGAAGGACTATTGCAGGGTGAACGATGCCTTCATTGCCTACATCATCTCGCTACTTGGAGGGGATTTTCATAAAAGAGTATCCCACAGTGCTAGGGCCCTCCTCAAGCATTATGCATTTTTGTACATACAGTTCCCCAATTTTACTTACATGCGTGCTCAAGGATTCACAGAGAGGCCGAACAAGCTACCCCAGTACCCCAATGACCAGATCTTACTATTGGAGCTGACCCAACAGTTGTGACATATTCATAATATTCTGAGTGACAAGCACTTGGCAGGGACACCTTATCCTATTGGACTTGGTTAGGGAATGTACAAGATCCACACATCCTAATGCGTAGGTTATTTAGAGAAGGAGCTGGCTGAATACCACTTCAAGCAGTACACAGCTCGATCGATAATGGACCCTTACGGTCATATCAGGAAAACAATAGGATGTGAGTACGCCCACCTCCACAATATCAAGGATTTTTGGGCCAACTGCAAGGAGGACCTTGAGGTGCGGTTGCGACACTACATGCACATGACCACCATGTACGTGCGAAGGATAAATTTGTGCCCGGTTCCTAACTAGCTTGAGGAGGATGAGGACACAGTGATAGATCTGGGATATGATGTCATCACCAATCTACCATTGCTTGCAATTGATTAGGATGAGCAAGAACTTGATGGCATCGACATGCTCACTAGACCCGTCAAAATTTGAACACGGGCATGGATCAACCAACAGGTGGCCCGATTGAAACAGCAGGGATTCACCTTAACATTTAAGGGAATCGAGAGTGAGCTTGGTGGCTTCGATGGTGGTGCGTCCACCGCAACAATTGGGGAAACCTCCAAATCCCCACCATCTTTCAGAACCAAGAAAAGAAAGGAAGCTAGAAAAGAGGGGCCTAACTCGAAGGTATACGCTCGAAAGGCTTAAGAGGCTGATCCATCCAACAAGAAAAGGAAAGTGACCAAAGTCGTCCAGATGCTAGTTATAGCTGAAAATCTACCCCTCAAGAGTAGGGAAGAAGAGATTGACTCGCTGGGGTCCCCATCTTCTACAATTACTACCACCACCGCTACCCCCGTCCCACATGCTTCGCTTGCCATTTTTGCTTCTTCCCCGCCTACGGTGGACATCTCTGTTCACCTTGCTTCCACCTCTCCAATCATGCAAATCATTCCTGTGGATTCTTCCTCTGCCACGACCTCGCCTATCTCCTCTTCCTCTATGTCTCCTTCCCTTCCCTCTGTTTTCACTGCTACAATGCCTACCCTCAGCCTCTCAGAATATTTTGTGAAGTACATGCAAAACGTGCCCTCCGAGCTTTCGGGGATGATCACTGATCCCGTAGTACAAGCTGCAATAGCTCAGGCTATGGACCACGCTCTAGCTCTTCCTCCACCTTCTGAACCACCAAGAATGGAGGCAACAATGCAAATATCTGATGAACTTGAGCGATGACAGTTAGAGGCTACAACGAGGCTGGAGGACGAAGAATTTGAGTACCACGAACACCCTTTGTTCGAACACCGAGAGATTGATGAGGTAGCCTATGAGTCCTCCAGTGAGAGCAGCGAGGAGTTGGATGCTAAACTGATAAGAGAAACAAATGATCCTGAACTCAATGAGGAGTGGAGCAAGCAGCTCAAGGAGATTGAAGATAAAGAGGCCAAGGATCGGTTTGCGCGTGAAGAGGAAATTGCTGCCCCATAGATTGAATGCAACAAATCTCCAACTGAGGGGCATGATCAAACCCTAGAGCATGACGAGGAGGAATCCTTCCACGGAGCTGAGCAGGAAGGGAAGCCTGACGAACATGAACAGGGCTAGGATGAAGAGGAAAGGGATATTGAAAGGAAGGATCACTCTGATCGGAAGCTACACATTGAGTCTCCCCCTAAGTATATATCACTCGATCAAGACTTTGATGAGGAGGAGAAAGATACAGAAACTGAAAAGAAGGCTCTTGTCATTAGAGCCGTTGAACTTGAGAGAGAGGACATCATAAGTCAAGGCGAACCACCCCTGGAAGAGCCTCAAATGCCCGACTGGTTGGAAAAATAGTTGAAACAAAAGACTCCCACCTTGAAGGATCCTAAGGCAAGGCTGGAAGCCATTTTGGCCAGAGCTCAAATAAGCATCAAGAAAGAAAAGAAGCCTAAGATCAAATCGAAAGTAACCATGGATGCCTCCGGATCTAGAGAGGTGCAAATAGCGACACTGATGGTTGGTGGAGTGGCATCATTATTAGTCACAACAGGATAAGATCTCCAAGGAAGAACTCAAAGAGAAAGTGGCTTATTTAATGGCCTGTATTCAACAATGGTCATCCCTGGATGAGCAGCCCACGATGTCGTCTGCCCTGCCTCAGCTGCTGTCCCAAGAACAGATTATTAAATTAGAGAAGAGAAGGAACCTGGACAGGATTATGGAAAACTGGTTCCGATAGGTCTTGGACATGGGGAACACATGTATCAACCTGGCTATCCAAACAATGAATAAGTTCTTGGAGGTACAAAGAAACCTTGAGGGCACAAGGACTATCTATGAGGAGTTCCCGAGGAAATACGGGGCAGCCTACCCGAAGATTGAGGCCATACTTGCATTGCCAAGTGAGGTCTGGGAGAAGGACCTTGCCTTCAAAGATGATGATCACTGGCTAATGGATACATGGAGGCGAGATTTTGATCACCGAAAAAGGAGGCTAGAGCACATCATGGATCATATAGTTCTGGATATTGAATGGGCTAGGGAGACCAGGGACGAGTGCTTTCGTACCTCAAGCTGATGATGGGGTACAAGCTGCCTACGGTCGAGATCAATACTGAGAGTATAAAGCCCCACTTCTTAAAGATCATGGAAGATGGGATGTCAGCTGAGGTCACCATCGACTTCATGAGCTTCGCTGCCCGAACCTTTGCATAGTCAGAACTCTTCATAGATAATGCTGCTAAATATGATGATGACTGGAAGAAGCTCGTCAACAATTCCCAGGAATGGAAATATCAGATTTTGCGATCCGACATCATGGAGTTGGACAAGTTCCATCCACTAATCTTGAGCTTTATGGAATATGCCACATTGAAGAAGTGTGAAGGCAACCCAATCATTGATGAAGAATTCCTTAAAGAATAGCTATAACAAAGGGCAACCAGCTACAGGACAAAATTGCTATAGTGCTATCACTAGATGACAAAATAGGGAAAATACAAGAAAAGTCTTATAAATGAAATATACTCAGGGGTAGGTGAAACCCTAGTGTAAGGTGAATCTTGGCCACACAATAGAATCAAATTTTGGCCATTCATTTTATTTTTTGAAAACTATAAATAAGACTCTCCTCCTCTCATTTCAGGAGAGTTGAGTTGTTGTAAAGGCATGCTGCAAAAATAATAATAGAAAATACAGTCATTTTCTTGTGTATTTCTGGGTTTCTCCACATGTTCCCTGATTCCTCTCCCTTTAGTTAAAAATTTGCTTCAAGTTACTTTTCTGCTTTAGTTTCCTTAGTTAGTTGTAGTGGATTTAGTGTGTTGTCTTTGGTTTTGAAGATTCATGCTGTGTGTATGCTTTCCTTGTCCATACTTTTGGTCATTTGCTACTGGTAAATGACTGTGCAAAGTAAGCCTTGACTATAATTTCATAGCTGCTCATTAAACCTTGTCTTTTTTCACATTATATGGCGAATGAATGATGAATATCTGCAGTCCCTAGAAGATAGCATAGATTTCATGACATTGTGAGAATTCAGATTAAGTGAAATTCTGTTTAAGGAAACTGTCCACAATAGGAACCTCCATGATCACTGTTCATTGGTAGTTGTAGGTCCAGGAACCATCCTTCTTCCTTGCTCCCTTTCCCTTTTTCTAGAAGCAATTTGTGTTAAGGTTCGTTGCACATTGTAAAGCCAAATATGATGAAACGATGGAGTCTAAGACTGCTGTTCGAGCCTACAACGTAGTGCAGTAATTCCATATTCGAAGAACTCCATTCATTGAACCAATTATCCTACAACTTCAAACCATGTAAGACCACCTTGTGATTCCAGAAAATCACATCAAACAACTGATATATTCCAAGCATCATCAAGACTTGACACCCGAGAGACCTTGGGATAGTGTTCTGCAATTTGATTGTGGAAAATTGTCTTTCAAGAGAGGTAATGCACCTATACATTACCTGTGTTGAGAAGTGCATAAAAACACCATCAACAAGTACCTAATAAGGGAGGCAAGTGACGAGTATGTGTTGACAATAGATAATTAAATAAACCACAAGGAAGGATCATTTCTCTCTTCTCTTCATTGATCAGGTGTTAGATTCATTGGTGGAGAAGACGTACTTTTATTTTTTAGATGGGTTTAATGACCACTCAAATTAAAATAGCTATTGAATATCAAGATAAAACAACCTTTACATGTCCATCATGTACCTATGCCTACTCGATCTTTCCATTTGGGCTATGTAATGCCCTTGCAACCTTCCAAAGGGTTTTTTTGAGCATATTTTCATATTTTTCCCATGATTTTATGGAAATATATGGATGAATTCACCACCTATGGAAATTATGAAGAAGAATTAGAAAATTTGGAGAAGTTTCTTTAAAGGTGTGAAGATCACAATCTCTCTCTTAGTCATAATAAATTTTTTATGGTGATTACTAAAGGAGTGGTTTTGGGACACTTTGTGGAAAGAAGGAGAATTCAAGTGGACCCTAATAAAATAGAAGTGATCTCCACTCTACCTACCCTCTAGAAGTAGAAAAATTTAAGAATTTATCTCATCTAGGAAGGATATAATAGGAGATTCATTAAAGATTTTAGTAAGATATCAACTCCCCTATTTGTCCTCCTATCTAAGGATATTGAGTTTGAATGGACCACTACCTGTCAAGAAGATTTTGAAGATCTTAAAACATCTCTCACAAGGATACCTATTTTGAGAGGACCTAACTAGATAGTTCCTTTTCACATACATATACATGCCTTTTATTCTTCTATAGGAGCTATTTTAGGAAAAAGAAAGGTAATTTGGAGTATGCTATTTATTACATAAGAAAAAATCTACAAGATATTAAACTTAATTACAGTATTATAGAGAAAGATATGTTAGGATTATTCTATGCAATTAAAAAATTTAGACACTATAGCATTGGTTATCTTATTTTTGTTCATACTAATCATACAAAAATTTGATACTTGATGAACAAACTAGTGGCTAGTGGATAGCTTGTTATATGGTTATTATTGGTACAGGAATTCAATATCACTATTATAGATGAATTAGGCAAATAAAATGCGGTAGCTATTTTTCTCTCCAAGATAAATATCAAAATAGAAGAAGAAATTGTGAATGACTATTCTTGATTAGAACCTATTTTCCTTAATAGTGCATTGTAGTTTTCTAGAGATAGAAAAGTTGTAACATTCCTATATGAGGAAATATTCACAAGGTATGACATGCCTAGGGAGATAGTCACATATCAAGGACTCCAATTTACTTTAGATATGATTTCCCATCTAGTCAAGGGATATGAGATCAGACATAAGAAGTCAACTCCTTACCGCCCATAATCAAATGGGTAGGTTGAGGTTACAAATAGATAAATTGAAGCCATCTTAACCAAGACATTCAATTGCATAAAAAGGACTAGGTAGCAAGGTTACTAGAAGTTGTCTGGGCGTACAAGATGACCTAGAAAGCCACCAAAATATTTATCCCATATGAATTAGTATATGAGAAAAATGTCATCCTTCCTATTGAATTTGAACATAAAACACTTAGAACAACTATGCAACTTGGAAATGATCTCTTTGAAGCTTCGAAGGATAGACTACACCATCAAAATGCTTTGGATGAGTTAAGGATAGAAGTTATCCATCGTACATAAATTATGTAAAAATAAAGAATTAAATGACATGACCAAATCATCAAGACTAAAGAATTTCATGAAGGTGACTGGGTATTGCTATATTATTCAAGATACAAGGATTGAAAAGGTAAATTACAAACATGGTGGTTAGGTCCTTATGAAATAAAGTAAATTATTTCAAAATGGAGTATTATAATTAACCATGATTGATCCAATCAGATTATCTTTGATGGTAAATGGACACCATCTCAAGCTCTTTAAAAATCCATTGCATAAATAACAATTTCTATAGAACTTTTAGTAATAGTTTACACCACCCTCTAGATTATTAGATTCAATATCGATTACCAATCATGAAGTAGCCGCATTTGTAGATGAAATCACCAATTCATCTATTGATATTTCATAGGTATGATTTTCAGGAAAAAGAAAATAAAACTTAAAATAAAAAACACACACAACCATTACAAGCAATTATTCTCACAGGACTTGTAGCACTAATCTCGAGGCACTCACATATGAGACTTGTTCTACTATAACTCATAATAACTACCTCAAGCTCACTTCCAATCACAACACAACATCTATCACTTTCTGTTGACATCACTCTCATCACATATCCATGTAGCCACTCTAATTTTGTCACCAATTACCTGCAAAATATCATTTCACTCTTAGTCATCCCATGCATGTTGCAACCTTTCTTCAGTATTTGTCTTTTTTTGCATATGTGCCATTGCTTACTTGGTTTATCCATACACCAAGCTATAATAAATCACATCCATTTACTTCCATCATCACATTTTCTCACCTATTTTATTCTCAGTGGTCATTCCCATCAAATTGCACACACCACTTTTCCCATCGTTGGATCAATTACAACTTGTATTTTTCACATTATCAACTATATCACATTAAATTTATTTATTTTCTCCGTGATTCTTCATACAACATTTATTTTATAATATACACATATCTTAAATGATTTAAACATAATTCCCTTCATACTCCCTGCATACCTTTCCATTTATTGTACCTTCATAAGCTAACAATCAATTGGTTAAGCTTGCATATACCAACAAGATAAATATCTAGAAAATGCACCATTAGAAAAAAATGAAAAGTCACAAATACAAAGATTATAGTAATTCAGAGAGGTAGGAAATAAGGAAAGCAACAAGCAGGTTGAAGAGGAATTCGCCTAAAAAAGGCTGAAAATTTGTAGAATGGGGGGATATTATTAGAAGGGAGCCAACAACCCATAATGCACTATTAGAAGACCAAGTATGCTTGCCTATTTTTTTAGAAAGACAAGTGGTTGGATTAATTTCTTCAACTTATAGAATAAAATGAGGAGATGAAACAATATTTTTTAAGGACATTAGAAAATAATAAAGCTATAGTAAGAGGTATGAGAGTAGACGCCTCAAAAATGATAGTTGCGGAAGTCTCTGAGTTGCCCACAATTAGTAAGGAGTTTCCAATGCAAGTAGATGGAATTATTGCTCAAAATAAATTTATGTAGCCAGGAGAGGAATTGGATTCCTCTTCCCAAGGTAGTAAACATCTTTCCTTACCTTGGTTATGGGAATATGTAGCCGTGTACATAATTAAACACTTGACTTGTGATGGTAGACAATCCCTTTTGTATGCAATATAATTTAAGCTATTGAGTCACCTTCACCATCAGAGGCTTGTAAATGTTCCAAAATCTTGTATAATTTTCTAAAACAAACGTCAGATGATTATAAAAGAAAGAGAAACTAGCTTGCCTTGTCTCATCATCATGTATTCACTCTATTAATAAAGAGAAGCCTTAGTGCTCAATTCCTAGATATTTCTTGGGAATATTTTTTAGCGTGCAATAACATAAATGACAAAAATTTGAGGCCTGGGATAGTTGAAGAAAATAGGGCTTAGGAGGTTAATGAGTCATCAGTGGAAGGGGAAGAGAAATATGTAACCTCTTCCCTATAAGAGCTAAAAATTAGCTCTATCCCAGGACCACCTGCCAAAAATATTTAAAACCTTTCACAAGAGAGTATGCAAGAAATAAGCTTGATTGATATTAATATCTACCAAATATGATGATGAGGTATCTTACAAGAGTGTATAATGACCTTTCTTATATAAACAAGGTGTGATGAAGTATCAAAATTAAATGATTGTGTCATTATTAAATGAAACAAGTCAACATTAAATGACCTAAGACTCTAATATTTAATAAAAAATAAAAAAGATAAAATATTATCTAAACAATTTAAATATTCCTAGGACCTAAGTGGACTTAATATGTAAATAAGACCCCACTAAGTAACTAGATAGGAAAAGTACCTATTTACACGAACACCCCCCATAAGTGCAACTTAGGGAGAAGCAATTATTATGCAAATGATGCAAGGATGTAATGATGGGTCTCGACTATGAGGCTATTTTAGGTAGCCATGTACAAAAGTAAATGCAATCTCTCACAAATAGAGAAAAGGAGAAAAACCAAATGGGAAAAAAACCCTCTAAAAGAGAGAGAAGATACAATCAAGTGATGAAAGATGAAGGAATCCATGATACCCCCTGATTACAACATGCATCACATATACATTAAAAATGCCCTCATAAGAGGGAAATAAAGAGACCACATATCCCCCCATAATGAAGTAGCTCCACAACCATTGAAGAAAGTCTTAAGATAAAAGAGATGAACTCACATCCATATCCAGGTGAAGGCTCCCCGGTCTTCCTGTTGAAACCACCAAAGAGTAATCATCTCAAGAAAATGTCTCTATTCACAAGAGAATTCCAACCTCATCCAAGTCTCCAAGTATCCATGAACACTTGAAACTGATCAATCCATGCTAAACTCCAAATGAAACACCACACTGTCTTGTATCTCCTAAGAAAGTGACCAATGTACTCAATACCAAGAGAACCAACAAGATCAATGTCAAAGCTCCAACCACATAATCAAGAAACTATCATGACATCATGATATAACCATCTCCTCCTAGGATATCACATGCAACAATGCATACATCCTAGTCTCAAGAGAACATGTACCATGCCAAAAATCTAATCTAGAATCAAGAGTATATCATGACATAATGCCAATCACACTCTAAACCAAGAATCAACATCTTTAATCACATGAAAATAACCATATCCTAATAATGAACCTATAAATATGAAAGAAATATTCTATAGAAACAAGATCTAATATCTCCTCCAAGACATCCACAAACACCAAAGAATATAATCCATTACAATGATGAATCACATCACTACCAACAACTCCCATTGAACCGTGGTACCAAGCTACACATGACATCATGACAACCATATCCTAAACGAAGATCACCCATGGTCCACACAAACTCAATTGTAATCCCAACAACTCTAGAGAAGAAGTAGATTAACGATCTCCAAGACATGAAGATACAACTGCCATCAAAACATCAAGAATCAATCCCACACTACCAAATCATCACTATCAAAAGTTCCCACTAAAATGTGTAACCAATGAAATGTAATCAAGCTATTATGAAATCAGTATAAAAACACATGCTACAAGTCCCAATAATTGACTAATTAGGTACTCTAATAATCCATCCTCTCATCTCAAAGCAATATATCAATGCACAAATGACCATAAATAAGGTCTTGACTAACAAAGTTTGTATCAACACTAGACCAATCTAATGGATATAGACAGTCCACATCTAAGTCATACCATTGCAAGAAAATAGCTAGCTAATATATAACCTAAATAACTCAAAGATACCAAATAATGACACATGCAAACTTATCATCATATTAGTAGCCTGCAAATTAAGATATTAAAGAAGATAGTCTTGCAAACAACAAGAATCAAACACTAAACCAATCATAGATCTGATTCGTCAAACATGTCCATAGACTAGTAACCATTGCCAAGGAACCAAACAAGCATCAAGGAGATAAGAATAAAATCCTAACACCAAACCATATCACCACCAAACAACCACATACATGATCATGTCATGCCAATGCTCAAATATACCTAGATATTTATGATACCATAATCATCACCATTTTTGTACCTACACTTAACTATCACCCATAGGAGACTCCATGTCTCTCTCTACACATGTCAATCCATGTCCTCAAAATCAAAGACAACTTGTGTACCTATCACCATCAAAGTTCAACTCTAAAAAACACCTATAAACCCATACCAGGAAGCGCCAAACTTATAATCAGATGTACCATTATAAATACCATCAAGGTTTCACCTCTTGAATCATTTGGATTCTCATGTAATCACACTCCAAATCTTAGGAACTTACAAGTGATCAAACAAGTACAATACTCTCTCTACATCAAAAACTAAAAAACTACCTAATCCACTAAGTAGTACTTCCCTCCAACACCTATTTGAAATCGAAAATATGATTTTGAATGTAAAAGTTATGCTCAAAACCATGTACAAGAGAATATCTAGCTTTCGGGCCCCAAAAATTGATAAAACAAAAAATTCATGGAACTAAAACCATACCATTGCATAGTGCTTGGAGACAACTTTTTGTTGACTACTAGAAGTCAAAAATCTGATATCCTGGGTGAAAGTTATGCTCGTTTGAACAAAATTCCTCCAATTTGGCTTATAGGTTGAGCAATTGTCGTCCCCAGGTGACAAGCCGACAGCCTTGCCGATGGTGCTCAAGCGACACACTAATGGTTGGTGGGCAATAGGAATAAAAAATATTTAAATTTTGTTTAAATATATCAGAGGATGAATTTTGTGTGGCTCTAATGTTGGATACATTGCTCCCAAGTATTTAAAATAAGAAGACCATATAATAACCTAAAATAGAGTAAACACCATAGAAATGGATCCTAAGGGGGTCTCATGACAAAAATGACATAAATTGAGCTAAAGAATAACAATTAATATTACTCAACCAAACTTTGTGGAAGTGAATTATAATTTGAGAAAAAATATTTACTCACAAAAGACAAGATTCTATAGAATGTGAATGTTTAAATGGTAGACATATATCCAAGTGTTTAAAATTTTTTCTTAACACATTAGAGGGAAACATCACTAAATAATTTTACCTAGTTCTCAATCCATTATAAACACCTAAACCTATCATGCTAAGTAAAGGATATGGTAAATAGTTTTGGTGGAATTTAATGCTATTTGGATCAAGTTTCTAAGTAAGATAAAGGGGCTCAAGATAATATTTCTAGAGGTGATCCATGTATTTTTAACCATAAGGGAATGAGTTATAGGTGAAACAAGGTGTAATCAATAGTCCCAAATGTATCCTAACTTGGTATTAGGTTGCTTTGAAATGTGTTACATAGACTTAAAATTTCATAATCCATGTGTCACCTAGTTGAACTCAACTCTAATGCAATTAACAAAGGAAATATTGAACTCACACCAAGGTCACATAGGTTTAGTATAATACTACCCAAGTTTTTTAAAACTAGTTATTGGATAACTTTTGTTTAATATGATGTTCAACTACCTAAGAAAAAAGGAATAGTATAGAAGGTGAAATGAGAATGAAAGAATATATAAAAGAAACAACTTATAAGATAAAGGAAATAATATAGAAGGTGAAATGAGAATGAAATAATACATAAAAGACATAATTTATAAGATAAAAGAAATAATATAGAAGGTGAGAAAATCAATTCTATAATTAGGAGATGAATTAAGGAAATATAAGATGATCACTTAAAGGGAGATACACGAGACTTGAATCTATTTCATGTGAGAAAATTATCTATAATTAGGAGATTACTTAAGGGGAGGTAAGAGGATGGCTTAAGGGGAGCTAAGAGGATGATTTAGGGGGATGTTTAAGAGGATGGCTTAAGGTGAGCTAAGAGGATGACTTAAGGGGATGTTAGAGGATGACTTAAGGGAAGATATTTTATTAATGTGACAGGATAGGTAGTAGGAGTTAGGAAGCATGAACCTAAGGGGTTAGGATCTTTATAAGTGACATTTCCAAATGTTCTACAACTTTTTTTCACAAATCAATAAATGTCATTAATGCTATGTTAGTCTTAACAAGGTTGTGAAGCTATTTATTTTAAAGAGCATATATGATATTATATTATGTTAGACCCTCATAATCCTTGGTTCACCTATTTGATCCCTACTCGAATGCAACAAAGAAAATATTGGTCACACCAAGGTCACACAGGATTAGTAAAAGCTACCCAATTTTTTTAAGACTAGTTATTGGATAGATTTTGTAATATGATCAAATACATAAGATAAAATAAATAATATAGAAGGTGAAATGAGAAAGAAAAATATATCGAAGACAAAATTTATAAGATAAAAAGAATATTATAGAAGGTGAAATAAAGATGAAAGAATATATTGAAGACACAATTTATAAGATAAAAGTAATAATATAGAAGGTGAAATAAGAATGAAAGAATATATTAGACACAAAACATTGATGCAACTATATAACATGATGAAACATATATATATACAATTAGATAAACTTGTCACTTGATGCACTCATACGATTCTACTTGGGGATTTTCTGGACGGAGGTTACTGTTACGATGCCCTTCAATCATTCCTTCTCTCCTGACGGTGCTGCTCTTCTCTTGGGTGCGCACAGTCCCAAACCTTCCAGGAATGCAATCGCTAGGATTGACAGGGATGCAACGAAGGGCGCTGAACATTATGATGAAAAATATGGAGATAACAAGGTGTTGCTCTCAGGGTTTTCAGTGTTACACTTTTTTGAAGATGTTTCAAAACACTCAGGTAAGAATGAGTCTCCAATCCTGTGCGTAATGACAGATCTCACAGAACGGGAAAATGATGATGGCTATTTCAAAGGCAAAATTGGTATAAATCAAGCATTTTTATTAGGCGAAAGGGTACGTGGAATGAATTTTTCTCAGGCAGTTAGGGTAGCAGATTTGCAGTTTGGGCATGCGAGTAACCTTGGCCTGCACCTGCGCACTAAAGGGTTTGGTCATGGCTCGATTAACGTGTCTGGTGATGGGGGTCTCTATTCAGATCCACAAAATACTGTCCCCACTGCAAATGGTATCCCTGCCAATCTCTGTCCATATTTTCCTGTCCGTCTCTCATCGAAAACACCTGAAGTCTATTTGGATAGTCTGGCAATGGAAAGGGAGGGTTTTTTGTCCGATCATGCATTGATATGTTAGTTCACGAAGACCTGGCCAAAACTTTGTGATTTGCACACCTGGGTCTCAAACAGAAGGAAGGAATTCATGGAAGGCGAAATCAATATTTATCCCTGTGCAAAAGGGTTTTTCATTTTGGAGTTAGATTCAAAAGAACATAAGGATTTGGTGTTAGAAAACAACCCTTGGTTTTACGAAGGAGATTTTTTGTGTATGAAACCATGGTTTTCTGAATTTGATCTACATACAGAAATCTTCACCACTACTTTTTTGTGCGTAAGACTTCCGTACCTTTCCATTGAATTTTGGGAACTAGATTGTTTGAGGGATATTGGTAATAGCCTTGGAAGGTATCACTGTGCTTCCGAGGAAACCATCAATTATCAAAACTCTACATGTGCTTGAATCTGTGTTGAGATGGACTTTGCAAATTGTCTTCTTGTTGAGGTTTTGTTGAATGTCGGAAATAGATGTAGGAGGCAACTGATTGATTATGAAAGAATTGCTTTTAGATGTAGGAAATGTTTCTCAATGAAACAATTCATATCTCAATATCGAAAGTTTTGAGATATGGGGAACCTCAAACCTTCATGGTGGGTTGGAGCTGAATCTCATCACTATATCATTCCTCCAATCCACCTAAGGCCTCAGTACATCATTCAATTTCTTCAAAGAAGAGCACTTCTTCCTACCCTCCCCCTCTTAGGGATTGTATTTCACCCTCACCATCAAATTCTACTATCTCCACAGTCTCCAAAGATAGTGAATGTTCCTCAATAGTAGCTGCAATTTTGTCGGTCTCAAGTGGCGACGTTGGCTAATCTGTGGAAAGTAGCAATGTTCTCCTTGAAATAGAACAAGTTTGGATAGAGGTGAAAAGGAAGAAAACTCCATCATAAAAACATAAGCATCCAATGATATTAAGATCCTCTAAGAAAGTAGAAAATCTGGATATGCAATACATTTTGTACTCCGGATATGAGGCAAGATTCAAATTTTGATTCATGTAATTTGGTGCTTTAAAGTAATAGAAGAGTGCTATCCTCTCTGATAGCAATTTGCCTTAAAAAACTTGTAACTTGACAATCATGGCGGATCTACTTGTAGGGGATTTGCAAAAATAATGAATGCAATAAAATTAACTATATATACACAAGTCATATCTCCAAGTCACGTGAGAAAATTACAATAGATAAAGTTAGAAAATTAGATCTTAAAAATTCCTTACATTCAAGTGATGCCTACCATAGGGAAAAATATCTACTATTTTGTCATGAGTTGAGTGGATATGTCTCCCACTCAATACTTAAGCAATCACTTATAAAATTTTTAGTGAATGAAAATAAATTAATTAACTATATATTAAGTATCAATTAAATATATACTACTATATGCTTACCTTTACATTTATTTATTCCATTGTACTATTTGTATGCCCTCTTTTTTGTAATCCAAGTATAATTGTCTCATTTTATTCCATGGAAAGTTTTCATAAATCTTTATTAACATGTCTCCTTTGATATATAACTAGTTTTATATTTGTTTCCACAATCAAATGTGAGTAGTGTATAATCCTCCATGTCTTTCATAATCTTCAAACGCAAGAAAACCATTCTTTCTTATTAGATATTTATGTAGTTTGATGCCAAAAACAACCAAAGAACCTATTAGATACTTCATAGTTGTCATCATCTACTCTAGTATGTAACAACTTATGTCTTTTTCAACACATCAAGCCAACTAATACTCCATTTCCTCTTCATTATCTTGAGGTGCAACAACATACACATGTCCTGCAAAAAAAATTTAATTCAATAAAGTGGGCCTCCCCCCTCTATGGGCTTATGGGCCTCCCCCATCTATGGGCAAAGGGAAACTTCACACTAACAATCGACCTAACAACCGTCAAAGGTCAGTATGTGCAAAGGGAAACTTTTCCAACCGACCTAAAAACTGACCTAACAACTGTAAAAGTCTTGGGAGGTGTGGGTTCGCACCCCCCCAACTGCTGAAATGCAGGGGCATTCGGTCGCTTAAGGACAATCCCAATCTGCCTTTCCGATATTCATGCCTATCCGAACTATGGGGCGTCATCAGTCTCTGAGTGGCTCTTAGCTTGCTCTTTCAGTTGAGAAGGCCTTCACATATATACATGAATACACATATAATTATATATATACAAAATAATGTAAAAAATAAATAAATTGAATTAAATTACTTTCTTGTACAAGGTTTCAAACACAATCATAATCATCTAATGCAAACACTTGATTATCATCTTCAATTATTGTTTCATGTTGATCATGTGTTTGTGTATGTGTCAAGACTCTTTGTTTCCATTCTTCAACCCATTCTACATTTTCACATGCTTCCCAATCATTTGCAATATAAAATGAAAAAAATTAGGCAAGCTCCCTTGTCCATATAGTCTATGTTCTTGCATTTGAACTCTTAAGTTAATGTCATTTTGATCCACTATTGTCTCACAATCATGTCGAGTAAGAAATTTTTCTTCTTCAACTAACCAAAAGAATCATCAAATGATAGAATTCTCACTTGATATCATAGATAAAGATAATTTTTATTACACCAATCCATAATTTCATGTGCATCTCTAAATTTTACCACATCCTTAAACTTTAGTTGCTCTCTAGAAAGAGCCATTTTCACACATGCTCCAACTCAATATAATGTTATCCTTTATCATGTTCAACTTAAAAAACCCCGTGCATATGTTGGATATTGTTTTCCTTGTGAGGCCTACATATCCAATAGAATATTCAAGCATTTTTTAATTACCATGTACAATTATCTGACCATATGAGATGTTCTGCCATCCAAATTTTTCTCTTTTAAATTTTCATAAAATATATTAAAATAATATTGGAAAAACGAGCTAATGAGTGTAATCGTTTATCACTCAAATAGAAATGGTACTCCCTCAAAAAATTTCTATTATCTTTTGTACTATCATCTACATGTCTATACAAAACATGAACAAAGATGGCCACCTGCATTGAATTATAATATTGTGATTGGAATTCCATGTAGTTTTTTGTAAAGTCAACCACTGATAGTATAGTTCCAATTGGAAATTTGTTTCTACATATGTGAAATTGTCCATCAAGCCACCAAACATATTGGGACTGTTTCACATATTTGGGTACAATCTTATCCTTAAATTCTCTGATGAATGAATGTATACTAATTTTTTGTGTGATTAACTCGAAACATTTTCCAAATTTTCCATCCTTTAAAGAATATTTAACATTCTTGAATCTTTTCACATCCACTAATTGTTGTCCAAAATTATTTTAAATAATTTGATGCATACATTCTCATAATAATGAAAAGTTGCCACATCTATTGCATTGTCTATAAATACATGCCTTTAAATAAAATAAGTTTCCATGAGATGTTTCACAAAAAAAAACCGCTATTAAATCCTTGATTGTTTGAGGTGTCATATTAATAACACATTCTTGCATAATTTTGTTAGTATGTAAAGTACAAGGTATATATCAAAAAATGTCATAATAATAACAAAATTGTAGATGAGTTTTACAACAACAAAAGTTTCATTGTTTATTAATTTTCACATAACAAGGTTTACATTCCTCAAATGATCTTTGACTTGTGGTAATATTTGGTAACATTGGATCATCTATTTTTTTTATAAAATTCAGTTTGAGTCATGTCTAATAGATGTTTTGGATGAGAATCACAATTTTTTTACCCAACTCTTAATTTTAAAACATTTGGACAACATAAGATGACACCCTTGTATTATCATGTGCCAACATTTTTCAATTAAATATTTGATTTCATAATTTAATTTCATGTCACACTTTGGGAGTCTACCACTAAAACTCTAATATTGGTTGATTGGATTATTTTCAATACCTCTCTTCTCTTTGATGTGTAAGAGTCTAATATTAGCTCAATACCCAAGACCACATGCAAAAACAATGAAAACCTTCTACAAGAGAGTATGCAAGAATATGAGCTTGCTTGATATTAAGACCTATCAAAATGATGAGGTATGAAGTATGACCCAAATGAGTACAATGACCCTCCTTATATAGGAAAGGTGAAGATTAGGATTGAACATGATTGTGACATGTGTCTTAATCCTATGACATGTGACAACTAACTAACTACCTAGGAAATAATTCATAGATAAGATAAGTTCTAAATAAGACTTCTAGAAGAATCTTATATCCTGAGTAAAATTAACATGTGAATATGTCCCCTAATTACCTAGTGAGTGAATTAACTAGGTACAAGACATTTATTCACACCAACACCCCCCTAAAGTTCAACTTAGGGATAATATTATTAATCAAATGATGCAAGAAAATAAAAATATGCAATGATGGGTCCCAACTATTAGGCCATGTTAGGTACTCATGTACAAATTCAAATGAAATCTCACAAACAGAGAAAAGGAGAAAACCCAATGGGACAAAACCCCTCTCCAAAAGAGAGAAAATAAAAAAATCATGTGAGGAAAGATGTAGGACTCCATGATACCCCCCAAGTACACCATCCGTCACATATATACATTACAATCAATAGACCCCTCATAAGAGGGAAAGAGAGAGGCTATGCAACCCCCCATAATTTTAATTGCTTGCAAAAATGGTAAGTGCCTAAAGAAAAAATATCATCCAATGTCGACAAACAACTTATCTCCCTTTTGGAAGAAACAAAACCAAGTAAAAATGCAAGAATTATTCCCATTCCGGATAGGAATTGAAGGAAGGATGAATATGGATGATGATGTTGTCTTTGAAAGTTGCTCATGTGTCTCCTTTGCCATTGAAGATGAAGACGCCACAATCAAATCAAGTACATTCCCAATCAATGAAGAAGGTGACAAATCAAGACTATGTGGAAACTGATATTGAACAATATCTAAAGACCATGACGATTTGACAATAGTTGTGCAATGATTATCATCAAAGAGGAGAGATAACCCCTCAAACGTGTCCTCCAAATCTGAAATGTGAGACTCCAAAAACAAGGATGCAATAATTATAGATAGGAATCCCAATCAAGAAGACAATGAGATACTTGTTGTAATGAATCACTGGACATGCTCAATGAATCACCAACATAAGATGAATGGTCCTGTTGAACAGGAATGATGGAAGTCTCAATCAATGAATCTGTAGAAGGAATCATTGAAGGTGAAGGTATGCCAATTTTCTCTAATGGAGAAGAAGGAGCATCTGAAGAACCCTTGTCAACCTCTTCAGAAGATTCAAAGTATTCCAAATATTCAAAATCCTGCATAGTATCATGATCATAGGGCATCCTGTTTGAAAATAAAGAGGCACAAGACAATCTGAAATAGGAGATCATATGGGAATGGTTGAGTATTAGGATCTCCATGTATCTCCCAAATTTTATTCCAAAGAGTATGAGGACACTCAAAATGATCAATAGCATTAAAAGTGGCATCATCAATATGCATAGAAATAACTCCTAAGACATGATCCCTTTTGCAATTCCATGTAAATTTCTTACTATCAGTTTCAGGAGGGGGAACAAGATTATACAAATGGGGAAAAAAATGAAGCCATGTGAGATATTTTATGATACCATCTCTCCATTGTTTATATTTTCCTCTTTTTAACATAATCAAAGAGGGATGAAATGAAAACCCCATAGTAAACTATGATTGATCTCCAAGATTACAAAGACATTGACCTTCAATATGAATTAAAAACTCCCAAATATGATATATACTATAAATGAAGTCTTCCCAAACTGATAGAACCTCTCTAGGAGTTAGGATGTCCAGGTAATTAGTCATAATGCCAAACATGCAAAATACTGAATAAATAATACTTGGGGTTGAATATGGAAATAGTGCATATGCACAATGAAAGAGCTCTTGAATACCTTCCAAACACAACTTGAATTACCAAAATCAGAGAAACTGGCAGAAAGTTATGAGCTCGAAGGACCAAAGGGGGAGATCTAACTTTAGTTGCCAATAATTTGTACATGTAGTAAAAACTGGAATAATGGCCTACATCACTGTAGAGTACGCAAAACTTACTTTTTGTCAATATCTCATTTGTAGAATTTTGATATCGTGGCGAAAAGTTATGGCAAAATGAAAAAATAGTTATTTTAGGGCACTTGAGGTACAATGAAGGCTAAATCGATGCAAAAATCCAAGGCTAAAGAGGTGCAAAAATTGAGCCCCGGAGGCTGGCCATCAGTCACCCACGTGACCAGGTGCTATGTCTGGGAAAAAAAAGCCCGTCACCAAGAGGGTGGCAGGGTGGTTGGGCGTTGGTGGCAATTCCCCGAGTGCCACCTGCTAGTAAGGCTCCACTGGCATGAATAAGCGGTAAATGGATGGTGGTACAAAGGTCGTCGATAGGGAAGGTCGACAGGGAGAACACCCACAGATGCCGGTGGGAGGAGTAAGGACGTGCAGACTGACAACGATGGGACGATGATAGTGGGCAAAGGTACATAAGCTTGCAAAAAACTGCCGACCCTATAATAAATGCAACTAATAAACTGTTCGATGTGACAATCGATTATTATCGACTGAATAATATCCTCAGATCCTCATAAAATATGAATCCATTGCCAAAAAATAAATATTGTCCGCAAAAATATAGGGCCAAATAATATTTTAAACCCCACAATATATTTCATCCGCCAAAATAAAAATATATGCCTGATACAATAAAAGGTGCCCGAATTTTTTGATAAAGTCCGATAAAATAAATGGATGCAAAACATAACAAAATATTTATATTTATATTTTGCAAAATAAAATCGTACCCATACCTGGGTGGGTTGTATGACTGACTAGATAATTGTTTTTTCCTCACAAACAATTAACATCGAATATAGGCATATTATATATGAATCTTTGTCTTTCGAGCTCTCTGAAGATGATGGTGAGGTCTGATCAGGCTCAAAGTGCACCAGAAGCTCTAAAACTTCCAAATTTTGCAAATCTTCAAACCCTCATAACTTTGGCATAAAATGTCAGATTTAGGTGAAACAAAGGTCAATCCTAACTTTCTCAGCTGCCTTGAACTCGAATATGAGCTTAGATCTCCTCCAAAATGAGCCAAACATGACCTTCCAAGAAAACCCTCATAAAGAGACTACCTCAAATTTGGTATTTTTTTCAAGTTTTTTTAATTCTCCAGGTCATCATATGATGCAAGAGAAGAGCATACTCAACCTTACTAAAAATAACCAAGATCTCTCACTAGCAATAGCTCAACCCTCAGATTTGAAAAGGGTTTTACAAGGTTTGGATTTGATACCATGTAAGAGCTGAAGATTAGCTCAATACCCAAGACCACGTGCAAAAATAATGAAAACCCTCTATAAGAGAGTATGCAAGAATATGAGCTTGCTTGATATTAAGACTTATCAAAATGATGAGGTATGAAGTATGATCCAAATGAGTACAATGACCCTCCTTATATAGGAAAGGTAAGGAATAGGATTGAACATGATTGTGACACGTGTCTTAATCCTATGATATGTGACAACTAACTAACTACCTAGGAAATGATGCATAGATAAGATAAGTTCTAGATAAGACTTCTAGAAGAATCTTATATCCTAAGTAAACTTAACATGTGAATATATCCCCTAATTACTTAGTGAGTGAATTAACTAAGTACAAGACATTTATTCACACCAACATGATGCTCTTATCAAAGTTTTAGGATTTATATTTATAAATTTACTAATCTTACTTAACAGTCTTTTATTCGAAATTGATTTATCAACTAAAGTATTTGTTATAACTTGTCGTGCTACATTCTTATCTTCAGATTGACTTTTTTTTCCAATAGAACTAATAACATTAGCAACACTAGATATAATTTGTTTCATTGATTCATCTTTCTTTTTATGTTTTAAAAATTTAATGCATAACTTTTTCATCATTTTTTGTACTTTCCACATTTTCACCAATTGCATCATGAGTTGACATTGAAATCCTAGATTTTTTTTAATAAAAAATAGTTCATATAATATATTTTCTTAGGTTTTAACCTGTCTCCAAGAGATTTTACCAAGAATATTATCCAAGACATTTATTTCAATTAAAATAAATATTTTCATTTTCACTCTTACAAGAAATTTCATTCTCATTTTGTGTTTTTAGTTTTTTAGTAGTAGAATTGCTCACTATTGGAATATCAAACTTATTTAAAACAACTAATACCAATATCATCAAAATATGGGTTTGAAGACGTACTTGGATTTGATTCTATACTTAACATTTTCCATATTATTGAAAGGTGGATTTGACTTGACATACTTTAATCTATTTCTATAGTTACATTTTCTTTCATATTCACCATTTCCATATTTGCATCATCTACATTCATCCCATATTTCACGGTCTCTTGAATTTTATTCTCTTTAATAGTCATGGAATTAGATGCTTCAATATTCTTCATTTCTCAAATAATTATTCTTCTATCTCTTTGTCGTTCTCCCTCCTTCTCTCTATTTTCTTCAATTTATTTAGGTGTAATGAGCTTCCTATATTTTTTATTTGACGTTGTTTTGATCCCATGATTACCAAACCCTCTTGATAAAAAAAAATGATATTTAATCTATTTTAAAATTGATATCTCTTTAAAATTTTGAAGTACAAATAGATGTAGATCTTTTGTTGCAATTTTTTTGAAGTATAAGTGGATGTGAATAACAAAAGCCCTCTTTTTCATTCCTCTTAAAAATAGCCTATTTACTTGATTCCACTTTAAGAGGTTCTTATGATTGAATCCTTTCAAAAATAGAATAGAATATGGCATGAAAAGAGATTGTGCAAGACAACTATGAATAAAAAATATAGAAATTATCGCTATCAAGCTGCACTCATAAAATAACAAGTTGCAAAAACATAGTGATACTACATTTTTACCTAAAATGGGAAATGACAGATAAATAAGGAAAGAGTACCTGCTTTAAAACAAGTACTCATTCTACAAATATAACAAGTGCCTGTTCCTTACTTATCTATTATTAAATAGAACATGCACTCACTTTAAAATGGGTACCCATTTGTAAAATAGAATGGGTACTTGTTTTAAAGTAGGTACCCATTATAAAAAAAAATGAAATGCCCACCCACCTTTTGCTTTGGTTTTAGGTTAAGAAAATTCTTGGTAACTCAAACCTTAGCCTTGGACCTACAAGTACAAGGTCATGGAAATGTTAAGAGAAAAATTGAATTTGGCAATATGGCTAACAACTTTTTTTTAGAAATTTTTATTAAATTAAAACCCATTTTAGATGATGATGTATAGTTTTAAAATATGTAATTTTTTAATTAATTTTTGAGGAAACTATTTCAAAAACTTGAAATTTTAGGTTTTCATATTTTTAAAATATTTTTTAATTTTAAGTTAAATATTGTAATTGTTTTATGATATCAATATACAAAAAATTTGTACACAATGAAAAAATTCAAAAAATGTTCAGCTTAGCTCAAATTATGGTGGTTGTACATGAGGGGTTGTAAAAAATAACAATTAAGAACAATAAAAATTTAATAAAAATGATGCAGGAGCATCCTTGGTTGTAAAACAATCTTGTATCAACCAAAAACATTTATTTTCTTTTCTTGCATTCAGTAGCAGTTTCAATTTTTCATTCCGAATTTTACCACATCCATGTTCCTTAGCTCACAGAGAAGGATATAACATCTACACATGGACATCTATCACATATCTAGATTTCACATCGTTTGCATTTGTCTATTGAAAGTTATCACTCTGAAAATTTCACTGTATTTCTCAATTAGAGCATTGGGGCCGATCTGGTCTAGATTTCTTAGTGCAGACCTTTCCAGATCACGCAAAACTTAATGGAACATCATACAAGCATCTTGGGTTCATTGGGACCTATCCTAGAGATTCACAAGTTATTTCTTTTCACGTGGGATCATCTGTTCATATTTTGAGGCTGACCTTCATATTTGTTCATTCATTGGGTTTATGAACCCTTGTGGCTAACAAAAACCTTTGTTGGAGCTTGAGAAGCATATTTATAAGAATTTTTAATCATTTAGGATTCATTCAGATCAGTTACTAGTTCATGATTAGTTAGACTCCATATTTTTGCATCAACCCTTCAGGGGCATGTAATAAGGCCTTTGGCTAGTTGTATTGTTGAATGCTCTTGTGGCAGGCCTGTGAGCCCTAGATATCCACCCATGAGGCATCTATTGCATGTAAGATTGCTAATTTAATAAAGATTCATGTTCGCATATCGGTTTCTTTCGTTGACTCTAAGCTACACGGTTTGGAATGTTCAATCTAAACCCTCCTATTGTGACTGAACCAAAAAAATATTTGAAATTTTTGTAAAAAATATCCTCATCAATCTTTAGTATAATACGCAGTTTTCCCAAAAAGGAATTAGAAAAATACTTTTATTTAGGTCAAATTATGGTGTGTATAAAAAATACTTTTAAAAGACATTTTTTTAATAGGTGTGTATAAAAAAGTATTTTATTTAGGTCAAATTATGGATAGGTTTGGAGGATAAATGCATAGAGAGTTATGAAAACTTATTTTAGTTGGATGAAAGTGATTTATTTGGATTCTCTCCAAAGAGTTTCCTTTACATGCTGAAGAAAATAATTTTTAGTTTAGGTTTAATGATTTTCCTCTCATGGACGGATGATATTTTCTTGTTTGACCCATACATAAATCCGTTTGATTCTCTTGAGCATTAACATCAACTAATAATGCACAAGCTCATTATATGTTCATCGTAGTGCAATATTATCAAAACTTTCACCTATTCAAGATTTTATACATGTTCATATCCAAACAAAGAAAGAAGAAGTGGACTAGGAAGATGACATGTAGATGAGCTTCAATTTGGTCCTCATGATTTGGGATACAATATATTTTGACATGTAATGTAAATGAGTATAAACCTCACATTTTATCACATCTCATGTTTCAAGGATGAAACATGCTAACAATAGACACTTAAAATTGTCTTGACTTATATTACACACTTGAATTTGACGACTAACACTATTTTGTCCCAATTCACCTTCTTTTCGACTATTTAATTAAATAATCCTAGTTATTTAACTAAATGAATCATTATCATCTATTAATCTGATAATTAATTTCACTAGGTTAATTCACCCCCTTTCACACTAACGTTTCATCTTGTTTAATTGGATAATGCAAATTATTTAAATTAAACCCCTTTAGATCCTTTCATTTAATTAAATAATCTAAATTATTGAATTAAATGTCACTTAACCCATTTTCAATAAATAAACAAATTATTTAATGATAATCCTAATTTCCTCTAACTTGCACAATTAAAACTTTTTTTTAATTATCTAATTCCTAATTTTCCTCATCCTCTCACTTGCAAGGGAATATTCCCATGGAATATTCCTCCTTTGCACATTCCTCCAAATTTGAAAATATCTTTAACAACTTCCTAATTTTTAGGAAGTGTGTTTGTTGAGAGAAAATTAGGACCATTGATTCAATTGATTGATCCTTGTCAACTTTGAATCGTGACCATGGATTATAATCTTTAATCCATGCCTAATCCTCTCATTGATTTTCTTCCCTTGATTAAGCTAATCAATCTTGACCATTGGTTTAACAATTTTGCTATAAATAGACCTCACTTTTATGAAATAGGGATCCACTTTTTAGAGTAAAGTTACTATAGTGAAATTTAGAGCAATCTTTATGAGAAATCTTTAGCATTTCAGCATTATCTTAATTAGCTTTCACATCCATTTTTCCATCATGTTTAGCTTAGGTTTTCATCCATCTTCATCAAATTTTATCAATATTATCCATTAGAAAGCTTGTTTCCATCTTGGGATTGGAAAAGGGCTGTCATTTCACATCGTATGTAGCACCAATCCTCCAATGGGATGAGGGTTGGAGTCTTAAATTAGGTTTCCTTTATGAATTTATGGTTTTCTTCATGTTTTGTTTAATGGTTTCTTGATTTGAAGCTTTCAATAAGTTCATTGAGATTATAGCTTAACTAACTTAATCTAACTTAATTTTGTATGGATTGGTATATTTAGGTCATGTTATGATTATAGTCACACTAAACCAAGGATGAAACATGATAAGCCAATGTTCTTAAGGCTATAGTATTATAGTGTCATAAATAATGTGTTGGGGTACATATAATTTGTAAGTAATCCCATTAGTTTGTTAGAAGAAAGTATTTATCTCACATGTATGAGATAGTAGTGGTCGTCTTTAGGAATATTCTATATATTGTAATGAATTTCCAAGTGAAAATAATCTTGTAGATTATTATTAGAGTGTATGATCTATTGAGAGGATTACCCCCTCAAAATAACATTGGGAAGTTGTCCCCCTTGAAGTGACTATTGTATGGTGTTGCCCTACCTTAAGGGATTGACTGGATTTCTAAATTTATTATAATATTTTTATTATTTTCTATTTTGGTTTTTAACATATAGCCTAAAATATGAATTATTTTTTCCTTGACATAAACATTTTTTTGGTGCTAGATTATTTTTTTTCAATGTGATAATTTTAAGCATGTTTTAAGCTTGAAAGCTTATAGGAGAAGCCTATTGACAAATGATAGCACATAGGGGAGAGGGGCTAGCAGTTGGGTAGGGTCCAATAGTTGTGATATAACTTAAGAGTAGCAAACCTTAGTTTTTTAGAAAATAATGTAATTAGTAATTCAAAAAAGTTGTAGTCATTTGAGACTAAGTATTTATTAGCATGTTCTTGGTAGGCTAAACAAATAAATTATACAATCACTTTTTTATATACAAGACTCATCAAAATTTTAATGCGACTTGCATAAATCACATTGAAAATAGTGTAACTAATGGTTAGATGATTTTTTTCTCCAAAATATGTAAAAAATACACTATTTATAGCATTCATTTCTTAACAAAGACACTTCAAACAATAGTTTAATGGTGCCTATGTGTACAACAACTGGAACTCTCACTCAAATTCTCTCATTAATCATCTTCCTTGTTAGCTGACATGTTGTTACCATTTCTTGTTCGTCTAAGTTAAGATGGTTCACCAATATTATAATAACAATAAATAAAAAAACAATTATAACAGATAAAAAATCAAATGGTAAGGAGAAGAAATTCAAGCTCTATATCTCTCCATTGTTTCACAACAAATTTGTGGCCAAAACTAGACACTAATGAGAAATATCATCATTACTTCCCTTCTTTATTGAGATTCTATACACAGATACATTTTTTATCTAATGCAAAATATTAATATGCCCTTAATTGAACTCAGAATAACTGATCCCTAGTTCAATCAAATATTTCATCTATATAACTATTCCTTAAATAACATTCTAAAATTTAAATTATTTCATGTGAAAAATAATATTTCTATTAAAAATTAATACTCCTCAATCACAAAAAATTGATTACTCTTGGCTCAATCCTGTAAGAGACATTAGGAACTATTCTCATGATAAACTCAAAGCAAACATAATGATAGTGTTGTTCTAGAGTAATGCACCACCCCAACATAATTCATTTTTAACTTGCAAGCATAACTTTCCCCACTTAGAATTCATTTTATATAGACCTTTTCAACATCTGAATTACAAAGGGTTTCTTATGGAGCAAGAAAATGGAGTTTAATGAAAGGAATAAGTCATCCAAGTTGTAATGATGAACAACATATGAAAATTGTATTTCATATCCTCTAATTAAAAGACCAAATATTTTGGAGCTCATGGTATATAAAATCATCAATTCTTGTAGGGATCACTTTCAATCTCTTTTAGACTAAATGGATACTAGTATATCTATATTTATACTAAATCTATATAAATAATGCTGAAAGATATATTCTTACAAATGTTAAGCTATAATAATCACAAATTATTGACATTTATCATATACTTGAGATGCTATGAAGGGCAACAAACCATCATTGAACTCATGGTAAAGGGTGCTTGTTTATCCTTTCGTCGAGAAGATGGTGGCATGCACGTCATACCAATCTTGGTTCCAAAGTGCCTCATTAGTTAAAAGAGTTTAAGTGCATCATTACTAGAGCCATCCATTGTATATCCATAGATGATTGCAGTCCATGAGGTCACATCTAGGTGATTCATTTTGTCAAACAATGCATGCACCTTTTAAATGTCACCACATTTTGCATACATGTCTATCATAGCAGTCACAACTGCATCGGATAAAAACCTGTTGTCAATTATTTTTTGAATCTCCAAGACTTTCTCAGTAGGTCTACTTCATGCATATCCGACAATAACAACATTCCATGAGACCATATTAGGTTGAGGCATTTCTCGTAAAATCCTGAAAGCTTCGTGAAAAAGATCATCTTGTGCATATCAAATTTCCATTCAAATTGACAAGTAGGAGTTTAATAAATCCAATATCATCTACCAACATGTTAAAATATGTGGTCTTCAGATATACAAGTCATCCTTTATTAGAACTGATCAACATCTTTGAGGATTAAACATGCAACAAAAAGCAAGAATCTAGTGTTTGCAACTACATTAATTATTTTTCATACTAACACAAAATCCAAAGAGAGATGTGAGTCAAGAAGATACCCATCAATTGAAAAGATTGCATTGGAAGGATTTATCTATTGATAATTGGTAAAATGATTTGCAATAGTAAATGGTAAATTCTTCAAAGAGCATTGATGAAGTTCAGATTTGCTTTCTTTTTACCACCCTAACCTTAACTACTCAACAATCTAGATAGGACCGTACAAAACATAAGGAAAAATTTAGTTGTACACATCCTTGAATTATCTCTTTTTACCAATTAAAACTTTGGGCACAATATTAATTCAAAAATCTCATGTATTAGTAAGAAGTCAGAAGAATCGGTATCAACCTCAATAAAGATTGTTACCACCCTAACAAAATTCCATGTTTTACGGTCTACTCACAGAATTGGTATGCAATTGTCATTTGTGCATTGGTCAAGAGCTTGATAGGAAAGGAAATTAAGGAGATATTTGATGAGCTGGCTTCACAAATTCTCAAAAATTCAAAGATAATTTGTATATTTACAACAATTTAGGACTAATCTTTGGCACCTATAAACACAATCATTAGCTACACGCAACAAAAACACATTACAAAAGCGTCAACATCGGTGCTTTGGAATCCAGAATTATTAAAACCCAAAAAGTGACTCCTTTTGAACCAATTCTTATCATAAACAGAAGAAAATGACAATATCCTTTAAGCTTCAAGCATGTTAAATTAGAATATAGCAACACCAAATTTTGAACTCAATTTTTTTGCAACAAATAGAATATGCCCATGTAAGGCCTTTATATTATAGACTATGGGATATTAGAAAATATTCTATTAACAGAGTTCATATAGGTGTTTCTAAAATAATCTATGCTCCACGGGGACGCGCCCCCTATGCTTTTTGCTCATTTCCTGTACCAGGTACAAAACGGGGATGCGGGTACGGCTAGGAAACGTACCCTGGCCGTCCCTTTTTGCCCTCCAAGTACCTGAAACTTCCAGGGGACTTTTAACCAGATTTTAGGGGACTTGGGTGCTGCCCAGCCGTACCCTGACCGTATTGGGTACGGCTAGCAGTACCCTATGGCCCAGCAAAGAAAAAAACATTTAAAAAAAAAGAAGTCAAAGTTTTATTTATAAAATAAAAGCTATGGGCGGGCCCACAAGGGATGCCCCATCACACTTGACGCAATGTAAGTGTCATATAAGCTCCGATGACGAGAGCAATGCTGATTTAGACCTACCTTTTGCTAATAGGGACATTGGACAGCGATATATTTTCTTAGTTTTATGTTTATCATGTCATTTCATAGTTGAGACTTTGAGCCTTTGGGCATTTTGGTTATAATTATCAGACTCTTATATGATATGTATGCACATTGATAATGAAAAGCTTTGAATTTTGTTAATTTGTTTGTCGCTTCGCATGTGAAATCTCAATTCAAGTCTAATGATATGTAATAAGCTTATACAATGTCTAGAATGAATGCTTTATCAATGGTATGCTATGAACATTTGAAATTTCTCTATATTTTTAAAAATTTCCCTATTTTTTTTTATCAACTGTCCCCTACCGTCCCCAAAAAAATGACCCAAAAGTGCCCTCGTACCAAAAAATTGTCCCGACGTACCAGGTACTCACCATCCCCGAAACCACGTGGAGCATAGAAAATAGTCGAAGTGTCTCCGACTCTTTGAACGAAAATATAAAATAGAGTGATAAAACTCTACTTCAACACTTTTTAAAAGGGGTTTTTGAACAAAAACCGCTTAACAAAAATATAGAAAGTAAAACGTCGAAAGATATATTCTTACAAATAGATTATCAAGACAGAGCAAAGCAAAAGATCAAAAGTCCTTAGAGGTTGTGTGGTGAGGGCCCAAGATATTTGGTTCATCTTCTCAAGTCAGAAGGATTTGCAACTTTTATAAATACATATCACCACTATGAAGAATACTGCCTCCAACCTTTAGATGGCATTCTTGTAAGTTCTAAGTATTCATTTTTCCTCCATATATTTGCTGGTGCATTTTCTGTTCACTATAGTGCTCCACCTAGTATTCCAAATGAGCTTAATGATGACATTTTTCCAATTCAGGTACATCTTGTGTGACTAAATTCAATTGACCAAAAAACACACTAAATCATTTCAGGATGTTCTTTTTAATCATAATGTTGATCAATACTATATTATTGCTATGATGTTCTTTTTTATTACAATGTTGCTCAATAATATATTGCAGGATGATCTTCTTTTTGATTACAATGTTGATCAACGTGTAAATGATTTTGTCAATGCAACAATTTCCCAGGTAATAGATGGTTGATTTCATAGAAATCAAATTAAATGCTTACTGTGAAGCATATATGCACATGTATGATCATGTAGTTTAATTACTTGGATTTTTAATAGATAATTATTAAATACATAAATTTTCTGTTTATTTTAAAATTACATATGATTGTTCCATTTTTAAAGTACAAACACTTTATGCATATAGTAACATACCTTTACTTGAACCTGAAGCATTCACTCATTCTACCTGTACAAAGGTGTTTTGCTGATAGAAGTGGAACTGTTTTTTCGATTGTTAGTAGTTGACAACATAGAAAAACCTTCCCTAGTCAAAGATCCATACAAAATTCCACATTTTCCGTACATGTCTATCAGGGTATTCATCATAAAGACATTGGATTGAAATCCACGTCTAATAGTTTTCCCATGGACCTATAAACCATGTTTTAGAGATTCTATTTTGGCACATACAGTGAGAATAATGCAGTAGGTGAACTGATCCAAACGAACACCTGTTCGTTGCATTTGGTGAAACAATAAAATGGATTTTCTTACCCTCTGAAAGTGCATTCTTATCAATGCAGGTCTGCAGTAGTTGAAGATATGCACAAGAGTTTACAGAAGGGTTGTGGGTGTTAAGCAGAATGCACATCGCCTCCTTCAACCGACCATCTCTGCATAACGTTCTCAGATTTTGATTGAGATGGGTATCAGATGACATTATATGATTCAAGCTTGGAAAATATCAGTATTAGTACTCCCTTCATCAAGTTGCAACTAAAACAAAAATAGCCCAGTTTGTAACCATGCTGAGAAAGTAGCCATAGATTTGTCTCAAACAAATGAACTCAATTCAATGGAATAGTAATACAAGGCGGGAATTCACACTGTTGAAGTTCATGATATATTTGCAAAAATCAATGATCAAAACTTAAACATCACGCTTTATACGCCATGAGGCCTGTAGGTCGTTCTATATTATATCATATTGCTTAAATTCAATAAACCAAGGTTTGAAGTTCACTGTTAGGTCTCATTCCCAGTATGTGCTTACTGATGCCAAAACATCCGGAGTTGCGCCTATTGGAAAATTTTACACCTGTGCGTGGATGATGTGGATGCTTGTAATTTTCACATAATATAATGAAAACCTTTACGCCTGTGTGTAGATGATGTGGATGCTTGTAAGTCTTTTTCTAATAACATTTGCAGATTTTTGAGGGGTAAATATTCAGTCTCAATTTTTATACACTTGAATTTTTTTTATACAGAGAAAAACAAATGCAGCATAAAGTATTGTCTCACAAAATACATTTTGAATCATTTTTTATAATAGTTGGTATGAGTTTTTTCATAATTCACTTAGTATTGAATTTAAAAAAATAAATAAATTATACATTATAGATGCACTTACAAATAATTAAATTATATGAAGAATTTTTAGACTTCAAGTACAATAAGATTGAACATCTTATTTATTTTATTAAACAATTTTTTTGGTTCAAGTTGACAATAGATTGCTCAGATGGTTTTAGTTAAATTTTGAAAAAAAACATTGTAACTAAATTTGTTGATGTGACAAATTTTATAATTTATAAATTAAAATAAAGAACTTACAACATAATAATATCATAAGTATTATCTAGAAAATTAAATATATCTCAAGTTTGTTCCATAAGATTTGATAAAGTGAAAATTTATTGTAGTCCACATAGTGTTTATTAATTACAGTTGCATTTACAAATGACCAAATTATATGAAGGTCTTTGGACTTCAATTACAACTAGATTGAATATCCTACTTATTTTAGCAAATATTTTTTTTGACTTAAATTGACAATTACTTGCTTTTGTTGTGATTTCGTCTTGTCAATAAGCTTTGCTATGTTCATTGCAATTTGTTCCAGCAGCTCTCCTTGATCTCTACAATACACACAATAAATATTCTATTAAAATTAATTTCAATATTCAATTTCATATACACAAAATTAATTATATATATACATAAAAAGAGGAAATGTAATTATTCTAATATCATGCATTAACAAGCAATGTTTAAAAATTCATACGCAAAAGATTACTTCTTATTTAAGAGAGAAACTATTCATGTAAGTGATATTTAAAGTAATGTATTAAATTGATAATTTATTATGATTCAATTGTTAAGTTTATAAGTTATTCATAATTCATGAATAATAGTTTAAAATGATTTTTTTTTTAATGATTGCATATGATCCTAGAGGTTTAATCAATACATGCAAATAAATGTCTTACTCATAATCATAGAGAACAACTTAAAAAAACTGTCTGAAAGTTTTTTAATCAATATTTTGCATCACACTCAGTATTCCATCATCAAAACGAAGAACGATAAAAATGATAGATTAGAGTTTGATAAGAAACATTGAATAAAATACTCTCACACAATATTCTACCAAAAATTCTCTCCAACTAAACTTAATAAACTGTGAAATTTATCATACGTTTTTTAGTATTTTACCCTGTAAAAATGTAGCCCTTTATATATGAAACCTTATGAAGTGCCTTCCTCCATTCCTCAAGTCTATGGGGCTCAAAATTTCCAGAGTGCTTATGCTTTTGGAAGGCTCTAGTATACACCCCATCTTCATCTCTCATTCGAAGTTCAGAAGGCTGAACTCGACAAAATACTGGTATAATGGGAGCCCCAGTTTTGAGGATCATCTTAAGCTCTTTCAAGCACCAAATCGACTCTGCATAGTTAGCAGATAAAATGATAACATGTACAGATGCAGAGTGGATAGCCTCCTCTATTGCTTGAGGTATGTTGTCCCCAACCTGGATTGAATTCTTGTCAAGGAACACCTTCAATCCCTTATTCTCAAGATTATGAAAGATGAGGCTGGCTATAGTTTCCTTCACATCTGTACCACGATGGTTAAGAAAAACATCATAATTTGGAACACACTCATTATTTTCCATAGCAGCAGGGCAGAAAGAGATGGGCAGAGAAGTTTCAAGGTTATTGTAATGAATGGAGGTGGGAGCAAGGCAATACATTATTGCAAGAAGGCACAGGAGACTAATTATTTCCATGGTAGCAAGATGAGAGAAGCAGATCATTTTTTTCAGATTGCAAGAATCGGATAGTTCTTCTTATCTTTTTTCAGTGACTGGTGACACTGGCGTGACACGCCCTCTGGTATCACGAAGAAGGGGGAGACTAGATCTTGTGACTCTTTGCTGCAACAGAATGCTTTAGCCAATTGAATTAGGCCTCCTGCTCCAAACAAATCATACTGTGTTATATAAACTAAGATTATTATTCTAAAAGGCTTGTTCCATGTACCAGGGAATTGTAATTATAGGAGGAGATTCCAATGATTTAGGAATTCTTTGGTCATTTATCGTTGTTTTAGGCTTGTCCTTCACCTATGTGCCACCATAGCTATATCCTTGACTCTTTACTAGATGCTTTCATGGTGTATCTTTGTATTTTGGCGTGAAAGGAACAGAAGCAAGCCAAGCGAAGGGGACAAAGGGGTTGATGTTGACGTCTCGACCTATCAGAATGGATACCATGGCCAGCCCTCTCGACCTCGTTTAGCGGTGGCTTTCACGATTATTTTTGTTCCATCGAAGCACGTTGCGTGCAGAATAAGTAATTGATAGTTTCCGTTATTTGTCAGAGTCAGCTCCGGCCTTGTAGGACGACACGGACGAGGAATTTGTTTTTTTGGTGAGGTAAGCCAACGTTTATCAATGGATATACATTTAGCCAAAACAATAAATAATTAGTAATTGTATTGGATGTGTTATTAGTCTTTGTCACAATTAATAAAAATATATATATATATATATATTTGTTTATTAGTCTTTGTCACAATTAATATATATATATATATATATATAGTTTTGTTGAGGGAGATCACAAATAGGGACCTCATTTCTAATATGAACACATAATAGTCCAAATTAATGAGTTTAGGTGGCACAAAGTTCACAAACAAATTGGTCTAGTGAGGGTTTAAAACACGAAGTCACTGGTATGAATGCCAACAACTTCAATGAAAGGGTTTAAATTCACAAACACAATGGATAAACAAGGGCACAATGTCCACGATCATAATAGTCTAGTGGGAGTTTCAACCTTGATGACTAAAACAACAATGCCACAATTTGACCATCACATGACACCATGAATGACAAGTTTTAATATTTTTATTTTAAATTTATAAATAATAATTATAAGATATTTGATAGGTTTATATTTAATAAGTTAACAATTTAGTATTTTATTGAATTATTTTATATTTAGTTTTAATTAATTTTTTTAACTCATTTTAATTATATTTATTTATTTTTCCTCAACTATAAAATTTATGGCTCTAGGAAAATTCATCACTAGCAATTCTTCGCTTCGTACTTTGTTCTCAATATCAGATGGGACCAATCCAATGCCAAGTATCTGCCAAGCTTTGTAGTGAAATCTCTAGAAAGACACATCCCAAAGACCGGGGGGATGTCTATCACCACTACTTCTTGTGAGACTGTCTGGCTCAAGCATGAAAAGAGGGTTAAAGACAAATCTTTTATCCGACCAACGGTCAGAACCTTCTTCCCGTCCAATTGCATGATTCCCTTCTCAAGGGGCTCATACTTAAGCATCAAGGCATCTGCCACTTGCTTTGGCATGATCGTTGTACTGGCTCTCGAATCAATCATATTATTCTGCAAAAGTTTATCTCCCACAATTAAGGTTAAAAAGAAAGGTGTGGGCTTCAACTTGCTTGCCTCTTTCTCTTTTGCATTTCTCACGTTATTTGTATAAGCTGCAACTTTCAGAGCAAGAGGATCCAATGAGGGTTCTTTATCTTTACTTTGGTCGCACAACAGAGTTGCATCCATCTATGGTCTTTGTTCCTCATTTTTCAATGCTTCCCAAAGCAATGCCTTTTGCTCGAGAATAGATATAACATCCCATAGGGACACGTTGGTAGGTGTCTTCTTCAGCTGCTCCACCACGTTGAGCGCTTCGACTGGTGGAACCTTTGGCCTAAATGACATAATTTCCCTTGGTTTTGGAGGAAAATGGTCTATCGTGAATGGGTTTGGCATCTTATCTGACTCCTTTGCAGGCAACGATGGTATCCGTTGTTGCTGAGTTGGTCAAACAGTCAGCTGCGGGAGCTATTTTTCCTGCGGTGGTGGTTGACTCGGCTGAGGATGAGGTAGAGCTTGTGGCATGTACTCTCCCGTGAGCCTTCTCTTGGATTTGGTGTTGTAGTCTGATTGCACTTGTGGAGTATTGGTCGTCGGAGCTTCATTTGCGAATACCGCATCTTCTTCCTCCATCCATAAAAATAGCGCTTGATCGAGAGCAATATCCAACTCTTTCTCTACAAACATCCCTTGCATTTGCACCCTAGAAAGCGGACATTTTCCATTTCGGAGGACTCGTATCCTTTCACATTCGGAAGCGTGCCTTTGTTTCTTTGCTCCACTATCTTTTGTTGCATATTTCCATTTGGGAAATTTTGGGGCATATGGTTGTCATTGCATGGGAAGTACCATGCATTTTCATCTTCCGCCAGGTTGTTTTGGCTTGGGATTAACTCTTTGCTCTGGTTGTCCTTGACCGTCTGCAATGACATGGTGATCGAAATTATCTGGTTTGCGGACGCCACTTATTGACCTCCATGATTCGAGGGTACTTGGTATGTGTTTTGCTGATAGGATGGCCTTCCTCCCCAATAGTTCTAAGTAGTTTTATTTAGAGGGGCCGATTGTTGCTACTTGATGAGAACTAACTCATTAGCAAAGGACCGCATGAGACTCTTCATATCATTGATGTTCGCTGCTATAGAGGAAGAACCGGACATGCTCGACTGTGTGGTGGGGTACACATACATGGATTGTGGTGGAACCAAAACCATCACTTGCATCGCGAAAATACTCGAAGCAACTTCCTCTCGAAGCACGCCTAAAATTTCTACAAATACAAGCATTGAAGGTTGTGGTGGAAGCTTCCTGGTATCAATCAAACTATTCTCCACGCGTACCGCCAAATCGTATGCATTGGGTAAGATATCTCCACCCATAGAAGTTATCATCACCACAATATTCGAATTGATAGCCTTCAGGTAGAACATGAATGCCATCACAACTTGAGGTCGGGCAGTCACTGGGATCCTCTGTTAGGTTTTGTGAAACCTGGTGTTGAAGTCGCTTATGGCTTCTTGCAGAGCTCTTTTGATGGTGATTAATTGGTGTAACAGTGAAGAACGATCTCCTTTCTCCGAAAATCATTCGAACAACTTTTCTTTGAGTTGATCCCATGATTTGATAGAACCAAAAGTCAAATATCAATACCAGTCTTGAGCCTTCCCTTTGAAGAAGGCCACTAACAGTCTCATAGCAATGTTTTTCTTCTACTATATTGTGTACTCTACATACCTCTAATATGTCTTGGAGGTGTTTGGAAGGGGTTTTGAAGTCTTCTCTAGAGAATTTTGGAATAACCTTGAGGGCATTAGTGGATATGGTGGGCTAGACATCTGGGGAGCAGGTGGCTATAGAGGACTACCACTATCCAAAGTTACAAAATTTCTAGGAGTAGGAGGGGATACATGAGCCATGGAAAAAATATTCCTATGAATCGGGTAAACTAGTATTCTTATTTGGAAACTTCAACTTCCAAGCGGAGTAGATAAGGCTCTAAAATTCGGGCTCTTACTCCTTGCTCTACTGCTTCTTACAGATGATAGGGTGATCCCACAATAGTGGCTTACAATTTTTGGCCAAACTGGACACTGAAATAATTTTTTTAAACTAAATCTTCACTTTCGGGCACCTATAGTGACTAAACCATGAGGAATTTGAAGATGATGTAAACTAGAGTTTTGTGCCATTTTGTCTATAGATACTAAATATATTTTTTTCAAAATTTTTGGAATCAGATTGCACTGTTTTTTCCATCTCCCTCAAAAACTAGTTTTTTTCTTTAGAAAACAACATTTTTAAAACGTGACGCTCACCGTATAACACAAATTTTTTCCATGAAGGATAAAATTCCAATTCTTTCAAATTTAGATTTGTAACTCCGATATCTAGTGCTTCCACTTGGTTAGATAGTTTTTTATTGAATATTTTTTCTTTAATCAAGTTTCAAAGTCAAACCAATTACAATTCAGACATAACATGACCATATAATGCATAAATTTTATTGTATGTATCAAAATTCCTTTTTTTTGCTGGATAAAGGACTCCAATATTTGGTGCACTCATATTTTTCAATTTTTTTTGATAATCTTCTATTTTTCCACATGTGCGGAACAAAGAGCTTCATTTTCAGTGAAAAATCTATATTTAATCAAACTTAAAAAAAAAAGATAATAAAACCAAAACATATTAAAATTATATTCGTTGGATAGCTCGTTTTGAGGGCTACCTAATACTAGTTGGGTTTGTGAAGTTTCGTCCATTTTCATTCTCAAATCGAGCTTCGAAGTGCAAAGTTCTGGACATTTTTGGTGCCTGGGAGGGGAAGGGGAAAAAAGGGTGGTTTGGTCGAACTATGGTTCAACCAAACTTAAAAAATATGTTCGGTCGAACCCAAGTTCGACCAAACCACTTCAAAATACAATAAAAAATGTTTGTTAAGAGGGTTCGATTGAACCTACAAAACTTGTTCGGTCGAACCCCCTGTCATGAATTCGTTTTTGTAATAGTTTTATTTTAATTATATATACTTTTTATAGAAATTATATACTTTTTAATTATATAATTTTTATATTATAATATATAATATACTTATTATGATCATACTATTAAAGAGGATAAATATCTATAACAAAGATGGTGCTCGTGGGTGAAAAGGTGCAGGAGTGAAAATCCATAGCAAGCACAAAGAAAACATGGGGAGACTTGGTATTGGAGGAAGAGAATGAAAAGAAGGCAAAGGAAGAAGCTCTCCCCCAAAATGCAGGTCACATCCCTCAGTGGGTATTTGAAAATGGTGAATGGATAGACAAGTGTAACCCGACCCAACTCCAACCAGGAAACTTGACGGGTTACAATCATAGAAGAAACCTGTTCGACAATCACAATCAGATTACGCACCAAAACATTAGTCAAGAGAAATCCTCAGAAATTCAATGGCGTGGGTGACTCCGGGAAAATGGTTGACAGGAAAAACCCTCAGACTAGAATTGGTGCAGCAAAGGAAAATACAACCTGGTGTGAACCAACAAAATTTGGAAAAGCAAAAACCCGAGAAACCCTAACAATGGAAAAACGCATCATCATTCTGGGGATCTTCGAAGAGGGCTAAACCAGAAAGACAAGGAACTGTTCACCCAGAAAGCTAACAGGAGGGGCATGCAAAATAAACCAAATATAAACCACGGGCTCCGCCCCCGAGGAAGTAAACTCTTCCACTTGCCTTAAAAAAAAATTGAGCGAAGAGTAGATTGTCTAATGGAGAAAGATATTTTTTCCAAATGGACGGGACATGGATGCCCAAGTGAGGAGATCAAATATTGGTGGAAAAACAAATTTAAAAACCAGGTAAGCATAAGCCAACTTCCAAACTCCTTTTTCCTCATAGAATTTAGTGATCAAAATTTAAAATTTGAAATAGTTAATGGAAAACCCCTGTTCATGAATGGCCATAGCTTTCACTGCCTGAATAGGAGGGTTAATTTTGATCCCTAGAATTACAAAATAGACCAAATTCTCGTTTGGATTGAGCTAATTGAATTGCCTTCAGAATTCTGGAACTTAGATGCCTTAATTTGAATTGGTAATGCCCTAGGGGTGTGCCTAGGTGTAAATGAGGAATTCATAAATGGAGTAGAAGGAGCTATATCAAGCATTCTGGTGGAAATAGATGAAGGGGTTGGGATCTACAAAAAATTGGAAATTCTGACAAAATACGGAAGCTAGCAACAGGAAATTGAAATATGGGTAGGATATGAGCACAAAAAATATCTCTTTAGAGATTCCTGCACGGAGGGTCCCTCAAATGGTGGAAAGTTCTCTATCAAAGAGAAAAGAGGCACAAACAAAAATCTAAACCCCCATGATCCAAGCTCCTCTTCAGCATACGCACTTCCTAAAGAGGCCAACTTGAGCACAAAGCATCTATCATTAGGAGAAGTGAGGCTGATTCCCCATGATCTTGAAACACCAGACAAGGAGTCCTTGGTTGAGGAACCCAGTAACACAAAGCAAAATCTCAATGCCCTAATGGAAGGGGCCCAAGATCTTCAAAAAGACATAAAAATCCAATTAGGGATATTGACCAAAGAAGTAGGATCACTAGAACCTAAGTCCCAATCACCTCAAGGGATAGTGAAAGAACTGGTACAAATTGCCCCAATCTCACTTGTCTTTTCTCCTAATGAAATTAAAGGTGTAACTGCTCACTCAGAAGATGAGGTTAGCTACCTTCACTCAGAGGAAGAATTGGATCCATGGGAAGAAACAGAGGAAGGGGAATTGCTAGAGTTAAGGCAATTAGAACAATTAGAATCCCAAATAAAAGCTCCAAACGTTAAGAAGAAATCCAACAGAGGCAGGATGCCAAACAAAGCCAAGCTGATAATAGCAGGTAATGCCTCAGGACAACAAAAAATCCTAGTTGGGAAGGAAAACATCCTTCGTAGAGCAGAATGAGGATTATTTCATGGAATGTTAGGGGCATTAATGCCCTTGACAAATGGCACATGGTCAAGCACCAAATTGACTAGTCAAAAGTGGACATTGTGCTCATTCAAGAAACATAATGGAGCAAGGAAGAAAGCTAGAGGAGACTGGACTTTTGGAGGCATGGAAAGGTCATTTCAAGGATGTGATAGGTGCCTCAGGTGGACTTAGAATCCTGTGGAACCCCTTGTCAATAGAAGGTTCAATGGAGAAAGAAGAAAATAACTGGCAACTTTTCAAGTTTAAAGACCTAAAGAAAAACACCTCTTTCTTTTGTTGCAACATATATGGACCAATAGCCACAACAACAAAGAAACAAGTCTGGAAAAAATAAAAAGTGAATTGGAAAATAGAAATGGAGAATTGGGAATTTTAGATAGAGACTTCAATGCAACCTTGAACAATGAGGAGAAATAGGTTGGTTTGGGGAGGATAATTGCCATCCAGAAATATTTTCAGGAATTCATAGATACCAACCACCTAAAAGATATGATCACAAAAAATGGAACATTCACATGGTCCAATAGGAGGAAAGGATTTACCAACATTGCATAACGGCTTGACAGATTCCTCCTCTGGGGAGAATGGGGTGACTTGGCAACCTCTCTAGAAGCCCAAATATTGCCGCTGTCAGGATCAAATCATTTCCCCATTTCTCTTACCCTTGGTCATGACGAACAACCCTTGGGGAGCCCCTTCAAATTTAAAAATATGTGGCTAAGAGATGAGAAGCTACCAAAACTAATCGAACAATGGTGGAATGAAACCAGATTTGGAGACAACACCAACCTTTTTAAAATCAGTAAAAAATTAGCCCATATCAAAACTAAACTCAAAGAATGGAATACTTCACACTTCAAAACTATATTCCAGGAGAAGATAAGAGTGGAGCAGGAAATCAAAACGCTGAATGAACATGTCATAGAAAATGGAATGGATGCAGAGGACTTTGAAAATGAAAAATCCCTAAAGGAGGAACTCTCAGAACTATTAAAAAAAAAAGAATGCTATTGGCGACAAAAATCAAGGGAATCTTGGCTGAAAGAAGGAGACAGGAATACCAAATTCTTCCACAAATCAACAATTGCCAACATAAATAGAAACAAAATTTTAGAAATTAAAAATGCAAATGGCGAAGTGGCACAATCCACTGTAGAGGTTAATAAGGAAGCGACCAACTTATTTGAAGAGTTGCTAAATAGGGATTACCCCAAAAACAGGGCAACTAGAGACAAGCTACTGAGTGCTATACCATCATTAATTAATGAAGATCAAAACTGTCATTTATTTGAAAAGATCCCCTTGGAAGAAGTTAGAAAAATAATCTTCTAGATGAACTCAGACAAAGCCCTAGGACTGAATGGTTTCCCAGCTGGCTTCTTTCAGAAGTTCTAGCACATAGTGGGTGAAGATCTAAGAGAAACAATAGAGGAATCAAGAAAAAAAATGACAATGCTGGGAGCAATGAACCACACCTTCCTAGCCTTAATCCCCCCAAAAAAGGACCCAAAATCTATGAGTGATTTCAGGCCAATCGCCCTTTGCAATACAGTGTACAAAGTGGTCACCAAAATAATAGTGAACCGACTCAAATTCGTTTTGGACAAAATAATTTCAGAAGAACAAAGTGGCTTCGCTCCAGGTAGGTCAATAGTGGAAGGAATAATGACAACCCATGAAACCATCCACTCTACAAGGAAAACCAGAAAGGCCTGCATGATATTGAAACTAGATATTCTCAAATCTTATGACATGGTTGACAGATAATTCTTACTAGAAGTCCTTAAGAAATTTGGTTTTGGGACAAACTGGATCAACTGGGTCAAAAACTGTATCTCCACAGCTAAATTCTCAATATTGGTGAATGGCTCAGCCCATGGATTTTTCTCATCCTCAAGAGGACTGAGGAAAGGTGACCCCCTCTCCCATTTCTTGTTTATAATCATGGAAGAAGTTTTGGGAAGGGGAATTCAAAATCTAGTCAGGGAAGACAAGTGGAAAGGTATCCAAGTAGCAAATGGTTTGGAGCCAGCGTCTCATCTCCAATTTGCAGACAACACAATCTTAATGGGGGAGGCAAGTAGAAGAGACGCAAGGATTATCAAAAACTTCTTAGATGAGTACTACAGGGCTTCAGGTCAAAGCATCAATTGGGGAAAATCAGAGATCTTCCTTCTGAACACTCAACCAAGCATGCAAAGAATTTTAGCCAGAACCTTGAACCTAAAAGTGACCTCCCTCCCTAGGCAATTCTTAGGAATGCCCCTGTTTGCAGGAATCAATAAAAAATGCTACTGGGTAAACCTAGTTAATAGTTGCAAAGCTAGAATGGGAACCTAGAAAGGCAAATGGTTTTCCTTGGCAAGAAGACTACTAATGGTCAAGACAATCCTATTAGCCATCCCAGTATATTCGATGTCCTGCCTAAAGCTACCCAAAGCAGTGGAAGATAAACTCAACCAGATCTTCAGGAGATTCCTCTAGTTGGGGATAGGAGATCACAAAAAATTCCCACTATTGGCCTGGGACAAGGTCTGTAGGCCCCAAGATGCTGGGGGAGCAGGGCTAATACAGTTGGCAATAATGAACCAGGCCATGGGAGCCAAATTGGCTTGGGATATCCATACTAAAGGGGATCATAAATGGGTCAAAATCCTAAGGAGAAAGTACCTAGACTCAGATTCCCCAACCATAATTCTCACTACATCCAACCCCCCAAGAGGATCAACTATCTGGAACTTCATCCTAGACAACAGAGATATAATCTCCCAACATGTGACCTAGGAAATCAAAAGTGGTGAAAGTGCATCCTTTTGGAATGACTCTTGGAGTGGGAAACCCCCCATAGGCAACATCCCCGGTCTAGAAGCAATAAAGGAGGAATCTATTAGACTATGGAGGGACAAAGTGGCAGATTTTGGCCAAAAAATATATAATCAAGGTGCTTGCACCTAGTGCTAGAAGGAAATTCAGACCCTCAATTCCCCCCAAGATAAAAAAGATAGCCTATTAAAAATCATCAAAGACAAATTCTTCATCCCATCTAGTGGACCAGACACGATCCGATGGTGTGGATCTCCTACTAGCTCATACAAGGTGAGGCTTGGATACAAGGTGAAGGAGCTAGCATTACCAAGAATGGCCCTGTAAATTGTTCTGGGGTAGTAAATTCCTTCCCAAGGCAGGAGTTTTTGCTTGGTTGGCAGTCCAAGGAAGAATCCCCATAATGGATAGGCTAACCACCTTTGACATACAAGGCCCAGGCAGATGCATTTTATGCAAAGCCAGTGAGGAAACAACAAACCATCTCCTCCTGCATTGCCCTATTTCTAATGAATGTTGGAACATAGTAAAGAATAAACCAACCCTTCAATCCCCCATTCCAATAGACCTATCCTCATGGTTCAAAATGTGGCCACAAAAAATTGCAAAACAGTGTTTGGGGGAATCTGGCAGACCATCCCATCATTGGTAATTTGGGAAATCTGGAAGGAGAGAAATAGGAGAATCTTCCAAAACAAGGAACTAAACAAAGACAGGTTATGGGACAAAATCGAAAAGGCAATAGTAGAAGTAGTAAATGAAGATGCCTAGTCCAACACATCTAGCCAGAGAATCTTCACAAATTGGGACGATTGCTTAATCAAAAATTTTAGTGGCCTAAGATTGCCGCTATTGACTAGAAACGGGTCAACCAAGCCAACAAAAATCAAAAGGGCGAAAGTAACTTGGCAGACCCCAGAGCCAGGATGGATCAAAATAAATTTCGATGGGGTGGCTCATGGTAACCCAGGCCCAGGAGGCACAGGCTGTGTTGCAAGGGATTCCCAAGGCAATCATTTAGCAGAACAATCCTTACAACTAGGCATCTGCACTAACAATGAAGCCGAATTCAAGGTGACATCTCAAGGTCTGCAAATGGGAATCGAGTTGGGAGTGCGAAAATTTCATTTGGAAGGGGACTCACTAATAACAATCAACACAATCAGCCATGGCACCAACCCTAAATGGAAACTAAACCATCTTCTTCAACACATTAAGGAATTAACCATCAAATTCAAAGCCTTCAAAATCAGCCAGGTCTACAGAGAAGGTAACACCATGGCTGATGAGTTGGAAAAATTGGCATCCGAGCTCACCACGTAGGCTCCATTAAGTTGTGGTGCCAGGAAAATTTTTGGCACCGTAAAACCCAAAGGAAGACAACCGAAATAACACGTGGTTGTAAGGACGACCACTGGGTCTTTTCGGAAGTGATAGGCCCATCAGTGGTAGGTGAAGTGCAGGCTACCCGATCAAGTCCCAAGGCATCAGGCAGATTGTGCAGATCTCAAATTTAACTAAACATTAAACCATGATCGGTACTCCAATGATGCGCCAACAAGCTCACAAGAGCCTTCTGACGCGTCTTTAAGTTAAATAATCATGAAGATTTATGGTCATCCGTCGGTTAATATACCACCCGGAGTCATGCATTCTGAAAAAACAAGTTTGGTTTTCTCTAGAAGTGTGAAGAACTTGTCTGGTAAGAAATGGAGACGTTGTTGGCCCTGGGTACTGACAAGCAACAACAGGAATTCCGAGGGGAAATAACGGACAAAAGATTCAGTGGGTTAATGTCTTGCTCCCATCCGGTTGTGCTCTGGGCAACCAAGAAGGTGTTGGGCCTTGAATTCCTCAAAGCACACCACAGGTTTAGGGAAAACATGGAAATCCCAACCATGTTTCTTGCGGTCAACCTCCACATGGGAGTCCCGAAGTCTTTAGCGAAGAAGCTGACCTAGATGGTGTTTGTCCACGCTTGGCTGGGTGATATCGATGGGGCCCTCGACAATGTTGATGAAAACAATCTCATCCCTATGCCACAACATTACAATGTGCTGAGAATATGTGGTTGTGAGGTGATGAAATTCCTACTGATTAGGACAGTCGACCCAACAGGCTTCAAAAAAATGTGGCATGAGCGAGACCGAAGCATCACCTTTCTTCTCAGGGCGGCGAAGCTAACCTCCAACCAACTCCGAGGATGGGCCCTGAGGTATGTAAAGAATGAAGGGCTCAAAGCAGTCCTGCCATCTGGGGATGACACTGTCTAGGACTTCGGCACCAAAGAAGAATGGATTGCAATGGATGATAGAGACCCTGAGGAAAAGGCACTTGGACCAGCGCACCAAAAGTGTAAAGTTGACTGCCCGATGGTCACAAACTACCTAGCCTACAAAAAATTGGTGGTGTCGGAAGATGCTCCTGAGGAGATAGAGGAAGATTGAAGATGCCCAATACTCTATTATTATTCAGTCTGTAGCAAGGATTTCTAGCTTTAGTCAGTCCCGGGTGATTATTAGTACAACCTATATGTAATCAGGTTTTTTTGTTTATGCAAAATGGAACTTTCAACTAGGTAGTCACTATAGTTGTCAAGAAGCTTTTGGCCATTTTCAAACTGGCCTCCAGTTGGTCTCTATCATAAACTGCAAACTTGTATATATTTTTGATAATCAATATAGGGTGCTGCCCCTCTACAGCGGTTTAACTAGCAAAATAAATAAATATATAATATAGTTATTATTATAATATAAAAAGTATACAATTAAAAAGTCTATATTATAATAATAATATATAATTATTATTAATTATATACTTTTTAATTTATAATATATAATATTAATTATATATTAACTATATAATATTAATTATATAGTTGTATTTTATTTTATTTTTTTGCCATTTTTCTTATAGTTTACTTCCTTATTTCCCCTATGACTCCTTATTTATAATGTTACCTCTCTCATGTTTACGCGAATTGGTTATTAATCTCATAAATGAATGCAATTATGAAAAAGAGAGGCAAATGAGAACAATACGTTTTCTTAGGCTCCCTTCGAAATTAAATCATAAAATCATGTTTTGCCTCTAAATATATACTTATAATATAAATTATATAATAATTATATACTTTTTAATCTCTATAATATAAATTATATCTATATAATAGTTATTATTTAAATTATAAATCATATATATTATTAATAATTATAAATAATATACTATATACTTATATATTATTAATAATTATAAATAATATACTATATACTTATATATTATAAATAAGCACAAAAATGTAAGAATACAGACAAGGCACAAAGATGATGCAGAACATTGAAATGTACAACATATCAAACACGAAACAAAGGGGTCGATCTACATACCTGAGGAATTTTGATTCAACCTTCACACTTCTAATCACTTCCAAATAAATTCTCTACCAATAACCTCATTCATGGTGTTCCAGAATTTCTCACTCTCTCCTTATTTAACATGGAGGAGGTGTGAATGAATGCAATTATGAAAAAGAGAGGAAAATGAGAACAATACATGTTCTTAACCCTTTGTGATTGTAAGATAATGAATCCTGCATGTATGAAATTAAATCATGAAAAGGACATTGATTTTAACTCTCATAAAATCATGTTTTTCCTCTAATAAAAATAAAACAATTAGAGGTTGCTTGCTCATTTTAGCCCAAACACTTTCAATCCTTGCACCCCATTCAGTCACCTCTAGTTTAAGCTACAATCTTGTGTTAAATTTGAGGAAGGATAGCCTCAAAGATTTCCTACTAGGATTCTTCTTCTTGATTGTTGAATTTATGCTTAGCCTTAGCTTTTGATTGTGAGAACCACGAGAATCTGGCTTTGGAAAAGATATTATAAATGGTTTTGATGTATTTTTTGAAAACATGATAGAATGACTACACTAGAGTTTGTTAGCTACCCAAATGAACATGAGTTTCTAGAGAGAAATGATGAGGTAGTAATGTCAAGAGTTTGTTAGCTACCCAAATGGACATGAGTTTCTAGGAACTATTTTAGCTCTCTAGGACTGGACAAATCCTAATAAAACTTATTAGGAATCTTCAACCAATGAAGTTTAGCTTTTATATAAGATCTTTAATGAGTATAGGCACTAGTTGTATGCTTCTAGCTGTAGAGAATCTTAGCAACTTATAACAAGTAGAGAGGTGGAAAGAATGGTGAAGTCTCCAAATCTATGGCAACATGAATGAGTTTGAAGTTCATCATAACATATGAGCTATGATGATTATAGATTCATACAAATTATTTCATGCATTCAGTGGATTTAGTCCACCATAAAATACAACCATTTTGAGAAGTTGGTGGAGGTTTCACATGGATGTTTTGGTGTGAGATTATATATTAAAGTGGAGAAGAAATAAGAAAGATTTGTATTTTCTTCACCTCATTCTTCTTGAAATTTTAGAGTATTTGAAAAGCACAATATTATTTAAAGTCTCCATTGGAATTGAATAGAAACTCACAACAAAGAAGAAATATTGAGAACATTATATCTCTATCAATTATCTTAATTACATGTTCAAATGAATTATAGGGGTAGAGGGAGGGAGTGAGAGAGAGAGATAAAGGGTATAGGGTTAAGAGTAGAGGGTAGAGGGTTTAAGGGTTAAGGGTTAAGGGTAGAGGGGAGCTCGATATAGGAATGAGTGGGTGAGAGAGAGAGGGTTTAAGGCTTTAAGGCTTAAGGGTAGAGGGTAGAGGGTAGAGGGGATCTAGAGATATAAGGAGTGAGTGAGAGAGAGAGACAAATAGTGGGTCTAGGAGGTAGAGACTTGAGAGAGAGAGAGGGGGGAGTGGGAGAGAGATAAAGGGTAGAGGGTACAAGGGTTTAGGGTTTAAGGGTTAAGGGTAGAGGGGAGAGAGGTAGAGGGGGTAGGAGGGAGAGACTTGAGAGAGAGAGATGGGGAGGGAGTGGGAGAGAGATAAAGGGTAGAGGGTTTAAAACCCATTTAGGGTTTAAGGGTTAAGGGTAGAGGGTAGAGGGGAGCTCGAGATAGAAGGAACTTGAGTGAGTGAGAGAGAGAATTGAGAGAGGGAGATGGTAGGAGAGAGATAATTGAGATAGAGAGAGAGGGATGGAGTGGGAGAGATATTGAGGGTACATAGGTTTAAGGGTGGAGGGTTTAAAGGTAGAGGGGAGAGAGATAGAGGGAGTGAGTGAGAGAGAGATGAAGCTCAGGGGTAGGAGGGAGAGACTTGAGAGAGAGAGATATGGAGGGAGTGGGAGAGAGATATAGGGTATAGGGTTAAAGAGGGTTTAAGGGTAGAGGGGAGCTCGAGATAGAAGGAGTGATTGAGTGTGAGAGAGAGAGGGTTTAAGGGTTTAAGGCTAGAGAGGAGCTCAAGATAGAAGGAGTGAGTGAGAGAGAGAGGGAGTGGGAGAGAGATAGAGGGTATAGGGCTAAGAGTAGAGGGTATAGGGTTTAAGGGTTAAGGGTTAAGGGTAGAGGGTATAGGGTTTAATGGTGTAAGGGTAGAGGGTAGAGGGTAGAGGGTTTTAAGGTTTAAGGGTTAAGGGTAGAGGGTAGAGGGTGGAGGGTAGAGGGTTTAAGGGTTTAAGGATTAAGGGTAGAGGGTTAAGGGTTAAGGGTAGAGGGGAGAGAGATATGAGTGAGTGAGTGAGTGAGAGAGTGAGTGAGAGAGAGAGAGACTTGAGAGAGGGAGAGGGAGTAGAAGGGAGAGACTTGAGAGAGAGAGGGGGGGGAGTAGGAGAGAGATAAAGGGTAGAGGGAACAAGGGTTTAGGGTTTAAGGGTTAAGGGTAGAGGGGATATCAGGAGTCATATAGAAGTCATTTAAATATTTATTTGGCAACTAGATGGGAACATTCTATTTCCATTTACGATATTTTTTGTGAATTAAATTGATGGTAACTTTATTTTTTTATTTGCATTGATTTATGTTTTAAATATGTGTGCAAAAAAATTATAATTAGATAATACTTAATTTTAAAATACATAATTTCCCATGGAAGAATTCAATGGAACAAATATAAGTTGTATATAATTGTATATAAGATTCTTGAACTTAAGAATTCCATGAAACAAATATAAGTTGTATATAATTGTAATTTCTAGGCAAAATGATTTTAAAAAACATCACTAGGTTTCAAATAAGCATTAAAAGCATATATATGGGTTTACATGCAAGCAAAAAAAGTGAGAGATTATGCTATAAGTGTAACTTTGAACTTTTAAATGAAATCAAAGATTCCTGAACTTAAGAATTCCATGGAACAAATATGTACATATAATTGGAATTTATGCAAAATGATTTACAACTATGTACAAGCTACTATAAGTTCTCACTTGAACATGTATAGGGTTACAAGTGAACTTGAAAATCATGGATATAATCTAAGTCAAAGATTCTGGTTCAACCCGCTCTTCAATAACATGTAATTTATTTTGATGATTATCACTATCTAGTCTCCATTTTCTTTGGCCACGTGCATGTGGAACTACATGAAGATGTAGGGCGGTAGCAACTATTAAGTGACTATATTGATATACCTTGTTATCAGGTTGATAGTCAACAAAATGAATCCCATGCTGAACAACTTCGACTTGTTTTAGATATGTCCCTTGCACTACAACATAACCTGCATGGTAAACATGAACCTAAGGTAAGACATATGAACATTTACAACATTTTCGTGCTCAAGGTTTGTACAATATATTTTTAATGTTTATAATGTGATGTGCACATGTGAACACAATGTATATATATGATTTTAAATTCAAACTCACCTCTGGGAAATAACATTCCATCACTTGTTTCAGGTTGTGTTAGCTTATTCCTCTCTTTTGTGCAACACAATAAATAACAACTAATACCTTCTATGTTTCCAGACTCTGCTATGATTGCAAAAACATCTCCTGTACACCAAATTTACACAAAAAAATTCTTAAAAAATTAGAAATGTCTCTAGACTTTAAAGATCATTAAATAGATATATATAATATTTAAATTATTGAAAACTTACACATGTAAATTTTCTAACCAATCCTGAAATATGGTCATAATCAATTGAAATCAAAGGAATGTCTTCAAGTATTTCTTCCTCATTTTCATCATATGTTTCTGAAATAACTAGTGGCACCGTATCCCATTTACCAACATATCCAAGTTTTTGGTTGTTGCATGCATGATCAGAGTTTCCTACAATGCACTCAGTGCAAAAACAAGAGTAATCCCTTGTGTGTAATGTCCATCCATGACGATTATCTGAACTCCTAACACAATGCAAAGATTTTTTTTTCTACCCTCTTGCATCCATGCATTGATCTTCTGTCCACACCTAGATACATGTACAACAACAAACTTATGTGAACAAACATGTATATATATAAATTTTAAATTTAAATAAATTCAAAATTTTGAAAATGTAATTTATACACACCCGATATCTCCCAAAACACTCTATGTGGAATGTGTCGATTTCTTCTCGAAGATGTGCCGAAAAAATTTGATGCAAAGTGTTTCTTGCACCATTCAACAACATCATGTACATTTTCTATATGATATTCTAGACAACTCATTTGATGCTTTCTTAAAGATCGTTTGATGCAAGCTCTTGCTCCATCATGCTCACTCTTTCCATGCCCACTCTAAAAACAAATCCAAACATGTGGTATTTTGTAGATTTTATGATATCTAAAAAGTGCATAGAATGATCATGAAGATTTGAATTGTGCCACACATCCATTTGACCATACAAAATTATTTTCAAATTTTACACCCCTGCTTCTCAAATTCTCAATTTTTTTTGTAAAGCAATGTTGTACAAAAAGCATGTCATGCTCTTTATCATCACTAATATAAAAGTGATATTATTTCTTAATGGATCGTTCTTCATCTGTACTCTCAACACCATCCAATTCTAATTGTGCATGTCGATAATACACATGAACCATAATAGTGACCTGCTTTGAAAAGTAATGAATCTCCTTTTGATGTACAAAGGAGTAATTTTCTGCAAAGTCAACTACTAATAGAACTGTTCCAAGTGGGAAAGTATCTCTCAATGTTTGGATTTTTTGTGCTTGCCACTTAGCAAAAAAGGAATGCTATATGTATGGTTGTATCTATTTTTGAAAATCTTCCATAAATTTTCCAATAGGAATCTCCTCTTCTACATAGTTCAACCTTGTGGATTCTTTCCCAAAATTTATTTGAAACTTTACATACTTGTACCTATGTGAGTAAAATATGTGAATAAGTAATAAACCACACAATCAATGGAACATTACATTAGAGAATTCAAATAACAATATAATCAAATTGAAACAAATAAACTCTCTAAAAACAATACTTACCTCTTGCAATTTACTATATTTTTTAGTTCAGTATCCTCATTTCTTGAAGGAAATTTAGCCAAATTTCCACATGTCTCACAAATTCCTTTTATGCAATTTATTTGAGGTCCATTTTAATGATCACATAATATAGCCTTTATGAACAAACTTGCCTATTTAGGAGGTGGATTTTGAAACCCACAACTTTCTTCTCTCATATTTCAAAACACCTGATAGTAGAGATCAAATTCAATATGATAACGACACCAACAAGTTTCAAACAACTTGTTTATCTTCACATAATATGGCTTTAACCTTTCAAAAATTGTTTGCCCAATCTTTATATGAGGATATGTATTACAAAAGTTCATATACATCTCAATTGTTTTGTGTATAGCTAATGATTGATATGATTTTCATAAATACTAGGCCCAATCCTGTGTCTCATAACATCTCTAGTATTTGATGATGGATGAGTTTGATCATGCCAACAACTTGAGATCAAGTTCCTAACAACATCTTCAATCTTGTCAAAATAGGGAGCTCTACACATAATTGCCCAATTTCCTTTTAAAATCTCATCCAAACACTTTCTCTTTTTCTCATATTTTATTAATGTGGTTCTACTATAACCAATTTCATCTAAAAGTGCATACATTTTTCTTTTTCTTGCTATATCCTGATGTACAATAGATGCTAACATCACCCTTATAATAGTGGACTTATCCACTAATCGAGATCCTTTATCGAGATCCTTTCCCATTGGAATCTAAACCCTTTTTAACATTTTGAGCAATATCCTTTTGTAATCCCATTCATTTCTTTTTATTTGATGCCGAATGTACACCCAACAATTGTAATGACTCTTTTAGCTCATTACGAAGAAGTAAATGTGATAACAATTGGGTTTTTTCAAGTGTATCAAGATGATTGAAATGATCATTGATTATTCCATTTAAAGATTTAGTCATTGACCTCTTTCTCTTATTATAAGGTTGGTTGGCATAACATTTCAGTTTCTCCATATCCATTTCAAGTAAATGATCTAAATTTCTATAAGAAATTTGTTTCCTCACCTTTTCAGCTAGTTTTATATGCTCATGCATACCAGTAGAAGGAAGTGATCCTGACCCCTCTCCAACATGCATTGTTTGAACTTGGGCCTCTTCCCTATCTTCAAGGTCCATGTGTTCTTCAGCTGATTCATTTGATCCAATATCTAGATTTGGCTTGACTTCAGCTTCAGAATTTGGATTGCTTGTTTGAATTTACATGCAAGCAAATAAAGTGAGAGACTATGAGTTATTTAAGAGGAGTTGAAATAAATAAAATAAAATATTCTTGAACTTAAGAATTACATGGAACAAAATCAATTGGAAATAGATGATAAGCAATTTAGGTAATTTCTATGCAAGATGACTATTTTTTAGTATTAAAGTTTCCAAGTTAAATCTAACATGGTTTTCATAATTGGGAATATATTTATAAGAAAAAAAATTTGAGGTGTTGATAAAAGTCCTAAACATAAAATTGAGAGACAGAGAGAAGAAACAAGCATGCACCTTGTTTCCTTCTATGATAATTTTCCAAGTTTTGATCACGCCTCTTTTGTTCTTCTTTTGACAATTTTAGTTGAGACACATTTTTTCTTTTTCTTTGTTGTCCCATTTTCTTCTTCGAGTTAAAGATGACTCAAAATAAATCCTTTACCAACTTAGTTAAATTCTCCTCCAAATTTTGCCTTGATTGATAAAAATGAAAAGTTGTCTTCTCCAATATTTGCCTCCTTCATAAGTGTGCAAAAACCTCTCCTCCAAAACCTGCGCTCCAAGTGATATAAATGCAAATTAATCTTGAAATTTGATATGGAATAATGAAAAATAATCTTGTATTTATATGCATATGGGAAAAAAATTATTCTAGTGTATGGAATAACTAGATCCTAGTTTAAATAAATCATGTGGCAATCAAACAAGTTATTTCATTGTGGAGTTTGTTGTTATTTAATGTATAGGTATGCAACATATCTAGTAATTTTAGAATTTTGTTACTTGTCAAAAAGATAATAGAGGTATAATTTGAATTAAATTTTCTTAATGTTTCAAATAATAAAATTTTCCTATAATTTAATAATGGTGTAGATTAAGAGATTATATATGAAATAATAACATAAAATTTTATAACTTAAAGGGAAAGTGTTTGAAGGATGGTATATAATTATAAAAGGAATGTTCCTATCTCTTCTTTATAATTGTATTTTGTTCTCAAATCGTCAATGGTTCATGTTGCTTAAGTCATTTAAAAAAAATAGGAGTTTTGTGTACCACAAAGTGATGCACTTTATTTGTTCTTATTTTCTATAAAGATTTTAATTTCATCATTTTTATCAAATTTTAAAACTAGAAGAACATGTGCATTAATAAATAGAATTGTAAATACACTCATTTATAAAATATCATTAGTTTACTTGAGCTTGGGAGTCATTTATTTTATTATTTTTTTACTGCTTACTATAAAATTCAATGGGTGTGTGTGCAAAATATTTATTGTGATCAACATGAATGAACTTAATTATAAAGTGGCATTCATTTCCTAAAATTATACTAGAGATCAAATGTATATCATATAAGGAAATGTAAGTTTTAAGAGACCATCAAATAAGCAAATGTATGTATATTGAATATAAGAAAATGTATACATATATCATATAAACATAAGCAAACACATACATACATGTAAATAGATTCAATGTATAAACATAACATGTTATAAGAAAATAGGAAAATGTATGTATATCATATAAGAAAATGCAAGTTAGAGATCATCAAATGTCGAATACTAAAGATCATCAAACAAGAAAATGTATGTATATCATATAAGCAAATGTAAGTTAGAGATAACCAAATTTTGAATACTAAAGATCATCATATAAACAAATACATGTAACTTAAAGATCATAAATCTAGTGTAGGGCCTAATATGAATGTCAACTCTTAGTCGAACGAGCATCTAAATGAGAACGGTCCCGCCCTGATGGATGTGCTGAGCCCTACAAATAAAATTGTTTACAAAATATGTTAAATACATATAATTTATATTAAATACATTTTATGAAAGTTATTTTTAAGAATGTACTTGTATATTTTTAAATATCTATCTAGATCTATACATACATATGCATGTACATATACACGTGTACATATATAAAAATTTAAAAATCACATGTTCACTGGCAATAGACAGAGTCATGTCGATGTACACAATCTAGACCAAGGCTAGGAGTGACATGAGGTATGTCCACCTACAATATATATACATATATATATCAATACATAAATATCTAGTTAAAACTAAAATTTAAAAATAATTAAAAAAGGAATTGAAACATGCAAATGCACACATACATGCACATCATCTGATATCGGATGACCTGAGTCCTCTGAAACAGTCACCTCCACCATATCAACCAAATGGTCAAGCGACAAACCAACATCTGCATCCATTTGATCTACCCCATGTTGTGCCATAAATGATGAGTGAAGAGGACTATGTAGGTGATATGGCATCAGTGATGACGAACCAAAACCAACCAACATCTCAGTAAAACCCATAGTCGGTGCAACTACCAAACAATCTGTAGGTGGATCTTGACGTGCACTAGTGTTGGGATGAGAGTGATGGGATCTTGGAAGTGAACGGGCTCCGTGTGCCAAATGATCTTTGACATGCTCTATACCGATCCCATAGTCTGATGCAATGAAGGCATATGCCTCCAAGAGCTCCTCAACCAAACAATGCAGAGTCCTACATGCCATATCTCCTGTAAGTGCCTCAAGCTCTATGGGAGTAGGAATGCCCGCCGCTATAAAAGGATCCATTATGGTCCATTGTGCTGAAAATGGAATGGATCGGGAATGTCTAGATATAAAATACTAACCTACATGATTAGTAGATATCCTAGTGGTGGTAGCTATAATGTCACCTACAATGTCAATTGATTCCTTTTGGGAAGCAACAACAACCACATCTGCTATGGGGGCTAGAGCTGGGGTGAGAGCAGGAGACCTCTCACCAACCAATACCCTAAAAATTGGGTTTGGTCTATCTACTCGACGATAGGTGGGCCTATTGGCAACCCTGCAACACCCCTGACCAACATATGGTGGAATGTCCAAGTAATTGAATTTGAGGCCCAAATGGACCTCAACATACAACTGTTGAACAAAATATAATGGAATCTGGTCATTGTTTGGGAATTGACCATGTGTTGCGAGAAATCATTGGTAGATCAATGAGGCCATAGCATAATCGACACATCTAGTGACCTGGTATCTCCTAACCTTATGTGCATTTTGATAAAATGGAAAACAAGTGGTTTTTATCGTTTCTTTGGTCACACTATCCTGCATTTGTTTAAGGGGAACCTCACCATGCACTTCTTCCTACATGCAGGAAAGAATAATAACTACTCTATCTGGGGAAAATGCTCTAGTCCTCTCAAGTTCATCTCTTAGTTTTTCTAGACTATGTAATATTGACATGCATGGTTCAAAATATATCCCCGGGTTTGCACCCTATGCTAATGAGTCTCTCAATTTCTTAATCTCATTAGTGGTATTTTCAAACAAAGATTCTGGAGGTGGAACATCTGCATTTTCCATGTTATATATGTATGTACACCTAAAGGAGCAATGAGGCCTTGGTAAATAATATATCTAGATATAGTGAATATAAATCTAAAACAATTCTAATAACTCATCTACTCATCAATAATATTTTCATACCATTAATAAAAAAATATTCAACATCTATCATAGTTTTTAATAATCAAAAAATTCAAATTACTAGATTGCACACAAAATATAATCTAAAATAGTTCTAAAATTTAAATTTACAAGTGTGCACTCTAGTACAAAATGTGCCATTAAAGACTTAAATCTTGATAAAGGTTGCATCTAAGATTTATCTCCTACAACTAGTAATAAAGGGAAAGCATCATTACTTAACATTGGTGGTCATGTAAAATCAATTTAGTCATTATTTAAGGTACAAATAAGAGAAGAAAATGAGAGAGATGATAAGCTTGTAAATATGATTTCTAAATTATTGAAGCAATATTTTGATAAGGAGGAAACCAAAAAATTAGAAATAAAATTCCTCATATCCATAAAGAAAATTTGATAGGAGGAAGGGACACATGCACATAACATTTATCATGAAAGTTACCATACAATATACAAGAACATGATACTAAGGAACGCAGGTTTCTTATAAGTACACAACAAACCTAGATGAAGATTTAACCCTAGTACAAAAAGAAATAAATAATGAAAGAATAGGAGAAAATGAAGATTTAATATTTGTACATATTTGTTCTATTACCTCAAATATTATAGATAATATACAATCCTCTATATGAAAATATGGTTATATTTACTCATTTAGATAATATTAATAATTATTTTATTACTCTTATTTTTATAAATTTCTTGGATATTATAGTAAAATAAATCAATTCTTACATTTTTTAAAATTAAAAAGTTGCCTATACAAATTCTACAACTAGATATAATGGACTAGCTTTGTATAATGATGCACAATGATCAATCCTTGATGTTCCAAATCATTGATGAAAGATGGAATGATGCACATAATTCGTTGTAGATCCAAGTCTCCCAAAAGAGGAAGGAAATGAAGGCTTTATATTTTTATTAATAGACTATATTAAGTGTTACCATGGTTAATTATGAATTTTAATTGTTTAAATGTTAAAGGTAAAGAATCTCTTAGCAAGAGAGCTATTGATTGTATGCTTACAAGATCTTATGAGTCTATTGATTATATTATTTTACAAGAAGTAAAATTGGTAACATGTAACCATAATTGAGTTCTTTAATTTATTTAGAAGGATGATTTTATTTGGAAGCTAGTCATTAGAATTATAGACATGATATGAAATTTGATTGATAAGTATATGATAGATTATGCGATTGACTCTAGTGTTTACCCATGTTATAAGTTATTTTAAGTTATCTACAAAATTAAGGGCTTAAGTTTGACATTATTTGTCTTTATGCATTAGATGATTACCAATGAAGATGTCCCTTATAAGTTCAATGTAATGATGGAAAATAAAGATGAAAAGTATTGAGGACCTATATTTCATTTTAATGGCATAATAAGATAACCCTCTGCTAGCAAATGAAAAATCGAATGTGCTTCATTGTGTAATTATTGAAATTGACACCCTATGATTTGATAGAAATTAGGATATATGGATTGATCTAAAAGGAGCTATATCAAATAATTTAAGAATAGTAGATCTATTATAAGTGACATAAAGCCTCAATGTCTCATTTGTATTAAAATATGGGGATGATGTGGCTATTTTAAGGCCCAAAATTTCATGTGTTAATAGCATAAACATATAACATTTTTTTTTTTTGGGATTTTGTACCAAATACCTTTTTCCAAACACAACTTTTGTTTAAAATACCTCAAGACCTATGAATGAAATTTAAAATTTCCTATTAAAGACCATCAAGGAAGGTCTTAATGCCATATGTAGCTTCCTTTTCCTATTATATAAAATTAAACTAAAATAGATTTTAAGAAATAGTTACACAAAATTAGAGGGGTCCAACCATGTTTTCAATTAATTTAAAACTATTATTTCAAGATTTTTAAATTTTTAAATTTTTAAATTTATATAAATTTCTTACATTATTTTGTATTTTAATGATAATAGTGCTCCATAAATTACAAAAAAATGAATGTTATTAAAATTTTGGCTAAAAGGTAAGAAGGTTAACCTTTAAAGTCATTAAGTAAGGTATTACTACTATAAGTGGTTTATCCATGAAGGGCTTGAAGTCTCATAAATAAAGTAAATACAAGAGGAAGGAACATATAGATGATTTCCTCACAAGTATATAAATGTTTCTACTTGATTATTTATTTCATCCTAGAAGGAAACTATAAATGTTGTTTATCCTATCACTTTTATCTTATAAATAATCTTAGATGCATGTGAATTGTTAGCTTCCCTTTTCATTTACTCATGTAATTTAAGAAATCTATTATTAGAGTTGCACATGGGAAAAAAATGAGCTCCCCTCCACCAAGGGCTTATTTTTTTCTTATACCAATTTGAGAATTTTATAATTTCAATTCTTAATCCTAATCAAAATGTGGTGAAGGGGAAATAAAACCCATCCAATAAGTGTTCCCCAATCCCTTCAAAAGGAAAACTTATGTATTATCCAAAGGCTATCATTATTAGGATTCTAGCTTCTAGTTCTACTATTTCTAGAGTAGTACTAGAGCCTAGATTGATGGCTCCCTTGTCTCTCCTATGTTTTCTAAAATGATTAATTCTATTGATAACCACCTAAACATGTGGTGGATCTCAGTGTCAAGAACAAAGATAAAAAAACCCATGGATGAGGATCCCTCTAAGATTTGTTGTTCCACCTCTTCGAATGAGATTAGTAACAAGGTTTATGAGTGTGTTAAATAGGGGAAGCGGTTGGGTATATAATGTACTTTAGACATGGTTGTTGAATGTAAAATTATTTAGACCATGAGAGGGTTGAACAATTTATAAAGAATTGAAAGAAAACTATAATCTATAACATAGCATCCTTAAATGGTTCAAATTTTAAATGAAACAATGAAATAAAGAATAAGAAAACTACATAGCTAGATCAGGGAGGAGTAATCTAAAAAAAAAGATTAGTGTAAAATTATTTGAAAATAATTGGGGATAAAAATATATAATTTAATAGTTTTTAACATAAATGAAGTTCAAGATAGGATTATGTAAGTGAAAAAAAATTTCTATTGCCTTCATTGAACCTAAATTTATCTAGTTAAGATATGTCTAAAATTAAGAATTCACACTAGAATATCAATATTCCATAAGAATCTCATAAAGAGGATGAATTTAATGGAAGATAATATAAAATCCTCCATATGAGGATGAATTTTATCATTACATTATGAGTGAATCATCTCAATTATATAGCCAAGCACATCAAAAATTTATAGATTGGAAAGCAAAATAATCACACATTTATCATATTTTTATATGTATAAAGTTTCTACCATCAAACTACTTATACTTATAGATTGCATAAAGCTATAAATTTAATCGTTATTCCTAGTTTATTAAGAATCAATCTAATAAAGTTTGACTTCATATTGTATACTTGTTATAAACATCTCACTAATCCAACCATACATTTTATATATGTTAAAAAATATATAATAACAAAATACAACTTCTAAATATGATAGTAAATCTAATCAAACACAACCCAAATGTAGGATAAAGACAAGAATCTTAATCTATACCATTATTTTGAGTTTGGTTTAATAGAAATTGTAAAAAATTATAATCCTAAAAAAAACAATGAATAAACTTTAAAGGATCATTTTAACAATCGTGAATTAGTGCCTAAAGATTGACCTAAAAAAATATAATATTCAGCATTCTCATCACAAATGATATATGAAAACTAATGATCATTTGGTTATATATTTTCATAGATTTAAAAATTGAATATTTATTACTATAACATGCTCATTACAATTAAATTTTTAAATAATATTGTAATAATATTATGTCTTTGAAATTTGTTATGTGGATTTTAATGTTGTTTTTTAAATTTAAGTTAGAGTAAATAGAATCCAATAAGAGACCTTAAAAAGATTCAAGTAATTTATGTTTGCCTTCAAATTATGATTATTGAGATTAAATAGATAATTGATTGTATTTTGATTTCAAAATTGGAAATAGTTTAAAATTATAGAACCATATTATCCTTTGATACAAAAAGCTATGTTAAGGATTATTTGTATCTTCCTCCTAATTATGTTTCACATATATTGAAGTTCAAGCAAAGATTGATTGAGATCGACAATGAAATATAGGTTGGATATTTTGATATACTCCAAAATCCTAAGAATAGAGAACATGGTGAGTCATATTTTAATAGACCTTATCTTCACTCCTTCTATTCAAATGCAACCTCTCCAACCAATAGATTGGATTTCAAAATAAGTAATAGATATATATATGAACTTACTCCTAATCCTCCTCCATTTACCCCACCATTAGATATATGCATATTGGTATTCACCTACTCAAGTCTTATGAGACCCTAGGTAGCTTTGTGAATACATAAAAAATATTATGCATGATGTCTAAGATTTTAATTGTGATGGATTGATATATTTCAAGAATTTATAAGTGAAGTATATTCATATATATGTATTTTTTTGAGTGTTTAAAATTAGTTTTCAATCCATTCCAAGAATTTATAAGTGAAGTATATTCATATATATGTATTTTTTTGAGTGTTTAAAAAATTAGTTAAAAAAATTCTTTGAGGGATTTATGCAAATATGACATCTTAGAAAGATAATTTCATGTCATTTTGGTGTTGGTCACAACTTAACTTTTAATTTATCATTTATGGGAATGACATCTTCGAGAAGTTTATAGAAGGCCATAGATGGTCCACTTTTACATGATGTCTAAGATTTTAATTGTGATGGATTGATATATTCCAAGAATTTATAAGTGAAGTATATTCATATATGTATTTGTTTGAGTGTTTAAAATTAGTTAAAATTTTTCTTTGAGGGATATATGCAAATATGACATCTTAGAAAGATAATTTCATGTCATTTTGGTGTAGGTCATAACTTAAATTTTAATTTATCATTTATGGGAATGGCATCTTTGAGAAGTTTATAGAAGGTCATAGATGGTCCACTTTTTGAATTAAATTTAGTTATGAATTTGTATTTTTTTGGATGCGCATTTAGATTTAAATTTGGAGAGATATTTTGGTGAGGAAAATATCTAAGAGTTACCACATTTTATAAGTTAAAACTTACCTTATTTACTCAAAATTCCTTTGTGGGCTCTCTTCTTTTCTTTGAATAAATGGTTCAACATGTTAAAAATCTATTAGGTCAAGCAATATATATTAGATTAAACTTATTTAGCCAAAATGAAAGGTTAAGAAGAGGGGTTGCCTCTTTTGGGACTTTATTATTATATAATTCAACGATCTTGAGAAGAGGGAAGTTTAAAAGGCAGCTACAAACCCAAATTTTGCAAAATGGGTTTGTTTAAAAGGCTTTAGAAACTTTCAAGAAAATACAATTGATAGCTGTAAACCCAAATTTTGTTGCAAAATGGGTTTGTTTAAAAGGATTTAAAAACTTTCAAGCAAATGCAATTGGCAGATGTAAATCCAAATTATGTTGCAAAATGGGTTTGTTTAAAATGCTTTAGAAATTTTCAAGCAAATGCAATTGGCAGCTGTAAATCCAAATTTTACAAAATGGGTATTGTTTAAAAGGCTTTAGAAACTTTCAAGCAAATGCAATTGGCAACTGTAAAGCCAAATTTTACAAAATGGGTTTGTTTAAAAGGCTTTAGAAAATTTCAAGCAAATGCAATTGGCAGCTGTAAAACCAAATTTTGTTGCAAAATGGGTTTGTTTAAAAGGCTTTAGAAACTTTCAAGCAAATACAATTGGCAGCTATAAATCCCAATTTAAAAAAATGAATATTGTTTAAAAGCTTTAGAAACTTTCAAGAAAATGCAATTCACAATTGTAAATCCAAATTCCACATCCTTCACCCTCTGTGAGCCAAAATGGGAGATTTGAAACAAGGTATATTCATTTTAAATGATAAATTTTGGTCTCATAGAATTTGTCTTCATTTTAAACGAAAAAATTGTTTGGAATTTTGATCTCATGGAATTTGCCTTCATTTTAAAACAATTTTTCAAACAAATGCAATTTTAAATAAAAAAATTCTTGAACGAAGAATACCAACCTAGCTTAGCTATGGAGGTTGAGGTTGATATGGTGGTGCACGTTGAGATGGTGGTCCATGCACTTTTCGTTCGTTGTTCAGATGAAGCTCTTTGTTCATGTTCGCTGCGCTGCTCTGTTTACTGTTGGTTCGTTTAACAATGATGTATGAAGAGATTTTTAAAAAGCCCTAATTCAAAGGGGTTTGGTTGAACTTGGGTTCGACCAAAATCCTTTAAATATTACTTTTTTTTGTTGACTTTAATAAGGTTCACTCAAATCGGTAGTTCGAGTGAACCATATGGTTTGACCGAACACTTTAAATGGTTCGTTCGAACATGATAGTTCGAGCGAACCCCCTTAGCTAGTGAAATCACACAAAAACGGATTTTTCTTCCTCCATCAAATTGTAAATCACTATTGTGGCTTCACTTGATACAAAAAATGTAAGTCTTCTTCTCCTAGGTACCAAAGAGGGTAACTGGGAGTACTGGAAATGGCCCTTTGAAGATGCACTTATTTGGACTCTAGGCATGAAACTTTCGGTTTCTTTCCTTGGCCTTATTTAAGAAATATTTCAGACTTGTAATCAGACGTTTGGAAAACTTGTGTGCCATCGGGTGTGCCAGAAAAAAGAACTATTGATCATCAAAATTTGTGCCTCTCCGATAGTCTTATGGGAAATTCAACTAGTGGGGGACCAATTTTCACCTCACTAAATACCATTGAGATTTTTATAGAAAGTCGTCTCTTCTCTAAGTTTGGGAAAAAAAGGTACAGAAAGAAATGTAAACATAAAACATGAAAAATGGCAATGCGCTAATGCTTTTACAACATTTCAAAACCTCAAGTTATTTTCTATAAGTGATATAATATACACATAATGCCACAACCCTTCATTTTTGGGAAGAGAACGAACAACAAAGGCTAGATACAAGCGCAATGCAATCATTCAATCTACCCGCATGAAGTGTTCATTAAGATCTAATCAAGTATAGAAGTTTCGAGAGTTAACATAAAACATTCAAAAGCTGCATAGACTCTTCCTCTTAATATAACATAAAACAATGAAATAATAACCTTTAAAGAAAATAGAGAAGTCTAATGACATAATATAGTTTCTACATGCTATTAATTTATCATGTAAACGTACATGGAAATCAAATAATCAAACTATTTGAATTAAGCTAGACACAATATTTTATTCTGAATGAAGATATAAAGAAGGAAACATTGATAGAGGCCATATCATGCACAGTTTCAAATATTTCTTCTCAATAGTTTGTACTTCAAATATTAAATGAACTTTAAAACAAAGGTCAGATTCCAATCTGACAATAGTTTGAGTTAAAAAAAATATAAAATGCCAAAGTGAAGCAGTGTTCTAAAAAATTTAATAAAAATACTTTCTATAACTATGGAAAACTAAAGAACTTCTTTCCAAAAGGAAAACTTCAGGAACCCTTTTCTTCTGTTGCCACCTCAAATTTATAGCCAGAAAGCAGAGAGAAACACCACCTCCACCTAGAAGTAATTATTGTCAGATGTTTGCACCTGATAGCTCAGAATCCGATCATAGATCTTTAATTAGGTCACATAAATCTTCACCCATCAACTCTCAATTGCTGCATTAATATCCCTTAGATATTTCGAAAGATTGCCCTCCATAAATGCTCAGATCCTAGAAAATAGCCTGACAAAAAGTCTTATTGACCAATCACCTGGCTTGGTAGCATTGACTCAAATCCTTTTCTTGAAAACCAAATAAAAGTACTTTGAAAAACTCTGAAGAGAATAATCCTTGGTACAAATTCCTTGCAGTGAAGAGATGACATGTCGAGCGAGCGAGTATTCTCAGAATTACAAAAATCATTTTTGAGAAATCTTCTGCCGACTTGACACATGGCCCAAATTTCTCCCGAAAGGAAGGCGATAAAAAAAATGCGCACAACCACCACGTGGCGCATTGTGCTTCTTTTGGAACCAAAACTTCTTTTGTGTGTGGATCTTCCTGAAGCCAAAAAGTAAAAGCCAAAAATTAGAAGACTAAGGAAAAATTTACTTCACACTCAAAAAGAAAGTAATTACAAAATTAATGAATACAATGAAGGAGAGTGTTTTATAAGAGAAAACACTAAATGATTGAGGAGATCATGAAAAGTGTTGTCATCCTATGTGATGAGAGAAAATGATCTAATAATAGCTCAATCTAGTAACAAAAAATACTCCTAAGTTTATCTTAAGTTCATGAAGTGAAATTATCCTAATAATCAATTAAATATTATTAACTATTAGCTAATGCATGATTACTCTAGGACCCCCTTAAGTTTAACTTAGGGAGTAGCTAAAAAAAATCTAAAAATCCAATGCATAATAAGAAAATAAAGCATGAATGGGTCCTGGAAACAAGGCCTGATGAGGCACCCATGTACAATCAAAGAAATCTCTCATAACTCGAGAAAAAGAGAAAACCTCATGGGAAAAATCCTCTCCTAAAGAGATACGAAAGAATGTATAAAAACATGAAGGAAGGAGGCCTCATTAAGACCCCTGAGGTCATTTTCCTTCACCTCGAGCATCTATTACAATTGGAGGTAACAGGGTGATGCTAAAGGTTTCATGAAGATGTTTGCAACCTACTCCTGTATAGGAATATACTCCAAGGTGATAAAATCATCCTGAATCAATTATCGTATGAAGTGCATGTTGATCTCTATATGCTTAGTACATTGATACTCCACTGGGTTGCAAGAAATGTGAATTGAACTCTAATTGTCACATTAAAGAATAGTGAGACTATTAGGAGGAAAATAGAACTCAGTCAATAACTGACGAAGCCACAAAACCTCCTCCTAGTGGAAAAATTGTTGCACAATACTAAACATCCATGGATGATAATGTAATAATAGATTGCTTCTTTCAAGACCATGTAATGGGGCTATAGCCAAGGCAAAAATAAATCCAGAAATGGACTTCCTATCATTGACATCACTAGCCCAATCCGAGTTAGTGAAGCCAACTATTTGAGAATATCCTGATGTATAGTGAATACCATAATTTGAAATTCCCTAAATATATCTCAAAATATGATTGGAAGCTTGCCAATAAATATCATGTGAGAACTGAGAGACGAGACCAACCATAAAAGAAATATCAAGATTTGAACATATTAGGTACAAAAGACTACCAACCAACTGCCTGTATAATGTAGCATCTATTGAAGGAGTAGTAAAAGTGGAAGACAATACAAAACCTAATTAAAATGGTGTGGGGGAAGGATTGCAATCAAGCATGCCAAATATCTGAAACATGTCAAGTGCATACTTTTTTTGAAATATGGAAATCCCATTTGAAGATTGAATAACCTATAAACCAATAAAGTAGTGTATAAGGCCAAGATCGGTCATCTCAAACTACTCCATCAAAGCTCGTTGAACACTCTAGATCATGGAGGATGAACAACTTGTTATAAGGATCAAATCATCCACATATAACACAAGGATCAAAAGATCACCCTCTTGTCACTGAATATACATTATGGGATTGGAATGACATCATGTGGAGCCAAAAGAAGGAAGAAAAGTGTCCATCTTCTCATACCAAGGCTAAGGGGCATTCTTGAGAGCATATAATGAATGATGAAGCCTAAAAACTAGTGAAGAGTCCTCAATAAAACCATATGGTTGCTCCATATAAATATCCTCATGAAGATCATTGTGAAGGAAAAAACTCTTCACATGCATTTGGTACATTGTCCATCCTTGTGAAATTGCAAGTGAAAGTACAGGGTGAATAGAATCCATCTTGGCAACATGAAAAAATTTCTTAGAATAGTGAATACCTTCAACTTAAGAAAGAATCTTTGAAACAAGACGAGCCTTGAACTTATCAATAGAACCATATGCAACATATTTGGTATGATACACCCACTTGCACTGAACCAACTTTCTTCCCTTAGGAAGAGGAATAAGATCCCAAGTATTTTTATTCATTAGTAAAGAATACTCATCTGCCACAACACTATCCCACTTAGGAATACCAACCATCTCTATTTGTTTTAGGATCATAAAAAATGTTATGACTCAAAAGATTAACACCTAATGTTTGTGCATGAGTACAATGGGAGATTGAAGGGTCACCTGCTAAAAATCCAACTGTATCAATAGTATTGCATGCCCACTTGGGTAAGGGGTGAATATGTGGAGGTGGAAGGATAGTTAGAGCATCATCCTCATCCTCAAGATATAAGGAATTCAAGAGATGAAGATAGAGTAGTAGGTAATGAGGTAGAAGTTGGTGATGAAGAATCTATATGAGGAAAACACTCATTAAACTAGACATCCCGTCGAAATAAGACATCTCTAGAATTAGGACCAAACAAATTATTTTCCTTAACATCCTTACAATAGCCAACAAATAGGAGTGGTTGGATTTTCTCTCCATGGATTTTCATTAAGCTTTAGGAATGAATTCCCAAGCCTCACTACCAAAAAATCTAGATGAAGATACATCGGGCTTGACATGGGACCAAGCCTCCTTAGGAGTCATATATTGTAATGCCTTCTGAGACATACAATTCTAAATATAATTAACACAATTAACTGCTTCAACCCAAAAATAAGAATACATATCTTGTGACCGAATCATACAATTGGCCATCTCTCGTAAAGTTTTCTTCTTTCACTCAGCAACACAATTCTAGTGAGGGGTGTATGGAATTATAAGCTGATTCCATATACCATGCTCAATACAAAATTCCCTAAAATCATGATTGACATACTCCCCTCCATTTTCTATATGTATCCACCAAATAGAAAGATTAGATTATTTCTCCACAAATTCCTTAAAGATCCTAAAAGAATCAAAGACATCACTCTTGTACTTAATAAATTACACCCATGTATGCCTAAAGAAGTCATCAATAAATGTGAGCACATAGTTGGCCCCTAAAAATGAAGTATTTGGAAATAACATGAGGATGCTATGTACCAACTCTAAGGTTTTATTAGCACGTGTGGCTCTACTTGTAGAAAAATAATCCTCGTGATGTTTTCCAAGAGCTTATCCTCGAAAAACACCTTTAGTACAAGAATTATTAGGGAGCCCTGACACCAATCCTTATATACCCATTTTCTGGAGATATATGTAATTGGTCCATTCAACTAAAATGTTTGTTCCAAAGCTTACTCATAGTGTCAACATTTTCTATGAAGGATGAACCTAAACTCGCTAAAATATTGAAACCATCAAATCAATATAAGTGAGAGGAAGAGTCAACAGTCTCAATATCCACAATAATATCAAGATCATGAATGTCACGAATAACTACATCATGTGGGGTAAAATCATTTGTCCTACTAGTGCTAAATTGAAAAATCTGATACAATGAAATAAGGTTAGTGGAGATATCATAAACCATAAGAAAATCTTGAAGAAAATCACCCTCAAGTGGAATAGTACCTCAACCCAAAACTATTCATGTTGTGTAGAATCCCTTACTACAATCTGAGAAGTGCTAGAATTTGAAAGGGATGAGACCAAATATTAAGAGTGATTCATGTGATGTGTCATTATAGAATTGAGTATCCATGGAGCTATAAAAGGTAAGGCTCGTACAAAAAGAGCATGACCTTTACCTATAAATGAGGAAGAAGGGGCTAAGATGTTATGTTGTTGCATGGATTCCTCTAAAGCCTCTAATATCTTCCAACATCTAGTGATTAGATTTCCCTCCATACTATAAAAATAAAAGGTTCACCTGATTTCTTCTTTGTCTTGGAAGAAGACTCACTAGACTTAGAATATTTATCATTCCAAGGAGTGGTTTGAGGTTTTTCTTTTTGAATTTTGAGATGGTTTAGAGGATTGTTCACTACTTGAACAAGTATCTATCTTGATCTTTTGTTTCTTCTTGTCTTTCAATTTAGATGTTTGTGCTACCAATGCCTAGGTTTTGGAATTGGAAAGAGAATCAAACTGAGTCAAATTTTCTTGTTCATAGATCAAACACTCACAAAAATCTCAAAAGTTGGCATAGTAAATGTATTTTCCAACTCATCGATAGCAAAGTATAAAGTATAATAGAAGACTTGAAATGGCCCTCTAAGTTTAGACATGATTAAGAAAATACTTTCTTTTTAAGTTTTATTCTTCCCACAACCCTACAAGAGAGATTTGAGTTACTTAAAATTTCGCAAGAAGTCCTCAATAGAGGGGAAAGAATCAAGTACAAGTGATATCAATTCTACCCCAATTTGTAGAGCTTAGAACTCATTAATGGTGCCAAAATACCTTTGAAATTATCCCACATATCCCTAGGAGAGGTGCAAGACTCAATATGGAATAATATATTATTTGAAACCTATAGTAAAATTAGTCCTGTAGCCTTATCCATCTTGTTCCTATATTGAAGTATCTCAAATTGACAATTCAATGCTAGTTGTACTTCATAGAAAGTGGACCATAAACCCTTTGACATGAGAAATCTAGTCATATGAGATTTCTAGATATGATAGTTGTGTGGTACAAGATGTTTAATTGAAGAGTTATCTTCCATGATGGTTGAGATTTTCAAAACAATGTGGGAAATATTTTATGTTCTGTGATGTATATAAATATTGAAAGTGAGAAATACACCCCCCACAACAAGAAAAACCAAACCCTATTAGAAATTTAAGAGCATACAATATTAAACAAGAAAAACTCACATCAAATAAATATTTTTGTACTTGGATTTTTTTTTAAATGGACTACATGTTTGTGTAGATAATTGAAACACCTTTCCAACACATATTTGTTTGCAAAAACTAGAGTCCCTATGTCCAAGTTATGACCCTAGAAGTGCAAAAAAGAAGATCCGACTTCAATGGCCTATAAAAAATTCCTAGAGTAAAATCTAGAAAAGAGCTGCACCACTAGAATGGAATTGGAACTAGATTTCTAATCAAGTATCTTGTTTACAAAAAATGGATGAACAAGGAAAATGTTATACCCAATTCCATTAAATTTTTCCAATTTTCCCTATAGGCCAACCTAAGGGCTAAAAATTGTGGCCCCTGGTCGTATGAGTGACTTATTGCTGGGTGTTGGGGGTTAGTGGTTGAGCGTTGGTCACTCATGTAATCATTGCATGCATGCTAGAGCATAGGCAAGGGTTGGGAAAATATCCCAAGATTGTTGATGGGACTACTGCTGAGGCTATCAGAGACCTACGAGGGCTAGTGGAGTTTGTAGCTTGTCACTCACATGACCTTGTGGTTGGTGTCAAGGTTGGAATGTGGCAAGGTTGTTGCTACTTGTGGTGGGAACGAGATGCCAACTCTTGGGTGCCACTCTATGGGTGGAGTGCTTAACTGCATGATTAACACTATATGCGCTACACACTTGGCACGTTTTAAAATTTTTAATTTTTTTTTGAAAAATCCATAAAGGAGGCCATATAGGCCTTATGGGAAAAAAATTCCTCATGGACTCTTGAGACCAAAATGGGAAAATTTATATCAAAATTTATTTGTTCGACTTCTTGAGTACAATAGTGAAGTCATTTTTTGCTCCAAAATGCACCAAAATTTTTCCCAACTCCAAAAATCTCCCAAAAAAGATGAAGATCGCCGAGTTTGATTTTGTAACCTTAATTGAGAAAAAAACCTCAATAATAAAGAAGGGGTTTTCTGAATCCATGCTCTGATACCATGCTAGATTTATGAAAAACACACACAAAGCAAGGTCAAACAACAAATGAGAACACCTTCCACGCACAAGAGTTATAAATAATGATTTTCTATTTCCTCAAACATAATATACTTATAAAATGAATGAATACAATGAAGGAGAGTAATTTATAAGAGAAAACCATAATTGATAAAGGTATTAGATCATGACAAGGGTGTTGCCACAATAGTGGTTTACACTTTCTGGGAGATCTTGATTTTTCCTGAAATCACATATTTTTAGAGAATATAACGGTTTAAGCCTTGAAAAGTTCCATTTTAAGGATTCCAATTGAAGAGGGTTTGATCAAACCACCTTAGACCAATCCCCCTTGGATAGAACCCTGCTAGTTTTAAACCATACCTACAATGGAATCTCCTTTACACCTATCAAAATGCTGATAAAAAACCACTTTTGATTTACCTTTTGGGGGATCAAATGAGTTCATTTAAAATTTATTTTTTTGTAAGTATGTATTCCTTATTATAAGCTTCCAAAAAAGCATAATTTTAATTAAATTAAATTTGATTGTTATATTTATTTTTTATTTCTTGTGAATGTAGGTTTTTCACCAAAAATCAAGTTCTCTGTTCTGCACATGTCGAAAAATAGTAGATTTTCAAAATAAAATTTTGAAAAATATGTTTGGGCTGGGTATTGATGTCCTTGATCCATTAAAAAAAAAATTTAATTTTGATAAATACATAAAAAGTTATGTTGTATACAATCCGCCTATGTTTGAATTGTAATTGGTTTGACTTCGAAACATGATTAAGGAAAAAATGTTTAATAAAACAATATGAAACCAAATGAAATGATTATATATCATAGTTACAAATCTAAATTCGAAAAAAATAGAATTTTATCCTTCATACAAAAAAAATTATGTTGTATACGGTGAGCATCACTCCTTAAAAATGTTGTTTATTGATAAAAACTAGTTTTTGAAGGAGATGAAAAAAAGAGTGCAATTTGATTCCAATTTTTTTGAAAAAATATATATTTAGAATCTATAGAAAAAAATGCACAAATCATTAGTTTGCATCATCTTCAAATTCCTCACGGTTTAGCCTCTATAGGAGCCCGAAAGTGAATATTTAGTTAAAAAAAATCAATTCAGTGTCCAGTTTGCCCAAAAATTGTAAACCAGTATTGTGGGATAACCCACAAGTGCCATCATCCTATGTGATGAGATATAATGATCTAATAATAGCTTACTCTAGTAACATGAAAAACACTCCTAAGTTTAGCTTAAGTGCATGAAGTGAAATTAGGTCCTAATAACCAATTAAATATTAAAATTAACTATTAGCTAATGCATGATTACTCATTTTACTAGGACTTTTTAAAAATATTAAAAAATAATTTTCTAGCCAATCTAACTTGGTCAAAAAAATATGAAATTCATTTAAAAAATAAATCTATAGCTAGGAAGGATAGACTGTGATGCTGGAGCTATCTTTCATCCAACTCTTGAAGATAACATTTTATCCATGAATGTGGTGCACATAAACTCTAGTAATGGTTTGTATACTTAGAGTAACAAGAAATGTGGTAAAGATTCTATCTCAGAGAGATTGGATAGGTTTTTGGTTTCTAGCTATTGACGTGGAAACAACTGGGCTACCAACTCTGAGATTTTGGAGTGAAGGGGTTTTGATCACTAGCCTATCAAAATCTCAACTTCTTTGGTGGGGGCCACAAATAATTCATCCTTTACGTTCTAGTTTATGTGGTTGTAATATCCTTGTTGTAGGATCTTATTGTTCATTGGTGGAGTATAGGTAGGCTATACTATGGCACAACTATGTATACATTTGTCAAGAGATTATAATCTGTGAAGTATTAGCTCAAGAAGTGGAATAGGTAGTGTTTTTGGTAATATCTTTTTGGGTAAGACAACTGCACTATCCCATTTAGATGCTATCACTTGATAGATTAGGGACCATGGTCTTATAGAGGGATCCCTTAGGAAAGAATCTATCACCTTGAAGGAGCTAAAGGAATGGGAACTACCTAAGGAAATGCTTTAGAAATAAAAGGATCAGATTGAGTGGCTTCAAGAGGGTGATAAAAACAAAACTTTATTCTTTAATTTTTTTAAGGGCAAAAGGAATGGGAATACAATCTCTTCTCTTGTGTCTTTGTGGGAGTCCAATTAACTTCCATTCAAGATATATATAGGAAGGCTTCTCAATATTACTCTTTGTTATTCATGGATTATTCGACCCTTGTGATAGATGAAGAAAATATTATTTTAGATTGTATCCCATCAATACTATCTGTGGAAATGAATGAGATAATTATTAGTCCCATTAATCTAGATGAACTGGAGTAAATTGTGTTTCAAATGAATCTAAAGGGAAAGACCTTGACCTTGATGGATTCCTAGTATTTTTGTAAGAATTCCGAAAGATTATAAAATTTGAATTATTGGAGGTTGTGCAAGGATCCCAAAGGAGAAAACAAATGTTGAGAGAAAATAATTATATGTGTCTTGATCTTATACCCAAAAGGGAAGGAGATAACTTGCTAAATTTTTTAGGACCATAACTCTTTGCAATGCGGTTTATAATATTATCTCCAAGTTGATTACAAAAAGTCTTAAGCTGTGGCTTAAAAAACTCATTTTTGAAGAGCATATTAGATTTGTGGTAGGAAGGAATATTTTGGATGGGGTTATCATTGCTACTGAGGCCATTGATTCCATGGTGAACTCAAAGGATAAAGCTATGTTTATTAAAATAGACATGGCTAAAGCTTACTATTAGGTCAAATGGTCATTCCTTCAAAAAGTGCTCCTAACATTTGGATTTGGCACTAAGTGGATTGACTAGGTGATGAGCTATGTTACATCCAGTCCTTTTTCAGTGCTTATCAATAGTGAGCCTTTAGATTTGTTTTGTGCCTCTTGTGGTCTCTGACAAGGAGACCCTCTATCACCTTATTTATTTATCATATTAGCTAAGGGACTAGGAAGATTCATTAAGTATCAAGTGAGTCAAGGTTACTTTCAAGGTTAGGGTTAGCGTAATGGTCTACCATCTTAGTCTTATTGAAAATTTGTAGAAAACATTGCATTGATGGGAGTTGTCAAAATTAGGAAAAAGGCTAACATCATAAGGACATTGGATATCTATATTGCAGCCTTAGGCCATCAAATAAATGAAGAAAAATCCTCCATTTATTTCTTCAATATACCTCCTCTTATTCAACATTGGATTTCTCAGATTCTTAGATTTTATATTGAATTCCTCTCTTTGGTATACCTTGGTATTCCCTTCTCTATTGGACCCTTTCCTATGGGGACTTGGAAAAATGTGTTGGATAAGTTCCATGAGAAGTCAGTCATTGGACCCTCGGGTAGCCTTTTTTTGGTGAGAGAGTACTCGATTTTGAAATTTGTGGTTCACGCTCTTCCCATTTACAAGTGCTTGGTCAAAGTGTCTCCTATAATTTTCATTAAGAGGGTAAGTGCAAGAAGTTGAGTCCATGAAACGTGGAAGGTTTTTCCTTAGCCAAAAAAATGAAATCGACATTGCAAAAACGAGATCCTATTTAAAAAAAAAATGGGATCTCGTTTAGGTTTGAGATCCCGAGCCTAAAATAAAAAATGGGATCCTGTTTTTGGAACTATACATTTTTGAAAATTTTCCATTTTTGGAAATTTTTCGGAACGGGATCCCATTTTGTAAAAGCATAATTATTATTATTTTTTTATATAACGAGATCCCATTTTTTAAATATGAATTTTTGGTTGGGTTTGTGCTTTGTTTTTTGGTTCAGGAAAAGGTTTGGGGATCTGAACCTAGGCCTTAGACCTGGTTTGACCTGCAAGTTGAAGGTCCTAGCAATGTCACAAGAAAATAGCGACTTTGGGCATACCTCTAAAGACATTTTTTGTAGAATTTTTTGATGAAACTAAAACCCATTATAGATGAGACAATGTAGATTCCAAATATATATATTTTTTAAAAAATGGACTTTTTTATAAAATTTTTCATTTAATTTCTAATGAAATAGGGCCATAAACTTGAATTATCAAGGTTTTTTAGTATTTTAATAACTTTTATTTAACATTTGACGAACGGATTGCACGAAAGCATACTTCAAAAAATTCTTTTCAATTTGAAAAAATTCAAAAAATAATAAGTTTAAATCATCTTATACGTGACATACATGACAATTTTTCAAAACACCAAATATGGCCAATAAAAAATTAACAAAAAAAAATCAATAAAATATTACAAAAAATATGAAAATCGTGCTTTAGTGAGTTACAAATATTTTCCCAAAAGGATTTAGAAAAATATGATTATTTAGGTCAAAATATGGATGACGTAGACATGCATGGTATGGTAAAAAAATAACTTTTAAACAGTGGCTTTTAGAAATGCCTATTGAAATCGATTTGTATCATCTGGGTTTTGAAATAAATTACATATTTGGAAACTAGACTCTGAGTAATACATTTTATGATTAGTGAGTTTTTCCAAGATTCCATCTCTAAGTGCTTCAAATTTTAAGGTCAAATGTGTCGAATTCTGAAAATCAGGGAAAACACTTCCACTAAATGGCCAAAAAGTGGACTCAACTTCTTGCCAACACCCAATTTGGATGCTCTCTCAAGGAAATTCTTATGGATTGGTAATTTGGCTTCTTCAAAGTGGATTTTGGTAAAGTGGGAGACTATATGTATATTGAAGTAGGGGGGTCTTGGGTTGTGACAAGATAGCCTCACTAATTATTCCCTGGATACTAAGATTTAATTGTGGTGGTTCATTAATTAGGATCAAGCTTGGGACAAGATTCTCACCTCCAACTATCTAAGGGGAGTTGTGAGTTATGATGTGCTTAGGATATGCTTGTTGAGTAAGTGTTCTATGATTTGGGACACTCTTTAAAGGGATGCCAAATTAATTAAATAGGGTTTGTTTTGGATTTGTAACATGGGATCTGATGCTCTTTTCTAGTTTGAATCTTGGGATGGATTTCCCCTATCATTTTCATGTATATAGATTTATAGGCCCTTTTCCATAGTTTCATGAAGATCATGTGGTTTTAGGTTGAGGACTTCAAATCTACCCAAAGCTTGGGGCAAGTGGAGGTGTTTAAGTGGAAAGACCCTTTGGACTAGTTGTTGGAGGGATTTTATGAGGACCAAGAAGAGTTAAAAAGGATTTTGGTAGGCAAAGCTTGTTTTTCCTTGAGGGGGAGAGATATATTGGCTTGGGGCCCAAATCTTAGGGGTGTATTTAATGACCTCAGTATATCAGGAATTGAATCTTCAAAAATATGGGGGATTAAAGTCGAGTTGTGGAAGAATGCGTGGAATACTTTTTCTTCTCCTAAATGCAATTTCTTCCTATGGCTGGTAGCTTGGAATATTTTTCTCACCTAGGATAACCTACAAAAGAGAGGATTTCAAGGGTCATCTATTTGTGTTCTATGTGGCAATAGTGAGGAATTCTCTTCTAATTTATTTTTCAATGTTCACTTTCTAGAGACATTCAACACTTATGGTGGGGAGTTTGGAAGTAGGCATGTGTTCATGCTTCCTCTCTTGTCGAGATTTGGAGGAGTTTGGGGAGGCCTTTAACTAAGGATTTCTTTCTTCAAGTGGCATGGATCATTGGCTCCTTATTCATCCTTTGGTATATATGGATGGAAAAGAATCATAAAATATTTTATGCAACATATCATGTGGTTCAACAACTTTGCAAATAATTATTGCCATGATTCAAGAGATAGTAAGTGTTGAATGTGACATTTCTATCCCCTTAGAAACTGGAGAGGTAGAGGTGATGAAGGGGTTGGATTTATTTGGTAATGGTCCAAGGCATTCATTGGTGAGGGGAGTTAACATTCTAGAAGGAAAACCCAAAGAGAAGGTAGATGGTCTTCACATCCTTTAATTGGTGTTTTAAAGATCAATATTGATGGTTCCTCTAGGGGATGCTGGAATTGGAGGATTTGGGAGGGACACTACTAGTGCTATAATTTTTCTATTTTCCATTTATAAGGGGAAACACTTTAACAATATTATGAAAGGAATTTCTATCCTCATAGCTCTTGAAAGGGCTTATACTCTTGGATGGCACAAGATTGTTTGTGAATTTAATTCTCATATTTTGATTAAAATGTTGAACATAAATTGGAAGGATTTAATTGTAGCTGGTGTTGGTGGTTCGACAAATTCCTCACCTAAGTACCTTATTGGATTTTTTTGTCTTTGTCCATATTCAACAGGAGTGGAACAATGTGGTTGATTGCTTGGCTAAATGGGATTTTGAGAAAATAGAGGATTGGAGGGTGGAAGAGTAAGAGCATTTATCCTGAGATCTTTCCAAAAGATTAAATAGGCTATTTCATGGTTAATGGGCTGCAGTGGTTGGGTTTTGTGGGGGTTTGGCTCTCCTTGTGGGGTGGCTCCTATGGTTTTGTTGGGTGGTTTTCTCAACCCTTTTTGGTCTTTGTTTGATTTGTATGCTTGCTTATTGATGATTTAATATTTTTTTCCTTTTACTAAAAAAACAAGGCACCACACATATTCTTCCCATGGAATTAAAATTACATCCAAAACCCCTCAAATTTAATATTGCCAAAAAAATTAGAACTTGGAACTTCAACTCATATAAGAACCTAGCAAGAAATCAAACAAATTTTTTATTCTCTCCATCTAAAAAATTATTAGGGATGATAGTATGCAAAATAATCTCCCATCAACCTATAAATATATATTTTTTAATTATCCATAAAACTTGCAAAATCATACATGCCAAAGGTATCCTTGTAAATTTGAACCAATTAATATATCCAAAAGGTCTACAAATACTAAGACCAATAATTCACTATTTAAATGATGAAATATCATAAATCTGTAATTCATACAACCAAACATCATGAATCTAATTCCACAACCTCTATGCTTCCAGATTACAAACCAGTTCCACAACCTTTATGTGATATTTTTGATCTATATATATATATTTTATTTGAAGTATTTTATATTTTTCTATACTTGAAAAGGATGATTCAACACATACAAGATACTCCCTATGATATAATCAATATTAATATAGGGTTGAAATCATCCTTTCTCCCATGTATCAATGAAGTTACAACTTGTTGGAAACAAGCTACACTGAGAGGGGGAGGGGGTGAATCAATGTTGTGTAAAAATTAACTTTATTAACCTTTATCTTCAAAGAATTAACAACATTCAATCATAGTGCATAAAAAGGAAAATAAACACAACACCATAACACCAAGATTTTTACGTGGAAACCCTATTAAGGGAAAAACCATGGTGGATGGCCAATCCACAATTATGATATGACTATACTCAAATGAAGATTACAATAAGGGGAATGCACTTGCATTCAGGCACACTGCCTAGAGCTCACTGCTCAAAGGGAAGGCTCACTGCCTTACAAAAGACAATCAGATTAAAATCATCTGAGAGTTTGAACTGAGAAAATTAGCATCTACAAATGCTTGATTACAGTTCCAGTTAACCTCAATAATAGATTTGTTGCCTTAGAGACGGATTCTGTACTTTTGCTATGTTTTGCTCATACACGTAACACATATCTTCTATGCACAAGTGAAACTGTGCTTTATCGCTCCTCTGCTTTGCTCTAACTCACAATTCACATATCAACACACTTAATACATCATCCAAAATGATACAAATGATCTTATATATATATCTGCAACATAGAATTCATTTACACTTTATCGGCTTCAATAAAATAAAGACTGGGAATTCGCCAATCGGATCTCCTAACTTTCACACGAATTGATACGAGCCACTACGCTTCAGAAGTAAAAAAGATATTATACCAATAATCATTTCTTGAGATGCACAACATAAAATAATAATTTGAAATATTCATACAAATCGATGAACACTGTGCTACCAGATACTCTGTTCTGCCTTATCAATCTTCAATTTGTCTATCGATATGATTGAATGATAGTGTGTGTATCTGATCATTGATTAGAGTTTCCATCAATGACAATGTCTAAGTGATACTGCAATTTCTTTTTCCAAAAATCTCCCCCTTTGGCATTGATGGTACACTTAGTGAAAAATGGCTAAGTATCGAATCAGTACCAAGATAGACTACACCGCCGTCTCCAAAATTCCAAAAATATAATTCTCCCCCTAAGATGATTAAGAATTTTTCACTCCACTCTTCTCCCCCTTTGACATAAATGGAAAAGGAAGGGATGTGCATACCAAAAATGAATCAATCAAAACTGTTATACAAAAATGCTTCTTTAACTTACATAAGCTGAAAAATTTCTGCAAAATCTTTCTTTAGCTGAATTAGATTAGCATCCCAAACTCTTTTGAGACTCTCCATGATTGTGATATGGCCAAAAACTAGGTAAGATTGTGTCTTTGTAAATTCCAAGTTGGTCAGATCATCAATTGCCACAGAGTCCTCTCCTTCTTTTAGAGCACTTTCCATCACTTCAATTTTTGGGCCAATAATGCTTCTGAGTTCACAGGTTTTGGCAATAATTTTATCATTTTCATGCTTCAAACCTTTTATTTTATTGAGAAAATAAATTACTTAACCTTCTACTTTCCCAACACCACTAGTTAGGGGATCAAATGCTTCAGAAATAACACCTAACTAACTTTCCAAATCTTTCACCTTCTTTTCATTTGCTTCAGTGAACTTTGAAAAAGACAAACATGCTTTATAGATATTACCACCTTTTGATAAAGCATTCTATGCATTCTTATTACATGTGGCTATTTTTTTTTAATCTTTGGTAATCAATAATTTCAATCCACTAAACCTTTTAGCATCAAATTCTTTTTGTACTTTCACCATAGCAGATTTTCTAGTGACTCAAAATGAGTACTCACCGAGTTGATAAGACTTTTCAATTCACCGCATGAAGATCCAGTCGGGTCTTTCATAAAATAGGGCATGATCTCCAATACTCCAGATGCAAGGTTCAATAGTTCACCATCTTCAATGTGAGATTTTAGTAGCTCTGTTTGGGATTTCTCTTGAGAAAACAAAGCTACTTTAATTTTTTGGATTGGGCTTAAGGTAGACAGGTCAATAGGACCTTCAATTAGTTCCAGTTGAATCTCTTCCTTGTGGTCAACCAAGAATTTATTCACTGCCTCAACAGTGTCTCTTGCCTCAATTTGAATTGGCTTCACATCATCTTTCTTTTCCTCAACTATTTCTTCCTCAGTTGAAGGTTTTGATTTGTCTTCAAAGATCTCTACCTTTTCAATTGATACATTCTCAGGTGCCTCGACATCCATAGGGATTCCAGTGTTATCTTTTGCAAGAGGAATGTGGAATTTTTCAACAACATCAAAATTTCCTTCTTCTGCTTCTTTCACTAGAGCATGTGTTTCCTCATCTACAAATTCAATTCTCTCATCCAACAATATTTCCCTCTGAATTTTCTCTGTTTATTTTGTGACTTCATTGGTTAGACCAATCATTAGCTTGTTAACCCTTATTTTGCTTTTAAATTTCTTTTAGGCCTTGTTCAAAAGTGTCTTCATCTCATCCACAAACATCACTGGACATAGCTATGCAGGAATCCTTTCTCTCATTTGTTCCTCTTCTGTTCTAGCACTCAACCTTCTTGACTCCAAAATGTCATACAAACTCTTTGGCAGACCATGCATGTAATCTTAATAAAAAATTTATTGAAAACATTCATATGTTTTATCGTTGCTTCTTCAAGAATTATTTTGTCAGATTCATCAAAAGACTCATACCATTTGCAAAGAGGTTTTAGATTTCCATCCTTAACCAAAGATTTTTCAATTGCTTGTAGTGACATACCTAGTTTTTCAGTCTTTGCTTTCTTCTTTGCCTGATCATCTCCACCAGAAGGATTGTCTTTTATGACTGTTGCTACCTTGGTGCCTTGATACCTGATCTCTTTGACTTCTTCATGAAACTCAATTTTCTCATCATAAAAAACAACCATATACACTCTTTTTCTCTTTTTCTTGCATTCTTTTCCAAATACCTTAGCTTCAGTTTTTACAAGGGTGGACTTTGCTACAGGGGATGAATGAGATATAGAGCTTCTAGTTGTTCTAGTTTGGGCAAATGGTGCTGCTAGACCAGCTGATTGAGTTCTAGCTGCCTCCTTAGCTGCTTCAACTTCTCCCCTCTTTTGTCTGGCTTCTTTTAATAATTTTGTAGATACCCTGATGCTTTCTGCAAGAACTTCTACTTCTTTTCTGACTCTTTTAGTAATCACAAGTTTCCTAAGTTCATTATGAATTTGTGTTTCCTTCTCTCCATATGTATTGAACCTTTCTTTTGCTGGATCTACTAGTTTACTCAGTATGTGTTGAGCGTACATATCCATAAATTTACCATCAACTTCATATCCCATGGGCATGATCCAAATTGTTCTTGGATCAACAGCTTCCATCATACAGTGATCAACGTCCACCATGAAGCAAATTGGATCTTTGTACTTGTCTACAATAGAGGTAGGAATCCTCTCACTTGCTTGCATCATATACTGAAAGTTTTTAAAGTACCCCCACATAGTTGCATTCCTTGTTTTGATATCTGTAACATTGTACAATAGATCTCTGATCTTTTCAACTATCGGCTTGTCTTTTTTCCAATGGACCTTTCCAACTCCCAAAACTTCACCCATGAAATAACATAATAAACACAAAAGAAAGTTACAATATTTGAAAGAATTTTTCTTGTCTTTCTTTATCTTTGTAAGATTCTCCATTAACTGAATTCTTAATAATTCATAGAGGTCATAATCAATATTTTCCTTCACCATTTGGTAAGCAACATAGATTGTTGTGCCGGACATAGAGTTGTCTCAGTTAGAATGATAAATCTTGTATCCAATTACCATAGACACAAATTTGACATCTATATTGACAATGTTGTCAATAGTCATTGCCCTTCTATCATATGTTGATCCTGTAACATCAATGGCAGTTTGTTTTTTCACAGAATTTAGAATAGGTAATCCACCAAAAGAGTTTAGACCGGTTACTTCACTAATAGATTCCTTTGTAATTTTGAACAGAATGCTAAGCCACATAAATTCATCATGCACTCGACTCAAAACATAATGGACCCACTCTGACTCTCCAAATATGAGAAATTTTATAATTTGAGTGAACTTCTTTGTTTCCAAGATTTTATGTTCTGGCTTTACACATTAATCTTCACCAATGATATGATTATTGTACAAATTCAGTAGTTGGGAACTTCCTAGTTCTTCAATATTGGCATGAATATGAACCCTAATGTCTTTTGTGTGTAAAAATCCATGCAAAATAAATGAAAATTATCTTAGTGGATTAGTCTCTAAAGAATTGTAAGGATGCCATTTGAATTTAGGATGAGGTCTATCCTTGACTTCAACTACTAGAGGAGTATTCGTTTTGACCAAATCACAAGTTCACGAAGTTTTATGAAAAATACCTTTTTTGCCAGATCACAATTTGAATGCTGAATCACTTCGATGCTTGAATTTCGCCTCAAATCACCAATGATCGCCTAAGAGCTATCCAAAATTATTTTCTCCGAATGCAAAGTGAAAAATGAAAAGTAGAAATGACCTTTTATCACTTGTATATCTAACCCTTTTTATCACAATAAATGCTTCAACCCTAATACATTCGATTACCCTATTTTTGTACACTGTTCAATGGGTAAAACTTCTGCGGACCTCCAATACGGTATACCACTTCCTCCAGTGAGTTCAACAACATTTGTTGATTTTCTATGCATCTACTGTACACATCCACATCCAGTGTCACTTACCGGTTAAGGGGTTAATTTTTTTTCTTGACTGCCTCCCCTAGGCCAAAGGCTTGAGACTAATTCCCTAAGGAATTACCAGAAGCAAGTTCTGGTGCTGCCACATTTTATTCAACAAAAATAGAGAGATCTTTCTTCATCCATTTCTTTTGTGTCTACTGTCTGAATGCATCTGTAGTGAGTTTACCTCTTCCCTTGATATCATTCTGCATATTTTTCCTTTGATTTACCAGACCTTTTTTGTTCCAACAAAATGTAGCAATGTGTTCAATTTTTTTTGCAGTTGTAGCACACTACATTTATTTTTCCAGACCAGTTGTTCCACTAATTTCCTCTTAATCTGCACTGTTTAGCAGTATGGCCAAGTCTATTGTATGTATAGCATCTGACATTTCTATGAAATTGATTCATCATATTTCTGCATTCATTTGACTTATGACCAAACTTATGACAATTAAAACACTGACCTGAGAAATATGGACCACTTTGATTCATTCTAATTCTACACCGAGAAGCCATGTGTCCAAACTTATTACAATTGTAACAGTATCCATTAAATCTTTGAGCATTAGGTTGCCTTATCGAATACCTTCCAGATTTTTTCATTTGACTTTCTTGCTTGAATTTCCTTTGCTCAAATTTGGAACTTTCTCTTTCTTCATATCCAAGACCTCACTAGTCACCATGATTCCCATGATTGCTAATTAGTTCATCAATCATGACAGAGATGGCTTTGAACTTCTCTTTGTACTCATTTGCAGTAGCAATTTCATTTTTGAGATCATCCAACTTCCTTTCAAGTGTCTCTTCATTGTTCTTGGATTGTTCCAATTCATCATCCAATCAGCTGCACACTTCAGATTTTTCTTTTAGGGACTGTGCTAGGTTCTCTTCATTTTTCTTTCTATCTTCAATCTCCTTGGTCATCTTCATCATGATGGATTCCATCTCATGCTTTAGGACTGTATTGTCTTTGGTAATATTTTCACATGCCTCTATCTTTTCTTTTAGGGCTTGACTGAGTTGTTCATCTTCAATGCTCTTGTTGTCACTTTGCTTAATCTGATCACAAAGTTCCTTTCTCTTCTCTCTAGAATTATTGATTTTGTCTTTTAGAGAATCAATGAATTTCTCAGCATCTGGGAGGTTTTCTTGCAATTTACGAACTTCAACCTTTGACTGATCAAGATCATCTAGGGCCACCAAAAGCTGTTGTTGAAGATTGCTTGAATCCATTAGAACACCTTCCAAGATCTCCCCAAGCTATTAGAATTCTTTTAGAGGAACTAGCTCTGATACCAATTGTTGGAAACAAGCTACACTAAGAGGGGTGTGAATCAGTGTTGTGCAAAAACTAACTTTATTAACCTTTATCTTCAAAGCATTAACAACATTCAATCATAGTGCATAAACATGAAAATAAACACAACACCATAACACCAAGATTTTTACGTGGAAACCCTGTTAGGGGAAAAACCACGGTGGATGGCCAATCCACAATTATGATTCGAGTATACCCAAATGAAGATTACAATAAGGGGAATGCACTTGCATTCAAGGACACTTCCTAGAGCTCATTGCTCAAAGGGAAGGCTCACTGCCTTACAAAAGACAATCAGATTAAAACGATCTAAGAGTTTTAACTGAGAAGAGTAGCATAAACAAATGTTTGATTACAGTTCTAGTTAACCTCAATAATAGATTTGTTGCCTTATAGACTGATTCTATACTTTTTCTTTGTTTTTTTCATACACACAGCACATATCTTCTATACGCAAGTGAAACTGTGCTTTATCGCTCCTCTGGTTTGCCCTACCTCACAACTCACATATCAACACACTTCATACATCATCCAAAATGATACATATGATCTTATATATATATCGGCAACATAGAATTCATTTACATTTTATTGGCTTGAATAAAAGAAAGACTAGGAATATGACAATCGGATCTCCTAACTTTCACACGAATTGATACGAGCCACTACGCTTCAGAAGTAAATAGAGATATTATACCAATAATCATTTCTTGAGATACACAACACAAAATAATAACCTAAAATATTCATACAGATCGATGAACATTGTGCTACCAGATACTCTGTTCTGCCTTGTCAATCTTCAATTTTTCTGTTGGTATGATCAAATGATAGTGTGTGTATCTCATCATCGATTAGAGTTACCATCAATAAAAATAATAAGTGATACTGTAGTATCTTTTGCCAGCACAACCAACTCTAATGCCAAATGTAAGAAATACAACACAAGTACTAATGCTCAACAAATTAACATCGATATTAAGTATACAAAATCATATCAATGTAATTATTAAAATACTTGAAAGATAATGAAAGAATTAGACTATAGATATAAACATAAAAACAAAGATATAACTTAAGAAAAACCTTTTAGAAAAGAATCCAACCTCCTGAGCACACCAATTTTTTTATTAACAAGAAATATATTAAATAAAATATTAGAGTATCATTGCTCTATGAATAGCAAGAGAAGATCAAATAATTCACCTCTAACACATTATATCCAACCTATATATAATTTAGTAGAATCACAACCATACATCTATAGCCATACTTCAATGTCATGGATAAGAGAAACAAGATATCGACACTCTTCTACCATGGATGAAATCCAACACCATAACCCTATCTTCCAACCACTTCACCACATGAATACCCTATCCTATATGCATTTTATACATATACAAGGATCAAGAAGAACATGTGACATTTCTAAAGTTCACATCTAAGTTTGACTCTACATCTAGAATTCATTACAACCTCCAACATAAAACCCATATGACCCTTAATTTAATTCTTGCACTTAAGATGACATGTCTTCATGTGACCCCTAACGTATATTAAATACATTTTTTTAAAATGATGTATAACAAATTAAAATATTGTGAGACCCACCATATGATACTAGATATTATGCTACTTTATTCATTTTACATTGACGTGGTTTGATCCTCGTATGGATTTTAGACGTTATGTTGTGATACAGAAAAATGTTTTATAATAGTTTTTGTATTATAATGATTTAGACATTAGACTTTATATTCGATTTTGCATTATGATGATTTGAACATTAGACCTTATATTTGATGTTATTGATGATTATGAATGAATGAGTAGAATTGATGAAATGATAATTGTGATATGGATATTAATTGTAACATTGGGATGAGAGTAAATTATTGAGTTTAAATGAAATTTATGAAATTATGAATTATGGTTACTATATGAAAATGGAATAAATGCTATTAAGTGAATGAAATGATGATGAATCTATGAGACTGATATAACAGTGGGTTGGTATTCTAATGCGACTTAAATGTGATGGAAATTGTATGATGTGAATATATATGTTTCCTTTGCTTTGACTATATGATTTTATTGGATATATTAATGTGTGATATTGAGTGTGCAAGTACAAATTCCATGTCCAATGGAATTGAAGGTCTTCAAGGAACCCAATGTGATAAACCCTATGAATGCCGACTATAGCCCATTTGGAGGGACTATAGTCTTAATGTGATGCAATTTTTTTGTAAAGTGGTTTGAGACTTGAATGCTATTTTTATTTGACTCAAAAGGGTTGAAAAAGGGTTATTTTATGTTTTTTTTTTCCATTTTTTAAAAACTCCTAGGGTGTTAACCCAAGGGTTAGGTGCTTAATTCAAGTTATATATATTGAACTAAAATCAAGATATGACCTCTCAAAAAGGCCTTGCTTTAAGGGTGACAAATTTGGATTTGAAATGGGGTGTAAATGGATCAATTTCAACAAGATCCTCACTTATCTTTAGTTCTATAAAACAAGATTTGTTTTGGAAATAAATTTTGGAGGATTTCAATTTATCTCTTTCTTTTTGGATTGTTGGGGGATGGATTTTCTTTTGGGATTTGGTAATTTTTGGTTTTGGTTTTTGGAAAAAGTTTTTGGGGTGGAAAAGATTTTGGAGGAAAAGTTTGGGCTCTTCCACAGTTTTCTTCTTGGAAAGTGTAAGAGGTTGGTTTCAATCCATTTGAGTTTGTTTTTGGTTGAATCGTGAGTATTCATTTGAAGTAATTTTTTTACAGTTACATGTGTTGGTTTTTATTTGTGTTGGGTTGTATGGGGATGGCTCTCTTAGATTTTGAGAGCTCCCTAAGTATGGGGTTGAGAGAGGATGAACCTCCCATGGGGAAACCTCTAACCTTTGAGAAGGTGGCGAATTGGGTATGAGTACCCACATTTTTTGAGTATTGGGCTTTTGGGTATGAGTACTCACATTATTGGAGTATGGGGATTTTGTGTATGAGTACCCACATTATTGGAGTATGGGGATTTTGGGTATGAGTACCCAAGTTATTTCATAGAGTTGGATGGATTGATAAATGGAGAGAAGTTGTGATTCTATGCATGATCTATATATATTTTTTCCCATTGGGTAGTGTTATCTCCTAAGTTTCCCCATTTTTTGAATCTTTGAGAAGATTCAATGTGTATGTGAATCCTTGGGATTTGGGTGCTATTGTATATGTATGTGTGTTTAATGTTGTGTGATTTGCGAATGTATGTATTCTGGTTCCTTTGGTGGCCTCCAAGCTTAGGGGTGATTGGTTTTCCAGTCTAAGGTTGGGTGGTGAGCACCCCATTGGATTTAGAAGAAAGTTTGTGTGTCATGTGGGTATGTGCAGGATCATCATGGAAAAAACAGGCCCTTAAGTGGCAATAAAAAGACAGAAAATTAGAGTTAGACAACTTGACGTAAAAATTTGAATAAGTTATCTATATTATTTCAAAAAAATGTAAAAAATAGAATCTGTAGCAAATTGAATTTAGTTTCTAAACCACTAGACCTTTATTTTTTTAAAAAAATCTATTTGGTGAAAATTTGAAATTTCAATGCAGTAGTTATTAAATTTCAGGGTAAAAATAAGAAGTAGGTGTCTGTCTGACCACCCTAACCACAATAAAATGATAATATTTTTTTATAAGCTTTTATATATAAGTAGAGGACTCATGTCCCGATGTGATGCATATTGTTTTATAATTTTTTTCCAAGTAAATAATTAATTATGAATTTTTTATTACAAATTTTTAAAAAATAAAAAAGCTCGTCTATCTAACCACCTTAACTTGGTCAAAAATTCATGAAATTCATTTTTTTTTTTAATCCTATAGTATGCAAAGCATAGAATGTGACGCATGTTTCAGATTCAAAAAATGTGATACCATTTGAAAGTTATAGATTTTTTCAATCAGCCTATCAATCAGGACTTTATTCATAATTCTAATAGAAAATGAATAATAATTATTTATTAAATTCAAAGTGAAGCATAATTTATATTGGTGGAAATTTGAGAATCTCCTCTAAAAACCCTTTTCATTTCATCAATTTTAGGTAAAAAAAAAGTCGTCAGCCACAAGGGCTATCATATGGCTTACATATCGCCACTTTTTGGCCCATCATGATCCTACACATACCCATGTGTAGGTTTTACAGATTTGAAAAGGAGCTTACAAATTTGAAGAAGTTGCAAGTTTTTAGACTTTTTATGTTCCATTGTAAATTATATTGAAAGTGTTATTCCACATTGTAAACTACCCTAAGGGGCAATTGTAAAAGTTTCATGTTATTATTGTAATTTGCAAAGAAAAAATAAGCAGAACTTGGTATGGGGTTTGAGGAGTAAACTGTGATGAAATTGGATATTAATGTATTCTATTTTTCAAAGTCGTATGTGTGAAATAAATTATTTTGGAGATAGATTATTTTGTGAATGTATATATAGATATGTTGTTTTAAAATTTAGTAGTGAAAATAGGACATCCTTTTCTCTATTCTTTATTTTTATCAAATTTAATCTCCAATAATCTAGATGCATTTATGCTTGATTATATTTATTTACAATTTTTTCTATTTATGAAAATTAGATCTCAGTATATTCTCAGGTTTGCAAAAAATAAGTGAATTGATTTTTATATTTCAAGAGAGTTATATATATATGTGTGTGTGTGTGCGTGTGTGTGTCCAAATTTGATTCTAGCAATTTAAAAAAATAACTTTAAAAGAAATGCATATATATTTATGAATCCTCCTTTGCAAAGCTTCTATCAACATTTGATCTGCATAAAAACCATTATCAATATTTTGGAATTCAAAGGTTTCAAAATAGAAACACATGGTAAAATGGAGATTAGAAGTATAGATTAACGTATTCTCCCTCCATAGTTAGATTGACTTGATTTGCATGTAGATAACCAAAACAAAAAATAATGGCTAAAAAAATACATTTTGATCTTGTTGAACATGCTAGGCTTCTTTACGAGTGGGTTCATGAGAAAGACCATCCACGTATTATTGACACATCACTGGAACTATCCACTTTGGATGATATTAAAAAAGGAATAAATAATTTAGCGAGTGGTAAAGCACAAGACCTAGATGGGTTATAAGCTTGATTTTTAAAGTGGGGGATTGAGACTCTTGCCCCTCACATAAAAATAATTTTCAATAATGTCACTCAAGAAGGATTTCCAATGGAGTAGACTACCAGTGTGGTCATCCCTTTATTTAAAAGCGGTGATATCAATAATCCATCTAACTAATACATGATTATGGTCAATCCTATCTTTGGCAAGCTCTTTGGGAGCATGATTGAACGAAGGATCAACAACTGGGTAGAAAATGACTGCAAAAGGGCAAAGGGGCAGGCAGGCTTTAGGTCAAGACACTCTACCATTGATTACTGCATCACCCTTAGATATTTGATTGATTTTTTTTGGAACACCCAGGGTGAGGAAGCTTATTGCTATTTTGTAGACTTTAAGAAAGATTTCAACACGACACCTAGAGAACAAACTATATAATAGAATGGAGGAATTAGGCATCCAAAATGTGTATAGAGCAGTCGTTCATAGGTTATATGAGAAGGTTAGAGCTAAAATCAAAACAATTGAAGGTATGTCAGAATATTTTGATAGCGACATTGGAGTTAAACAAGTCTGCCCTCTATCTCCTATGCTTTTTGGGCTATACATTGATAATTTGGAAGCTTGGTTAAGCAAGACAAATGAGGATGGTATTCAATTGGCAAGTTATGTGGTGAAACTACTTTTATATGCTAATGATCTTATCCTAATTTCAAAAATAGCTCATGGGTTAAGAGAACATCTGAAAGCTCTAGAACTCTTTTGTCAAGAGGTTGGGATGCAAGTGAATATCACCACTTGACCAAAATCATGATTTTCTCATTGAATAGAAAAGATAAGTAGAATACCTTTCTTTTTGAAGGTAGCTGCTTGAAATAGTGAAAGAGTACAAGTATCTTGGGATTGACTTTCATTATAAGCTCAATTGGGAGACTTTTTGTATGAAAAGAATACAAGGAGGTTGGAAGGACTCTTACCTTCTACAAAATAGGTGTAGAAAAGTTGAGCTTTGGGATTGGAAAACCAAGAAAATCCTTTTTGGTTTGCTTGTTACCCCGATTGTACTTTATGGGAGTGAAGTGTGGGGAAGCAGTAGTGTAGTTGGAGACAACTAGAAAGAATCCAGAAACACCAAATAACAAGCAATCTCAAAGTTAAAACCACAGTCCCATATGAAATTATTTTAGCTGAAACAAGGAATTTTCCATTGGAAGCATCAACATTAATGCAGTTGATAAGATATTTAAAGAAGGTTGAAAACATGGATAACCGTCGTTGGCCTAAAATAGTTATGAAGGAGATGCTAGATCGTACCTGAAGAAAAATTGGATGAAAAAAAACTACAAGTGGGACATCAATTTGCAAGAGTGTCCTCGTACCAATAGTGAAATAAAAAGATATATGACTAAAAAATCTAGAACTACCATATGGACAAATCAGACTGGGCAAAAAAAAAAATACTACATCAAAGAGTTTAACCCGACAAAGGATCATGGTGAAAAAAATTATTTGGGTGCAGCTATTAAAGGGAAAGCGAGGTTGTTAGTGGCACAATTGAGGACGGTATCACATCACCTTAGGTGTGAAAGCGGTAGGTGGAAGATACCCAAGGAAAATTGGAAGAAAGAACTTTAATTTTCTGCAATAAGGGGGTTGTGGAAACAAAATGACACTTCGTCATGAAATGCACTGCTTACGAGGATATCCATACTCAACATGAAAATAGTTTGAAAGTTGACAACATGCACCAACTATTTGAGGAAGATAAGATTAATTAGATGGCTATCCTTTTGGTCAAAATTAATAGCAAGAGATCTGACTTGGAAAAGAGCATGAAGAAAAATTAGACATGTTTTGTCTTGGTCCCATAGATTGTTTAGTCTCATGGACGTCATTAAAATCTTTCATTCATTCATTCAAAAAATTTGTACAACTAAGAATTTATTATATTTAAAAAATCTATATGATTTATGCCTGCAAATAGAAAAGGCTCTTTTTTTAATATATATATATATATAGGTATTAAAAAAACAAGAATGGGTTGTAGCTGGGCGCCATAAGAGCTCTGCCCCAGCTAGGCGTGGTAAGGGCTCAGTTTGCAAAAAAATAAAAAATTAGGTTGTCTAGAAAAATGAAAGAGAGTCTATAAAAGAAGATTTTCTCCCACAAGAAGGAATTAGGGCTCGACTTAGTATGGGATTTGGTTTAGATTTGTTCTATTTTAATTATTTTAATTCAAGTGTTTAAAAAATGTGATATTTTAAATTAAGAAAAAAATGAAACTGTTATTAATAGATTATGATTGTTTTTACATGCAAAAGTAATAATATTGTTATGTATTTTGTTAAATTAATATTGAGGAAAGATATCTTCTTGAAGGGAGAGGTTGAATATAATAGTAGTATCCACTTTAAGAGTAAAATTTAAGAGTTTTTAGTTGCACAATATTATAGTAAACAATGTTAAACTTTAAAGTAACAATTTTTTTTTACATTATGATGAATAGTGGTAATTTAAATAAAATTAAGTAAAATTTGAAAATAATCTTATATAAATATTTATGGCTGAGTGTTACTTCTTTATTTAAAAATAATAATAATGGCACCCTATGTAAACAGAAATGTAAAATAAGCTCTCTTGTTTTTTTCTACACACCATGCATAGGCATTAACTAAACTCGTGTTAAAATTACTTTACATTAAAAATGTAAGAGTTGCTGGAAGTAACATGGTAATGATTTTGGTGATTTTTTTTGGGGTCTCCAAAATTTGGCTTGAGGGGGGTTCTCTTAATATTATAAAATGTCTTATGCTGAATTGCCCGCCTTCTTGGTCTATTCCCCATCTTGTTAATGATTCACTTTCCATCATTAATTCTTTTGATGAGATTAGAATTTCACATGTGTTTAGGGAAGCTAACTTGTTGGCTGATGGGTTAGTGAATTTGGGAGTGGTATATCAAAATAATTGGGATGATTTTGAATCCTTGCCACTTAACCTTAAGACCATTTCCAATAATGACGAGTTGCCTTGTCATTAAGGTGGTTGAGTTGAGGGAAAGGCTCTTTTTTCTGAGTTGGTTTTTGCACGTAGAGTCTTGGCCTTGCTCTTCTCATAATTGCCTTTTAGATTTCCGTGATATTATGGTCTGGCTGTGTAGGTTGGGCAGTATTTGGTATGGCTAGCTCACATGCTTTGTGGGTCTTATTTTCTTTGTTTTGTGATTAGTCTGCTTGATTTTGTCTTTGTAGAAAAATAAGGTGTTGGTGGTTTCCTGTTCGTTGCATGTTGCTATGGGAGGAGCTCGTTGCAGTGTGGAGTCAAGCTCTTGTGAGGAGTTCCAGAGTAATGAATTTGTGTGGGAGCATTTGGAAAAGTGTGGGGTTAGCCCTTATTTGCTAAAGCTCCAAGGTTCGAACCTTGAAGTGATGGAGGTTTTTGTTAAAGGGTGGAGCAGTAGGATTCTGTGTTAAAAAGGCATGGAGTTTAATATTAATGAGGATTTCGTGGAAGAGGTGACTGGTCTTCCTTCCACTGGAAGGAAATTCTACAAAGATAGAGGTGCGACTAAGAAAATCTTTGCTAATTTCTTTAAATATGATGAGAAGAAAAAGTTCAGGGAAGTTGGTAGTGGTGGGTATGCCCACAAGTCTCTAAAGCCGCTTTGGAGGGATCTAGCTATGGCTATTATGAATTATTTCACCTTGGAGGGTAGGTTTTATGTTATTTATAGCTACCATTTCATGCTTCTGAATCATTTCCACCACAAGGTGTTGGTTTTGTTTCCTTTTTATCTTTTGCTGTCGATGGAGAAAAGTATTGAGGATCATCAGAAGAATCCCAAGAAGGCTATTCTCAATGAAGACCTTATGAATCTCATATCTGTTCACATAAAGATGAAGCTGATCCATGTTTTTCCTAGAACTTCGGCTTGCAAAAAGGGTGTTAAAAATTCTGGCCATGAGACTAGTGATTCTGTGAAGGAATGTGAAGGGAATTATGAGGATGAGGATTCATATTTTGAGGAGATGTTGGTGGAGGATGGTAAGTCTGAGGAGGGTTTTGAAGCTTTTGAATCCTGGTCCAAGGGCTATGAAACAAATTATGAGATTAAGGAAGTTGTGGTGTCATTTGGAAAGAAAAGGATGAAGAGGAAGAAAAAATGCCCTAGGAAAGATAAGTCTTCTGTTAAGAGGAAGGTGGAGTTGTCTAAAGTTGTGGAGGAATCCCTTGTTTTTGGTGAAAATACTTCTCTGGGCCTTGGTAAGGTGGGTTTTGTGGAGAGATCCCCTGCCGTGGAGGATAATAATGGCATTGGTAAGGACCTCCCTGGGTCCGTGGGTGTTGGTAAAGACCTCCCTGGGTCTGTGCAACCTATGGAGATTAATGTTTAGGAGATTGAGGGTTTCAAGTGTTCAAAGAGAGTTGACCCTAACCAGGTTCCTCTAGACTCTCCTATTAGCACTATGCAGGTTAAAGGGAATGATGTGAAGGCAAAGCGGCTGGAAGTCTTGGTTCGGACTTGGTGAATATGCCAAATAAGCATCGTGTTAAATTTGAGGTGATTGAAGTGGAGGATTCCCCTGTTGAGGAAGAAAATGAGGATACAGAGGAGCCTAGGGAGGACCCTGTTCAAAATTTTGATTCTAATGTTGAGCCTCCTATTAATTGGGATGAGGTTAAAACATGGGCATGTTCTACAAGATGGCTGAGGATGGAACTCACAACTTGCTTTCGCTGGTTAAATGGATTTTCTCGGAAGTTAAGGAGCTCAATGTCCACGTGAAGAATTGGCAAGATGTTTTTGTGGTGCTAATGCATAGTAACCAAAAGGAATGAGCGATTAAAGGTAAGGTCAAATCCATGAATGTTATGCTTGATAAAATTGTCGTGGATGCTAACCGCCTTGGCAATACTCATGAGGAGAGGATTTCTTCCTTCAAATTGGCGGTCCATAAGACTTCTGAGGAGAGATTTGTTAACATAGAGGACAAAATTAGCAAGTTGTCTGATGATTTGAAGACTGTGGTGAATATTAGCAATAAGTCCTTGAATTCAACTGCTAAGGGCCTCTCTATTTTAAATGAGAAAGCCTTAAAATGGATTTGTAAAACCCTAGAGCTGGGTGATATTGAGAAGGCTATGAAGGATGTGAATCACTCAAATCTGGTGGAGAAGAATGAGGATCCTATTCTAGTTGTGGATAAGGATGTGGATGCTAACCTGTGTTTGAGAGCAAGGTGCAAGACCAAGAAGCAAGTTGCTATTTTGATTGAGGAGCTCAAGGATGTTATGGAGGTGCACGAGGGGGTCATTGAGGAAAATTTGGCCTTGGTTAATGTTCTGGAAAAAATGTTGTAGTTGTGCTATTTTTTTTGCTTGATCAACCTTGTTGCTAATGTTTTATTTTAGGGTTGTTGATGGGTCTCATTGTTAATTTCTATTGTCAACATTTTGGTTTTTTTGGGCTGCGGGCTCTTTTGGTTTAGTCTTTCGTGTAGCTTTTCGCCTTTGTAAAGGGTTTCGGGGTCCCTTCACAACTCGCTTTTCCTTATCAAAAAAACATGGTAATGATTTAAATATTATAATAATGAAAAAATAATTATTAGGACTATTAAAATGGCATGCCTTCCATTTCCATTGTGAGCATAAGAGTACTTGAAAGTAGAAACTTTTGGATATTTTAAATAGGCATAAGACAAAAGGAAACTTTCCAAGTTTAAAAGTAAATAAATAAATCTGTAGAAGATATTGATGTGAGAGCTTTTAAATATGTTGTAATATGTTGAAGGAAAGAAAAAAACATCACACGATTTAAAACCAAAATAGTTTGGAAGGAAAGAAAATAAAACAAATTTATTGAATTGGGAGGCTCTACATTTCCCTCTAAAAAGCTCATTCTTAAATAGAGTTTCTTTAATATTCTTTTAATTAAGTTTTTTAAACAAAAATAACTACTTTATTTTCCCATGGGGTAAGTATTAAGTTAAATTAAAAAAAATAAAAATCGGATCATTTTATCTTTTCCTTGTAAATAAATGGAATGCTCATAAAAAGATTATATTTATTCATTTAATTATTTTTTGTGTATAGCAAAGAGGAATATGTATATAAATTAAAACAATGTATATATGCATGAGAATTAAATAAAAGAAATAAAAGTAATTTGAATATTTATATATAATAATAAATAGTGATAATACCATGGAGAGTAGTATGAATCGAGATCATATTACTAAAATGATTAACAAATAAAATTATTAATGTTGAGAGAGTGTTCTAATAATAATATTATTAACAATGTTAAGATGGTAATAGAATATTGCAAGCAACAATTAGTGGGCAAATAGTGGTGTTTTTTATGTTATTGTTGATTTTTTTTTTGTGTTATTCTCCTATGTGTGAATTTAAGACATGACAAATATTGTCTTGCGAAAAGTATGACATCTTATTTCAAGATAGACCACAACTTTATAAAATATTAAATATTTTATACAAAATATACAATATCTTTCCTAATATTTGTATTTCCAAAAACTTAAAATTCAAAAAATATTGTTTACATATACACCAACATTAATTCCACTAATTAATCATAAACATCATCTAATGAATAATGACTAAATGATGACATCAAAAGGTATGTGATATGAAGAAATATGAAGATGACTTGGAAAAGACAAATTTAATTCACGATTTCTTTTTTACCAATTTGATTTCTTTTAGTTTATGCTTGTTAATTGTTAATTATGGTTCTCACCGGTCCTAAAATCATTATAAGCTTTTATGCAAGACAAATGAATGCTTTCAATGATCTATTGTAAAGAATTGTGAAGTATGTTTCTCATTCAAAACTCATTAAAAAAATAGTTTTGTTTATTATAGTTTCTGTATAAGACGGACCAGATCAACAAATGTTTGGGTTTTTTTAAGCCATGGAATCATTTGAGCACTTAAGTACACAATGAATTTTTATTGTTATTGATTTTATGCTATGCATATATATGGTTGGTATTTTCAAATATACTTTACAATGTATCATATATATATATATATATAATTTGTTAATATTATGGTTATGAATTATTAGTTATTTAGAAAAATTATGGTAATGAGATGTGTTTGTTTTTTTTCTTATATTTTTGTTTTTGATATATTTAAAAAAAATTAGAATAGAGTAATTCATCTGTTTTTTAATTATAATTTTTTAATATATTATATTTATGAAAATTAAATTTAAAGCTTGAATCTTTTTCTTTGAGACATTAAAAAAAAAAAATTATTTTTAATTTAAAATTTTTATACAAACCTAAGCTTGTAAGATAGTTAGTTCAAGATTGTGTTTGAGTCTTGAGGAGACTAAAATCTCCTTTTAAGAAGGAACTGCAAACTCTCTTATGTTGATGTGTAAAAAATTGCATTAGTGTATAATAATATTATTTTGTATCATCATTTTGAACACATTACACTTTGCATTCTGTCTTCAATATATTGATTCATTGTCCTTAAAAAGAGCTTGGTCAAAGAAGAAGAATAAAATCTTTGATTACAAATTTCCAAATGACATCTTTGACACCACCCCACTTTAGACTTAAGTATAGTAAACCACAACATACATTTTTTAAATTTAAATATCCATCTATTTTTTTTATTCTAACATTTATTATATATTATTAAATCAATCTACTTTAGATATATATGTGAGGTGTTATTACAATAAAAATCTTTAGTCATTTTTCAAGTCTATAGAGCAATTTTACTTGTTTCCATAAGCAATGCTCATTCTTAAATGAAATTCAAGAATTATAAATGAAATTCAAGAATTCTATAACATACCAGAGAACTTAGCTCTCACACTGAAACTTTTTATTAGTTTGGAGATAACAGATAAACCACAAAACATGAAGAACAATCAAAATCATAGTTATCGGGAGACGCAGGGTATTGGTGCGAGGACGGGGACATCAATCAAATTAGGGTACATGAGTTAAATGAATAAGGAGATGACTATTTTATATGTAAATGATTCATCATAATTTTGGATATAGAAACTGGTACATTGTCTATGTTTCCATAATGGAGTTTCCTAACAACTATATGGAGACTTTTTTTTGTTTATAACTTGTATGTAGAATTTATGTTTGTTGAATAAAATATATTCTAGCTTCACGTGGGATTCAAATTACTTAAGAAAGGAAAACAACTATGGATTATTACCTCTCAAGTCTCTGCAGTTACCTTAAGATTACAATTAACTATATGTAGTGTTTACATATTAACAGTAATTTAGTGACAAATATCTACCTTAAATTAAAGTGGTTTGGGAAATTTCGTTGGACTTGAACGGTTACAAGCTGATTGAACTTAATTGATATGTAACAGATATCTATTATCAAGATCCTTGTAAATCCAAAATCACATAAATGGATCCCCACCATAAAGATGATTGTAAATCTAATCTCACATAAATAACATGATGACATTTAAAAAGCTGGTTTTCTTATTGGGAGAAAGAGAAGATGCCAAGATAATAATGTAATCAGTTACACCACAAATACTCCTTCCAAAGTAATAAAACTTTTAACTTCAGAAATACCTCCATGTACCTCCTCTTCTCACAATTTCTATACATAGACAAATGTCATGATCACTAGGAGAAATGGGAGTATAGGGGTGGAAATGTAAATTTAATTTATTAAATGAATAATTTTGGGTGAATATGATAGATGGATATTTTTTTAGTTTTATTGATCTGCAATTAAATAGTGATTGTTATCATTTGATTGTAAATGTGTTGATGAAGCTTTGCAGTCGAATTATAATTGTCAATGTGTTTAATGCTTAAGTCCAACATTTAAGATGGATTAAATAAGATTGCTTCTGGATTTCTTTGTGACTGAAAAATTAATACAATTAAATCCAGAAATAATCTTATCTAATTTACATGTGAAAAACTCATACCAACTCTTAAAATGAATGTGAAAAATTCTTATATTTGCATAAAAAAATCACAATAAAAAGCATCATACTCCGAGACTAGAGATTTTACAACAACAAATGGTCACCCATTATCATGGTACAGTTATTTTCTTATTGTCATTTGGGTTTTCAGGCCACCTCCTTAGGTTTCCCTTGATTTCATAAATACACATCTCCTGTTGAAAGGTACAGAACGATCTAAGCATCTTGCTTATCGTCCGAGAGTGGTGTTAGTGTATTATTTGTAGATTGATCATCTTCTTTTGTCTGGAATTTCCAGACAGCAGCTATTATACTGTTAGTTGTCCTAGCGCTAGCAGTACTACTGGTGCAGCTCTTGACAGCCTTCCCTCTACTTGGACTTTTGTATACCTGCCAAATACCAAAACATAAATACCTCTATCAAGCCTATCAATATCTCAAAGGAAAATTAATGTCCAAAAACTAATTTGGAATATGTTAAAAGTAAATGAATTCATAGGACTTAATTTTTTTCGTTTCTGATGGTAGATTATTAAGTGTAATCTAAAACATTCATACAAAAGATATATATAGTTGATTTTAGTAATTTTTGTCAATTATAAATTTAAAGTCAATTATAATTCAATTATGATTTTGCATGCATTTTCTTATAATTGATTTAAAAAAAAAACAAAATAAATATTTAGATTATCATTTATAAAACATATTATGCATATTTAAAAAATAGTGAATAAAAAAACTCATATCTCAAAACTAAAATCTGAAACATAAAAACATATAAGCAAATACAAGACCGCTAAACAATTAAAACAGTACAAAGGAAGAAGATGATCCCGATCACCCAACTGAAATTGAAACAATACAAGGAAGATTAGCATGATATCTTTATTGAGTTGGCTCTAATTGTATCATGTGATTGCTCACAACGTTGAAGCTGTGGGATTCAAAAAGACAAAAATGAAGCATTGTGTATCTGATGAAGAGTAAAAAAGAGATACCCTTTTGATTGGTGTTTTTTTTTGTCGAGCGATATTGTGGAGGAGGAAGACGAGTTAGAACGTATTTCTTCAGTTGAGCTTCGTCCATGCTCTCAAAAAGAGTCACCTGCATTCATTCAAAGGCATGAGAAAATAGAACTCTGTTATAAGCACACTACTTAATTTGCAGTCACAAGTTTTTATAATCTATAATACTGTTCTTATTGTTTTTAGATCTGTTTAGTATTAATGTTTTAGATCAGATTTCATAATTCATCATCAGAATAATAGAACATTAAAAAGAGAAAAAATAATGAATTAATTTTATCTTAACTTTCTATTATCGTGATAATAAATCATGAAGAATGATCTAAAATATTAATGCGAAAATTTCAACACAATTAAATCTTGAAACAATAATGAACAACTTTTCTACTTTCCACAATGCAACTGTTTTACAAACCATTCCTTTGATAACCATGTTTGTTATGAGTAGTCACTTGCATAGGAACCCAATTCTGCATATAGATAACTAACACTTTGATCATAACGTACAGATTATTTATGGCATGCATTAATAACTTACTAAATCAAAAGAGCCAACGTGTGAATATGAAGAGAAGATACCCATGATGTGATCTCTTCTACTTCCTTCCGCAACGCAGGCTCTTCTGCATCTGTGACGGATTTCTTCTCCCTCCATGATAAGTTCAAGAAGCCAGCTACGATTTTCTTCTTATTTTTCGAACTGTTCATATCTCAATATTATAAGTTCTCCATGATCGATCTCTCTCTCTTCCTCCTTACAGACTTGGTTGAGAACACATGCAGAGGTCCAGAATGAAATGATTGGAGTAATTGTGCAGGGAGAAGAATGAAATGGGTCTCCATTGAAATTGAAGGGAATGGAATAAATTGAGTGTTAAATGGGGAGATGAGTTGAAATGTAACGGTTGATGTAATTGAAAACAATCCACTCAACATTTTCAATGCTACGACGTACAAGAAACATGCGCAGATGGTTAGTTGGCAGCAGTCACGTAAGCATATAGTAACGTTTCTCAACGTTTCTAGACCTGCGTAGTAACGTTGGAGCCGTAATCCTTGCCAACACTAACGTTGGAGACCTGCGTAGTAAGAAGATTACAACAACGTTGGAGTCGTAATCCTTCCCATTTCCTCTCCCAAGTCCAATAGAACACCAACAGACATGAACCGGATCTGTGGTCTGTGATCAATAACTTTTTCTAATAGTCTGTGAATTTTATTTGATCGTGAATTTTTAGTTCGTGAATTTTTCATGATAGTGAATTTTTCGTTCGTGAATTTTTCATATCGATAAATTGCTGATGATGAATTTTCTTTCAGTAAATTACTTCTTTTGATAAATTGCTGACGATGAATTTAGAATGCTACATATAATAACAAATATTTTTTTTCATCAATTCCAAGATAATTCCCAGAAAAGCTATCTATCAAGTGTCACTGGTTAACCGAACACATGTATCCATTATTTTCTTGCATTTGGCAGTATGTGGAGACGAGTTTATAAAATCAACCTATTTTATTCGTTCTTCCATCTCATCTCATAATGGCAAGAAGATTTATTATTGTATCTCTTCCAATTCGCATGTAAGGAGTCTCAATCAAACTACAGAAACGTCGACTGCTGGAAATGTGGCAAAGCACAGGATTTGAGCTGCGGGAGTCGAACCCTGGTTAATACTTTGCATGTGCAAAATGACGAGTGTGGAGAATGTGATGTACGATGAACCAATGAGTTGGGTTTGATAAATATGGCAAATTCAAGGAAGTTTCGTACCTCTGTTTTTCAAAGATCGCTGAATTCCAAGAGTCATATTTGCACTTTTCTTTTCTTATTGCATTCTTTTTTAAATTTAAGTACGTTATTTACTGGCTACGCCACCTTTATTCCCCAGCTCGCCTTTTTCTTTTTAAGTGGCCGTTCTCGATTGACAGATTGTTTTTTATTTATTTAAATCCCCAACACAGCAGGCTGCACGAAAAAAGAAAAAGCATTCATTCAAGTCCGAGTGGGAGAGAAAAGAGAGTGCACAAGATAGTGACTGGGGAGAAAAATGTGAAGAGGTAGAAGGGGTCGATGGAGTTTTCTTGGGAAAACACATGTAGAAAATGGGAGCAGAAAGAAGGCACGTCTAGGTTGGACGAAATCCTTAAAGGAAATATGGTCTCATGGAATGCAAAGATTGCAGGATATGCACAAAATGGATCCATTATAAAGGCTTTAGAAACTCTCGAGCAAAATCAATTGGCAGGTGTGAAACCAAGCCTTCCCTTATTGAATAGGTTATGGACATCAAGTAAAGTATAAGGGAAGGCTTGAGAGTTTGATGGCACAAGGAGATGAAAGGAAGACCAATATTAAAAATACAATTACCCGCTGCAGTACGCAAGCAAAGAGGGTGCAGTAAGGAAGGATGAATAGAGATACATAGACAGGTAAGAGGTTTTAATATTTTCAAACCTTATATACCTTGACTTTTGGGTTTGGGCATACACAATTATAGTTTGGACAGATAATATAAATATGTTTATACAACTGCCATCCTTCGTGAAATGGTTGCAAACTTAAGTGCCCTATGATCCTTCCAACACTAAGTACAATCTAGAAAACTTTGTAATTCCTTTGTGAAGATTTATATGTAGGACATGTACACGCTATTTCCCTACACATGTAGGTATATGTCTATATATTTGGCTGCATAACCGCTGAATGAAGAGCATAGATATTCTTACATATGTACAGTCTGGACTTTGAATATATGCAAAGGTCATTCACAATTAATAAAGAAAATAAATAAATAAATAGAAACCAAAACACTTGAATTGTTTTCAAGATAATGTTGCATTATTAAACAAGACATCTTACTGTCCAACATCTTAAGGAAACATCAACAATGTATTGTATTAATGTGATTATATCGCAAGCATTATTAAGTAGATAGTAGACTGAAATTGCCTTCTTGGAAAAATAGACTTCTCCTTAAGATTGGAAGAAAATAAAGAAAAAATAATAGTATTATCTCATTACTGGTAAAAGGCCTATATTTATATCCTAGATTACATTTCTAAAAGCTAAGGGTTATTCTCCTTGATATTTTAATGATGGAAGGGTTACAAGATATTGTGTTATAATTGTTCACTACATATTGATAAATAGATTATCACTATTAAGGCAGTAGTTATCATGTTGGTACATCTCATCTTGGTAGTGTGAGCATTGGATAATGATCCTTGGCATTTGATCATGTTTATACATTAAATGAGAAATCCTAAATCTTAAAATATGAACTACACATGTGCAAGAAACGTATTATGATATGTTGTAGGGTGACACTTGTGAATTTATAACTTACAAGGTAAAAATGAATTAACTACTTTAACAAGTGGGGTATTCACAAGTAAACCTTTTGAAGTTAGTGCCCTTAAGATATATGATCAAAGTTGATATAATTGAATCACTTGAAGAATATTTTAACAAATATTAATTGAATCTTCATGGTACAAGTTATACTCAACATCAAGGTGTTGTAGTATATATAACTTGAAATCCTACCATCAATATGCTAGGAACACATGACTATGGGAATTGGTAGAACTTGCTTGCTTCTCAAAGATCTTACAAACAACCATCTCCTATGCAAGAATTAATTTTGAAGATTAACTTATGATAAATTAATATTCTATTGTATTGATTATCCATGGTAGTTTTTAAACCAAAAAGAGTGGATTTATTATAAATTGCAAATAGTGGTTGTGAAGAGTTCTTAGATGGCTTGAGATTAATGGAATTTCTTATACTTTAAGTTATATTTCTTGTATATATAGGTAGGATGTTTGAGAGTGGTTTCAGATCTCTAAGAGTTATAATGCAAATTCTAGTTTTTGGAAGATCTTAAAAATTTCAGACTTAGTCAAATTTCAGTAATCAACATGTCAAATTTCAGTAATCAGGAGGTCAAATTTTAGTACTCAGGAGGTCAAATTTCATCTATCTCACTCATTTTCATCTCTTATTCTCTAGACCTCTCTCTCTCTCTCACTATCTCCATCCCTTTATCTAACAATATCTTCCTTGAGCTCAAGAACTATGTCTCTACATGTCCATCTCTCTCTCCTTCCCTCTCCAATATCTATCTCCCTCCCTCCTTCCCTCTCTACATTTTTCTATCTCTCATCCCTCTCCTTTAATCTCTATATATCTCTCTCTACTCTCTACACCTACCTATCCCTCCCTCCCTCCCTCTCCTCTCTTTCTCTCTCTCTTTGCTTCCCTCGCTCTCTCCTCCCCTCTCTACTCTCTATCTTGTCATTCTCTCTCCTTCCCTCTCTAGTTCTCTCTATCTCAATTCTCTCTCCTTCCCTCCCTCCCTCTCTCTCTCCTTCCCTTTCTACTTCTCTTTATCTCACCTCTTTCTCCCCCTCTCTCTTCATTTCACCCACCTTTTCTCTCTACTTCTCTCTACCTAACCTATCGCTCTATACATCTCTCTCTCTCCCCCATCCTTCCATCTCAATCTCTCCACCTTCCTCCTTATCTCTCTAATTTTAAGCTCCATCACACATCTCTATCACCTATCTCACTTCTCTCTATCTCGCCCCTCTCTCCCTACCTATTCCTCCCTCCTCTCTCTTATCACGATCACCTCTCTCTCTCCATCCCTACCTCTTCCTCCCTCTCTCCTTCCCTCTATTTTTCTCTTTATCTCCTCCCTCTATCTACCTAGACCTCTCTCTATTTTTGTCTCACCTCTCTCTCCATCCCTACCTCTCCCTATATCTCTCCTTTCATATCTACTTCTATCTACCTAGTTGTCCCTCTATACCTATTTCTCTCTAATTCTCTCTATCACCTCTCTCTATCTCTCTCCTCCTTCTCTACTCTCTCTATCTCTCCCTCCCTACCCCGCTTTCTATCTCTCCACTCTCCCTCCCACTCTTTCTATATCTCTTTGCCCTCTCGCTACCTATATCTCTCTCCTTCTATCTATC